>JARQOD010000010.1:12001532-12180506 GCA_033576555.1 Oophaga sylvatica
CTTGTTGGGGCATCCCAGAGCTCCTGCGTGTGGGGTTTCGTTTCCCCCAGGGGAATTTAATTTCAGGACGGGCCTGTTGACGTTTGGCCAGGGCTGTGCTCTACGGTGAAACAGGAAAAGGTTCCGGGTCCATGTGGAGGTATACCGTGACGGCTCGTGCACGATGATTTGAGGAACTGGAGTAGGAGGAAATCAATGTGCAAGACTGGATTCCGAAACCCTTGGGTTGGCGAACAGTACAGCGCCACTGGCAAGATCTGTCCCCCGGCCCCACAACTTTGACCCAATGGGCAAGGAGGAAAGGTATGCCCCGGCCATGGGTAGGGTCCACGATCGGGGGTCGGGGGGGCCCTGCTACTGACGGCGTTTTTAGTAGCGCATGTTTAATTTTTTCCCTGACTGTTTTTGCAGAGCGGGGGAAGCTTGCCTGCTGAAATAAAATCGGCGGGGCACATTATATTGTGGGACTGCCAATCCCATAAATTCCTGAAACTGTCAGTCCCCACCACCTAAATGACGCATTTAAAGGGACAGGAGTTTTGCAGGCCCCAGTTTCGGGCCCCTTGCTCGTGGTGGTTTGCCGGTATGGCCGTCTTTTATCCCATGCCTGTGTTACCGAGGTGTTTTTTGTACGGGGAGTGTGACATGACTTTTGAACTTGCTGCGTGGGGGAAAACAGTTTGTCTATGGACAACATGACGAGGTTCTTCCGGGGAGATCCTGTGAGGAACCCCAAAAAAGGTGTGAGAGTGGGTAGAGGCTCAAAACATGCGTAAGAGTAGGTGCTGCTGTAGGTTGGCCTACACTCCAGTGTGTCTTTAAACCCAGCTACGTGCTTTGTCCGAAATGTGCCACATATTTGTGGTATTCATTTTCCCGGGGGGAATTTTTTACCTCTTTTAACTTTTTGCTTACACAGCTTGCATGAAAATAGCAAATTTTAAAGTCTGTCAAAAAAGGACACGCAGTGCAAGTCAGGGGCGCCATTTGACATTTTAAGGAATGCTCCCAAACAGGTGCCAAACTGGAGGCTACAGGCAAGCGAGTCTGCAGCCTACCTCCCCCTCCTTTTCCCATTGGGAAAAATCTTTTCCCTCGAGCGCTCCCACCCCTTGCTGTTCCCACCCCCATTTTGGGTTCGGCTTCATATCCCCACTCCCCCCTTTTAAAACCCCTGCTGCTTTTGGGGATGGTTTGGGCAGCACCATGCTCCAAAAAACCTGCACCTGAGTCCATCATCATATAAGATGCGTCTGCGTGTGCTGCCCATGGGCCTGGCCCCCGCCTCTTCAGATTGAGAGAGACACAGCTGTTGCGCATCACTGCATACTCCCTCTTCTTCAAATTGCAGAATGCTGCTTGCCTGTGCCCGTGTTTGCGAGCCAACAGATTCTGAGAACAGAAGCAGAGACTCAGCTGGCTCCTGTACAGAACTCTCTGACTGCCTTGGCAATTTGACAGGCGGTGAACAGACAGATGGTTGCTCAACAGTGTTGTGTTCCTGAGAGGAGGTGGAAGGAATTGAAGTCGATGCATTGGCTGCCATCCAACCAACAACGGCTTCAATTTGTTCTTCCCGCAGCAGGGGGGCACGCCGAGCTCCTACCAAAGTGCGCATAAAGGAACGCTCACGGGGATAAATGGTGGATGCTGTGTCACTGAGGGCGGCAGCAGACACAGAATCCCCACGTCCTCTCCCTGCTGAAACTCCACGGCCACGACCACGTGCCTTACTCACTGACTTCTTCATCTTGGTAGATTGATAAAGAAAGTCAGAAAAGTTATAAGGCCTAAGTGTGGTTATTACGCAGAGACTGAAGTGAACACTGAAACACAACTGTTCACAAATCACAATCTGTGAAAGGCTACTCCTTTGTCTACTTCTATAGTGTTTGCAATTGCAACCAATGTATTGGATACGGATGGAAGCGCGTCACACTAATAGTTAAATTGCATGGAGCAGCAAGAATTACACTGAAGGAAAAAAAAAGAGTCTGTGAGTGACAGGTGCAGATGCCTACAGACAGCGTTGCATGCAGAGCAAACTGCAGCGTCACCTGCACTCACACACACACCTTGCAGAGCTGTTAAAACACTGCAGGCAAAAGGAAGCTTTACACAGCGGTTGGTGCTAGCCTGCCTACAGCACAGTACACTAAATCGCAATCTCTAACTGTCCCTCAGAGTCAGCACAGCAGCGTTCTGTCCCTTACTGAATTCACAGCACAGTGACGCTAAAATGGCGGCGGCGCCTTTTATACACTGAAGAAAAAAAAAAAAGAGTCTGTGAGTGACAGGTGCAGATGCCTACAGACAGCGTTGCATACAGAGCAAACTGCAGCGTCACCTGCACTCACACACACCTTGCAGAGCTGTTAAAACAACACTGCAGGCAAAAGGAAGCTTTACACAGCAGTTGGTGCTAGCCTGCCTACAGCACAGTACACTAAATCGCAATCTCTAACTGTCCCTCAGAGTCAGCACAGCAGCGTTCTGTCCCTTACTGAATTCACAGCACAGTGACGCTAAAATGGCGGCGGCGCCTTTTATGGTGCATTCTGACATCATTTCAGCATCCAATCACAGCCATGCCATTAGTTAACATGACCGCAGCAGTACAGGATGTGCCCACACTTCTTAGGATTCCTTATTGGCTGAATAAAATCACATTGCCTCGCAAATAATTAGGGGAACTTCCGATTCCGGTATTCGATAAGACGAAAATATCGAAACGAATTATCGAAAGGCCGATAGAGCTAATATCGGCCGATAGCCGATATTTGCATTATTGTATCGCTCAACACTACTCCTTATACTTGCATGGCATAACTGACATGTCATTCTACACAAGGAGAAAGCTTACCCCTAAGACCAAAGTCTTAAGCTTTTCACTATGCCAAATCAGATCTCATACTTTGCACTGACAAGGGGCAATACACCGAAACACTGTGTCTGAAAATTGAGATTCTGATTCAGATTTTTTCCTAAGTCATATGGCAAAGGCTCGTTAGAGGATCAATATTGACTTTTAGGATTGCTACTTCCAATAGATGGCATTACAGTTCAAGTCCTCTTTCTCTCTGAAGAGATAATTTGTAACAGATCACAGCATAGATAGATTGTATACCATTGCCAAAATGGAATATTGATATAGGTAGTTGGAGTGCCCACCCGGGCAGTGTGGATACTCGGTACCGAGCTGCTTCGTAAAGGGGCAGCGTCACGGCAGCAATAACCCGGTCCGTGGCCCTGGGCGTCCAATAAACAGGGATATGATGAAAAAGGGGAAAAATAAAGAGTTTTTAATAAAGTGTTCGTGACGCCACCTAGGGTATTTGGCAGTAAAGATGTTAGCCGACGCTGTAGATTCAGTCCACTGGGACAGTTGTTGATGCAGCAGAGTTGGTTCAGCCCTTCACAGGTAGGGCTACAGTCAGGGCCAGAAATATTTGGACAGTGACACAATTTTCGCGAGTTGGGCTCTGCATGCCACCACATTGGATTTGAAATGAAACCTCTACAACAGAATTCAAGTGCAGATTGTAACGTTTAATTTGAAGGGTTGAACAAAAATATGTGTTAGAAAATGTAGGAATTGTACACATTTCTTTACAAACACTCCACATTTTAGGAGGTCAAAAGTAATTGGACAAATAAACATAACCCAAACAAAATATTTTTATTTTCAATATTTTGTGGCGAATCCTTTGGAGGCAATCACTGCCTTAAGTCTGGAACCCATGGACATTACCAAACGCTGGGTTTCCTCCTTCTTAATGCTTTGCCAGGCCTTTACAGCTGCAGCCTTCAGGTCTTGCTTGTTTGTGGGTCTTTCCCTCTTAAGTCTGGATTTGAGCAAGTGAAATGCATGCTCAATTGGATTAAGATCTGGTGATTGACTTGGCCATTGAAGAATGTTCCACTTTTTTGCACTCATGAACTCCTGTGTAGCTTTGGCTGTATGCTTGGGGTCATTATCCATCTGTACTATGAAGCGCCGTCCAATCAAGTTTGCAGCATTTGACTGAATCTGGGCTGAAAGTATATCCCGGTACACTTCAGAATTCATCCGGCTACTCTTGTCTGCTGTTATGTCATCAATAAACACAAGTGACCCAGTGCCATTGAAAGCCATGCATGCCCATGCCATCACGTTGCCTCCACCATGTTTTACAGAGGATGTGGTGTGCCTTGGATCATGTGCCGTTCCCTTTCTTCTCCAAACTTTGGCTTCCCATCATTCTGGTACAGGTTGATCTTTGTCTCATCTGTCCATAGAATACTTTTCCAGAACTGAGCTGGCTTCTGGAGGTGTTTTTCAGCAAATTTAACTCTGGCCTGTCTATTTTTGGAATTGATGAATGGTTTGCATCTAGATGTGAACCCTTTGTATTTACTTTCATGGAGTCTTCTCTTTACTGTTGACTTAGAGACAGATACACCTACCTCACTGAGAGTGTTCTGGACTTCAGTTGATGTTGTGAACGGGTTCTTCTTCACCAAAGAAAGTATGCGGTGATCATCCACCACTGTTGTCTTCCGTGGGCTCCCAGGTCTTTTTGGATTGATGAGTTCACCAGTGCTTTCTTTCTTTCTCAGGATGTACCAAATTGTAGATTTTGCCACTTCTAATGTTGTAGCAATTTCTTGGATGGTTTTTTTTTCTGTTCTTGCAGCTTAAGGATGGCTTGTTTCATCTGCATGGAGAGCTCCTGTGACCGCATGTTTCCTTCACAGCAAAACCTTCCAAATGCAAACACCACACCTCAAATCAACTCCGGCCCTTTCATCTGCTTAATTGAGAATGACATAACAAAGGATTGCCCACACCTGTCCATGAAATAGCCTTGGAGTCATTTGTCCAATTACTTTTGGTCCCTTTAAAAACAGGGTGGCACATGTTAAGGAGCTGAAACTCCTAAACCCTTCATCCAATTTTAATGTGGATACCCTCAAATGAAAGCTGAAAGTCTGAACTTCAACTGCATCTGATTTGTTTTGTTTCAAATTCATTGTGGTAATGTCTAGAACCAAAATTAGATAAATGTTGTCTCTGTCCAAATATTTATGGACCTAACTGTATGTCCCAGGGCAGATGTAGTATGTTCAAGATAGTAATAATGTAGTATTTGGCAAGGGATGTAGCAGTGCTGAATGGGTGTTACAGGAAGAACTTGAAAGGACATAGGTGCAGTTTCCAAAGCTTTACTCATGGTTCTGCAGGTAAAGTGTCCAGGGCACTGGCCACAGATTGTGTTGAAGATCCGAATGTCTGGAAACAATTTGGGTTCCACCTTGCCAGGAGGATTTAGAGGCCTTCCTGATGCGCTCTCTGTTCCTGGCCTCTGCTGCTTATAGCTAAGCTGCGGCCCTCTTCTCTGTGTTGTTTTTCCAACCTGTGTAGCAGGCAGAGTAAGCCTATCAAGGGCTCCATCTCTTCTTACTGGCAACCCTAGCTCTTGTGTTACTGCTGTGCTGGAAGGTGTCGGTGTGAACAGAGGACTTGCAATTCTCTGTTCTCCAGATGCGACTGTTGGGCTTGGAGTCCCCAACTGGTCCAGGACTCTGGCGTCCTCTTTTATCACAGCTCTGATCTGGGTGAGCTGTAGCATACAGCTCCTTCCCCACGAGCTTTTCTCCACACGTCCTCTCTCGTCCCTGTCTACAAACAGACTCTCCTAACTCCTCCCCAAGCCAGAATGTTCCAAGGAAGCTCCCCTGAAATCAGGTGTTAGAGCTCCCCCTTCTGGTCTGGAGTAGGAAAAGTCTTGCATGCTGTGTGTTACCTGGCAAAGGGTTTCCTCTTTGTTTCCAGTCATGATATCACCCACTGTGAAGGAAGCAATGCCATTGTGTCAACCGGACTCCTGGGTGCTACATAGGAAAAAAGTAAGCTGTATGCAACTGTGTTTATTTTTGTCACTTTTTATACTAAACTCTAAATACAGAGGTCACTACACAGGTATAAGCATGAAAAGTAATTTGAAACAACAACCAGCAGTATTGTTGTGGCACCTACAACTGCTAAATGAAACTTGTCAATAACTGCAAAAGCTTATCATTTTATTTATTTGTCAAGGTTGATATTATTTTATTTCCAATATTTAGAAAAATTAATAACTAAATATATTTATAGATTTATGTGTTTATTCTTTCAAAATTTTAACGATCGTCACCTCTGAACCAAACTGAAATGTAATCTAAGGAAACTGAAAATACTAGGTTACGAGGTTCCTCACATGGAATTTCATGACAGAAACAAATTTTCAGAAACAGAGCATGGTAAAGTCATAGGTTGTGTGGCATATAAAGTAGAAAATTAAAACATTAAAAAAAATAAAAATAATATGTTAATATTAAAGTGGACAAAGACCATGACATCACGCCTTTAAAAAATTAAGTGGGGCCATAAAATCTAATTAAGAATACTTTCCAAAAGCAACTATCTGCAACTGGCCACTACTAGTGATGAGCTAGTATACTCGTTGCATGCTCGGGTGGCCTCCGAGTATTTTGGCGTGCTCGGAGATTTAGTTTTTGTCACCAAAGCTGCATGATTTGTGGCTGCTAGACAGCATGAATACATGGGTGGATTCCCTAACAAACAGGCAATCCCCATATGTGTTCAGGCTGTCTAGCAGCCACAAATCATGCAGCTACGGCTACTCCGAAAATATGCCAAAATACTCGGAGGACACCTGCGCATGCTTGGGAAAACCAGAGCAATGAGTATACTCGCTCATTACTAGCCACTAGTAATCAGGTGGCTTGTGTATGTGTCTAACAGAGTAATGAAGCAGGCTCAAAAATATATATTTTAATCAATATGCACACTTTGGTATGCAAACAGCTGTTTTTAAGTTTCAGGATTATGGAGATTTCTGTTAAAAAAGAAATAAATTTGGTTAGCACATCTTAAAATACAGGAATCATACTTTCGGTGAAAATCAAGGTTTGAATTCATATTTTGGTTTCAGTTGCACAATTAGCTATAAAGAGTGTAATGCTGACCCTCTTTTCTTGTACTGTGTGAAAAAATGTTACTAAGATGCTACTGCCTCAATATTTCACAGCTCAATCAATTCACAGTTGAACTAAGAGACTATAAAGCTGCAGCACTTCCTATACATTATACTGAGTGACTATAAAGCTGCAGCACTTCCTTATGGAACACTTGAGTCTTTGGATTAAAGTTCACAGATTGTGACTATTACTCAAATGTTTAATCTGGTAAATAAGCATTAAATTAGTACAGCACAATCACATCAGGTCTTTTTAATCCCTATTCTATGTATTCTGAGTAGAGATGAGCAAATTTGTTTGGATTCGGTTTTGAATATGATCAGAATCGAATATTGTTTTTGCACAGCTGAACATCATTAGAGTCAATGGGAGTAGAAATTACCAAATATGTTCTGAACCGATCAAAAGACAAACATTTGGCACGAATAGTGCTTGAATATGGCTTGAATATGTCAAAATCAGATTTGAGACAAAATCCAAACAAATTCGCTCATCTCTTGTTCTGAGCCCCTATACTGTACATTTAATCATTTCATTGAGTATATAAATTGATTATACAATATTAATTGTTTTTCTTGCCCGCTTTCTCTCCCATACCGTGCCCCTGGTGGTGTGCATGCGCTGACTGTGTGACAGCGTACTTGCTCACCACGTCCTCATGTCCTTGGTAACGCCGGGTACTCTGCTCCCGTGCGTCCGGTCACGTGGTCCAGGTGCTTGGACTTCCGGGTACTCCTGACCACGCATGCGCTGCAATACACTCGGGTCACGGCTATTGGTGCTATTCACTTTTTCATATCAACCCCCCGCCGGATTTTACTTTAGCCACCCCTGACGAAGGAAGTCTTTCCAAAACGCGTGTTGGTGTGTGCGGCAACAGGACGTAGAGACCCTTAAAGATATATTACCATCTTATTTCATTCCTCCCATTTGCACTTTGCACTTTCTTTGGGACATTGCAATCCTCTTATATTTTGCATCTTTGTCTATTTTTTGGACACATATTTTATGTGCACAATAATTTGTTCAGCACAGGCACTTTAAATGAGATTATTTTAAGTGATGCATTCTATTTTTAATTGTTTCTGTATTAATAACTGCACAAATTGTTTTTTCTTCTTTTTACCTGAGGATTATGATATATATATATATATATATATATATATATATAGATATAGATATATATGTATATAGGTATATAAATATATATATGGATATATAGATATAATTGGGTCTGCTTGTTTTGATTGATGCATTTTATATTTTCGTCCCATACTCTAACATTGTTTTTAAATTTGATTTTATATATTCTGCCACCAATTACTTAATAAAGGCATATTATTAATTATTTTCTGCTTGGTTTTCCTTAGCTATTCATGTCTTTTGGTTGTTTTGGTTGGTACTGTTCATACATAGCACAGTACATGCATTAAATGGCATACCTTGGCCAGACCCTATCTTTTATACTGGCTTTGTTACGCCCCTGATTTTCTAGGCTAGACCATGTAACCTGAAAGCTGCAGGGCATTAAAGAGAAGCTTGCGTGGCTGCTGCTGACACCATTAGAGTATTCAGAAGTGTGTGAAACGGCACTGGGCTTTTCTTTCTGATCTTTTTCAAATTGAAACACAGAGTATTTGATTTCACATGGAACAGCAAATTTCAGGAAATTTGACTCAAACTCGATTCTCTGGAGATTAATCCTCTCTTCTCTGAGGATAACCCATTGTTTTTCCCTATATCTTTCTTCACTTTCATTATCCAATTGTAAGTTTTGTTGAGATAAGTTTAGTCTTTTCTTCATGAAGACAGTAATGCCCATAATTCTTGGAATCCCCTTGTTTAACACTTTGATTAACAACTATATTTAAAATAAAAAGCATAAAACAAAGTAATGTATATCTTAGTACCGTGTTAGCCAGTAGATAGAAAAATATTTAGAATTGAGAGTCCTCAGTGGTTGATACCTTTTAATGGCTAACTGAAAAGATGGTAACAAATTGCAAGCTTTCGAGGCTACTCAGGTCTCTTCATCAGGCAAAGACTAATACAAAATCTGTGCTGTGTTGTGTACAAATATGTGATTCTTCAGATTTTGTATTAGTCTTTGCCTGATGAAGAGACCTGAGTAGTCTCGAAAGCTTGCAATTTGTTACCATCTTTTCAGTTAGCCATTAAAAGGTATCAACCACTGAGGACTCTAAATATTTTTTTAAAACAAAGTAACACACTTTTCATGATTTAATTGCATAAAATTACCAAGTAAAATTCCAAATAGTCATCTTCTGTCATTAAATTGGTATTGTAATTTTTGGACTAGACAGAAAAGTAAAAAAAACAACATTTTTTGTGCCTTAATTGCATGTATTGAAAATGGAAACACTGAGAACATTACTGTCAGTATTCCGGGTTTTCTAGGTAACTTTGTCAATGATTTTGCCCTTTGTTAAAATGGAGTTTGCTGTTTTCTGTGCCCTACTTCCTGTTCGTTTGTTTAAAACCCGGCTCAGGTGCTGGCTTCACTGCTGGAATATTCTGCTTCCATTTCCCTGCAACCCAGCTGCTTTGTTCCTCACAGATCTTTTGTGTATTTACCAGGAAAGTGCATAACCAGGTTATCTTCAGGTGTTTCTCAGCCACAGCAGTTTCTACCCATGGCTCTGGACATTCTCTGCATACGTAAGTTGCACATACTGTGTTATCACTAAACTGTTGACTTGGGAATTTAACCCTTGGTTCACTCCATCTGATAAGAACTGTGTTTCTGAACTGTTGCTGTTTAACCCTTCGTGCATTACCTCTGGTGAGAGCTGTTGGAACTGTTACTGGAACCTTACTGACATATGAACTTGTTGTTGGACTTCACTGAATTAAGCCACAACTGAGATTAACTTGTTCCTGGACCTCCCTGTGTTTTCTGCATACCTGGATCTGACTCTTCACACACCAGCAGTGTGTAAATCCAGCCACGTTACCTGTGCATCAGACTTACCTTGTGGTCTCATTTGTGTGAGGACTCCGTCGTAAGAACTTTACCACCCTCGCTATAGAGGTTCAAGGACTTATATATCCGGATTCATATAACTGGACTTGTGTATATATATATGGACTCATTGCATGTCACTACGGTTGTTTGAATATTGTTTTTGGGTGTTTTGCTGTTTCACAAATACATTATTTGCATTCAAAGAAACCCGTCTCTGATTGTTCATTGCCCCACGCTATCAGAATCCTCGAGTTCCTACAATAGTATTACAGGATATTCCAGCCTAAAAAAGAGGATTCTGCTGGGGCAATGACGGAGACACGGGCAGACAAACTGTTCACCATAGTTAACTCCTTGCAGCAGGAGGTGGCGGCTGCACTCAATCAGATTAGAGACTTGGAGTCTCGGGTTAACCACAATGCACAGGGGTTTGGTCAGGCTCTCCAAGATCTACGTTCTAGGTTAGGAGTCCTGGAGGCCTTACCTACTGAGCCTACCTCATCCACCAGTATGCCCAAATTGCCTCCATTCCGTTTTAATGGTGACCGAAGTCAATTCCGTGGGTTTGTTAATCAATGTATATTATTTTTTGATGTACATGCCTCCTACTACCGGTCTGATAGATCTAAGGTTCCATGTATTATTATGTTGTTGACATCACGTGCACTGGCTTGGGCAAATCCTATGGTTGAAAGTCATGATACCCGTCTAAATAATTTGGACAATTTTCTGGCAGCCATGGCGCAAATGTTCGACGATCCCAACCGCCGTGCTACCGCTGAATCTGCCTTGCTTTCCTTACGCCAGGGGAAACGGTCAGTCATAGAATATGTTACTGAATTTAAAAGGTTAGTGGTGGACACCCAGTGGGAAAACAATGCTTTATTACCAATCTTTAGAAAAGGTTTGTCAAATGCAATCAAGGATGAGCTAGCTCGTTCAGAGTCTCCACAGGAGTTTGAATTGTTTATACAGCACTGTGTACGTATTGATATCCGTTTAACTGAACGCAGACAAGAAAAATGGGCCGCTGTAAATCGCATTACTAATTACTCTCTTCCGTCCAGGGAAACCACAGGCAAAAACCCGCGAGAGGCTGAGGAGGTGCCTATGCAGGTGGACTCACTGCAGAGACGTGAGAATAATGAACGCCGCGAACACCGTCTCCGTGAGCGCTTATGTTTCTATTGTGGTCAATCGGACCATTTCCTCATCAATTGTCCTAAATGTCCTAGGCGACCCAACAAGGTGTTGGCGGTAGTAGGGGATTATGATAACACAGACGCTGAGTCTGAAGTTTCGGAAACCAGTCTACATCTAGATGCGGTTTTTCCCCCAATACTGATGCCGACTTCCCCTAAAGATCAAGGGGAGAAATATTCACATTGTTCTCTTCCTATACAGATTCAGTGGGAGGAACAGTGGATATCAAGTTCTGCCATGATAGACTCTGGAGCAGGTGGGAATTTCATGGATTCTTCTTTTGCAGAGGAACATGGTATAAAGACACAACTAAGAGCTTCACCAATCACTATGGAAACGGTGGATGGTTCCCCATTAGTTTCTGGACCAGTAGATCGGGAGACAGTGCCTCTGGAGTGTAAGATGGAACCAGACCATCAAGAAACACTTTCATTCATGTTAATATCTTCTCCTCATTTTCCTGTAATTTTAGGAATTCCCTGGTTACGGTCACAAAATCCAATCATCAATTGGGAAACCAAGGAGATAACCTTTCTCCCGAAGTGCAGTTCTACCATCAGTCCAACTGTGGCGGCTCCAGTTACCCAGAACTTGGAAGAGGTGATACAGGTACCTACTCTCCCTCTGATTTATCAGGAATTCTCAGACATTTGTGATAAAAGGAAGGCAGATCAACTTCCCCCACATAGACCGTATGACTGCCCCATAGAATTGCTTCCTGGAGCAGCGATTCCTTTCGGCCATGTTTACCCGTTGGCGGCTCCGGAATTAAAATCTTTACGAGAGTATATAGATGAGAATTTAGCCAAGGGGTTTATCCGACCATCTTCTTCACCAGCGGGAGCTCCAATATTCTTTGTAAAGAAGAAGGATGGTACTCTAAGACCCTGCATTGACTACCGGGAGTTAAATAAGGTAACCATTCGTAACAGGTACCCGTTGCCCCTAATTCCAGAATTGTTGGAAAGAGTTCGCCAGGCCAAAGTATTTACCAAATTAGATCTTCGTGGGGCATATAATTTACTCCGTATACGGCCCGGAGACGAATGGAAGACAGCTTTTAGATGCCGGTATGGACATTTTGAATATTTGGTGATGCCATTCGGACTCTGTAACGCTCCTGCTGCTTTTCAACATTTAGCCAACGACATTTTCAGGGATTTATTGGACCAATATGTGGTAATTTACCTTGATGACATCTTAATCTTTTCTGACTCCTTACAGGAACATCAGGAACATGTCAAGACCGTACTTAGACGTTTGAGAGATAATCATTTGTACATCAAACTCGAAAAGTGTGAGTTCCATTGTTCTGAAATTCAATTTTTGGGCTATGTTATCTCGCCTCAGGGATTGAATATGGAGTCCAGCAAGATCCAGGCAATCTTGGACTGGCCGGTACCAGGAAACATTAAGGAGGTACAACGATTCATTGGCTTTGCTAACTTTTATAGACGGTTTATCCGAAATTTTTCAGAAATTGTCCGTCCCATCACTCTCCTCACCAAGAAGGGGAAGAAGTTTGAATGGTCTTCGCAAGCTCAGGAAGCCTTTGATCGCCTGAAGGGTTGTTTTACCACGGCTCCAATATTGATGCATCCGGATCCTGCACAGCCTTTTATCGTGGAGGTGGACGCGTCTGACTGTGCATTGGGAGCTATCCTCTCACAACGTACCGGAGACAAAGGTTTGCTGCACCCGTGTGTCTTCTTCTCTCGTAGGTTATCTTCTGCAGAACTGAACTATGATGTGGCAGATAAGGAACTTTTGGCAATTATTTCTGCCTTTAAGGAATGGAGACACCATTTGCAGGGGGCAACTCAGCAGGTAGTAGTACTCACGGATCATCGCAATTTGGAATTCCTTAAGTCTGCCAGGTGTCTTTCTCCTCGACAAGCTAGGTGGAGTTTGTTCTTGAACCAGTTTAATTTTATTATTTCGTACCGCCCAGGTTCACGTAATGGGAAAGCTGACGCATTATCCCGAATCCATACCGTGGATTCCGTGCCTGGGACCCCGTCGAAGACCATCTTGTCGGAGGCCAATTTCGTTGGAGTGCTCCGGAACCGGGACTTGTGGCAGGAGATCAAGCTGGCCTATGACGGTGACGTATTTCTTGCAGCTCCACCTGACAATGTGAATCTTGTCCTTCGGAATGGTGTGTGGCTTAGAGATCGATGTATTTATGTCCCAGAGGCTGTAAGACTTCGAGTTCTCAAATTGGTCCACGACTCTAAATTGGCTGGTCATAGGGGGGTACAGAAGACGCAGGAATTGTTAAATCGTTTTTTTTGGTGGCCTACCTGCTTGAAGGATGTGAATGACTATGTCCGCTCTTGTGAAGTTTGTGCCCGGTACAAGGTTCCTCGTGTTTCACCTACTGGTCTTCTTAAACCGCTACCTGTACCGTCTCGCCCTTGGGGGTCTATTTCGATGGACTTTATTGTGGAGTTACCCACCTCTGGTGGTAAAAATACTATTTTGGTGGTAGTAGATCGTTTAACGAAAGCTGCTCATTTCATTCCGTGTGCTGGTCTTCCCTCAGCTACAGAGACAGTAGATCTAGTTATCCAGAACATTTTCCGGCTGCATGGGGTACCAGATGACATCATTTCTGACCGGGGAATACAATTTACCTCTAGATTTTGGAAAGGATTTTGTTCTGCGCTCCACATTAATGTTTGCTTGTCTTCTGCATACCATCCTCAGACCAACGGGCAGACCGAACGGACAAATCAAACCTTGGAGCAATATCTACGCTGTTACGTCAGTCATTTGCAGGACGATTGGCTGAAGCTACTTCCTCTAGCGGAATTTTCGTACAACAACTCCCAAAGCAGTTCCACGAAGGTAACGCCTTTTTTTGCCAACCTGGGTTATCATCCAAGTATTTTGCCTAGGTCTCCGGTTACGATTTCGGTACCAGCGGTTGAAGACAGAGTGACGGCGTTGCAACGTAATCTTGAAGTTTTGAAGGACTCCCTGACCACAGCACAGGAGCGTTACAAAAAGTCGGCCGATAGATTCCGGAAACCAGCACCTATGTATAAGGTAGGAGACTCAGTTTGGTTGTCCACCAAGAATCTAAAATTGGGTGTTCCTTCGCAGAAACTGGGACAGAAATTCATCGGTCCATTCAAGATCACGGGGATTGTGAGCTCTGTTGCCTGTCGGTTGAAGCTACCACGGACTTTAAAGGTACACCCAGTATTTCATGTTTCCTTATTAAAACCAGTCTCTCCTAACACGTTTCAGGGACGTATCGTACCTCCCCCTCCACCAGTGTTGGTTGATGGCGAAGAACAATTCGTGGTACAGGATATTGTTAATTCGAGACTTCATAGAAACCGGCTTCAGTATCTAGTTAGATGGCAAGGTTACTCTCCTGAAAATGATTCTTGGGAACCAGTAAGTAACATCAATGCGCCTCTGAAGATTGCTCAGTTTCATCGGAGATACCCGGACAGGCCTGGTCCAGGACCGTCCGGAGGCCGTCTTTAGGGGGGGAGTAATGTCAGTATTCCGGGTTTTCTAGGTAACTTTGTCAATGATTTTGCCCTTTGTTAAAATGGAGTTTGCTGTTTTCTGTGCCCTACTTCCTGTTCGTTTGTTTAAAACCCGGCTCAGGTGCTGGCTTCACTGCTGGAATATTCTGCTTCCATTTCCCTGCAACCCAGCTGCTTTGTTCCTCACAGATCTTTTGTGTATTTACCAGGAAAGTGCATAACCAGGTTATCTTCAGGTGTTTCTCAGCCACAGCAGTTTCTACCCATGGCTCTGGACATTCTCTGCATACGTAAGTTGCACATACTGTGTTATCACTAAACTGTTGACTTGGGAATTTAACCCTTGGTTCACTCCATCTGATAAGAACTGTGTTTCTGAACTGTTGCTGTTTAACCCTTCGTGCATTACCTCTGGTGAGAGCTGTTGGAACTGTTACTGGAACCTTACTGACATATGAACTTGTTGTTGGACTTCACCGATTTAAGCCACAACTGAGATTAACTTGTTCCTGGACCTCCCTGTGTTTTCTGCATACCTGGATCTGACTCTTCACACACCAGCAGTGTGTAAATCCAGCCACGTTACCTGTGCATCAGACTTACCTTGTGGTCTCATTTGTGTGAGGACTCCGTCGTAAGAACTTTACCACCCTCGCTATAGAGGTTCAAGGACTTATATATCCGGATTCATATAACTGGACTTGTGTATATATATATGGACTCATTGCATGTCACTACGGGTTGTTTGAATATTGTTTTTGGGTGTTTTGCTGTTTCACAAATACATTATTTGCATTCAAAGAAACCCGTCTCTGATTGTTCATTGCCCCACGCTATCAGAATCCTCGAGTTCCTACAATAGTATTACAATTACCCTCTCAGCAACATGTTCTAGGCATAGTTAAACCTTCGCTTTAGAGTGCTTGCCAGATTTCTCTTTTCATGTTAGAAAATTGTTTTATTCTTTCATCTAAATTTATAAAACATTTTGATATTAATATACAAGGATATTTGAAAAGGCGGCTTCAAAGGAATTAGAAATGCTGAGAACAAAAACAGGAAACAAGCGATAAGAAGTGGATTTTATAATATGCAAGCTTTACTATTGTATTGTCGTTGGGACACCAGTGTTGCAATGCTGAAAATGAAAAGATCAGATAGAAAAAGAGGGGAAGAAAACTCAATTTGTGAAAAGAAAGCAAGGAGAGCCATAACTACCCTGTCAATCAATGGTACCACTAATTTCCTTAAGTAGGTAATAATTTGCTGCAATTTCGATGTATGCATTGCCATGCTCTTGCCTTCTGTTAGGCCCCCAAATGCTCCAAACTTGGGCTAAAATTCCTGCCAGGGAACATTTTTACAGGATAATTAGGATGGTAATTAGAGAGATTAATATATAGGAAAGCTACTACCACAAACAACTCAAATTTTCTCCCCACTAAGTTTAGCAGCTTTTGCTTTCAAAATGACCACCAAATCATCTTCCAGTGAATTCTGTACATATCAGACCCTTTCACTGTACCATGCTCATGTGCAATTCACATACACATTTTTTTCTTAAATGTCCATGAACCTTCTGAATCAACTGTGCAAACACAAAACTTGCTCTCATATACCACTTAACTACTGTATTTATATATATATATATATATATATATATCCTATGTATATATATCTATTCTTTCAATTCTTTATTAAACATGTTAGTGTGATTTTATAGTATACCGCACTGAATTGTCGGCTTTTCTAAAGGACATCGGTGCGTATTTCTCGCAAGTCACAAGTGTGGTCCGTGTGTAATCCGTATTTTTCTCGCCCCTATAGACTTGCATTGGCGTATTATGGGCGTAATACGCTGACAATCACAGCATGCTGCGATTTTCTCGGCTCCTATAAAATGGCCGAGGAAAAATTGGCTGCTGGGAGCTGCCTCATAGAATAACCTTGGTCCGAGTGCAATGCAATTTTTTTCTCTCATAGCACTCATCCGTATTTCTCTCTAGTGTGACTCCGGCCTAACAGGCTTCTTTTGGTAGTGCTGCCAAATTTTCTTAATTATACAGTACAGACCAAAAGTTTGGACACACTGTCTCATTCAAAGATTTTTATGAATTTTCATGGCTATGAAAATTGTAGAATCACACTGAAGGCATCAAAACTATGAATTAACACATGTGGAATTATACATTACACTTTACAAAAAAGTGTGAAACAATTGAAAATATGTCTTATATTCTAGGTTCTTCAAAGTAGCCACCTTTTGCTTTGATTACTGCTTTGCACGCAGAAAAGGTGAACGGATGGACTCTACATGCCTGGTTCCCACCGTGAAGCATGGAGGAGGTGGTGTGATGATGTGGGGATGCTTTGCTGGTGACACTGTTGGGGATTTATTCAAAATTGAAGGCATACTGAACCAGCATGGCTACCACAGCATCTTGGAGCAGCATGCTATTCCATCCGGTTTGCGTTTAGTTGGACCATCATTTATTTTTCAACAGGACAATGACCCCAAACACACCTCCAGGCTGTGTAAGGGCTATTTGACCAAGAAGGAGAGTGTTGGGGTGCTATGCCAGATGACCTGGCCTCCACAGTTACCAGACCTGAACCCAATCGAGATGGTTTGGGGTGAGCTGGACCTCTCAACGCTTAAATTTTGAATAAATCCCCAACAGTGTCACCAGCAAAGCACCCCCACACCATCACACCACCTCCTCCATGCTTCACGGTGGGTGCTAGGCATGTAGAGTCCATCCGTTCACCTGTTCTGCGTGCAAAGCAGTAATCAAAGCAAAAGGTAGCTACTTTGAAGAACCTAGAATATAAGACATATTTTCAGTTGTTTCACACATTTTTGTAAAGCGTAATGTATAATTCCACATGTGTTAATTCATAGTTTTGATACCTTCAGTGTGATTCTATAATTTTCATAGTCATGAATATACAGAAAAATCTTTGAATGAGAAGGTGTGTCCAAACTTTTGGTCTGTACTGTATATATATATAGATTCAAAAAAACAGAGCAGCACTATAAAAAAGCAATGAGTCCGGGTGCAAAGAAGCCCCCTAAGGCAAGTACCAAACCTTGCATCCTTGGCTTGAGAAAGGTCTGCACTAGGACCGAAACGTCGCCATTATGGGGTAAAATAAAATTGCTCTTTTTTCAGTTACTATGGTGTGCTGCTCCTGCTTTCTTTGGATTACTATATATACAGTATATATATATCCATGTACCTTGAATTATGCCTAACGTCATGACATGTATGATGCCATGATATTGACTGCTTAAATATTTTTCGAGAGACCACACTGATTACTGTACAGAAGAAGATAAATGGACCAGATCTGGAGTCTTAAGCAGGACAAGTCAAGGTCAGGTAAATTTGACTATTTTTATTTTGATTTACCTATATTTATTATGCTCTGGTTCTGCTGAGAACTCAGAGCATAACAAATTCACAGCCCTAATTCAAGTATGTCTGGTGAAATAGAATTTTGAAATGCTTCGATCAGTCTTTGTGAAGAGTCATAATACAACATGTGATTCCAAAGCAGAACCTAACTTAAGAAAAACATGTAATTGAACATTTTTAGGAATTCTGTTTACATCAATTGATCACAGTCAGACATTCTACGCTTAGCACAGAACTGCTTTAGTAGTGTACAGTATGTTAATAATTAATTATGCTTTGAGATGGAATATGACTGTATTAAATATGGTTTAGCTTTGTTCACAATCAATGAGCTTAGCACTGACAGGATATACCTTCGCAACACATTTGTCTGGTTATATGACCCATTTGCAGGTTTGGTTCAAACAAATGAAGATGAAGATCACTACAGACTTATTAATATTTAATATTTATTCAAAAAGGGTTGCTCACTAGAATGAAGGACGGGTGCTCAGGAGAAAAAAAATTTCCAACATGTAATATATGACTCCGGCACTCCCCAGAAAATGAGAGAGAAAACACAAGTGTTTCAAAAAAGAAAAGAATTTAATGTCCACACAGTATCACTGGCATATGGATCAATAACGCTTGATATACAGATTCCAACAAAAAATATATATGACGTTTCGGCTATGAGCCTTCTTCAAACTATAAATCTGTTCATATAGGAATTGCGTTGTTCCTTGTGCGGATCAAGGACCGTGGACACCTATGAGCGGTGCATTGAGGTAACAACGGAAGAAGAAACAGGTTGGAGCCTGGTGAAAGTCGAGCGTCAGGTGCCGCGGTGTCCTCCTGGATATGCAGACTGCTGTGGCCTGGTATTATCAGGCTGGCAAGGTCCATGGATATTGGCTCCTTAACAGCCTGAAAAACCAGGCCTCAGCAGTCTGCTTCATCAGGCTGGTTAACAAAAATAGGGGGGACCCCACGTCAATTTTTTTCGACGGGATCCCCTATTTTTGTTAACCAGCAAAGATAAGCAGACTGCTGTGGCCTGGTATTATCAGGCTGGCAAGCAGGGTCGGACGCTCCTGCGTGGTGGGCCCTGATTTGAAAGGATAGGTCGCGGGGCAGAGGGGGCGGTGGCCCCGGGCCCCACGCTCTGAGGGGGCCCACCCGGAGCTACGCTACAGTAACTGTATCGGCGTGCACAGCACGCCGATACAGTTACATTCTGCGGCGGAGCAGGGAGAATCGCTCTCCCTGCTCTGCTGCCCGGAAGCTATGGGGCCTGAACAGGCAGTGGGGGGGCCCGGTGCCAGCAGTGGGCCCCCCACCCATCATCGGAGGGTCAGCTGTATCGGCATCCAGCCGATACAGCTGACCGCATAGAGAGAGAAGGAGCGAGCGCTCCTTCTCTCCCATAATCCCCCTCTCAGCGTCTGACAGCGGGCGCGATGACATTACCTGCCTGCGCCCGCTGTACCAAGACGGGGTGGTAACCACTCTAAACTCCTCAAACAACGGGAATCCTTCTGGATCCATACACTGCAGACCTTAGCTCCTAAAGGACTCAATAGGGAGCTTGATTTTACCTTTTGCTGATAGTGCATTGTGGTTTTATTATTGTTTATTATTTGACCTCCTTGTTTCCAGGTTCACTGTTCCAAGTTGGTACTTTAACCTTACCCTCTTTTAGATCTCTTAACAGGGGTTCCTCGTGAGGATTATCCACAAAAAGCTTCTTTTTCTTTCCCTCTCCTCTCAATCACTCTGTGGTAAGTTTTACGATCACACATTGATGTATTCCTTGTTTTTCATATTCCTCCTTTTTTTTTTTTTTCCCCCTTTTTTTTCCCTTTTTTTCCCCTTTTTTTTCTTTCTTCTCTCCCCACCTTTCCCTTGCTTTTATATACACTCATATCGCTATATATCTTTTACTTTTTTTTACTAAAGCATCGCACTTCCTTTCCTTTCTCCTCTTAGTGATCTCCAGTCTGTAACCTCCCCTTCTTTTTTTCTATGTCCACAAACCTCAAGCGCATGCGCAGTGAGCATGACACGCTCCTGCGTTCCTTGCCTCCTTCTGCTCCTTCTATGTATTGCGGCCAGGGACGCCAGCCCACTATGCGCAGGCGCCTTACACAATGGCACGATCCTGCGTGTCTAGCCTTGCTCCAATTATGTTCAGCGTCAGTGTGTGAGTCAGCAATACCGGATGTAGAGCAGGGACTCCTAATTTAAGCGCCTCAGCAGCCATTACAGTCCACATGCACTCTGCTACACGGACTGACCTCCCTATTCTGCTCAGCGTACCAGGTTTGTGTTAATTCTCTGGACACAGGACTTCCATTTACTTGCAGCACGATCCCTGTACATTATCTTTCTTTGATTCTGATTCATGTCTGTTTGCCTCATTTTTACTTGTAGCCTGCAAGGGACTTATCTCCTGCTTATCTTCTTTCCACAAACTCTGCATTCCAAGGTTAGTCATTGCTTGTACCTTCTTGACCAGTTTTCCTGGAAGTTTGTTTATAGTCTGCGCCTGTGAGCTTCTACCTTATAGTACTATCATTACAATCCCCTGGTTACCTTCAATATTTTTTCCTGGTGCTCTTATAGCATTTAATTGGGCAGACTCAATTCTTTTCTTATCATACTGCATCAGGGGTTATAATATAATCAAGTACCGTTTATGAAGACACTGTCTGACCTCCAGGGTTATGTAGATTGCTCCTCCAAGATTTGTATTTATATAATTGTTTTCTTTAGTCTTACTTACTATTTATGTTTACTTGCTTGGCCCTTGTGGCCCTCTTTTAATAAATTCAATAATGTTCCGATTATGGGATTTTTTCTTCTGTATATATTTTTGTTTGTGTGTATATAGCTATTTTTATTTTTTCTAAATGTACAGTACTCTGTTGATATGTATGTTTTTTCTTTATTTCACAGTGAGGTTTTGATAAAGACCACATATGGTCGAAACGTTAACCCCATCAGTTCTGTCCGTTGTATTTTCATACCACACATTATTCGTGGTTTATGTGATTGATTTAATAAATGGAACTTTACTTTCTACGCATGCAATATTCAGTGCGGCTGATTTTTCTATTAGATTGGACACCTCGTTCAGCCAGCACCAACCATCCATTACACAGTGTGCACATCATTTACTTAGAACTCAGGCGCCCGCTGTCAGACGCTGAGAGGGAGAACAGTGAGCAGCACAGGAGCCGGGAGGTGAGTATTGTTTTTTTTTTTTTTTTTAATGGGGGTGCATTATACTACAGAGGCTGTATATGGGGGATGCATTATACTACAGAGGCTGTATATGGGGGCTGCATTATACTACAGAGGCTCCATATTGGGGTGCATTATACTACAGAGACTCCCTATGGGGATGCATTATACTACAGAGGCTGCCTATGGGAGTGCATTATAATATAGCGGCTGCCTATGGTGGTGCATTATATTATAGACTCTGCCTATGGGGGTTTATTATAATATAGAGGCTGCCTATGGGGGTGCATTATACTATATTGAGGACTATCTGGTGTATTATGCTGTATGGATGCTATCTAGGGGCCATCATACAGTGTTGGACCCATTAAATAGTTTGGGGACATTAAGGGGTCAGTATATATCCAGTGAGGGGCATTATTCTGTGTATAGGGGAGATGTACAGGGGGAGACTTGGGACATTATTAAATGTAAAGTGGACACTTATTGTTATAGGGGAACTCGGGTTACTGTGACTGTCAAAGGGGCACAGAGGGCATTATTACAGTCTAGGGGACAAAATGTGGGCACTGTTTTCTAGGGCACTTGCACCCGGCATTACTATATTCTAGAGGGGTGCTTTAAAATTTAGAGGTCACACAGAACCACACAGCAGGTGCAGTAATAGGGACACATACGGCAGCAGCAGCTCAGTATTGGGGTATCAGGTGCAGAAATAGGGACACATGGCAGCAGCGGCTCAGTATTGGGGTATGAGGTGCAGTAATAGGGACACATATGGCAGCAGCGGCTCAGTATTGGGGTATGAGGTGCAGTAATAGGGACACATACTGCAGCAGCAGCTCAGTATTGGGGTATCAGGTGCAGAAATAGGGACACATGGCAGCAGCGGCTCAGTATTGGGGTATCAGGTGCAGAAATAGGGACACATATGGCAGCAGCAGCTCAGTATTGGGGTATCAGCAGGATGAGGAGTTTATGCAGGTTGAGAATAGTCCAATTGGTGACCGTGACAGTGCTAAAAATATGAGAAGTGAAATGTGTCTTTGTTGTAATCTCTGCAGTCGAGTCCTGGCTGGAGAAGTCTTCATGTCGGTCTGAGCCAAATGGAAAAGACATGAAAAGTGAACAATTCCATTAGAAAGAACATCAGCGGTAAGTCATTATCTGTACCTGTGCTGTAATCTATTATATGTTCTGTAGGACTGGTATTATTTACCACAGACCATATGGCGGTAATATCAATATTGGTCTTTTTATATATAGATTATATTATTTTTGGCAACAGCGCGGTCATTTGCTGAGGTTCTCTGATTAGGGGCCCACTCAGAAGTTTTGCCCCCACTAAACCAAAACCCTAGCTACGCCTCTGGCTCTCTCTCTAGTCTTTCTTTCTCTCTCTAGTCTTTCTCGCTCTCTGTTCTTTCTTTCTCGCTCTCTGTTCTTTTTTCTCTCTGTTCTTTCTTTCTCTCTCTCTTTTCTTTCTTTCCTCTCTTTCTTTCTCTGTTTGTTCTTTCTCTCTCGCTGCCCTTTCTTTCTTTTCCTCAGTACCAGCCACTGTGCCGTCATTACCAGTCAGTGTGATCAGCAGTGCTAAATGGGTACGCTTGGGGCGAGGATATGGGTGTGATTAGCTGTGAAATGGGTGTGGTCGGGGCGTGGCCTAAAATTTGCAGCGGTGCGCATAGCGCGCCGCAGCCTTTAACCCTCTTTCCTGTCTTCAAAATTTGGGAGGTATGCTGTATGACCTCCCTACAACTTCTGGCCATGCTCCTGATGAGCGCGACGGATGGTCTCCTGAGGGATCTCCTCCCACACCTGGACTAAAGCATCCACCAACTCCTGGACAGTCTGTGTTGTGCAACGTGGCATGGCCTAAAATTTGCTGCAGCAGGCACAGCGTGCCACAGCCTTTGTCCCTCTTTCCCTTCTTCAAAGGTTGGGAAGTATGATGGTGGGCCCCAAGAATAATTTTTCTCTGGTGGGCCCAAGGTACTCCAGTCCGACGCTGCTGGCAAGGTCCATGGATATTGGCTCCTTAACAGCCTTAAATACCATGCCTCAGCAGTGTGCTTCATCAGGCAGGTTAACAAAAATAGGGGGGACCCCACGCCATTTTTTTTTCGAAGGGAACCCCTATTTTTGTTAATCAGTTCCCTCTGACGTCACTGATTGTGTCCCTGGCTGACCTGAAGTGAAAGTGGAAAGCAATCAATTAAGCTTTCCACTTCCTCTCCTGTCAGCCAGGAGAGGAACCCATTCATTTGGGGGTTTACTGTGAAGCTGCAGCATTAGCTGCGGTCCCTGCAGTAAACATTAACCCTTTCTGAAGGATTACACCGTGGGACCTGACTGAACATCGGATAGGTAAGAATAATTTTGCTTTTTTATTTTATTTTTATTACAGGAAATGGTTTTTGCAGTAAAATAAAAGATGGTCAAAAACATGTGTCTTTATTTCATTAAAATGATTTTTAATTAAAGTGTGTGTGTTTTATTTTTATTTCATGCAATAGGATTAATAATTGATAGTTGTCTAATTGACAGCTCTCAATTATTAACCTGGCTTAAGGTCACTTTTCAATATCAAGGTGGCTTTAACCCCATATTAACCCATTCGCCACCGCTACAGGGCAATGGGAATAGACGGGCAAAGTGCCAGAAAGGGCGAATCTAATTATAGATTTGTCTTTTCTGGGGTGTCTGGGGGCAGATGTTAGTAGCCGGGGGGGGGCCAAAAATAATGGTCCCTCTCTGGGCTATTATTATCTGCCCCCACTCGCTGGCTTTGTCTGTCTGGTTGCGAAAATAGGGCGGGAGCCCACACATTTTTTTTCAACAATTTTACACCTCATATATATATATATACATGTCATTGAATTTGTGACATATATATATATATATATATATATATAATATATATATATATATTTATATTTATAGTTCATACACTTCTACATAGTATAATAGCCGCTAATTCAATTGCCGGCTTTTGTGAAAATGCAGAACCCGACATGAAATGACACATGGTTTACATAGAGTTAACCATGTCATTTCAAGTTGTTTGATCTATTGTTTTCACTAGCAATTACATGAGTGCAAGTGTGCACAATTTCACACCTGTAGGGGTTAATTAAAGGTGTAAATTCGTAGCAAAAAAGTCCTGTTTTTTTAACAACGAATTTACACCTTTAATTAACCCCTACAGGTGTGAAATTTTGCACACATACAATCATGTAATTGTTTGTGCAAATCAGATATCAAACTACATGAAAAGACATGGTTAACTCTATGTAAACCAAGTGTTATTTCATGTCGGGTGCTTCTGTCTTTTCACAAAAGCCGGCTTTACCCGGCAATTGAATCAGAGGCTATTTTACTATGTAGAAGTGTATAAACTATAAATATATGTCACAATGACATGTATATATATATATATATGTATTCTATGTGTTAGGGTTCGATTTCCCGCTGCTGCACAAGGGGAGTCTCGAACCCGTCCCTCTGCGGTCTCCCATTCATCTCCGGCCGCAGTGGAGCCTGCTCAGCAGAGGCGTCGGTCCAGGCGTCTTGCCCACTCCACTACTGGGCAGTGACTTGTTGCTGCCTTTCCTGGATCTGCTATTATAGCCAATGCTGGAGCAGACGTCTTTGGGACAAAGTACTGCATTTTCCCTCCTGAGCATGCCCAGAGTGAGATCTCTCATTGGAGATCAGGGGTCACATGCTCAGGTACTGCAGCAGCTCCTATTGGTCCGCCAGGAAGGCCCTGTTACTACGAGTCTTCTGGAACAGGTTTCTCATTGGTCCTTGTTCCTGGAAGGTCCTGTAGCTGTTGCTATAAAAGGGTAGCATGGCTGGGCCGCCATGCGCTAATATCAACCATTGTATGCTATGCGCCAGTGTGGTCATGCGTGTGTGTGGTTAGGGACCCGGCTGAAATAAGCCACTAGAATACCGACTTAATCGGTGAGGAGTTTGGTGTGCTAGCTGGTCAGGGTCGGTGTCCTAGATGCCCTAGATTACCGGCATAACCGGTGAGGAGTTTGATTGCCGTATTCAGGGTCTGGCGTTCAGACGCCATAGATTGCGGGTGACTCCCGCGAGGACATTAGCGCATGACCACGTATTATGCTCGCTTAGCAATTATCCGTGTACCTGAGAGCCTGACAGGACACGGTACTTTTTCTCAGCGGCTGTGACGTAACAGGGTTCGCTTTTGACGCTAGACAGCGCCCTAGCGTTTTACTTTGCGGCTCACTGAAGTTAAGTGAGTTCGCACCTATCGCCATATAGCGCTGTGGCATCCCGTTAGCGGCTCTGGGGATTAACAGAGTTCGCACTTACTGCCACAACGCGCTACGGCGTTTATTTTTGCGACTCTGCGGGATAACAGAGTTCGCTACTTTCGCCATCTTATTAGCAGCGGGCTTCGCCTGCACGGTGGACCCCGGGCTGCGAACGCACCTCTCTATTATATCTATTAGGTGCGTTCCGCAGACCCTAACATAATATTAGCGCCAGGGTCTGGCTAGTAAAATGGCGGATGACCAGCGTCTAAGGCAGTATATCCAGCAGCTGGAGGGAAGGTTGGCGACTCTTGAGCGCACAACCTCAGCTGTGGATATTACCGCAGTCGCTGTTCAGGCTGCTAGCGTGGCTGCAGCCAGTTTGTCCTCTGCTACCTCTGTCCCTACATTATCCCACCTCCCGCTTCCTGACAAGTTTGCCGGTGACGGCAAGCAATGTCGGGGATTCGTGAGTCAGTGCTCTATACAGCTCGAGCTTCTGGCTGCACGTTTCCCCACGGATCGGGCACAAGTGGGTTTTGTACTGTCTCTACTCTCGGGCAGAGCGTTGGAGTGGGCAACACCGCTGTGGGAGCGTGACGATCGTGTGGTGCGGAGTGCTCCTCGCTTTTTGGAGGCCCTGAAAAAGGTCTTTTTAGGACCTCAGGTCACGCACGATACGGCACTCCAACTGCTGACAATGTCACAGGGCTTGTCCATGGTCAGCCAGTTCTCAGTCCAATTTCGGACTTTGGCCTCTGAATTAGAGTGGCCAGATAAAGTTCTTATTCCAGTGTTCTGGAGAGGACTGGCAGACCATGTAAAGGACGCTTTGGCTACCAGGGAGATTCCTGCCACACTGGAGAAACTCATTTCTATATCTACCCGCATCGACCTCCGTTTTCACGAGCGGAGGTTAGAGCGGACCCAGTGTAAGCAGAGGTTTCAGCTGGCACCCACCTTTGCCAAACCTCTGGAATTTCCCGTTCGGGCGTCTGACTCCCCAGAGACCGTGGAGAATACTCGAGTGGGATCTAAGTCTCGGACCACTCGAGTATCCGTGGTCTGTAGAGTGTGTCAGCAGTCAGGACATTATGCCAACCGATGTCCCCAGCGAATAAGTAAACGGTCATGTTCCGTGACCATGGGTGCAGGGTCATTAGACGCGAGGGATTTTGCTCCGAAGATGCTCCTTAAAGGGTTAATCTCTCTACGTTCATCCACCCTTCCCGCCAAGCTTTGTGTGGACTCTGGGGCAGAGGGGAATTTTATGTCCTCCTCCTTTGCCTCTCGCCATTCCATACCGCTGGTGACGCTCGCCGAGCCAATATCGGTGAGAGTGTTGAATGGAGCAATCCTGCCCTCACAAATCACCCACCAGACTGTCACTCTACCTCTGTCTATGTCTCCTTCACAACAGGAGAATATATCCCTTTTTGTCCTTCCTGAGGGAATAGATGAGGTTTTGTTGGGATTACCCTGGCTTCGCCACCACTCTCCCCATATTGAGTGGTCCTCTGGGAGAATACTGGGTTGGGGTGATCATTGCAGAGACAAATGTCTCAGAGAGGACGTTCAGGTTTCCACAACGGAGATACCCATAGATCTTGATTCTCTTCCCAAGGTTTATCGGTCATACGCAGACGTATTCTCCAAAAAGGCAGCGGAGACTCTGCCGCCTCATCGCCCTTATGACTGTCCTATAGACCTCTTGCCTGGAACGGAGCCCCCTCGGGGAAGAGTGTATCCTCTCTCTCTTCCTGAGACGGAGGCCATGTCACAATACATCCAGGAAAATCTGGCCAGAGGGTTTATTAGGAAGTCAGTGTCACCAGCAGGGGCAGGATTTTTCTTTGTGCAGAAGAAGAATGGAGAATTACGACCGTGTATAGACTATAGGGGTCTTAACGCCATTACCGTTAAGAACAGATATCCTTTGCCCCTAATATCTGAGCTCTTTGATAGGCTCCGGGGAGCAAGGGTATTTACTAAGCTGGATCTTCGTGGTGCCTATAACCTGATCCGCATCCGTGAGGGGGACGAATGGAAGACGGCGTTCAATACCAGATATGGACATTACGAATATCTTGTGATGCCCTTCGGGCTCTGTAATGCTCCAGCCGTCTTCCAAGATTTCGTAAATGACATCTTCCGGGACATGCTTGCCACCTCTGTGGTAGTCTATCTGGATGACATTCTCATCTTTTCTCCAGATATGGACACCCACCGGAGAGATGTTTGCAGGGTCTTCGACCTCTTGCGGGCAAATTCCTCATATGCGAAGTTGGAGAAGTGTGTGTTTGAGCAGGAGTCTTTGCCATTCCTGGGCTATATCATATCCACTCAGGGATTGGCTATGGATCCTGCCAAACTACAGGCTGTAATGGATTGGCAAGAACCCCACTCTCTTAAAGCGGTGCAGCGCTTTATGGGGTTCATTAATTACTATCGCCAATTCATTCCCCACTTCTCTACTTTGGTTGCTCCCTTGGTAGCCCTCACCAAGAAAGGAGCCAATCCCAAATTGTGGTCAGAGGAGGTCTCCAAGGCCTTTACTTCAATCAAGTCCCATTTTGCTAGCGCTCCTATCCTACATCGTCCGGAGGTTGATAAGCCTTTTATATTGGAGGTAGATGCCTCGTCCGTTGGTGCTGGAGCAGTCCTTTTTCAAAAGGATGCTCAAGGTCGTAAACATCCTTGCTTCTTCTTCTCCAAGACCTTCACACCTGCGGAGAGGAATTATTCCATTGGGGATAGGGAGTTGCTAGCCATGAAGTTGGCCTTTTCTGAGTGGAGACATCTCCTGGAGGGGGCTCGCTTTCCCTTCCAAGTGTTCACTGACCACAAAAATTTGGTCTATTTACAGACCGCCCAGCAGCTAAATTCCCGTCAGGCCAGATGGTCCCTGTTCTTCTCCCGATTCCATTTCACCCTCCATTTTCTCTCAGGGGAGAAGAACATTCGTGCTGATGCTCTGTCTCGCTCCGTGGTGTCCTCTGAGGAGGTGGAGGAGGAGCCTCGACTGATTGTCCCCACAGAGAGCCTAAGAACTGTGGCCCCGGTTTCGCTTGAGTCTGTGCCTCCGGGCAAGACTTTTGTGCCCATCAATTTGCGACCGGAGGTTCTCTCTTGGGCACACTCGTCCAGGGTGGGTGGACATTTTGGGGCAAAGAGGACATCTGAGTTGCTGGCGAGGACATACTGGTGGCCACATATGGTCCGTGACGTCAGGGAATACGTTCAGGCATGCGTCTCCTGCGCCAAGAAAAGTCCCACCGACAACGGCCAGCTGGGTTACTCTTTCCTTTACCGGTGGCAGACAGGCCCTGGGAGATGGTCGGGATGGATTTTGTGGTTGGCTTACCCAAGTCTCGGGGCTGCACCATCATCTGGGTGATAACCGATCACTTCTCCAAAATGGTGCACTTGGTGCCATTACCACGGTTACCGTCTGCACGGGCCTTGGCAGCATTATTCATTAGGCATATTTTCCGCCTACACGGTATGCCAGACAAAATTGTTAGTGATCGAGGTCCCCAGTTTGCGTCTCGGTTCTGGAGAGAGCTGTGTCGTTTACTCAGCATTGAGTTGAATCTCTCCTCTGCATACCATCCCGAGACGAATGGGTTGGTAGAGAGGGCCAACCAGACCTTGGTCACATACTTGCGACATTTTGTCTCTGCCAGGCAGGATGACTGGGCATCCTAGCTACCGTGGGCTGAGTTTGCTCTAAATAATGCTGTGGCTGACTCCACCGGACAGACCCCATTCCTCCTGAACTACGGTCAGCATCCGGGGGTACCAGTGCCTATGCCCGTGTCTTCCGCCGATTCCAGGGTGGCAGACTGGGCTGTGGAGGCACGGGACATTTGGGACCGCACTCAGAATGCCATTCAGGCCTCCAAAGAGAGGATGAGGTCTTCGGCCGATGCCCATCGGCGCCCCGCTCCTACGTTTGCTCCGGGTGACCTAGTGTGGCTTTCTGCCCGAAACATCAGGCTACGGGTAGAGTCCACCAAGTTGGCACCTCGCTTTTTGGGCCCCTTTAAAGTTCTTGAGCAGGTGAACCCGGTAGTTTACCGCCTAGCCCTTCCGCCTCGCCTTGGTATCACTGACACCTTTCACGTGTCCCTCTTGAAACCCGTGGCCATTTCCCGGTTTTCCGAGTCATCTGCTGGGACGTCAGGTTCATCTACCGACGATCATGAGGTGAACGCCATTGTTGGGTGCAAGGTGGTACGAGGCAAAAAATTTTATTTGGTGGATTGGAGGGGTTATGGGCCTGAGGATAGATCCTGGGAGCCTGCCGAGCATGTTCACGCTCCGCAGCTCATCGCTGCCTTTGAGCGCAGCGAGGCCCAGAGAAGGGGGGGCAATGTTAGGGTTCGATTTCCCGCTGCTGCACAAGGGGAGTCTCGAACCCGTCCCGCTGCGGTCTCCCATTCATCTCCGGCCGCAGTGGAGCCTGCTCAACAGAGGCGTTGGTCCAGGCGTCTTGCCCACTCCACTACTGGGCAGTGACTTGTTGCTGACTTTCCTGGATCTGCTATTATAGCCAATGCTGGAGCAGACGTCTTTGGGACAAAGTACTGCATTTTCCCTCCTGAGCATGCCCAGAGTGAGATCTCTCATTGGAGATCAGGGGTCACATGCTCAGGTACTGCAGCAGCTCCTATTGGTCCGCCAGGAAGGCCCTGTTACTACGAGTCTTCTGGAACAGGTTTCTCATTGGTCCTTGTTCCTGGAAGGTCCTGTAGCTGTTGCTATAAAAGGGTAGCATGGCTGGGCCGCCATGCGCTAATATCAACCATTGTATGCTATGCGCCAGTGTGGTCATGCGTGTGTGTGGTTAGGGACCCGGCTGAAATAAGCCACTAGAATACCGACTTAATCGGTGAGGAGTTTGGTGTGCTAGCTGGTCAGGGTCGGTGTCCTAGATGCCCTAGATTACCGGCATAACCGGTGAGGAGTTTGATTGCCGTATTCAGGGTCTGGCGTTCAGACGCCATAGATTGCGGGTGACTCCCGCGAGGACATTAGCGCATGACCACGTATTATGCTCACTTAGCAATTATCCGTGTACCTGAGAGCCTGACAGGACACGGTACTTTTTCTCAGCGGCTGTGACGTAACAGGGTTCGCTTTTGACGCTAGACAGCACCCTAGCGTTTTACTTTGCGGCTCACTGAAGTTAAGTGAGTTCGCACCTATCGCCATATAGCGCTGTGGCATCCCGTTAGCGGCTCTGGGGATTAACAGAGTTCGCACTTACTGCCACAACGCGCTACGGCGTTTATTTTTGCGACTCTGCGGGATAACAGAGTTCGCTACTTTCGCCATCTTATTAGCAGCGGGCTTCGCCTGCACGGTGGACCCCGGGCTGCAAACACACCTCTCTATTATATCTATTAGGTGCGTTCCGCAGACCCTAACACTATGTGTGTATATTTAGTGTTTACAAGGAAAGAAAGAGGTTTTTTTAGTTACGATATTTTTGTTCCATAGACTTACATTGGATTTCCGGTATCGGTATCGGGTATCGCCGATATTTTAATGGTATCGGCGATACCATTCCGATTCCGATACTTTTGGATATCGGAAAGTATCGCTCAACTCTAGTGATGAGACAAGGGCTGCAACCAGGAATTTCATGGTCTCATATTGGCAACATTTTTGGGCCCCCTTGAGTCTTCACCAAGGCTCAACCCCAGCTCTGCCTTAACTCCTCGTAACTTCCACAGTCCCATTGCCCTCTTTTGGAAAAACTCTATGTCTGCACCATGTCCTCACCAATCACACATTAACCATCATACACCATATCACACTCATTGCCATCAGCTTTTGCTTTGAACAAAAGATTTTTTAAGCCCACCACCACAACAAGGTAGACTCTTTTGGCAGGGCCATACTGTAGTTTAATCTGTTAAAAACATTCTTAAAATGCCCAACACGCCTTGTAAGTGCATTTTATTTATTTTTCTTTAAGTTAATGTGTCACATACATTTTTAAAATGACCAATTATACCACATACAAGGGACAAATACCACCACACCATGAACAGCTCAAATATTACCACTCCATGGTGACTGAATAATACCACATACAAAGGACAAATACCACCACACCATGACCAGACCACATATTACCACCATATAGTGACCGAATACTACAATACTGATCATAAATAAAAAAAACTACAATGCTGAAATTACCACAGGATCTCTGTACATAGTACAGTATATTTTGTAAGTGTACAGGTAATTGTTATGAATGTGCTAGAGATGGTTTCTGAGCAGAGGCTCCCTCTGGTGGTTACAGACAGTACTGAACCTTTCAGCGAGGAATGGCAATCTGGGATCACTGACTGGTCTGATATAAGGGAGGTTCCCTCCCATGATGGTTGCCCGTGATCAATTGTTCTTGTCTCAATTGTTGTTCCTGGTTCATTTGGAAGTTTGCTGAGTCTTGCCTGCATCTTCTGCTATCAGATAAGATATTTTCTGCTTTTATTTTTGTTCTTGATTTTTGCATAGTTCCCTGCACTTCTGTGGAGGTCAGCCAGGTCCCCTCCGGGGGGCTTGTGCTCCTCTCAGTTTATCTGAAGCCACTGTTATTTGTTCATTTGCTTTTTCCTGTTTTTTCAGTGGCTGCGGCTTAGTTTTGTTACACCAGAGATCTGATTTAGGTGGTAGAGATCGTGTGATCTCAGGTGTTTTTGCAATCAGAAGAGTTGGTATTTTTTAGGGGGTTCTTTTGGATTGCAGTGAGAATCCTTTCCTGTACTTTTCTGTCTAGACAGATTGGGCCCCAGTGTTTGCTCATTCTATTTTCTGTCTGTGTCCGTGCTTCTTCTTGTCTAACCGCCATTACATGTTTGGGGGCTTCCTATTTTCTTTGGGGATCTGCTCCGGGGCAGATAGCTTTCATCTTTCTACCTTTAGGTGTAGTTATCTCTCAGGCTGTGACGAGGCGTCTAGGATCAACGTAGGAATGCTCCACAGCTACCTCTAGTTGTGTGGTTAGTTCAGGTTACTGTAATTCAATAGGTTCCAGCCTCTCTGGTGTATTGCCGTATTTGTTTTTTCTCCTCAGCTACCAAACACAAACAGGTAATACAGTGACTCACCAGTGACCCCATGTGTCTTCATCCTGCCTCCATATGTCCTCATATAATGGCCCATATGTTCTCCCATCCTGACCCCATATGTCTCCATCCTGCCCCCATATGATCTCCAATCCTGGCTCCCATATGTCTCCTTTCAGTACAAAACATAAAAAAGTTTCTCCTTGCCTGACTGTGCTAAAGCAGATGCCCCGGTGCATGTCAGTGATATCCTTTGCCGGCCCGGCCTCTGGCAGATGGCTGTTAACTATTATGGTGCAGGAAGTCAATGGCTTCCCACAAAGGAATAGATTTAAATTGAATGTGCGTTAAAGGATGCACGTGGAGTTACTGAACCAACCGAATCCTGCCTCTGGAGCCGGGTGAGCAAAAGCAAAAAGAGGGGGGTTCCAGGACCGCCTTCCTTGCTTCTGCTCACAGGGCCCATACACTGGTGGCCCTGATGGAGGCATTGGATGAGACCTGCCAATCAGTCTCCTCCATCTAAAGCTCAGTGTCATTCATTTGAAGGCTGCACTAACAAACTCTTCACAAAGGAGAATAACCTGTAATATTTATGTAACTGTAACAAAACTATGCCTTAAATTTTTTTGTTAAAAAAAAAACAGACCCTTCAAAGACTTATATGATACATATGAGCATGAAAGAATGGAGAAGGATGGCTGTGTTATACAGTTGATATGTGTCAGACAACTTCAAAGATCTATAGTAACTCAGATTGCTGCTGTTTAACCTCCTAGTTTCCATATTTCATAGAGACTATGGCATCTAAGAGGTTCATAATAAGATGTTGTCATGATACTGTAGCAGGATTTCCTGGGTCAATGAACTCCTTCCCTGTCCCTCAATATATGAGGACCCTAGTCTATGCCTGTTTCCCAGATTACCCCTTATGGTGGAGATGCTGAGGTTTCATAAATTGCTGTGCTCCTATATGCAAGCTGATCTGTTTCCTTTCCACCAGGGAGTCACTGTAAATGGGAAGTGGGGAGAGCACCTTGCGCACCACGAAGGTCACTGGAACTGAAGTAGCAGTGACTCGCCGTACCTTTGCAGAACAATGAAGAAGCCAATGCCCTCAGAAGGGCGGAAAAAGGGAAGTGTAATTGAGCTATTGCAGGGTACAAGCACGGGATTCTGGGGTCAGCACTATACGTCACTATGCACTGTGACGATGATGGTAGGGGGCTAATATGCTAATGAAGAACGGAGGCAGAGTTATCTTCCAGGCACCGCACACCCCAAAGCCAGGAAGAATTCATTAGCATGAAATAATAAAAGACTATTTCTCCACAAGAAAACTGCTGATATGGAGCATAGTGGTATGACTATTTTACCATTCTATCTTCTGTATCCCCATATTAATAGGATAAAACTTCACAGGGGGTGACAGATTTCCATTAGTTGAAAGACTAGTCACTGTGGTGCGTCCCCACTGATTTTTCCCATGCCACACTAGATTGAAATCATATAAAGAGAACTAGGCACTCAACTTAACGTAAAGAGTAAATATTTATTGTAGTCCATGGTAGTGAAACGTTTCGGTCCTGAAATTCGGACCTTCGTCAGCCACATGTGGTACCGGGAGGGGGTAAAAATACCCAATTCAAAGCAGGCGGTAGATAATGATGAGGTCAGGTAAACCGCCGGTTGTAGCCCTTGTGTCAGGGGTTAAGGTAAATATCTGGGTGAGAGATAGAGTCCAGTCTCCGCTGTGTGCCGTGTGGAGGACGCGGTGTCCACCGCTAGTCCATGTGCAATGGACTACAATAAATATTTAATCTTTACATTAAGTTGAGTGCCGAGTTCTCTTTATATGATTATCACGGTGTAGGAACCTACTCTGGCACCTTTTAGGCTGTGCACACGATTTATCTTTCCACACTAGATTGAAAGGCCTATCTATTTACAAATATAAGGAGAGACCTGTCAATCAAGGAATACAAACAGGTTGGCCATTCCAGGCTCCCATCTAAGCCAGGTTCAGTTTGTAATGCTGTAGCATTTCAAAGTAACACACAAATATCTGCAATTTGGCAGTATGTCCCTGATTTAGGCTGTCCATGAATCGAGCAGCATAAATCACTGGCCGGGTTCTGAACTTAAACATTTTTATGATAAATACAAGCGTATAAGAGAATTGTTCGAATAACGGATTCAATGTAGATAAAGTAAGTAAACTTTTCACATGCAAAGCATTGCTATAAAATGCTTTAATTACTATGCAAATACAAAGTGAAAAGAATTTAAGTATCTAATTAGGTACAATAGCTAAAGCTCCAGATATAAAAAGGCAGCATGTAATAGTTGCTTTCAGATTAACTGCTGGGACAGATAATTTCGCTGATTGTATAACAAAATACCCTTCTTTTAAAATATTATGATTTTCCCATTAAAGTCACATAGTAATTATTAATGTAGACTTGTATCAATGCAGTTCTCCGCCGTTATGTTTGTCTACTTAGCAGTTTTGCTGCATGACTTCCTCGTGAAAGCAGTTGTGCAGAATAGTACAATTGAATAGACAGATTGTTGGTTATTGACAACAGACACATTTCATTATCTTGTCAAGAATGCGGTTTGCCAGTCAATGACTGATGGGATTGACAGATTTAAAAAGTTGTTTCCCATTAAATGCCTTTCTGAGCTCTGGGAGATTAATGAGACACATACTTCTGCAGAATCCTGATGTACATCTCTGTTCAACCAGATTGTGCTTCTTGCAGTCTTCAAGTAATTTCAGTAAATATTTTTTTCTGAGAAAATGTGATATTTTAGAGGTTTGAACATTAAATTCCATGCATTGTGCAGCCTTTATGTCATTCTCTATTTGCCCTTCACTCAGTTTCATTTGACCTCAATGATAAAGGAAATATTTTCCCCAAATTAACACTTATGTTAGGGGCTTAATATGATGCTGTAGCAGTAATAGGTCATCTTGGAACAATGATGATTAATGAAGCTGACAATATTGGGATTTTTACACTTACTGCAAATTAGACTATAATATAAAGGGGTATTGCATGTCGAGCTCTAAATCAATTGAAGATTCAAAGCAGTTTTGTTTTTTTCGTGTCAGAACATCCACTTTGCTATGTATAAACCTACTATTTCCAGGGTAAGCAGCAGGTCCCTTGCATTCATGTCCCTTGCATTAGTTTCTTCATGCATAAATTAGATCATTATTAAATGGAAACAATTTAATGGGCAACCGAATATTGAATGCTGTCCTTTGACAACCAAGAATCGTATGCCAACCATGGAATCATTGAACCTACTAAGTATTTTTCCATCTGAATGATCCTTCTGCTAAATACAGGTGCATCTCACAAAATTAGAATATCATCAAAAAGTTAATTTATTCAATGCAAAAAGTGAAACTCATATTATATAGAGTCATTACAGAGTGATCTATTTCACGTGTTTACTTCTGTTAATGTTGATGATTATGGCTTACAGCCAATGAAAACCCAAAAGTCATTATCTCAGTAAATTAGAATACGTTATAATACCAGCTTGAAAAAATTATTTTAAAATCCAAAATATTGGCCTATTGAAATGTATGTTCAGTAAATGCACTCAATACTTGGTCGGGGCTCCTTTAGCATCAATTACTGCATCAATGTGGTGTGGCATGGAGGCGATCAGCCTCTGGCACTGCTGAGGTGTTATGGAAGCCCAGGTTGCTTTGATAGCAGCCTTCAGCTCGTCTGCATTGTTGGGTCTGGTGTCTCTCATCTTCCTCTTGACAATACCCCATAGATTCTCTGTGGGATTAAGGTCAGGCGAGTTTGCTGCAAATCAAGCACAGTGATACTGTTGTTTTTAAACCAGGTATTGGTACTTTTGGCAGTGTGGACAGGCACCAAGTCCTGCTGGAGAATGAAATTTACATCTACAAAAAGCTTGCCAGCAGATGGAAGCATGAAGTGCTCTACAATTTCCTGGTAGATGGCTGCACTGACTTTGATCTTGTTAAAACACAGTGGACCTACACCAGCAGATTACATGGCTCCCAAAACCATCACTGATTGTGGAAACTTCACACAAGACCTTGGAAATAAAGGTCCTGGAGTCTGGAGGAAGAGTGGAGAGACAGAAATTCCAAGTTGCTTGAGGTCTAGTGTGAGAGCTTTTGTGTTCGCTATTAGAAAGCCATCGACAGTCATGTCTGTTGATAATTTATCTCTCGGAGATGACAATGTGATAGGCTATCCAAAATTGGATATTGGATCGACAGCTCACCCAATGATTAGTTGGCTGGCCCCCCATATAAATTAGACCTTTTACCGAACCTCTGAATATCGTGATTCGATCAACATTAATCGAATATGTTAGGCTTCCTAAAGTAGATGGATAAACTGTTATTATGTTTGTTTGTTCAGTTGGAATATTTAATATATTCTTTCTTCTGCTATTGAATTATTTTAACAAATTTTTGTCTGTCCTTTTCAGTACACAGGCATAGTGTGTGCTCCCATAGCAGTCTATGAAACTTTGTTATACCTCTGTATGTGTCTGATCTATACTAAAGAAAAATTAAGGTTTACTCCATCAGATGTCGTATTATGATTGTTTTTGAAATTTGGTGCCATTTGTCCATTTGGCATCATTCTTCATTTGAGCTCTTGGCTGTTATCTGCAACCAAACCTACCTAGGACATGTGAACTAAGCCCTATATTAAAAAGCATGACAAGAATCAGCATATGTATGAGCTACCTACTCACATATTATGTTTCATTCATATGAACACTCACATTTAATAAGAGGTGAAATGTAAAGTAAGAAATACTGTCAAATCGTGTTGGGCTTTCTCAGGGCTTCTTGGCCTGTCGACACGTCTATGTGACTTTAAGACGCTCATACTAGAGCAGATAATGCAAAGTCTGCATTGGACAACCAAACCCTTTCTTTTCTCCTGTCTCTCAAGATCAAGATTGAATAGATCCTAATGAAATGCCCAAAGATTATATTCCTGACACTTTCTGATCTCTACAATTGGTTCTCATGAACATTTGACCTCAACTGGATTAAAAAAAAATCACCTCACTTAAGTTTGAGTCAATTTGATTTGCTTATGAAAAGAGTCTTGAACTGTTGAAATTTGAATCCTTGTCCTTTGGGGAAAGCAGGAATAATTTTACTATGAAAAATTGGAAGGAAACTTTAACACATAAGGTAAAAATGTTATTTTTTGTGCTATCGAAATGTAAAAAATAGGCTTTATTTGCCTGATACAAATTTATTAATTTATTAATACTAGATGAAACATATTGTAATTATGCTCTTATAACTGCTACTTTTTTTTCTACAAGTGCACTACTAATAGGAATTACCATATTTTCCTGCGTATAAGATTACTTTTTAATCCCTGAAAATCGTCTTCAAAGTCGGGGGTCATCTTATACGCCGGGTACGGAACATATGGTGGCGGGAGTGAGCGTCTCAGAGGCAAGGTGTGGCGCTTCCCACGGCTGTGGGGCGTCGGGACATGGCATAGCTTGCCCAGCTAGCCAATGCTCCCACGCCGCCAGTCCACGACGACGTGAGGCATGGGTCCCAGATGGTAAGAGAATGTGGACCCACTGGACCACGGAGGGAGACCCGGGCCTGCCCGGACCAGGGAAGGGCAGCGACCGGGATCCGTGGCAGCTGAGCATGTGGGCAAGGTGGCGACCTGCAGGACTAGACAACACCGCACAACTTCAGGTAAGAAGAAACATAAAGTTTACTTAAAGAAACAAAGTACATAAACAGAACATAAGACCGGGCTCCCGATTCCGCACATCAGAGAAGGGTACACAACTCAGGATCACAGACGAGTGCTGGAGGACATCACGGGTAGATGCAGTCCAGGGTTATCTGGCACAGGCATACTTGGACGGCCTCTCTCTCAGGCCTTAGGCGTAGCACAGGCTCAGCAGGAGAACATCAGACACCGACCTCAGACAGACTTCAGACGATGGCGGGGTCATCACGGGTTGATGAAGTCCAGGATCATCTGGCACGGGCATACTAGTATGGCCTCACTCTCAGGCCTCGGGCGTAGCACAGGCTCAGCAGGAGAACATCAGACACCGGCCCAGGACGAACGTCAGACGATGGCGGGGTCATCACGGGTTGATGAAGTCCAGGGTCATCTGGCACGGGCATACTAGGACGGCCTCTCTCTCAGGCCTCAGACGTAGCACAGGCTCAGCAGGAGAACATCAGACACCGACCCAGGACAGACGTCATCACAGGGTAGACCAAGGAGGAACCGGCAGGACAGGCAGGTTGTCACGGCAAGTGACCAAGGCTGTCTCTGGGACAGGCAGGTTGTCACGGCTAGTGACCAGGGCAGTCTCTGGGACAGGCAGGTTGTCACGGCAAGTGACCAGGCAGTCTCTGGGACAGGCAGGTTGTCACGGCTAGTGACCAGGGCAGGCAGGTTGTCACGGCAAGTGACCAGGGCAGTCTCTGGGACAGGCAGGTTGTCACGGCAAGTGACCAGGCAGTCTCTGGGACAGGCAGGTTGTCACGGCTAGTGACCAGGGCAGGCAGGTTGTCACGGCAAGTGACCAGGCAGGCAGGTTGTCACGGCAAGTGACCAGGCAGTCTCTGGGACAGGCAGGTTGTCACGGCAAGTGACCAGGGCAGGCAGGTTGTCACGGCAAGTGACCAGGCAGGCAGGTTGTCACGGCAAGTGACCAGGCAGTCTCTGGGACAGGCAGGTTGTCACGGAAAGTGACCAGGGCAGTCTCTGGGACAGGCAGGTTGTCACGGCAAGTGACCAGGACAGTCTCTGGGACAGGCAGGTCGTCACGGTAAGTGACCAGGCAGTCTCTAGACAGGCAGGTATATACGACCTGATATGGTGGAGCCTCCAGGTAGGCTGCAGTCGGATGGCAGATGATCGCTCCCAGGTGAGCAGGCAAGAGCCGGGGATCTCTGCAGATGATGTCCGAACTTCCGGATGGAGCTGCAGTCGGATGGCAGATGATCGCTCCCAGGTGAGCAGGCAAGCCGACAGGCAACAGGCAGGCAACTGGAATCAGGAGCTGATGGCTGAAACAGAGCCAGACTGCACAGGAACAACAGGGACACGGACTGGATCCCAGGGAGTCAGGAACACAGACAGGAACACGGATTGGATCTCAGGGAGTCAGGAACACAGACAGGAACATGGACTGGATCTCAGGGAGTCAGGAACACAGACAGGAACATGGACTGGATCTCAGGGAGTCAGGAACACAGACAGGAACATGGACTGGATCTCAGGGAGTCAGGAACACAGACAGGAACATGGACTGGATCTCAGGGAGTCAGGAACACGGACAGGAACACAGGCCTCGGACTCCGGACATCTGGCAATGATCGGCAGGATCCGGACATCAGGCAGGAAGGATAGGATCCGGACATCTGGAAGTGGTCGTCGGACATCGGACATCAGACCATGGTCATCAGGCATCAGATCCGGACATCTGGCAGCGACCTGAAAAGGAACCCCAGCGGTCTGGTGCAAGCCCCGCCAGGCTCAACGGGAGCTGGCCGGGGATTGCACAGAGGCTGAGCACAGAGTAACAGAAACTCAGCACACACCGGACTCCTACTTCCAAGATGAACTCAGGTTATATAGCAAGGATTCATAGTCACTGGCACAGGGTTCTGGACACAGCAGGATTTCAGGAACATAACACAGAGGACACAGTTCAGACAGTCAGGTACAGGAAGCGATCCAAGAACAGGGATTCAGGTAATTAGACACAGCAGGAACAGGCCTGGATATACAGCCTCCAGGAACGGCGATCTGGGTAATCAGCCCCCAGCATAGGCGGAAACACAAGACACAATTCAGACATTCAGGTACCGGGTTTGATCCAGGATCAGGGAACAAGACACAGCAGGAACAGGGAATCAGCTCTCCAGAGCTGATCAACTTCAGAGCAGGAGCTGAACACACAACCACATACGGCTAGGTTCAGGGATTCAGTGTGGATACAATGTGAAGCTCTGGCAACGCCCACTAGGGCTGGGGAACTTTATATATGAGCTGCTTCACAGCGATAGGCTGGAGCAGTAATTCTAGTAAACACCCAATCCACATAAAAGCAGGACAGGTGTGGGCCGCGCCCCCTATGCAGAGCCAGACAGCACAACACAGAGGGAACCCAACAATGGCTGCCGCCATACACGTAGTAAGTCATGCACCACTGCAGAGGACTTTGCAAGCTATGGACGGCTTTCACAGCAAGTCAGGAACCGCACATGCGGGCGGTCATGCAAAGCAGCGGAGCCACTCACGCAAGTACGGGTACGCAGCAGAGCCGGGAACTGAGCAGCATCCATATAGGTAACAGACAACAGTATCCCAGCTGGTTAGGGGAAAGGAGCAAAAGGGTTAATGCAAAAAACATGCAGAGTAACGCTGGAAAACAAAGTACAGACAATACCAGCGTTACACAAGGTGTTTACCTGATCATATCAGCGAGGGTCTAGGCACTGGGGGGCGGCGTTGGCAACTCCTTTTTGTGCAGCCTGGGGGGGTTCTGTGCTGGGGGACAGCAGCGACTCCTCTTTGTGCAGCCTGGGGGCTCTGTGCTGGGTGACGACGGCGGCTCCCTTTTGCAGTCCTCCCAGGCTCTGTGCTGGGGGACGGCGGCGGTGGTTCTTTCTGCAGAGTCTTGGCTCTGCAGGCATTTTCTCAATCCCCGGAGGCCCCGGCAGCTTCATTGCTGTGATGCGGTGGCCTCTGGGAAAATGGCCGCTGCATGCTTAGCTTCAGATCTCGTCTCAAGATCTCGGGAGACGAGATCTGAAACTGAGCATGAGCCGCCCTCAGCGGCCATTTTCCCGGAGGCCACCGCATAGCAGCAATGAAGCTGCCGGGGCCTCTGGGGATTGAGAAAATGCCTGCAGAGCCAAGACTCTGCCGAAAGAATCACCGCCTCCGTCCCCCAGCACAGAGCCTGGGGGAGGCTGTACAAGAGGAGCCGCCGCCATCACCCAGCACAGAGCCTGGGGGGGCTGCACAAAGAGGAGCCGCCGCTGTCCCCCAGCACAGAGCCTGGAGGGGCTGCACAATAGGAGCCGCCGCCGTCACCCAGCAAAGAGCCCCCCCAGGCTGCACAAAGAGGAGCCGCCGCCGTCCCGCAGCACAGAGCCCCCCCAGGCTGCACAAAAAGGAGCCGCCAACGCCGCCCCCCAGCGCCTAGACCCTCGCTGATATGATCAGGTAAACACCTTGCCTCTGAAACACCCACTCCCCCCACCATATGTTCCGTACCAGGCGTATAAGATGACACCCGGCGTATAAGAAGACCCCCCCACTTTTAAGACGATTTCATATTTTGACTGTAAAAGTTGGGGGGTCGTCTTATACGCCCAGTCGTCTTATACGCCGGAAAATACGGGTATATGAAAGCTTCATGCACATAGCTGTATTTGAGACCAATATTACACAGATCTGTATAGACAGAGAAAAAGAATTAACTGGATAAAGGGCAAAATGAGCAGTTGTAAGTACATCGTGCTATATAGTATAATGATGGCATTATAATAACAGATTAAAAACTCTGATAGGAGGAGTGCTAAATTAAGTTCAGATTTATAACATACTTTAACCACTGAATCAACTACAGAGCTACTTTTTCAATTTGTAGGTTCTTAAGATAAGATTTTTAAATCCGCACAGCATAGCCTGTCATAATGATACCAGCTGATATGTAACATCATAGGATAGTTCATAAAAATCATATTAGTGATACCCTGTACCTCCACCAATCAACTGCCTCTGTTGACGGTGGTAGTTGGATGTGATCAGTTGTGATAGCAAAACAGTACAGCTCCATCAATTGTACATTCGTCCCTACTCAAATGAATGAGAAAATCAAAAAGATGAAGCCGAAATTGTGCTCAAGGAAAGATTGGAACAGTTATATAAGGATAAAATACCTTTATTGAGAGAAGAAAAGCTAAATGGAAACACTGCAACAAAAGGGTGCACGCACAATTAATAAAAAGAAAACATAATTATACACAGTAAAAATTGTAGGAGTAAAACACTAACGAACCACAAGGTAGCCTCTTGTTTTATACCATCAAATCAATTAAAATAGACTTATTGGTTGGTGGGGGTGCATAGGTTTTGCGCCTTCAATGATCTGACATTGATGATCTAAGTCTTCAATAAAAATGTAGTAAACAGCCCCTATATCTACTACTAAAGACACAGCATAGCCCTTTATGGATTAATATATACTACATTAGAATTACTTATCACTATATTATATATTATATATATATATATATATATATATATATATATATACACTGCTAAAAAAATATAGGGAACATTCAAATAACACATCATAGATCTAAATGAATGAAATATTCTCATTGATTACTTTGTTCTGCACAAAGTTGAATGTGCTGTCAACATAATCACACAAAATCATCAATGAAAATCAAATTTTTGAACCAATGGAGGTCTGGATTTGGAGAGACCCCCAAAATGAAAGAGGAAACAAGTCAAAATGAAAATCAAAACAAGACAAAATTAAAGTGGAAACAAGTCAAAATGATGCTCAGTATTGTGTGTGGCCTCCACGTGCCTGTATTACCTCCCTACAACGCCTGGGCATGTTTCTGATGAAGTTGCGGATGTTCTCCTGAGGGATCTCCTCCCAGACCTGGACTAAAGCATCCGTCAACTGCGGGACAGTCTGTGGTGCCACGTGACGTTAGTGGATGGAGCGAGACATGCTGTCCCAGATGTGCGCAATCGGATTCAGGTCTGGGGAACGAGCAGGCCAGTCCATAGCTTCAATGCCTTCATCTTGCAGGAACTGCTGACACACTCCAGCCACATGAGGTCTGGCATTGTCCTGCATTAGGAGGAACCAAGGGCCAACCGCACCAGCATATGGTCTCACAAGGGGTCCGAGGATCTCATCTCGGTACCTAATGGCAGTCAGGCTACCTCTGGCGAGCACATGGAGGGCTATGTGGCCCTCCAAAGAAATGCCACCCCACACCATTACGGACCCACTGCCAAACCGATCATGCTGAAGGATGTTGCAGGCAGCAGGTTCACATTCAGCACATGTGACAGACGTGACAGAGCCTGAAGATGCCGTGGAGAGGGATCTGCTGCCTGCGACATCCTTCAACATGATCGGTTTGGCAGTGGGTCAGTAATGGTGTGTGGTGGCATTTCTTTGGAGGGCCACACAGCCCTCCATGTGCTTGCCAGAGGTAGCCTGACTGCCATTAGGTATCGAGATGAGATCCTCAGACCCTTTGTGAGACCATATGCTGGTGCGGTTGGCCCTGGGTTCCTCCTAATGCAGGACAATGCCAGAACTCATGTGGCTGGAGTGTGTCAGCAGTTCCTGCAAGGTGAAGGCATTGAAGCTATGGACTGGCCTGCTCGTTCCCCAGACCTGAATCTAATTGAGCACATCTGGGACAGCATGAGTCGCTCCATCCACCAACGTCACGTTGCACCACAGACTGTCCAGGAGTTGACAGATGCTTTAGTCCAGGTCTGGGAGGAGATCCCTCAGGAGAATATCCACAACCTCATCGGGAGCATGCCCAGGAGTTGTAGGGAGGTCATACAGGCACGTGGAGGCCACACAATATTAAGCATCATTTTGACTTGTTTCCACTCTATATACAGTGATGGAAATAAGTATTTGATCCCTTGCTGATTTTGTAAGTTTGCCCACTGACAGACATGAACAGTCTATAATTTTAAGGGTAAGTTAATTTTAACATTGAGAGATAGAATATCAAAAATAAAATCCAGAAAATCACTATGTATAAATTATATAAATTTATTTGCATTTTGCAGGGGGAAATAAGTATTTGATCCCCTACCAACCATTAAGAGTTCAGGCTCCTACAGACCAGTTAGATGCTCCTAATCAACTTGTTACCTGCATTAAAGACAGCTGTCTTACATAGTCACCTTTATAAAAGACTCCTGTCCACAGACTCAACTAATCAGTCAGACTCTAACCTCTACAACATAGGCAAGAGCAAAGAGCTTTATAAGTATGTAAGGGACAATATCATAGACCTGCACAAAGCTGGAATGAGCTACACAACCATAGGTAAGACGCTGGGTGAGAAGGAGACAACTGTTGGTGCAATAGTAAGAAAATGGAAGAAATATAAAATGACTGTCAATGGACATCGATCTGAGGCACCATGCAAAATATCACCTCGTGGGGTATCCTTGATCATGAGGAAGGTGAGAGATCAGCGTAAAACTACACAGGGAAACTTGTTAATGAACTCTAGGCAGCTGGGACCACAGTCACCAAGAAAACCATTGGTAGCACATTAAGCCGTAAAGGTTGAAAATCCTGCAGTGCCCGCATGGCCCCCCTGCTCAAGAAGGCACATGTGCAATGTGTCAATGAACATCTGGATGATTCTGTGAGTGATTGGGAGAAGGTGCTGTGGTCAGATGAGACAAAAATTGAGGTCTTTAGCATTAACTCAACTCGCCGTGTTTGGAGGAAGAGAAATGCTGTCTATGACTCTAAGAACACCATCCCCACTGTCAAGCATGGAGGCATAAACATTATATTTTGGGGGTGTTTCTCTGCTAAGGTCACAGGACTACTTCACGGCATCAAAGGGAGAATGGATGGAGCCATGTACCATAAAATCCTGAGTGACAACCTCCTTCCCTCTGCCAAGACATTAAAAATGGGTCATGGCTGGGTCTTCCAGCAAGACAATGACCCAAGACATACAGCCAAGGCAACAAAGGAGTGGCTCAAAAAGAATCACATTAAGGTCATGGAGTGGTCTAACCCGTCTCCAGACCTTAATCCCATAGAAAACTTATGGAGGGAGATGAAACTCCGAGTTGCCAAGCGACAGCCTCAAAATCTTAATGATTTAGAGATGATCTGCAAAGAGGAGTGGACCAAAATTCCTCCTGACATGTGGTCAAACCTCATCATCAACTACAAAAAACGTCTGACTGCTATGCTTGCCAACAACGGTTTTGACACCAAGCATTAAGTCTTATTTGACAGAGTGATCAAATACTTATTTCTCACTGCAAAATGCAAATAAATGTATATAATTTATACAATGTAATTTTCTGAATTTTATTTTTGATATTCTATCTCTCAATGTTAAAATTAATCTACCCTTAAAATTCTAGACTGTTTATGTCTTTGTCAGTGGGCAAACTGACAAAATCAGCAAGGGATCAAATTCTTATTGCCCCGACTGTAGATAGTAAAATGTCTTATTTTTCTGCTCACATATTAATATTTTCCTCTTATGTGTTAAACGTTTATTTCATTTCCATCAGGTTTTCAAGGGCATTTTGAACCTCATGTGCTAAATTATAAATCCATGGTGACCATAAAAAAAAGGAAATCATAAATATTTCATAATGTAATACACTGTGCTACACATTAGAATAGCAATTTAGACATGAACTAAATAGCTGTGAACAAACAATGGGAATTCTAAGTGCTACTATCAAAAAGTATCCATCCAAAAGTGAAATGTGTTTATGTAACCAACTATTATATTCAAAGCAATCACACATTCATTGTGCAGTTGGTCAATTTGCTCCCTTTCTCTATTCACAGCACACTAATTCCTTTTAGAATTCTGAGACTAGGCCACTTGCATCAAATCATATTGACTGGGTGCCATGGTAACAATATGAACCATGTATAGAGCCTTTATAAAGCTGTGTTCTTCATTCTGTCTCCTAACACAGTGATACAGTAGCATTTGCTTGCAGCTGATTTGTATTCCAAGCACAAGTTTCTGTGTCACTCCTGCAAACTGTATCCAGAGCACAAACTGAAGAAACATTAATGTTTTATGTGTACATTCCCTGTTTATTTTTGCTCTTTTACACCCTGTATATCTATACCGGCCGGGTGTTAAAGAGCAAAATATGTAGGGTATTAAATATTTGTGTGCAGTATCTCATACAGTATAATTACAGCAATGATTAATGCATAACAAAGGGCTATGTGATACATGAGATTTATTCTCTATACTAATCTTTGTCTAGGTTGTATTAGTTAATATATAGGATATTACCATAGATGATCTAGATTAACCATTGTAACAGTCTTTGTTATTCTATGGATACCATGAGCCCATTTATCAAATTGCTTCATGAAAGAAACCATAAAGTAAATTGAACTGACTGATTGGTTATAAAACGATGGGATGTGTGAAATAAATAGTGTTGGATTGGTTTTATCTATTCGCCGAATTATGTACCCAATTTTTCAGGTAAGTCATATAAAATGTAAATTTTAAGAGCATTACTTAGAAAGAAAAGAGATTTTTTTCACTACAAACAATGGCAATTTATGACTCACGAAGAACGACAAACACTCATTTTTTGCCTGCAACAAAGATATACGGGGAAGAGGAAGGAAGGAAGGGTTCACCCTAATATTGCACTGATGTCTCCCTACCTATCTGTGGAGGTTGGCACCCTATACCTTCACAGTGGCACCCCACTCTTCGGTGGCTATTCCTCCCTCTCCCTAAAGAGTCCCTAGCAAAAAGTATATAGGGTGAAAGGGGTCAGAAGTAAGGTACCATATGGTCAAATCCACGTAGTGCACAATCTCTTATATATCATATGGTACGTGCACTATATCAGAGAAGGGATTCCTTATAACAAGGGCATACAGATAAAGCGAAAAAAGCAATCAATATACTGGGGGTTACATGGATCAAACAACTACTCCAATACCCAATATATCATAGCACAGAGGATAAATGCGTATATGTTTCATTGCAGCTATTTGGTAAATTCGAAAAAGTTCATTTTTTTCTCATTAATGTATACTCTGCACCCCATCTTGACTAAAAAAAAGAAATGTATACATTTTTGCAAATTTATTAAAAAAGAAAACTGAAATATCACATGGTCATAAGTATTCAGACTCTTTGCTCAGACACTCATATTTAAGTCACATGCTGTCCATTTTCTTGTGATTGTCCTTGAGATGGTTCTCCTCCTTCATTGCAGTCCAGCTATGTTTAATTAAACTAATAGGATTTGATTTGTAAAGGCACACACCTGTCTATACACGACCTCACAGCTCACAGTACATGTCAGACCAAATGAGAATCATGAGGTCAAAGGAACTGGCCAAGGAGTTCAGAGACAGAATTGTGGCAAGGCACAGATCTGGCCAAGGTTACAAAAGAATTTTTGCAGTACTCAAGGTTCCTAAGAGCACAGTCGCCTCTATAATCCTTAAATGGAAGAAGTTTGGGACCACCAGAAGTCTTCCTAGACCTGACCATCCAGCCAAACTGAGCAATGAAGGGAGAAGAGCCTTGATGAGAGAGGTAAAGAAGAACCCCAAAATCACTGTAGCTGAGCTTCGCAGATGCAGTAGGATGAACTAAAACTCATGAGTGGTATCCCGACAAGGAATTTTTCTAACTTGTCTAGAATGGAGAGGAAGGCAGACAATTAAGATCTTATCTTTAAACCCTCAGATAAGGTGGACAACTGTTATTTGGTAGCCGAGGAGGACAGGAGCAAAAAACAGCAAAGGCAGCCAAACACCCAGAGAGGTTGGGAACTAATGGGTTGCAGATCCCTAAGATAACCGCACAACTAGAAGCAGCCGTGGGACGTACCTACGGTGACCTAGACGCCTCGGCACAGCCGGAGAGATTAGCTACACCTTAAGATAGAAACAGGAAAGCTAACTGCCCCGGAGTAGAGCCCCAAAGGAATAGGCAGCCCCCAAATATATAATGGCGGTTAGACAAGAAGAAACACAAACGCAGGCAGAAAATAGAGTGAGCAAACGCTGGGGCCAAATACTGCCTAGATAGGAAAGGACATGACAGAATACTATCTGCAACCCAGCAAAACCCTAGAAAATTCCAACACTTCTGATTTCAAAAAATGCTGATACCACACGATCTCGCCACCTGCTAAATCAGATCTCTGGTGTGACCAAGCGGCTAACCCGCAGCCACTCAAATAGCAGGGACAGAGCAATGGAATAAATAAACAGTGGCTACTGAAAACAGAGAGTAGCACAGGCCCTGGAGGAGAACCCGGCTAACCTCCCACAAAAGTGCGGACAAAAAATGGAAATTGCAAACTCGATAGAAACAAGCAGAAAATATCTTATCTGAAGGTAGCAGACAAAGGCAAGACAACAGCTGACTTCCAAATGAACAAGGAAACAACAATTGATCACCGGCGAGGATAATGGGAAGGTAGCTCACTTATATCAGCCCAGTCAGTCTCTCCTGATTGCCAGTCATCACTCACAGGTGATGGACTTCTACTATTCAACACTGGTTCAATACCCTCAGCAACCACCAGAGGGAGCCCCAACTCAGAAGTCATTTCTAACATGCTTACAACAGGCAACCTTGTTATAATGAAGCAAGAAAAATATCTACAGATGTGACTTCATGTGCCCTAAATTTCCAGTCCTAACTGTCTTTTACACAATACCCAAAGTGAATAAGCACCTGAGTCCATTAAAAGGCCGCCCCATCGTTACAGGAATTGATTCAGTTACTCAGAATTCAGACCTGTACATGGATAACATACTGAGGCCGTTTGTGGTATCCTCTCCTTCTTAGGTTAGGCATACTTCGGATCTCCTTCTCAAGCTGGAAGATGTCATTGTGGATGAGGGTGTGTATTTGACGTCTATCGATTTGGTAGCTGTATACAGTAACATCCCTCATCACATTGGGCTCCAGGCGGTGGAGTACTCCCTGAGATCCAGGGGACTACAGTATATGGCACACAACCAATTTGTACTTGGATTGATGGAACATATCTTAAAACACAACTTTACTACCTCTTGGAACCCAAGGCTACTGTTCTGGGGCAGTTATCTGGATGATGTGCTTATTTTGTGGTCAGGTAGCCCGGATACTTTCTCCAATTTTGTGGAAGAACTAAATGTCAACCAACTGGGCCTCAAACTGACATACGAGATTAATTACGAATCCATCAGTTTTTTGGACCTAAAATTGACAGGGACAGCACTGGACGTATTACCACGGAAATATTTCGCAAACCTACAGCCACAAAAAACTTTTTATGATGGGATAACCACCAACCCCCCAGCTTGGGAAGGGGGATCCACAAAGGCCAGTATCCTCGAGTTAAACGGAATTGTTCGTCAATTACTAATTTCCACCATCAGGGCCGTGAATTAAGGGACAGATTTACAGACAGAGGTTACCCCATAAATGTCCTCAATGAGGCCTTCAAAGGAGTCAGTGCAAGGGAGAGGACATCTTTACCAAAGAAAAGGGACTCGGAGGACCCGAACCCCAGATCAGAATAATAGGCATCCTTTGATAATAAATCAAGGGAGGTAAAAGGGTCAGACAAAAATATTGGAACATACTGAAAATGGACCGTGATATAGGTGACCTTATCCCTGAAGCTCCATCTGTGACCTACCATAGAGGGAGATCCATATGGGATCATCTTGTGCACAGTGAATATTCCCTCATAGTTAGGCAACCAACTTGGTTGGAAAACAGGGAAAAGGGTAATTTATATGTGGGAAGTGTAAATTTTGCAAATACACTTTGAGAACTAATACCTTCACTAGTGCTAGCGCAAAAAACACCTACAAATGTTAACATTTTTCCAATTGTAAGACGACCAGGGTGGTGTACTTGTTTCAATGCACCTGTCCAATTGATTATATAGGGAAAACCAAATGCCAATTTTGGAGGAGAGTGGGGGAACACCTAGGAGATATTATTAATGCCAGGTATACCCCTATCTCTAGACATGTGAGGGATGTACATGGTGGGGCTTTGAATTGCTTCCATTTTATGGCAATGGAGGTTGTTACAACACCAAAAAGGGGAGATAATTGAGATCGTCTTGTTTTATAAAAGGAGGCCAGCTGGATCTTCCATATGAATATTGTATCTCCGAATGGTCTCAATGAACGGCTACAGTTTGGTTGCTTTCTGTTAACCCCTTATTCTCCTACTTATAAGTGTAGCTGGATTGTTCACCCTTTTTTCCACTTTTTTCAGACCTGTGAGAGAGAACCACTAAGGAGGCCCACTGACCTGGACAGGCGTTGGCCTAAATCAGCTATATATATTGTATCATGATATACATTTGAATTGACTCTTGGAGATGATGTTGTTTCTTTGAGATCTATGGGTTACCACCTCATCTTTAATTCTTCCCTTAGTGTGAGATGCTTTTGTATATATACGGATCAATTGAACATGGGTATTAATTAAGAGGCTTGCTCATTTTTTTAAAAAATTACAGACAAGATATTCTCCCCAGAGGCTCAATAAGTATACAATAGAATGGGGCTAGGGAGAATAGCTATGGTGCATGCGTGTGGTGAACCGCACGATGCGTCTCAATGTAATGGAGAGCAGCAAATTGTTATGTCGGCGCATGCGTGATATGAAACACATTTGTGTTCCGCACAGACAGGAGGTAATTCCCGGGATCTCCATGAAGTACCTCTATGGACGCCTCAAATTGAGGGACGGTGGTGAGGTGTGAGCATGGTGGATACCGGCTCCATGACTCGCCCTTATGGGCATCACCCCCACGCTGTCTATGACTCTCTTTTTGACCACATGAGTATTTTGTCTTCTATCTTCTTTTTCTATCTTGCAGGATCCACTAGCCACTAAATAAATGAAGGTCTCAAGCCATTTTAATATCAAACTTCACAAATTTATTAATAGTGCTAAAGGTTCCAGGCACATTAACCCCTTAATGTCCACTGACGTGCAGAGTCCGTCATGGCAAGGTGTCAGTTCCGGCACCAGGACGGACTCTGCACGTCATGGCTTTGATCTACCACTGCATGTAAACACGCAGTGGTAGATCAGTGCCGACAGCTGTCACAGACAGCTGACAGGCACGGCAAGCGGTGCGGGGACCTTTGCCGTCGGTCCCCGCACCTACAGCGCTGTGCTTGGTCAGTCAATCTGACTGACCAAACACAGCAGCGATCGTGCAGGAGAAGCTGAAATTTCAGCTTCTCCAGCGCGATCAGTGCAGGAGCCGGCGCTGCAGTGGCCAGGCTTCCTGCACTGACAGCCAGGAGCGGAGCCCCCACCGCCCTGGCTGTTAACCCCCTGACTGCTGCGATCGAGCGCGATCGCAGAGCTCAGGGGGGGAGGCAGAGGGTCGGGAGCTCCCTCTGCCTCAGATCGGCACCCTGCAATGTATTTGCAGGGGCCGATCTCTGCCTTGATGACCCGGGGGTTGTCATGACAACCTCCGGGTCATTTAGCTACGGGAAGCTGCTGTGATCATTGTCACAGCAGCTTCCACTATAGTTGCAATGCATTGCAATGCCAGAGCATTGCAATGCATTGTAACTGCAATAAAAAGTAAAAAAAAGTGAAAGTCCCATAAAGGGACAAGTTAAAAAAAATCATTTTTTAAAAAAAATTGTAAAAAAAAATATTAAAAAATAATTTTAAAAAAATCCCCTAAAAAATACACATTTTTATGTAATAAAAAAAATAAAAAACAAAAAACATACACATGTTAGGTATTGCCACGTCCGTAAAAATCCCATCTATAAAAGCATAACCCTAGTTAACCCCTTCAGTGAAAGCCGTAAAAAAAAAACACAAAAAAGTAGTAAATTATACTTTTTCCAAGCGGTATCATTATACCGCTTGGAAAAAGTGCAATAACACGCGATCAAAAAGTCAGATATAAATAATCATTGTACCACTGAAAACGTCATCTTTTCCCGCAAAAAACAAGCCGCGACACAGCATCATCAGCGAAAAAATAAAAAAGTTATAGCTCACGGAATAAACTGATGCAAAAATAATTATTTTTTCTATAAAATTTTTTATTGTGTAAAAAACGCCAAAACATAAAAAAAATATATAAATGAGGAATCGCCGTAACCGTAGTGACCCGAAGAATAAAGCTGCTTTATCAATTTTACCACACACGGAGCGGAGGAAAAAAAAAAAAAAAAACAATTCCTGAATTGCTGGTTTTTGTTCATTCTGATTCCACAAAAATCGGAATAGGAAACGATCAAAAAACGTTATGTGCCTGAATATGGTACCAATAAAAACTTCAGCTCGTCCCGCAAAAAATAAGCCCACAGATAACTCTGTCGGCCGAAATATGGAAAAATTATAGCTCTCAAAATACGGCGATGCAAAAATTTCTTGCAAAAAATTATTCCAAGAAAAAGCATCTTTTAGTGTGTGACAGAAGCTAAACATGAAAAAAGGGTGTAAATCTGGTATCGCTGTAATCGCACCGATCCGAGGAATAAAGTCGCCTAATCACTAATACCGCACGAGGAACGGCGTAAAAAAGAAAACCAATTCTTCACCTTTTGTGGATTTGTTCATTGTGCCTCCCAAAGATCGCAGTAAGGCGATCACAGTGGTTCCCCCCCACATATGTGGTATCAGCGTACTCAGGACAAAATGCACAATAGCTTTTGGGGTCCTATTTCTCCTGTTACCCTTAGAAAAATAAAAATTTGGGGCAAAAAGGTAATTTTTGTGGAAAAAAATATGATTTTTTTATTTTCACGGCTCTACATTATAAACTTCTGTGAAGCCCTTGGGGGTTCAAAGTGCTGACCACACATCTAGATAAGTTCCTTGGGGGGTCTAGTTTGCAAAATGGGGTCACTTGTGGGGGGTTTCTACTGTTTAGGCACATCAGGGGCTCTCCAAGCGCGACATGACACCCGCAGACCATTCCATCAAAGTCTGCATTTAAAAACGGTGCTCCTTCCCTTCCGAGCTCTGCCATGCGTCAAAATAGTGGTTCCCCCCCACATATGGGATATCAGCGTACTCAGGACAAATTGCACAATAGTTTTTGGGGTCCTATTTCTCCTGTTACCCTTATAAAAATAAAAATTTGGGGGCAAAAAATTATTTTTGTGGAAAAAAATATGATATTTTTATTTTCACGGCTCTACGTTATAAACTTCTGTGAAGCACTTGGGGGTTCAAAGTGCTCGCCACACATCTAGATAAGTTCCTTGGGGGTCTAGTTTCCAAAATGGAGTCACTTGTGGGGGGTTTCTACTGTTTAGGCACATCAGGGGCTCTCCAAACGTGACATGACACCCGCAGACCATTCCATCAAAATCTGCATTTGAAAAAGGCACTCCTTCCCTTTCCAGCTCTGCCATGCGTCAAAATAGTGGTTTACCCCCACATATGGGGTATCAGCATACTCAGGACAAATTGCACAATAACTTTTGGGGTCCTGTTACCCTTTGGAAAATAACAATTGGGGGTGGAAAGATCATTTTTGTGGAAAATATATGATTTTTTAATTTTACTGCTCTACGTTATAACCTTCTGTGAAGCCCTTGGGGGTTCAAAGCTTTCACCACACATCTAGATAAGTTCCTTGGGGGGTCTAGTTTCCAAAATGGGGTCACTTGTGGGGGGTTTCCACTGTTTAGGCACTCAAGGACTCTCCAAATGCGACATGGCGTCCAATCTCAATTCCAGCCAAAAAAGTCAAATGGCGCTGCTTCCCTTCCAAGCTCTGCCATGCGCCCAAATAATGGTTTACCCCCACATATGGGGTATCAGCGTACTCAGGACAAATTGCACAATAACTTTTGGGGTCCTTTTACCCTTTGGGAAATAAAAATTGGGGGTGGAAAGATCATTTTAGTGGAAAAGATATGATTTTTTTATTTTACTGCTCTACGTTATAACCTTCTGTGAAGCCCTTGGGGGTTCAAAGCTCTCACCACACATCTAGATAAGTTCCTTGGGGGGTCTAATTTCCAAAATGGGGTTACTTGTGGGGGGTATCCACTGTTTAGGCACACAGGGGCTCTCCAAATACGACATGGCTTCCAATCTCAATTCCAGCCAAAAAAGTCAAATGGCGCTGCTTCCCTTCCGAGCTCTGCCATGCACCCAAATAGTGGTTTACCCTCGCATATGGGGTATCAGCGTACTCAGGACTAATTGCACAATAACTTTTGGGGTCCTTTTATCCTTTGGAAAATAAAAATTGGGATGAAAAGATCATTTTTGTGGAAAAAACATGATTTTTTAATTTTACGGCTCTACGTTATAACCTTCTGTGAAGCCCTTGGGGGTTAAAAGCTCTCACAACACATTTAGATAAGTTACTTGGGGGGTCTAGTTTCCAAAATGGGGTCACTTGTGGGGGGTTTCCACTGTTTAGGCACACAGGGACTCTCCAAATGCGACATGGCGTCCAATCTCAATTCCAGCCAAAAAAGTCAAATGGCGCTGCTTCCCTTCCGAGCTCTGCCATGCGCCCAAATAGTGGTTTACCCCCACACATGGGGTATCGGTGGACTCAGGAGAAATTGTACAACAAATATTGTGGTTCATTTTCTACTGATACCCTTGACAAAATTTTAAAAAATTGTGTCGAAAGAAAAATTTTGGGAAAAAAAGTTAAATGTTAATTTTTTCCTTCCACATTGCTTCAATTCTTGTGAAGTACCTAAAGGGTTAATAAACTTCTTGAATGTGGCTTTGAACACGTTGAGGGGTGCAGTTTTTAGAATGGTGTCACTTTTGGGTATTTTCTGTCATATTGACCCCTCAAATTCACTTCAAATGTGAGGTGGCCCCTAAAAAAAATGATTTTGTAAATTTTGTTGGAAAAATGAGAAATTGCTGGTCAACTTTTAACACTTATAACTTCCTAACAAAAAAAAAATTTTGGTTCCAAAATTGTGCTGATGTAAAGTAGACATGTGGGAAATGTTATTTATTAACTAATTTTTGTGACATATCTCTCTGATTTAATGGCATAAAAATTAAAAGTTTGAAAATTGCAAAATTTTCAAAATTTTTGCCATATTTCCGTTTTTTTCATAAATAAACGCAAGTTATATTGAAGAAATTTTACCACTATCATGAAGTACAATATGTCTCGAGAAAACAATCTCAGAATCGCCAAGATCCGTTGAAGCGTTCCAGAGTTATAACCTCATAAAGAGACAGTGGTCAGAAATGTAAAAATTGGCCTGGTCTTTAACCTACAAAATGGCTTAGTCGTTAAGGGGTTAAATGTCGTTGGATCTACTGAATTAAATGCATGGCTGGAAGGAAGTTATAAGTAAGAAGATGAAAGATAGATGAAAATTGAGTCGTTTGAAGGACCAATGGAGGTTTGACAGTATCTGAATAATAAGCAGTATAAGATATTTTTTAACTATTTACCTTTATTTCTGTAAATTTAGGTTTAGTTTAATATGAATAATGTCCTGAAGTTATCACATCACATTGTATAACACAACAATCAGTGGGCTATCACAGCCAGTATAAAAGAGCTGAAAAAATTATGCCTGTACATTGTAGGTGTGAACAGGTTACTGAGATGCAAAACTCAGATATAGATATGACAGGAGTAAGAAAGTAAGCTATTTATTTTTGTAACATGGAAATGAAGGTGTAAATTATGGAAACAGTCAGTGTTTAGGTACAGGGTTTCAAGTCACACAATAATAGCAGTAATGGCATTGACAATAGTTTAACAGTTCAATATCTTATTCTCTATTCTATCTAACTATCTCTAAGTATAAATGGTGCTTTAATGTTCTTTTGCTTTAAATTTCATAGGTTACATGCACATTGATAGGCCCATCATTACAGTAAGTCCTTCAAACGTTCTTTATTATCATGCTATCACTAACAGGGGTCAATGATATTTGCCATTGTGCCACAAGTCTTTAGTGGCCATTCCCTTAATACTTTGAGGTCATTGCATTGACCGGACCCCGCTCCCTTCTGCTGCTCAACCCAGGTCCACACCCTGTACCGTCCATCTGCACTGGAAGTAATGGACCTGTAGACTCACATCTCCTGTTCACCACATCAGATGTGTGGCCCCATACGATGATCAGAGTTCGACCTTCAGTGCTTGGATCTTGAGTCTTGACATTTTGTAGAAGAAGAATTTGGCACTCCCAGTTGAGATGCAAAAAACAATATGATTTTATTAAAAAAGGTGTATCTACAATAAGACGTTTCGGCCAATATTAGGCCTTCATCAGAATTACACTACATAAAAATAGAAACAATAAAGAAAAATTCTTTCAATATACACCAGAAATGTAACAAGGGGATTACACCATATTACACACTAATCGCAGAGATATAAATTAATATGAGAAATACAGTGATTAGGTTAAGTGACAGGAGTGTTTTGAAGTGAATTTATGGTACTTATGTGACTGCTTGTTATACTTATTCCCCATGATGTTACTACGTTTATGAAGAGACTATATGTTTGTCATCTCTCTCTCTTTTCCTCTCTTTATTACAGTCAAGGTGTTCCTGACCCTCATATATTCAAGCATTAACTGCAATGTATGTGCTCCTGGTGATTCTTTTTTCTTAATAATGTGAAGATTATATATTTTGTATATATATGCCACTCTTGGTCTTGAGTCAATTCGGATTTAGCTATTCACACAATATCTCTATTTTTATTTTTATTCTGTTTATGTTGACTTTATATCTGATAGAACCTAATCACTGTATTTCTCATATTAATGTATATCTCTGTGATTAGTGTGTAATATGGTGTAATCCCTTTGTTACATTTCTGCTGTATATTGAAAGAATTTTTCATTTTTCTTTTTTGTTTCTATTTTTATGTAGAGAAATTCTGATGAAGGCCTAATATTGGCCAAAACGACAATTGGGATACACCTTTATTAATAAAATCATATTGTTTTTTGCATCTCAACTGGGAGTGCCAAATTCTTCTTCTAAAATTTTGGAGTGGTATCCTATTTGTGCACCCTGTTTTTATTGGAGTGCCATGCAGCTGTTTTTCAACTTGACATTTTGTAGTCTGGACTTTGGTGAGTTACCGATGATGTCCACTGATCTCGGTTCCCTGCCACTCCTTGGTCATTCTGGCTTTGTATTCCAACTTTCACTTGTCATTCCTCTCTTATTAGTTGGCACCAACTGCTTTCCCTCTTTGTCACTCTACCCTTTTACAGTTGAAACCAGAAGTTTACATACACTATATAAAAAGACACATATGCATGTTTTTCTCAATATCTGACACAAAATCAGAATAAACATTTCCCGTTTTAGGTCAATTAGGATTACCATAATTATTAATATTTACCAAATGATAGTTTAATGAGAGAATGCTATAAGGCATTTTTATTACTTACTGCAAAGTCAAAAGTTTATATACATTTCATTAGTATTTGGTACCATTGCCTTTAAACTGAATGACTTGGGTCAAACCTTTGGGATGTCCTATCACGAGTTTCTCTCAATAGTTGGTCGGCATTTGGGCCCATTCCTCCTGACAAAACTGGTGTAAAAGATCCAGGTTTGTAGGTTGCCTTGCTCACACCTGCCTTTTCAGCTTTGCCTATAAATTTTCAATAGGATTGAAATCAGGGCTATGAGATAGCAAAAAAAACAAAACCCCACAACATGATGCTTCCCCCATTTGTTTCACAGTTGGGAACACAAGGCCAAGTCGACCTGTCCTTGACTACAGCAGAACAAAGTGAATGTTCTGGAGTGTCCATCTCAGTCTCCTGACCTCAATATCATTGAACCACTCTGGGGAGATATCAAGTGCGCAGTTCATGGTAGACAACACAGGAATTTACAGGAACTGGAGGCTTTTTGCCAAGAAGAGTGGGCAGCTTTACCATCTGAGAAAATAAAGAACCTCATTGTCAAGATCCCGTCTGGGTTGGAGCCGATGTTACTGCAAACACTAGGGGAAGCAGAGGCAGGTAGCGTAGTCAGATGGCAGCCGGAGGTCGGTACACAGGAGAGCAGTGTTTGTAGCAATGGATCAGGCGGATAACGTAGTCAGGTGGCAGCCGGAGGTCGGTACACAGGAGAGCAGTGTTTGTAGCAATGGATCAGGCGGAGAGCGTAGTCAGAAGGCAGGCCGAGGTCGGTTCACAGGAGAGCAGTGTTTGTAGCAATGGATCAGGCGGAGAGCGTAGTCAGAAGGCAGGCCGAGGTCGGTTCACAGGAGAGCAGTGTTTGTAGCAATGGATCAGGCGGAGAGCGTAGTCAGAAGGCAGGCCGAGGTCGGTTCACAGGAGAGCAGTGTTTGTAGCAATGGATCAGCAGGAAACGCTTGACTAAAGGCTTGGAGCTCAATAATCTCGCAATGACACACCCACAGGGCCAGGTTTATATAGGGTGTGTAATTGGCAATCAGAGGCCCAATCAAGAGAGCACTAGGTGTAGCCAATCAGGAAGAACAGTCAATGGTATCTGGGTTCAGCAAGGAGCTTTGCAGCCAGCAGAATAGCTCAGATGGTAGAGCTGCTGGCCAGTGGACAAGAGGTACTGGGTTCGACTCCTGACAGTACTCCCCTCCTTCCAGGATGGCCTCTGGACATCTCAGGAGCTGGCTTATCCGGGTACCTTTGATGAAAGGCTCTTGTTAGTCTAGGAGCATGGACGTTGTCCCTTGGTTCCCATGAATCTTCCTCTGGTCCGTAACCCTTCCACTGCACCAGATACTGCAGTTTACCTCTGAATTTTCGGGAGTCCAGAATCTTATCCACAATGTATTCTTCTTCACCACGGATCCTTTCTGGTGGAGGAGGTGGCTGAATTCTTCCTGGAAACGGGTTTTCACAGAAGGGTTTGAGCAAGGATATGTGAAACACTGGATGAATCTTTAGATTGTTGGGAAGTTTTAAACGAAAAGCAACCTGGTTAATTTTTGCAGAAATTTGAAAAGGTCCAATGAATTTCTGACCCAATTTGGAGGATGGCACATGTGTCTTAAGGTTTTTAGTGGACAGCCAAACTTTGTCTCCAACCTGAAGAGCAGGGGGCACTCTCCGATGTTTATCTGCTGCTTCCTTATATTCTTCCTGGGTCTTGAGCAATATCTCTGATAATTCCTTCTGGGATTCCTGTAATTTTGTAAGCCTGTCATTAACAGCAGGAATGGGAGTGTTCACTGGCAGATTAGGGATAAATACTGGATGTACTCCATAATTAGCAAAAAATGGGGTTTGAGATGTAGCGCTATGTATGGAGTTGTTGTAGGCAAACTCTGCTGTTGGTAAATAGTCCACACCAGTCATCCTGAAGATAGGAAATGAAGCAACGGAGGTATTGCTCCAAAGTCTGGTTCGTTCTCTCCGTCTGGCCATTGGACTGAGGATGGAAAGCGGTAGAAAGATTCACCGTGACTCCCAAGGCTGTACAGAAACTCTTCCAAAATTTTGACGTAAACTGAACGCCTCTGTCAGACACCACGCTGTCAGGAATTCCATGTAACCTGAATACTTCTTTGATCATCAGTTCTGCAGTTTTTTCAGCAGTAGGAATTCCTTCAGTTGGAATAAAGTGGGCCATTTTTGTGAGTCGGTCCACTATGACAAGGATGACGGTCATCTGTTTGGAAGGGGGTAGTTCCACAATAAAATCCATGGAAATAGATCCCCAAGGCCTGGATGGAACTGGGAGTGGTTGCAAGAGTCCTAGAGGAGACGATCGTGGGGTCTTGTTTCGTGCGCATGTTAAACAGGTTGAAACATATTTCCTCACATCCTTCCTACAATTAGGCCACCAAAAGAAACGAAGTAGTAAGTCTTGTGTTTTTGCAACTCCAGGATGTCCTGCCAGTTTAGAATCATGGACACTTTTGAGGACTTCAAGGCGAGAAGATTCAGGTACATATATTTGGTGTTTCTGCATCCAAAACCCCTCTTTGAATGAAAGATCGACGTCTTCCGAAGGATGGTTAAGGAAAGAGTCCTCTTGATATCCATCTTTAATTCTATTACCTAGTCCTCTAGAGTGCAATATTCCCAAAAAATTTTTAGGGCCTAGAATTGTATCATCATTACTAGACCTCTCCTGAGGTTCCGAACACATCCTAGACAGGGCGTCAGCCTTGCCATTCCTTGAACCAGGCCGGTAAGAGATTATAAAATTGAATCTTCAGAAAAATAAGGCCCATCGTGCTTGTCTTGCAGACAATCTTTTTGCTGTACGGAGGAATTCAAGATTCTTGTGGTCCGTGAGGACAGTCACAGGGTGATTGGCACCTTCCAGAAGATGTCTCCACTCGGAGAAGGCAACTTTAATGGCTAACAGTTCTTTATTACCAATGTCGTAGTTCTTTTCTGCAGATGACATGGTGTGGGAAAGAAACGCACATGGGTGAAGTTGCATCTTGTCCCCAACTCGCTGAGACAGAATAGCTCCCACTGCAGAGTCCGAGGCGTCCACTTCGACAGTAAATGGCAATTCAGGATTTGGGTGTACTAACAATGGAGCAGACGTAAAAAGAGTTTTCAACTTGTCAAAAGCCTCCTGTGCCTCTGGAGACCAGAAAAATGCTTTTGTCTTTTTTGTTAGTGTAGTAATTGGTAGTATGATCCGTGAAAAGTTCTTTATAAATTTTCGGTAAAAATTTGCAAATCCTATGAAATGCTGGACGTCTTTTAAATTTCTTGGAACAGGCCAGTCCACTACAGCATTGATTTTGCCGGGATCCATGCTCAGACCTTCTGGGGAGATGATATATCCCAGAAATTGGATACTGGTTTGTTCAAACTCACATTTTTCAAGTTTAATGTAGAGATGGTTCTCCTGTAGTCGTTCCAAGACTAACTGGACGTGCCTGCGATGCTCTTCCAAGGTGTCTGAAAATATAAGAATGTCATCGAGATAAGCCACAACGAATTGGTCCAAGAAATCTCGAAATACATCATTAATAAAATGTTGAAAGGTGGCTGGGGCATTGCTAAGGCCAAAGGTCATAACAAGAGATTCAAAATGTCCATATCTCGTTCTGAAGGCGGTCTTCCACTCATCTCCTGGGCGAATCCGTATGAGGTTGTAAGCCCCTCTAAGATCCAGCTTCGTAAAGATTTTCGCAGAACGGAGTCTCTCAAATAGTTCAGGAATCAAGGGTAGCGGGTAGCGATTCTTGACAGTGATATTATTCATCTCTCTGTAGTCAATACATGGCCGCAGAGTGGAGTCTTTCTTTTCAACAAAGAACAGGGGTGCCCCAGCTGGAGATGTGGAAGGTCGAATAAAGCCTTTCTCTAAATTTTCATCCAGGAACTTTCTTAATACCTTCAATTCAGGTTCGGAAAGATTGTAAATCCGTCCAAATGGAATGGTTGCTCCTGGCAGCAATTCAATGGGACAGTCATAAGGACGGTGAGGAGGTAATTGATCTGCTTTCTTCTTACTGCAGACATCAGAGAACTGCTGATATTGAGGTGGTAGTTTCTCTTCCTTCTCATGCGAAATCTCAGAGATTTGGACTTGTTGGAGAACAGGGGGTTCCTTATGACAATTATTCTTACAGTAGTCAGATGGAAAGGTGATGGTCCTTGATGCCCAGTTGATAGAAGGGTTATGGACTGAAAACCAGGGGATCCCTAGAATAACCGGAAATTTCGGAGATGAAATAAGGTGGAAACTGACAGCTTCATGATGATCCGGGTCGATACAAATCTCCAGTTCGATTGTCTCATGCGTGACAGGTCCAGAAGACAAAGGTGATCCATCCACAGTTTCCATTTCAATTGGTGTGGATTTGGTCCTACTGGAAATATCATTATCACGTGTAAATTTTAAGTCCATAAAATTTCCTCCTGCTCCCGAATCCAACAGGGCAGAGCATTGTATTTTTTGGGTGCCCATTACAACCTGAATGGGGATTACAAAATGAGATGATGTGGTATGTATTTTGTCTATTTCTGGCGTTACTGAGATAGTCTGCAAGATGGAATCCGACTGCTGAGAAAGGTCCGTATTGCTGGCAGACCTGTTGTTGGTAAAGGCTATAGTCCTTTTGTTAGGACAGTTGATGGCATAGTGTCCAGGGTCCCCACAATAGAGGCAGAGATGTTCTGCACGTCGCCTCTCCTTCTCCTGTGCAGAGAGTGGTCTTCGGATGACGTCGATCTGCATCGGTTCAGACACAACTTGCGTCTTTTCTTGGAGGTCTGATGCTGAAAATGAGAAGCCAGGGCTATTCCCAAGTGCTCGCAGTCTCTCCTTTCTCCTTTCAGTAAGTCTCTGGTCAATCCGGATACATAGTTGAATAAAGTCCTCCAACTGGTCAGGGGTCTCAACCCTGGCAAGCTCGTCTTTCACTGGTTCTGATAACCCTCGTCGAAATTGACTTCTCTGGGCTGCTGGATTCCAGGTGGTGTCGGCCACCCAGCGACGGAACTCCGATGTATATTCCGCAACAGAGCGACGTCCTTGGCGCAAATTATGTAATTTGGTTTCTGCTGTGGCACAGCGGTTTGGGTCATCAAAAACTTGATTCATAGCTGCGATGAAAGCTTCCAGGTCATTAAGGAGGGCATAGTCCTTTTCTACATAAGGTGAAGCCCAAGCAAGAGCTTCATCCGTCAGGAGATTTATCATGAAAAAAACTTTCTTCCTCTCACTGGTAAAGGGAGCAGGTTGCATCTGGAAGTATATGCGGCATTGATTGAGGAATCCTCGGTACTGCTTGCGATCCCCACTGAACTTTGCAGGCAGCGGCAGCCGCGCATTTGATTCGGACCCTGAATTGCGCACGTCCAGTAGTTGTTTTTGTAGCTCAATTACTTCCTGTTGTATCGCCGTGAAATCAGTTTGTAACTTGGCATATTTTCCTTGAGAGTCCGTACAAAAACTTTGAAGCTCCGTAACTTGCCGTCTCAGGGTGTTCACAGCGGACTCCATTTTGGCGCGAGATTATTCTGTCAAGATCCCGTCTGGGTTGGAGCCGATGTTACTGCAAACACTAGGGGAAGCAGAGGCAGGTAGCGTAGTCAGATGGCAGCCGGAGGTCGGTACACAGGAGAGCAGTGTTTGTAGCAATGGATCAGGCGGATAACGTAGTCAGGTGGCAGCCGGAGGTCGGTACACAGGAGAGCAGTGTTTGTAGCAATGGATCAGGCGGAGAGCGTAGTCAGAAGGCAGGCCGAGGTCGGTTCACAGGAGAGCAGTGTTTGTAGCAATGGATCAGGCGGAGAGCGTAGTCAGAAGGCAGGCCGAGGTCGGTTCACAGGAGAGCAGTGTTTGTAGCAATGGATCAGGCGGAGAGCGTAGTCAGAAGGCAGGCCGAGGTCGGTTCACAGGAGAGCAGTGTTTGTAGCAATGGATCAGCAGGAAACGCTTGACTAAAGGCTTGGAGCTCAATAATCTCGCAATGACACACCCACAGGGCCAGGTTTATATAGGGTGTGTAATTGGCAATCAGAGGCCCAATCAAGAGAGCACTAGGTGTAGCCAATCAGGAAGAACAGTCAATGGTATCTGGGTTCAGCAAGTAACTTTGCAGCCAGCAGAATAGCTCAGATGGTAGAGCTGCTGGCCAGTGGACAAGAGGTACTGGGTTCGACTCCTGACACTCATCCACAACTACCACATAAGACTTTCATCTGTCATTGATGTTAGAGGGAACAATACATGGTATTAAGAAATGGGGTATATGAACTTTTGATCAGGGTCATTTGGATGTTTTGGGCTGTCATTATGATTTAAAAAGAGAAAACACAGTAGTTTGACAATAAATGGCTTCACCCAACCACTAACCATGAGTGGAGAAAAAGTTTTGGTGTTATCATTCATATTCTCTGAAAAAAGGCAAAGAAAGCAAAAAGTTTGCCGGGGTATGTAAACTTTTGAGCACAACTGTATTAGACATTATGGTATAACCCGTGTACAGTATATGCAATAAAAATCCCACATGTGATAATGTATTGAACACATCTTTTATTCCTTACAGAGGTAAATTCATGCAGCATGCAAATACAAATAACCAAAATATTCAAGCACAACACAATCTTTATTTTATTTTGATCTTTTAAATGGATTTTAATGTTTCCCTATAAATGTACACAGCTTAATTTTATTGCAGATGGAAAATAAACAGAAAATGGAGTGTTTGTGGACTTGTTTGCTGTAAACCAGTCCTGATAACATCTCAAAACTCAAAGGATCTCTAAATAAAATTCTGCATATATTTAACTAAAACTATTCACTAAATGGAAATCCTTCACCATGCCCTGAAAATAATTTTGCTTATCAAATTTGTGTTAACTATGGATGAAGTTACATTCAATTTATATGTAAATTACTTGCAGGGAATGTTCCTCAGTTTGTTACATGTTACAGATCATGACTCCATTTTAGATTTTGACAAGCCATGTGTAACTGGCCAGGAATTACAGTTTTTTCCTCAGCAGTGATAAGTCTTCATATGTTATATATTAAAGTTCTGTACTGGCTTATGCAGCCAATAATGAGTTTAGTGACACATAAATGTCATTCTTTGGTTATTATTAGTATTTAGCATACTTGAACACTAATAATAATGTTTTAATAAATATGATTAAAAAAAATAATGTTATGAAAATTGTGTCTTTCAAACCCCAAACCATCCAACTGTCCCAAATACAGTGGGACAGTAATGAATTTGGAATGCTGCCTCGGGAATTTGGGGTAGTCCCCACTTTAACTGTATCTATATCTTCACGACTCAGATACAAGTGAACAGAATGGTAGAGCAGCCAATCATCATATCTTTGCACTATCATTCTGTCTGGCTATGTATGGACTCAAGGATCTGCAAAGACCTTCAGGTTAGGTGAAATTCTCAAGTCAAATGACTGGGCAGCAAAAACCAGCTGAATGACAAAGGTGTGTCAGAGGACACATGGACAACTGGAAGCTTGTGTGAGAGCCACGGTGATGACATAGTCCTCTGTCTGGGGCAAGAAGGTATAGGCATCATACTGTATAGAGATACTATGATGGTCAATACACTGTGAGGGTATTATATACTGTAATTATAGTGACTGTTAGGAAACACTATACTATGTATACTGTTATGAATGTGCTAGAGATGGTTTCTGAGCAGAGGCTCCCTCTGGTGGTTACAGACAGTACTGAACCTTTCAGCGAGGAGTGGCAATCTGGAATCACGGACTGGTCTGATATAAGGGAGGTTCCCTCCCATGATGGTTGCCGGTGATCAATTGGGTTGCCGGTTGTGGAACCTAAGTTACCTTCCTCCTCCGAATTGGTGCCTTTGTTCCTTCAGCACGTGGTTCGGTTACATGGCATTCCGGAGAACATTGTGTCTGACAGAGGAGTCCAGTTTGTTTCCAGATTTTGGAGGACATTTTGTTCTAAACTTGGTAGTTCAATTATCTTTCTCCTCTGCTTTTCAGAAGGCCCTAGGTTCCACAACTGGCAACCCAATTGATCACCGGCAACCATCATGGGAGGGAACCTCCCTTATATCAGACCAGTCCATGATTCCAGATTGCCACTCCTCGCTGAAAGGTTCAGTACTGTCTGTAACCACCAGAGGGAGCCTCTGCTCAGAAACCATCTCTAGCACATTCATAACAGTATACTATGTGGGGGGAACTATGGGGGCATCAAACTGTGTGGGAGAGACTGTGTGACATCTTGTTGTGTGTAGAAGCACTGTGATGGGCATGAAACTGTTTAAATATGGTGGGACACATCACACTGTGTATGACAGAATTTTAAGTGGTGGCTGTGTGAGAGGGCACTGAGGTATTGAACTCTGTGGCGGAACGTCTTGTACAGGCATCATATTATGTGCTGGGCGCAACATAATGTGTGTGGCAATCACTATGGAATTCATACTGTGTGGACCTTGAAATAGGTATCTTATTGTGTGGGAGCACTAATAGCCTTCAGTAGAAGAAATATTTCAGCATGAGTGCATATAAAGGATTGGGTGAGGTTAGTGAAATTCTGTATTTCAAAGTTGAAAGACATAGACTCTATAGTTGACAAATCCGATCAATTTTCACCAATTCACAAATTGAAATTCTAAAATATATATATACATATACTTACTACTTGTGTAAAGGCTGTAAAAGATTTACTAAGGGGACAGAATCGGTGAATATTTTTTTTTTTTATGAAAAGCACCATTTAAGTTTTGTCTGGCATTTTAGTACAAGGTCATCTAAGTGAATAGAGTTGAGGGGAATAAAGTGTTCTGGGTTAATGTGGCACTGGTTAAGGGAAAAAAATAAAGCAGACTTTTAATGTTTAGTTGCAACAACATGAAATCTTCAAGAAAGTGAAATCATTTTGTCATTTTCCCAAAGGCACACATTAAATCATCGACCTGCTAATTGGTAAAATTTTCAGTTTTGCAGGTTTTCAATGTAAAAAATAAAAATATAAAGGTTTTAATTACTCCCACTTTTTCAATTCAAAATTTTCAAAATTGACAGAATTGCCATTTTGGATCACTACATCTTCCAGATAAAATGCAATAAGGAGCAATCAAAATACCCTTCAATGGTATCAATAAGAACAACAGCTTAACATCAAAAGATGGCAATACAAACCCAAAATTGTTTCTTACATAGGCCTTAATATATAAGCCAATGAAATATAAATAAAGCAATACAGATTTTTTTTTTTCAATCATACTGACCTGAAGAATCATGTTGCCAGGTCATATTTACCATACCATGAATTCCATAAAACCAAAACCCAAAGAACAACGGCAACCTTTTCACTCTAGTTGGATTCTTCCCTTTTATTCAGTAAATGACATAGTAAAATGAATGGTATCATTCAAGACTTCAACTTGTTCATTGAAAAACAAGTCCTCATACACCCAAATTTAACCCCTTTACCCCCAAGGGTGGTTTGCATGTTAATGACCAGGCCAGTTTTTACAATTCTGATGAAGGAGAAAAGGATTTAGCAGTCTGTGGAGCGCTGAGATAAGGGATAAATATAGGGACAGCAATCTGGTTGACAAACTTTTATCAACCCTTTGATCTCCACAACATGTTTTGATAGCATAAAACACTCCATAGATTGCTAAATCTTTTTCTCCTTCATCATTCCATATCCCTAAATCTGAGGGTTTGCGGCAGGAGCAGCTACGAGTACAGTCAATTCCATTGAGAAGCTTAAGGACCTGCAGTGTCCGGGCAATGCTGGATCCACACTACCCAGCTTAAGGACCTGTGATGATGCATATCCTGTTCCCTGATCACGTGACCAGAACCTAGAAGTACTGGCCAGCAACAGCGGTGCATAGCAGTCTCCAACGGTCCTCAGAGATCATCCCTTCAACCACAAAGTGAGGTTGTGCAGGAGTGCACAACCCCATTAGGTGAGTGGCCACTTGGCCCCTGTTTGATAATCCACTATGTTAAGGGCCTGCGGAATGCACCTAATAGATATTAAGGAGAGGTGCGTTCGCAGCTCGGGTTCCACCGTGCAGGCAGAGTGCTGCTAGTAAAGTCACAGCCGCAGAGTCACAGATGTAAACGCCGTAGCACTATATGGCGGTATGGGCGAACTCTGTTATTCCACAGAGTCGCTAACTAAAATGCTGTAGCGCTATATGGCGATATAAGCGGACTCTGTTAATTCACAGAGCCGCTGTGACAAAGACTGTGTCCTGTCAGACTCACAGGGGACACAGATGACTGCTAAGCGGATTGCAGTCTGTGGTCATGCAATCAGAACACAAGCAATAATCTCCTCACCAGAGTAGCCGGTATTCTAATGGCGTTTTCAGCCGAGCCCTGAACACGTGGATACAATCTCCTCACCGGAGGTGCTGGTATTCTAGGGGCTTATTTCAGCCAGACCTAACCACATGCATACATGACCACACTGGCGCAAGCGAGTAACAGATTTGATACTAGCACACGGCTGTGCGGTTATGCCACCTTTTTATAGTAGCAGCTTCAGGACCTTCCAGAAAAGGACCAATGGGAGTCGCTGCTGTAACCGAGCATGTGACCCGTGATGTCCTATGGGAGATCTTGCCCTGGGCATGCTCAGATGGAGAAAGCGAGGACTTTGTCCCAGGACTGCCTGCTCCAGCACTGGTTATAATAGAGGAACCAGGAGAGGCAACAACAAGCCTCTGCACAGTATTAGACTGAGCGAGATGCTGGGACCGACGTCTCCGCTGAGCAGGCTCCACTGTGGCCGGAGATGGATGGGGGACCGCAGCGGGACTGGTTCGTGATTCCCCTTGTGCAGCAGCGGGAACTCGATCCCTAACACACTATATCACCAGATTTCACACATTTTCTTCTCCTTGTTTATTGTTCTCAATACAATTTTTACAATTCTGACCACTGTCCCTTTATGAGGTAATATCTCTGGAATGGATGCTGGTGATTCTCACACTGTTTTATTGTGACATACTGTACTTCATGACAGTTGTAAAATTTCTTTGATATTACTTGCATTTATTTGTGAAAAAAATGGAAATTTGGCAAAAATTTTAAAAATTTTTGCAATTTTCCAACTTTGAATTTTCACTGCGCATGACAGGAAGTTTCTCTGCTCTGGATACCCGGATGTTGTCATGATGACATTGGGTCTCCATGGTAGCGAACTGGACCCCACGAAGTGCTGTGGGGTCTCCGATCCAGAGGCAGAGGGCCCTGTGCCAGCTCCGGAATGCTGCCATCTTGTTTGATCGCAGTGTTCCTGGGGTTAAAGTGCCGAGAGTGGTCTGTGATCTCTCCTGGCACAGCACTTAGTGCCAGGTGTCAGCTGCGAGAATCATTTGACATTCGGCCACGATCGGCCGCGCTCCCCCGTGAGTGTGGCCGATCGCCCATGACGTAGTATTCCATCCATGGGCAGACAAGCCCAGGGCACATGCACGAGATAGTACATCAGATGTCAGAAAGGGGTTAATGGGAAAATAAAAAGTTATGCCTCTTGGAAGAAGAAGTGAAAAAAACTAAAGTGCAATAACAAGAAATTGCCCTGTAATAAAGGGCTAAATGCAATGAATAACAAAGTATATACCGTATATACTCGAGTATAAGCCAACCCGAGTATAAGCCGACCCCCTTAATTTTGCCACGATAAACTGGGAAAACTTACTGACTTGAGTATAAGCCTAGGGTAGAAAATGAGATTATGCCCTATATGCTGCCCCATGTATTATGCCCCCATAGATGCTCCATATATTATGCCCCTATAGATGCTCCATAGATTGTGCCCCCATAGATGCTCCATAGATTGTGCCCCCATAGATTATGCCCCCATAGATGATCCATAGATTGTGCCCCATAGATGCTCCACAGATTGTGCCCCCATAGATGCTCCATAGATTGTGCCCCAATAGATGATCCACAGATTGTGCCCCCATAGATGCTTCATAGATTGTGCCCCCATAGATGCTCCACAAATTGTGCCCCTATAGATGCTCCACAGATTGTGCCCCCATAGATGCTCCACAGATTGTGCCCCCATAGATGCTCCACAGATTGTGCCCCATTGATGCTCCATAGATTGTGCCCCCATAGATGCTCCACAGATTGTGCCCCCATAGATGCTCCATAGATTGTGCCCCATAGATGATCCATAGATTGTGCCCCCATAGATGATCCATAGATTGTGCCCCCATAGATTGTGCCCCCATAGATTATGCCCCCATAGATTGTGCCCCCATAGATTGTGCCCCCATAGATTGTGCCCCCATTGATGCTCCATAGATTATGCCCCCGTGGATTATGCCCCCATAGATTGTGCCCCCATAGATTGTGCCCCCATTGATGCTCCATAGATTATGCCCCCATAGATGATCCATAGATTGTGCCCCCATAGATTATGCCCCATAGATGATCCATAGATTGTGCCCCCATAGATTATGCTCCATAGATTGTGCCCCAATAGATTATGCCCCCATAGATGATCCATAGATTGTGCCCCCATAGATTATGCTCCATAGTATAGGCCTCAATTGCTGCCGCTGCAACCAAAAAAAAAAAAAAAAAGACATACTCACCTCTCGTTGCTGGGGGCTAGGTGCCGGTGTCCTGAGCAGGCGGGGACACGGCGCGCTATGGGGGGACAGGTGCCGGTGTCACCGCTCGCTCAGGGCCCCGGCACCTGAGACATTTACCTGTCACCTCTGCTCGCCGCTGCCTTCCGGGTCCTCCAGCAGTGAACGATCAGGCAGAGGGCGCGGCGCACAGTAACCACGTCATCGCGCCCTCTGCCTGAACATCGCAGCAAGAGGACCCGAGGACACAGCGGAAGGGACAGGTAAATATCGCTTTTACTTACCCTTCTGCTGGCGCGTCTCTGCCCTGATCTTCTCCGCGGTCCCGGCGCCTGTGTTCAGCGGTCACATGTTACCGCTCATTAAAGTCATGAATATGTGTATATTCATGACTTTAATGAGCGGTACCACTGATGGCTGAACACAGGCGCCGGGACCGTGGGAGAAGAGCAGGGGCTGCAGAGACCGTGCCGGCGGAGGGGTGAGTATATAGGACAGCTGCGTTCCCCCTCCCCCACTGACCCCCTGTATATGACTCGAATATAAGCCGAGAGGGGGACTTTCAGCCCTAAAAAATGGGCTGAAAATCTCGGCTTATATTCGAGTATATACGTTACATAAATTTCTTCTTATGAAAATATTTAACAATTTTAGATATTTGCTTTTTGCAATTGCAAGTGCAATAACTTCAGAAATTAGTAATTGCAGCGGAGACTATGGCTACAAGGGCTCAGTTCAATGACGTTTATTGAAGAAATAGTTGGAGCAAAGTCTTCAGGTCTAAATGAACTTTACTTTTTTCCACATGCTTCAGCTAGGTAGTTCTTTCAATCCTTAAATGAAATAAATTTTGGATTTAGCTTAGATGGTAGATAAATTTGGATATAAACACTTAAAAAAGGAAAAATACAACTTTATCATTTAGGTACCAAATAAAAAAAGAAGTCCTGCAAAAATAATGTTCAATATAACAAATTTGCAATTGCAATTAGAAAAACAAAATTACGACCGACGGAGTTCTGAATGGCAAAAGCAGATTTCTATCAAATTAATCTTATATGCTGCTGAGTTCTTAATACTGATACCTCAGTGCATTAATCATTAGTGATTTACAGCATGACTGTGACTTTTTAAATGTTTTTCTAACCTTGCATAAATAAAAATTGAGACAATAAAATACAACTTAAATTGTTGGGGTAATTTCATAAAATGTGAGACAGTTGTTCTGGAGGACACAAAACAGAAGTCTAACTAAAACTTTTTAGATAAGTCTCTGCAAAAACTGTAAAAATTACTAATATGTCTCCTATAAGTTGCTGGCCATCCATTGACCTAGTTGGTACATCATTACTTGGAATAAATCCACTTTGCAGATACCAAATAAATAAATAGAATGTCAATTTTCCCATTTGGTCACTACAAGCAGAACTTGATTGATTTTTTTCTGTGTATTTGCAGAATGCAATTTGACCAGAAAACTGTTTTTTTGTTATCATTTTAGGGATGACTTGGCATAACTCACTCACACCTCATCCCACTGATGTATAATGCACTCATGCGAACTGCATAATAATGAAATCTCCATTCTGCCTGAGTTGTAGTGTCTATGGAATTTGCTCTTCCTGAAGATTCACATACATATTGATAAATGTTTTCAATAAATGGAATTTCAAGTTTATCAAATCAACTGTGTGCTCCCAACTATTTTTACAGCACCAACAAAAAAAACAGCTGCAGTCAAGTTGTTGTGAAGCTGATTTAAAATGTTGCTCGTTCCATACCACTTCAGCAAAACTGAAATTTATTTCCCTTTCTTCTTGTTTCAAAAATGTTGCATACATTTCTAGATAACAATACAATAGATGATTTTTATATGATCAACGTATTAGTATAATTATTTTATTAAGCAAACATTCAAATAAAGGAAGCCAAAACAATAAGAGTCCTAAATTAAGAACCAAAATAGGGACCCTTTTGTTTCTCTTTCAAGACTATCATACAATCATAGAATGTTAGAGTTGGAAGGGACCTCAATGGTCATCATGTCCAACCCCCTGCTCAGTGCAGGATTCACTAAACCATCTCAGATGGATGGTTGTTCAGCCTTTGTTTGAAGACTTCATTGATCACCCTCATGTCAAAATGTTTTTTCTAATATCTAATCTGTATATTTTCCCTTTCAGCTTCATCCAAGTGCTTCTCGTATTTCCATGTGCAAATGTGAATGAAGATGATCCCACTATACTGTGACATCCCTTCAGGTATTTGTAGACAGCTATTAAGTCTCCTGTTAGCCTTATTTTTTTCAAGCTAAACATTCCCTGATCATTTAACCGTTCCTCGTAGGACATTCCATGCAGTTCGCTCGCCATCCTGGTACAGTTAGATCTGTTGTGTTTCGGTAGCTGAGAGGACAGGAACAACAGCAGGGCAGCCGAACACCTGAGATGTTGGTAACTGATGGGTTGCAGATTCCTAAACTAACGACTAGTTTTGAGCATTCCGATACCGCAAGTATCGGGTATCGGCCGATATTCGCTGTATCGGAATTCCGATACTTATTACCGATATTTTTCCTATATCGTATGCCGGAATCGGAAGTTCCCATAATTCTTTGAGAGGCAGTGTGATTTTAGTCAGCCAATGAGGAATCCTACGAAGTGTGGGCACATCCTGTAATGCTGCGGTCATCTTAACTAATGGCATGGCTGTGATTGGCTGCTGAAATTGATATGGAAATTTAATTAGGATAAAAATATCCTGTGTTTGCTGCTTGCCATGTCCAAATCTCTATATAATGTCTTTTTGAGCGCTCAGAACGAAATGAGGACTGTCCACACGAAAGTGCCAGTATAACAGTTCGTCAAAGACATACATTTATTATTCATTCAAGGTTTTATACGTTTACAAAAAGGGGCTGGTTAGTCAATTAACATACAATTAAAAGCTGCTAGATTATTGGCTGTTCTAGTGTAAATATGATAATTATGATAATCATGATTAAAAGAGCTGAAGTTGCAGAATTATTGTTTATATTCTTGTGATCTAGTTGCCTTGCATAACTATAATGTAAACAACAGATATCTAATAGGACATTTTGTACTTCATGCATTTGTTCCTTTACGAAGGTCTTATGAAGGCCAGATTTCTTTAAAACGACTGATTATATCTGGCCTAGAAATATGTGAGCACAAGGTTTTTTTAGCAAGTGAGATCTATCTAACTGTGAACTGTGGATACATATATGTGAATATACTTTGAATATATATGGAAGACATATATATTTCCATGACAAAATGATGTCAGAATGCACTATAAAAGGCGCCGCCGCCATTTTAGCATCACTGTGCTGTGAACTCAGTTAGGGACAGAACGCTGCTGTGCTGACTCAGAGGGACAGTTAGAGATTGCGATTTTGTGTACTTTGCTTTAGGCAGGCTAGTTTACCAACCGCTGTGTAAAGCTTCCTTTTGCCTTGCAGTGTTGTTTTAACAGCTTTGTGCAAGGTGTGTGTGTGAGAGTGCAGGAGATGCTGAAGTTTGCTCTGCATCCAACGCTGTCTGTAGGCATCTGTGTTATGTTACGGTAGCTGAGGAGTGCAGGTAAAAAAAGAAATACACCAGAGCAGTTGGAATCTATGAGATTGCAGTACCCTGACTAACCACCGCAACTAGAGGCAGCCGTGGAGCGTTCCTACGTTGGTCCTAGACGCCTCGTCACAGCCTGAGAAACTAACTACACCTAAAGATAGAAATAGGAAAGCTATCTGCCCCGGAGCAGAACCCCAAAGATAATAGAAAGCCCCCAAACATGTAATGGCGGTTAGACAAGAGGAAATACTGACACAGAAAGAAAATAGTATGAGCAAACGCTGGGGCCCAAACTATCTAAATAGAAAAGGATAGGAAGGGTACTTACTGCAATCTCAGAAAACCCTGAAAAAACACCAACTCTACTAATTTCAAAATCACCTGAGATCACACGACCTCTACCACCTAAATTAGTTCTCTGGTGTAACAAAAACAAAACAGCAGCCACTGAAAAAAAACTGGAAAAAGCAAAAGTACAAAACACAGTGGCTGGACTAAACTGAGAGGGCAAAAGCCCCCGGAGGGGACCCTGAAGGCCCCCACAGAAGTGCAGGACAAAATGCAAAAATATAGCAAAAACACAAAATAAGAAATTGTCTTATCTGATAGCAGGAGATGCAGACACGACACAGCAGGCTACAAGGGAAACTGGAAAGAAGGATTCAGACCAGAACAATTGATCACCGGCAACCCTGATGGGAAAATGACTCCCTTACATAAGACCAATCAGTAACACCTGATTCCCAGTCCTCACAATCCTCACTAGTACCGCTTGTAACCACCAGAGGGAGCCTCTGCTCAGAACTCATCTCAAACCCATTCACAACAGTACCCCCCCCTTGAGGAGGGGTCACCGAACCCTCATTTGAGCAACCAGGGCGGTCAGGATGAGTTCTATGATACGCACGGATAAGTCTCCTAGCATGGATGTCCGAAGCAAATACCCAAGAATTGTCTTCCTGACCATAACCTCTCCATTTAACCAAATACTGGAGTCTTCGTCTAGAAAAACGAGAATCCAATATTTTCTCAACCAAATACTCCAGATTGCCCTCAACCAAAACAGGGTCAGGAGGCACAGCAGCAGGAACCACTGGCTCAACAAACCTCTTCAACAAGGACTTGTGGAACACGTTATGGATCTTAAATGTCCCTGGAAGAAGCAAACGAAAAGAAACAGGATTAATAATCTCCATGATCTTATAAGGTCCAATGAACCTAGGCTTAAATTTAGGAGATGCTACTCTCATAGGAATATTCTTTGAGGACAACCAGACCAAGTCCCCCACTTTAAACCGAGGACCATCAGTCCTATGCCGGTTAGCAAACCGCTGGGCCTTCTCCTGAGAGAGGGACAACCTCTCCACTACCTGGTCCCAAATCTGCTGCATACGCTCAACAACAGAGTCAACACCTGGACAGACAGAAGCCTCCGTCTGTCCTGAAGAAAATCGAGGGTGAAACCCAGAATTACAGAAAAACGGAGACATCAAAGTGGCAGAGCTAGCCCTATTATTAAGAGCAAACTCAGCCAAAGGCAAAAAAGAGACCCAGTCATCCTGATCAGCAGACACAAAGCATCTTAGATAAGTCTCCAATGTCTGGTTTGTTCTCTCAGTTTGACCATTGGTCTGAGGATGAAATGCCGAGGAGAAAGACAATTGAACACCCAGTTTAGAACAAAAAGTCCTCCAAAATCTGGAAACAAACTGGACTCCTCTGTCAGACACAATGTTCTCAGGAATGCCGTGTAAACGAACCACGTTCTGAAGGAACAATGGCACCAATTCAGAGGAGGAAGGCAACTTAGGTAATGGCACAAGATGTATCATCTTGGAAAACCTATCACAAATTACCCAGATGGTGGTCATTCTCTGAGAAACAGGAAGATCGGAAATGAAATCCATAGAGATATGGGTCCATGGTCTCTTGGGCACAGGCAATGGCATCAACAAACCACTAGAGCGAGAGCAAGGCTTGGAGCGAGAGCAAGTCCCGCAGGACTGCACAAATTCCCTGACATCGCGAGACAAGGTAGGCCACCAAAAGGACCGACTAACCAAGTCTCTGGTACCAAAAATTCCGGGATGCCCAGCCAATGCGGAACAATGAATCTCAGACATCACACTCTTTTTCCATTGGTCCGGGACAAACAATTTTCCAACAGGGAAGCGCTCGGGCCTATCCTCCTGACACCCCTCCAGAGCAAGTCTCAAATTGGGCGAGATGGCGGAAAGAACTACACCCTCCTTCAAAATAACAGAGGGATCAGAAAGCTCAGGAGAGTCCGCAAGGAAACTCCTTGAGAGGGCATCCGCCTTAACATTCTTAGTGCCAGGAAGAAAGGAAACCACAAAATTAAAACGTGTGAAAAACAAGGCCCACCTGGCCTGTCTAGGATTGAGTCGCTTGGCAGATTCCAGATAGACCAGATTCTTATGGTCCGTAAGGACCACCACCTGATGTTTGGCTCCCTCCAGCCAATGTCTCCACTCTTCAAAAGCCCACTTCATGGCCAATAACTCCCGATTACCCACGTCATAATTACGTTCAGTAGGAGAAAATTTTCGAGAGAAAAAGGCACAAGGGTTACTTTTAGAGGTCTCTGGATCTTTTTGGGACAAAACGGCACCTGCCCCAATTTCAGAGGCATCAACCTCCACCTGAAATGGCAGAGAAACATCAGGCTGCCGTAGAACAGGAGCAGAAGTGAATCTCTGCTTAAGTTCCTGAAACGCAGAGACTGCCTCAGGAGGCCAATTCACCACATCAGAACCCTTTCTGGTCAAATCAGTTAATGGTTTAACAATAACCGAGAAATTACCAATAAATTTACGATAAAAATTGGCAAAACCCAAAAATCTCTGAAGAGCCTTTAATGAAGTAGGTTGGACCCAATCACAGATGGCCTGAACCTTGACCGGGTCCATTTCAATAACAGATGGGGACAAAATGAATCCCAGAAATGAGATCTTCTGTACGCCAAAAAGACACTTTGATCCCTTCACATACAGAGCATTCTCTCTCAAAATCTGGAATACAGTTCGAACATGTTTCACATGAGAGTCCCAGTCATTAGAAAAAATCAAGATATCATCCAAATAAACAATCAGAAACTTGTCCACAAAATCCCTGAAAATGTCATTCATGAAGGACTGGAAGACGGAAGGAGCATTAGTGAGCCCAAAGGGCATCACAAGGTACTCAAAATGCCCTTCAGGGGTATTGAATGCCGTCTTCCATTCATCCCCGTGCTTAATGCGAATAAGGTTATATGCCCCCCTGAGGTCAAGCTTGGTAAACCAAGTAGCGTTTTTCACCCTGGAAAACAGGTCAGAAATCAAGGGTAACGGGTATTGATATTTCACAGTAATATTGTTCAAAAGACGATAATCAATACACGGCCTTAATGAACCATCTTTTTTGGCCACAAAGAAAAAACCGGCACCTAAGGGTGAAGAGGATGGTCTGATATGACCCTTCTCCAATGATTCCTTGATATAAGACCGCATAGCGTCATGTTCAGGTACAGACAAGTTAAAAAGGCGACCTTTAGGGAATTTACTACCTGGCACTAATTCAATAGCGCAGTCATAGCTCCTATGGGGAGGTAAGGATGCAGATTTACTTTCGCTAAACACATCAGAAAAATCAAACAAAAAGTCAGGAACATCCTCAGCCTGGGGGGAGGCAGAAAAAACAGGAGTGTTGGTATTAACACATTGGCAGCCCCAACTGGTTACAGACACAGATTTCCAATCCAAAACAGGATTATGAGACTGTAACCAAGGGAAACCCAGCACTATAATGTCATGCAGATTATATAGAACCAAAAATTTGCAGCACTCCTGGTGATCAGGTTCAACCCTCATTATCACCTGAGTAGAAAACTGGGGTTTATTCTCAGCCAAAGGGGTAGAATCGATCCCCAGTAAAGGAATAGACTTCTGTAGGGGTATCAAGGGAAACCCACAACGTTTAGCAAAATCATAATCCATCAGGTTAATAGCTGCTCCAGAATCAACGAAAGCCTGAGCAGAAAATGAGGACAGAGAGCATATCAGAGTGACAGTTAACAAAAACTTAGTCTGAACACTACCCAAGACAACCGAGCGTGCAAAACGTCTTCCCCGCTTAGGGCAGACTGAAATAGCATGAGAGGCATCACCACAGTAGAAACATAACCCATTGCGCTTTCGAAACTCATGACGCTGTGCCCCAGACACCACTCCATCACACTGCATGGGCTCAGCAGCTGGCTCACAAGGCAACACCACTCCACGCATACTTCTCCGCTCACGCAAACGTCTGTCAATTTGAATCGCTAATGACATAGAATCATTGAGACCAGAGGGGACAGGGAATCCCACCATAACATCCTTTACATTATCCGACAGACCCTTCCGGAAAAGGGCCGCCAAAGCGTCGTCATTCCACTTGGTCAGGACTGCCCACCTACGGAATCTCTGACAGTATAACTCAGCGTCATCAAGCCCCTGATTTAATGCCAACAAGGCTTTTTCAGCTTGATCAGTGACATTAGGCTCATCGTACAATAACCCCAAAGCCTGAAAAAATGCATCAACATCACTCAAAACAGGATCCCCAGGTATCAGGGAAAAAGCCCAATCCTGAGGATCGCCGCGCAGGAGAGAGATGATAATTTGAACCTGCTGCGCTGCGTTTCCTGAGGACTTAGATTTTAAGGCAAGAAACAATTTACAATTATTTTTGAAATTCTGAAACTTAGCTCAATCCCCTAAAAACAAATCTGGCATGGGAATCCTAGGTTCCACAACAGGCAACCTAGCAAGATATGCAGCAATACTCTGAACCTCAGTGGCAAGCTGATCCACACGGCCAGACAACTGTGCAAACTCCATTGGGAGAAAAGATCCTCCCCAGCACCCAGAGATACAGAGGGGAAAAAAAAAAAAAAATGCAACAAACAGAAAAATATCTCTGACAACTTTTCTTCCTTCAAAATATTTTTTTCCCTTCTGTGAGTACAATACAATTTTTTATGGCCGGTGATACTGTTATGTTACGGTAGCTGAGGAGTGCAGGTAAAAAAAGAAATACACCAGAGCAGTTGGAATCTATGAGATTGCAGTACCCTGACTAACCACCGCAACTAGAGGCAGCCATGGAGCGTTCCTACGTTGGTCCTAGACGCCTCGTCACAGCCTGAGAAACTAACTACACCTAAAGATAGAAATAGGAAAGCTATCTGCCCCGGAGCAGAACCCCAAAGATAATAGAAAGCCCCCAAACATGTAATGGCGGTTAGACAAGAGGAAATACTGACACAGAAAGAAAATATAGTATGAGCAAACGCTGGGGCCCAAACTATCTAAATAGAAAAGGATAGGAAGGGTACTTACTGCAATCTCAGAAAACCCTGAAAAAACACCAACTCTACTAATTTCAAAATCACCTGAGATCACACGACCTCTACCACCTAAATTAGTTCTCTGGTGTAACAAAAACAAAACAGCAGCCACTGAAAAAAAACTGGAAAAAGCAAAAGTACAAAACACAGTGGCTGGACTAAACTGAGAGGGCAAAAGCCCCCGGAGGGGACCCTGAAGGCCCCCACAGAAGTGCAGGACAAAATGCAAAAATATAGCAAAAACACAAAATAAGAAATTGTCTTATCTGATAGCAGGAGATGCAGACACGACACAGCAGGCTACAAGGGAAACTGGAAAGAAGGATTCAGACCAGAACAATTGATCACCGGCAACCCTGATGGGAAAATGACTCCCTTACATAAGACCAATCAGTAACACCTGATTCCCAGTCCTCACAATCCTCACTAGTACCGCTTGTAACCACCAGAGGGAGCCTCTGCTCAGAACTCATCTCAAACCCATTCACAACACATCTGCACGTGTCACTCACAGACTCTTTTTTTTTTTCTTTAGTGTAATTCTAGCTGCTCCATTCAATAGAAATTATAGTGTGACGCGCTTCCATCCGTATACAATACATTGGTTGCAAACACTATAGAAGTACAGAAAGGAGACTTTCACAGATAGTGAACAGTTGTGTTTCAGTGTTCACTGCAGTCTGTGAGGTATTTTTTTATTTTTTTTAAATGCAGATCATGCTCCAGTTACTTCTTCAACTAATGCTGCGTGTACTCTGCTGAGCGTGTGTCACTGCCTCATCCTTGTCATTTTTCTAAAATTGTTGCTGCTCCATTCTATTGAAAAAAACTAAAATCTATGAGTGTGACGTGCTTCCATCCTGATACAATACATTGCTTGCAAACACTATAGAAGTACACAAAGGAGCCTTTCACAGATAGTGAACAGTTGTGTTTCAGTGTTCACTGCAGTCTGTGAGTTTTTTTTTTTTTTTTTGACTGCAGATCACGCTCCAGTTACTTCTTCAACTAATGCTGCGTATACTCTGCTGAGCGTCTGTCACTGGCTCATCCTTGTCATTTTTCTAAAAGTGGTGCTGCTTTATTCTATTTTAAATTTACTAAAATCTATTAGTGTGACTCTCTTCCATCAAAATACAATACATTGCTTGCAAACATAATAGAAGTCCACAAAAAGGCCTTTCACAGCAAGTGAACAGTTGTGTTCAGTGTTCAATCTAGTCTGAGGTTTAAATTTTTGGTAGGAGTGTAGATCCCGCTCCACTTCCTTCAACCACCGCTGCGTGTACTCTGCTGAGTGTCTGTCACTGGCTCATCCTTGTCATTTTTCTAAAATTGGTGCTGCTTTATTCTATTTTAAATTTACTAAAATCTATTAGTGTGACGCTCTTCCATCAAAATACAATACATTGCTTGCAAACATAATAGAAGTCCACAAAAAGGCCTTTCACAGCAAGTGAACAGTTGTGTTCAGTGTTCACTCTAGTCTGAGGTTTAAATTTTTGGTAGGAGTGTAGATCCCGCTCCACTGCCTTCAACCACCGCTGCGTGTACTCTGCTGAATGTCTGTCACTGGCTCATCCTTGTCATTTTTCTAAAATTGGTGCTGCTTTATTCTATTTTAAATTTACTAAAATCTATTAGTGTGACGCTCTTCCATCAAAATACAATACATTGCTTGCAAACATAATAGAAGTCCACAAAAAGGCCTTTCACAGCAAGTGAACAGTTGTGTTCAGTGTTCACTCTAGTCTGAGGTTTAAATTTTTGGTAGGAGTGTAGATCCCGCTCCACTTCCTTCAACCACCGCTGCGTGTACTCTGCTGAGTGTCTGTCACTGGCTCATCCTTGTCATTTTTCTAAAATTGGTGCTGCTTTATTCTATTTTAAATTTACTAAAATCTATTAGTGTGACGCTCTTCCATCAAAATACAATACATTGCTTGCAAACATAATAGAAGTCCACAAAAAGGCCTTTCACAGCAAGTGAACAGTTGTGTTCAGTGTTCACTCTAGTCTGAGGTTTAAATTTATGGTAGGAGTGTAGATCCCGCTCCACTTCCTTCAACCACCGCTGCGTGTACTCTGCTGAGTGTCTGTCACTGGCTCATCCTTGTCATTTTTCTAAAATTGGTGCTGCTTTATTCTATTTTAAATTTACTAAAATCTATTAGTGTGACGCTCTTCCATCAAAATACAATACATTGCTTGCAAACATAATAGAAGTCCACAAAAAGGCCTTTCACAGCAAGTGAACAGTTGTGTTCAGTGTTCACTCTAGTCTGAGGTTTAAATTTTTGGTAGGAGTGTAGATCCCGCTCCACTTCCTTTAACCACCGCTGCGTGTGCTCTGCTGAGTGTCTGTCACTGGCTCATCCTTGTCATTTTTCTAAAATTGGTGCTGCTTTATTCTATTTTAAATTTACTAAAATCTATTAGTGTGACGCTCTTCCATCAAAATACAATACATTGCTTGCAAACATAATAGAAGTCCACAAAAAGGCCTTTCACAGCAAGTGAACAGTTGTGTTCAGTGTTCACTCTAGTCTGAGGTTTAAATTTTTGGTAGGAGTGTAGATCCCGCTCCACTTACTTCAACCACCGCTGCGTGTACTCTGCTGAGTGTCTGTCACTGGCTCATCCTTGTCATTTTCTAAAATTGGTGCTGCTACATTCAATTTCAAATAATTCAAATCTATTAGTGTGACATGCTTCCATCCGTATCCAATACATTGGTTGCAAAGAATATAGAATTACACAAAGAGGGCTTTCACAGCTATTGAACAGTTGTGTGAAGTGTTCACTGTAGTCTGAGGTTTTCAGGTATTATATATTTACTTGTATGCTTTTATTTAAAAGCCAAGAACAATGAAGGCAAACATTCGCACTGCAGCTGTTGTCAAAGTTCAACCCACATTATGCACTTCCAACATTGCAGCTTTTGAGGCATGATGTGAGTTTGATTTGCCTAAGTTATGGAGTGACAAAATGGCTCAGGGAACAAAACATAGAGATTTTGGGTCCATGGGCTGGAAACTCCCCAGATCTTAATCCCATTGAGAACTTGTGGTCAATCATCAAGAGACGGGTGGACAAACAAAAACTTAAAAATTCTGACAAAATGAAAGCATTGATTGTGCAAGAATAGACTGCTATCAGCCAGGATTTGGTCCAGAAGTTGATTGACAGCATGCCAGGGAGAATTGCAGAGGTCCTGAAGAAGAAGGGTCAACACTGCAAAATTAGACTTGCTGCATTAACTCATTCTAACTGTCAATATAAGCTTTTGTTACTCATATGTTTGCAATTATATTTCTGTCTGTGATAAAAATATCTGTCAAACACACATAAAAACCAGAGGGCAGCAGATCATGTGAAAATATCATAATTGTGTCATTATCAAAACTTTTGGCCATGACTGTACAGTTCAGGTGATAGAAAGATGAACATAACAGGATACATGTATAACGTTGCCAACCAGTTATTTAATCGGAAACAGGACAGGCAAATTCATGCGTGATCCATGCCTTGTTCATTTTCAGCAAAGTAAGCCGGTCTACATTATCGGAGGATAGTCGCATGCGACGGTCTGTTAGTACACCACCTGAAGCACAAAAGACGCGCTCCGATAATACACTGCCAGCAGGGCAAGCCAGCACCTCCAATGCATACTGGCTAAGCTCTGGCCATGTATCCAGCTTAGAGACTCAAAACTTGAATGGGGAAGAGCCATCTGGGAGTACACTGAGTGGGCAAGACATGTCGTCTGTCACCATCTTACGGAAACGTTGCCTCCTGCTGACTGGAGCCGTCTCGGATGGTGTAGACATTGGTGGCGCTGCCACAAAACTTCACCACATTTGGAACATACTGGTCTTGCCCTGTGCAGAGGCGCTGCTTGTGCTCCCTCTTGTTGCAGAGCTCTCTCCACTGCCTCGACGCACAGAGCTGCTTTGTAAAGCAGTAGCAGCAGCAGCTCTCTCGGCTGGAATGGAGAACATTATGGATTCCGACAAGCTTACAACCTGCAATGATCCTCAGTGTACTCAACCATCGTACGACCAGCTCTACCCTTTCCTATTGCATTCTCACCCATCCCTGCAGACGGTGAGCCCTCGCGGGCAGGGTCCTCTCTCCTTCTGTACTTATGTGTCCCTTGTCCAGCACATCTTTATTGTACCTGTCTATATTTTTCCCTTGTCATATGTAAAGCGCCATGGAATAAATGGCGCTATATAAATGTATAATAATAATAATAATTGCAGCAGTGTGTCTTGTTACTCTCGCATTTTACGCTCCCGGTTCAACGGTCTGATGAGGCTTTGAAAGTTGTCCCGGTAGCGAGGGTCTAGGAGGGTGTACACCCAATAATCAGATGTGGTGTGAATGTGTTCGATGCGGCGGTCGTTTCTCAGGCACTGCAGCATGAAATCAACCATGTGCTGCAGACTCCCAACTGGCCAAGAAACGTTGTCCCCTGCAAGAGGCGTCATCTCTGCCTGCTGTGCATCACCCCACCCTTGCTCTACATACTGACTAGAGCGTTGTCTACCTCCCTCTGGAGCGATGTCTTCCTCCTCCATTGACTCCTCCTCATCCTCCTCACAAATTCCTTCAAATACATAAAAGTTTACAAAATTTAAAACTCATAAAATTTAAAAACATTGTATCATAATTCTGTAACATCACTTTATGGAAACACAATAGCATTACAAAAGGATAGACAAAAACTGTACATTATGTGCTTTGTAAATACATTAAAAGTTTGGAATGGTTATGAAAATATAGACATCGACTCTGGAGGTTCAATTGTTGATACAGCATGGTACTTTGAAAGTCCTCCAGCCCTTTGTGAGGAACCACGTTGCGCTGACTGTCCAGAAGGTGATGGAATTTGTGACTCCTCATCCTCCACCTCTTCCAAAACCTCATGCCTTAGTGCTTGCAGTGTTTTTTGAAGCAGGCAGATAAGGGGGACAGTCAGGCTGACTAGTGCATCATCTGCACTCGCCATCCGCGTTGACTCATCAACGCACGCAAAACGTGCCAGATGTCCTTCATAGAGTCCTTCGCCACTCATTACACTGGCTGCCCATTCATTATAGGATCCAATTCTAATTACTGGTTCTCACCAACAAAGCTCTCCACAGTGCAGCACCCCCCTACATCTCCTCCCTCATTTATATTTATCGGCCTAACCGACTGCTGCACTCTGCAAACGACCTTCGACTAACCTCTGCACTAATCCGTACCTCCCACTCCCGACTCCAAGACTTCTCCCGCGCTGCGCCAATCCTCTGGAATGCTCTACCCCAAGAAATTAGGACTATCCGCAATTTGGATGGTTTCAGGCGCTCCCTCAAAACACATTTGTTCACAGTGGCCTATCACATTCACTAATCAAAGTCATTCTATGTGTAAGTCTGTGTGTGTAGCCCATTCACTATCTCCATGCATCCCTCACTCCCTTAAAATGGCTGGACCATCATTGTAAAAACACCATTGTATATAAACACCTGTACTTTGTATCTCCCCCACCTCATTGAAGATTGTAAGCTTTCACCAGCAGGGGCGGCTGATTTTGCTTTAATTATTGTATTGTTAACATTGTTACTTAGACTTGTGTTTTGAAACTGTTAAACTGTAAAGCACTGCGGAATATTATGGCGCTATATAAATAAAGATTATTATTATTATTCTTATTATAGAGGCCCACTCAGTAGTGGTGAAGTGTGAACGGCGCAAATTGCGAGTTGATTGCGCCTGATGCAGCTGATACTCCATTACTGTTGGCTGCTGCTCACACAACCGCTCCAACATATGTAACGAGGAATTCCACCTGGTGGGTACGTCACATATGATGCGATGTTCATGAAGGCGAAATCTGCGTTGCAGAGCTGCAATCAGCGATCTGGCCATGCTGGAACGTCGCAAGTGAGCGCACTCTAGGCGGACCTTGTGCAGCAGTGCATCAAGATCCGGATAGTCCCTCAAAAAACTCTGCACGACCAAGTTGAGCACATATGACAGACATGGTATGTGAGTGAGGTTGCCAAGGCCCAGAGCTGCCACCAGATTTCGGCCATTGTCACACACTACCAAGCCTGCCTGTAGATTCGCTTCCAAAAACCACACGTCGCTCTCCTGCTTTATGGCATTACAGAGCTCCTGCGCTGTGTGGCTAAGATTCCCCATGGAAATTAATTTCAGGACGGCCTGTTGACATTTGGACACGGCTGTGCTCATATCGGTCGCAACAGGTAAACGTTCACGGGTCCATGTGGAGGTAGACCGTGACGGCTCCTGCAGCGATGATTCTGAGGAAATGGAGTAGGAGGAGGAGTCAATGTGTACAGACTTGATTCCTGCAATCCTTGGAGTTGGCAGAACACGTACAGCGCCACTCGCAAGATCAGTACCCGGCTACACAACATTGACCCAATGGGCAGTGAGGGAAAGGTATTGTCCCTGGCCATGGGTGTTAGAACCCTCTTGTTAGGTTTTGTTTCAGTTTGCTGGTCACATGACCTTTTTTCCCTATTTAGTCTGGCTCCGCCCTTCTGGCTTTGCTTGACTTCATTGTATTATCTACTGTTAAGCTAGCCGGGTGCTTAGGTGCCTTAATCAGTCAGTTTTGCTTGATGTTAGGATCGCAAAGTATTTTTTTTTCTGTTTAATTATCCATGCTACAATTTATGTTTGGAGGTGTCCACCTTTTCTCCCAGTCCCTAGATCTTGTAGGGATTCCTCCCTCGCAACTATAGGTCTTCGTTCACACTAGGTGAGGACTTTAGCGGGTCTGGTCGCAGGATCAGGTTCCCCGTTACATCGTAGGGATTCAGCTTAGTTGTATTGTAGGGACAGAATTCCCTTCTTTCCTTACTGGTTGTAGCAGATCCTAACAATGGGTACTGGTCCACGCATCGGTGGTCAGGTGGACCTTGCTACTGAGGGCGTTTAGTAGCGCATGTTTACTTTTTCCCTCAACATGCTTTTGCAGACCAGGGACGGCTTGCCTGCTGAAATGAAATCGGCTTGGCACATTGTATTGTGGGACTGACAATGATATTCAGTTACGGAAACTGTCTGTCTCCACCAGCCTGAATGACAGCATTTCAAGGGACAGGAGTTTTGCAATGCCAGCATTCAGAGCCTGTGCTCGTGCATGGTTTGCGAAGTATGGCCGTCTTTTATCCCATGCCTGTGCTACCGATGGCTGTTTTGTGGCCTGGGAGTGTGAGGATGACAGGGAACTTGCTGCTGTGTGTGGAATAACACTTTGTCTCTGGACAACAGTGACCGAGGTTCATCCATGGCGATCCTGTGAGGAAGCAGAACCAGCTGTGTGTGAGCTCGATGAAGAGGCTTCAACACAACCTGAAGATGTAGGTGCTGCTGTAGGTTGGCCTACATCTCCAGTGTGTCTTTGTAACTCAACTACGTGCTTTGTCCGCACATGTTTCCACATATTTGTTGTATTGAGGTGACTGACACTTTTAGCTATTTTTAATTTTTGATTACACAGCTTGCATTTGACATAGCAAATATCATGTGCAAGTGTGTGAAAAAAGGACCACGCAGTGCAAGTCCTGGGAGCGCACGTTTTGACTTTTGGAAGACAACTGCTCCGAACAGGTGACAAACTGGAGGCTACAGGCAACCGAGTCTGCAGCCTAACTCTCCCTCCTGTTTGTACCGTTGGGGCAATGTCTTCCTCTATCTTCCTTCTATCACTAACCACTTCTCTAGGCCTCTCCCAGCTTTCAACCAAAGTACTGGTTCTCAGCCACAAAGCTAACCACAGTGCAGCACCCCTCCTACATCTCCTACCTCATTTCTATCTATCGGCCTAACCGACTGCTGCGCTCTGCAAACGACTTTCAACTAACCTCTGCACTAATACGTACCTCCCACTCCCGACTCCAAGACTTCTCCCGCGCTACGCCAATCCTCTGGAATGCTGTACCCCAACAAATTAGGACTATCCACAATTTGCATGGTTTCAGGCGCTCCCTCAAAACACATTTGTTCAGAGCGGCCTATCACATTCACTAATCAAAGTCATTCTATGTATTCTGTGTAAGTGTGTATGTGTGTGTGTGTCTCTAGCCCATTCACTATCTCCATCCCTCACTCCCTTAAGATGGCTGGACCATCATTGTAAATGCACCATTGTATATAAACACCTATACTTTGTACCTCCCCCACCTCATTGTACATTGTAAGCTGTCACGAGCAGGGGCTACTTATTTAGCTTAAATTATTGCATTGTTAACGTTGTTACTTATGACTTGTGTTCTTAAACTGCAAAACTGTAAAGCGATGCGTAATATGATGGCGCTATATAAATTAATATTATTATTATTAGGATTCCTCTGAGCTGCTCCCACCACCTTCCTGTTCCTCACGCCATGTTGGGTCTTGGACCTCATCATCTCCACTACCCTCTTCCAACACCTGCTGCTGTTGGGTGGTCTGGCCAGCACCATGCTCAACAGAAACTGGCACCTGAGTCTCATCATCATCAGATGCGTTCTGCGGTGTGCTGACCATCGGCACTGTCTCACCCGCCTCTTCAGATTCAGAGAGACACAGCTGTTGCGCATCACTGCATACTCCCTCTTCTTCACATTACAGAATGCTGCTTGGCTGGGCCCCTGTTTGCAAGCCAATAGATTCTGAGAACAGAAGCAGACACTCAGCTGGCTCCTGTACAGAACTCGCTGACTGCCTGGGCAATTTGCCAGGCGGTGAAGAGACAGATGGTTGCTCAACAGTGCTGTGGTCCTGAGAGGAGGTGGAAGCAATTGAAGTCGATGCATTGGCTGCCATCCAACCAACAACGGCTTCAATTTGTTCTTCCCGCAGCAGGGGGGTACTCCGAGCTCCTACAAAAGTGTGCATAAAGGAACGCTCACGGGGAAAACTGGTGGATGCTGTGTCACTGGGGGCCGCAGCAGCCACAGAATCCCCACGTCCTCTCCCTGAAGAAACTCCACGGCCACGACCACGTGCCTTACTCCCTGCCTTCTTCATCTTGGTAGATTGATAAAGAAAGTCTGAAAAGTTATAAGGCCTAAGTGTGGTTATTCCGCAGAGACTGCAGTGAACACTGTTCAGTAGGTGTGAAAGGCCCCTTTGTGTACTTCTATAGTGTTTGCAACCAATGTATTGTATACGGATGGAAGCGCGTCACACTAATAGATTTTATTTATTTGTAATAGAATGGAGCAGCAACAACTAGAGAAAAATTTCAAGGATGTGCCAGTGACACACGCTCAGCAGACTACAACCAGCAGTGGTTGAAGAACTAACTGGAGCGTGATCTGCACTCCAAAAAGGAAAACCTCAGACTACAGTGAACACTGCACACAACTGTTCACTACCCAACGCGTCTCAGCAGGAAGGCAGTCTGTGCGTCAAAACAAAGGCGCAAGCGTACATCCACGTACCCTGTTTATAAAGCTATATAAAAAAAATTATGTAGTAGTGACGCACACTTTATTGAGGTACAGTATTACATCGCCATTCACCATCTGTGGCTATGCAGTCTCATCTATATATACCTTATCTATCCGTTGTCACGCTTGCAAGTCGACAGTCAGGCATAAATAGCAATTTTCACTATGCACTATGGACTTTTTAAAGGTTATGTTTGTTAATAAAAATGATTATTGCCACATATTATGAGTATTACATGATGGAAATTGTATAATTTTGTATAAACTGTTTAGTGACATTATTCAGCAAATGTAACATTTTAGTAATGTCACAGATAACTTGTAATGCTGATGATGTTTTGAAGTCAGACATTCATTGTCTATACAATAAAAATGGTGTACATACTGTTACTTATCCATCATTAATGGATTCAGATATGTACTTGTATGCTTTTATGTACAACCATATAGCAGATTCCTTAACTAATTTATTTTGTGGTTTGCATTGCTGTTCAACATGTTAATGTATGTGTTTATGTTTGTCAATTCTTTATTTATCTAGATATTAGTTTAAATGAAATCATCATCTTATGGTAGTAAAGGTTATCTTTCTCTTGTTTGAAGTATAGACATTTAAAATTGACAGGTAACAAGGAAATTACTTGATCTAGTATTTAAACATCCTCCTTGACCCTGGGCTCCAACACCACCAGTTGTTGCCTGTAAGTGCTGTTAGCACAGTCAACACTTGCTCCTGTGTTACTGGGGTTCAGTAATGTCAGCTGTTCCCTCTGTTGAGTTGTGAACCGGCCAACAATGTGCCATGCTGCCTCACACCCGGTTCTATTCGTTCCTCTTCCCTGGTCCGCTCCAACCACCGACAGTTGTTGCTCGGAAGTGTCATTGGCACGGGTACTCACTCCTGCCCAGACTGGTTACAGCACGCCATCTGTTTCCTGTCAGTGTAAACGTCACTTAGCCTCCAATAAGTTGTCCTGTCGTGTTGCGGTCGGGTTAGCCGACTCTATGGTGCCTGGAGTTTAGGTGCTTCCTATGTGTGCTGCGGGATATGCAAATAAAGGCTGTTTCCGTTGTGACAATAGGACAATCACCCACTGTAGTACTGTGGGATTCGGTAACTGCGGCCGGCTCGCGGCCTGTCAACTTAAATTTCCATGGGTACCTTCTGCTACCCGTCCGGGTTCCAGTACCGTCAGCTGGTTCTCCGCAGTGCCTTTGGCCTAGGTGCCTCCATCTCGGTATCCGAGTTCCAGCAACGTCTGCTGGTCCTTGGTAGTGCTTTGGAGCACAGGTACCTCATGCTTAGTAACCGTGTCCCAGTAACGTCAGCTGGTCCTCGGTTGTGACATTGGCTCTTTTCCTTCTGCTGCCCCTCCGGGTTCCAGCACAGTCAACTGGTCCTCGTTACTTGCATTGGCTCTTGTACCTTCTGCTACCCGTCCGGGTTCCAGTACCGTCAACTGGTTCTCCCGCAGTGCCTTTGGCCTAGGTGCCTCCATCTCGGTATCCGAGTTCCAGCAACGTCTGCTGGTCCTTGGTAGTGCTTTGGAGCACAGGTACCTCCTGCTTAGTAACCGTGTCCCAGTAACGTCAGCTGATCCTCGGTTATGCCATTGGCTCTTTTCCTTCTGCTGCCCCTCCGGGTTCCAGCACAGTCAGCTGGTCCTCGTTACTTGCATTGGCTCTTGTACCTTCTGCTACATTTACAAATTTAAGATTTTTTAAATGTTTTTTGGGTAATCACTCTGGATCTCCAACAATGAAGACGACGACCCTGATGACCACCCCGAAGAAGATGAGGACCACAAGGACGACGAGCATCAAGCCAACCAGCCTAAACACCATCACAAAGAAGAAATAAAAGATTACCCAACAGGACTAAGAAGGTTAAGACAAACTACAAGATACAGAACAAGAGACTGAAGAACAATAAGCAGAAGATCAAAAAGCAGAAGAACATGAAGTAAAAGACCAAAATGAAGAGCAAAATATATGCTCTAAATTATAAGCAGAAGAAGACTAAGCAGTGTATGGGGGTGAGTCCGTTCCTCCTCGTGGTGCCCCTGGAAAATGGCTTCTGCTGCAGGCTAAACTGAACACGGACAAATACTGTTGTAATTTAAATCTTTTGTGACAGCAAGAACGGAAGGATGAAAAATTCATACTTTGACAGATTACAAGTACAGGAATCTCTGTCACAAATAAGAATATGATGAAGAAGATGAAGTACAATATGAAGAAGAATAATAGTTTCATAAGAAGAATATGAGTAATGTTAACAAAAAGATGAATAGCAAGAAGTTTAAGAAGAAGATAAAGAAGGTGAAGATGAAGAATAATTTGATGAAAAAGATGATGCTGCTGAAGATTATGAAGGAGAAAGTGTGTCAAAAGTTAAAAAGGTGAAGAGCATGGAAGTTGTGAAATATACATATTTGCCAAAATAGAAAAAACGTTAACAACATTGTCAATTTCTTCGTCAATCCGAACATCTTTAAAAAAAAAAATATTTATGCTATTCCATTTGATTGGGTTGAACATCTATGCCTTTAATGTCTCCTCAACCTTCCCCAATACATTCTACATTACTCTTTGTTGTTTTCCTTCATGTACAATTAACCAACAAGGCAAGAATGGGTTTTTTTTAATTCCGATATTTTGTTCCCATAGACTTACATTGGATTTCCGGTATCGGTATCGGGTATCGCCGATATTTTTTGGGTATCGGCGATACCATTCCGATTCCGATACTTTTGGATATCGGAAAGTATCGCTCAACTCTACTAACGACACAACTAGAGGTAGCCGTGGAGCGTTCCTACGTTGATCCTAGACGCCTCGTCACAGCCTGAGAGATAACTACACCTAAAGGCAGAAAGATGAAAGCTATCTGCCCCAGAACAGATCCCCAAAGAAAATAGGAAGCCCCCAAACATATAATGGCGGTTAGACAAGATGAAAATACAAACATAGGCAGAAAATATAGATAGATAAATAAATGTACTCGCGCTATGAAACAACCACAGGGCATACAGTACTGATCCAGAAACACATACCTGTATTTCTTCAGAATAATTCCCACAGAGAGTGTTATAATGATGATCTTTCTGACAGATAGATGATCAGTGATGATGTCAACTTGAGGAGCTGAATCAAGTGAAAGAATATAATCAATTCCTAGTATACTTAATTTAATAGTGCTCACTGATGTTGGGTATAAGTACTGCTATAAATAAAATGAAGTATAATAAAATTATAAATAAGTGTCCTGTGTGACCACTTTTAAAATGTGCCCTTATACATAACGGAGGTCTAATAGATTATTCACTGAGTGAGCGAATGGAATACAGGTAGCATATAATAAAACAATTATATGTGCAAATTCCGCAGAGGATTTGTGCAAAAATAGCATTAACTGTGCAAATGAGCATAAGGGTTAAATGCACTCTCCAAGTGTTAATTGCTTTTAAAAGTGCAGAAGGTGCTTCAACTACAGTGCATTGAGGTATTCAGTCCTCAAGATATATGGTGGTAGATAAGATCTACAAAAAAGGTCCGTTTGTGCTCAGTTGGGGGTTATAATATATGTGTGTAACCCCTGTGTACCTGTTTTGGCTCTTACTGCACTCCGTAGCTGAAATCCAAAATCACGTGACCGGAACAACGCTGACTAAGGAACTGTCGGCGTCTCATTACAGGCATCCACGCTGCAGCGCCGCAAGGAGGGAGAGCTTGCTGCCGGCCGGGGCAGCTCTACTGAACTACTACAGATCCTGTCAGCGCCTCTCCATAATTTAGAGATAAGTACAAATTAGGACAAACTGCTTTGTAGTAACCCGGGCAGTCAGGATTTATAAGGTACACAGGGGTTACACACATATATTATAACCCCCAACTGAGCACAAACGGACCTTTTTTGTAGATCTTATCTACCACCATATATCTTGAGGACTGAATACCTCAATGCACTGTAGTTGAAGCACCTTCTGCACTTTTAAAAGCAATTAACACTTGGAGAGTGCATTTAACCCTTATGCTCATTTGCACAGTTAATGCTATTTTTGCACAAATCCTCTGCGGAATTTGCACATATAATTGTTTTATTATATGCTACCTGTATTCCATTCGCTCACTCAGTGAATAATCTATTAGACCTCCGTTATGTATAAGGGCACATTTTAAAAGTGGTCACACAGGACACTTATTTATAATTTTATTATACTTCATTTTATTTATAGCAGTACTTATACCCAACATCAGTGAGCACTATTAAATTAAGTATACTAGGAATTGATTATATTCTTTCACTTGATTCAGCTCCTCAAGTTGACATCATCACTGATCATCTATCTGTCAGAAAGATCATCATTATAACACTCTCTGTGGGAATTATTCTGAAGAAATACAGGTATGTGTTTCTGGATCAGTACTGTATGCCCTGTGGTTGTTTCATAGCGCGAGTACATTTATTTATCTATCTATATAGTTCTCACATCCTCCATGTGGTAGGAGGTTTCTGTACTTGCAGCTGATCAAGCACAAATACACTTGCACTGCTACATATTGACCTTATAGGCAGAAAATAGACTGAGCAAATGCTGGGGCCACAAGCTGACTAAATAGGATAGGACATGAGAGATTACTTTGTGCAACCCAGAAAACCCTACAAAAATCCAACAATTTTGATTACAAACATACTGAGATCACACGATCTCGCCGCCCACTAAATCAGATCTCAGTGTGAACAAAAACCAAGCTGCAGCCGCTGAAAAAACAGGAAAAAGCAAATGAGCAAATAACAGTGGCTGCAGATAAACTGTGAGGAGCTCAGGCCCCAGGAGGGGACCTGGCTGACCTCCACAAAAGTGGAGAAAACAATGCAAAAAGCAAGCACAAAAAGAAAAGCAAAAAAAATATCTTATCTGAAAGCAGGAGATGCAGGCAAGACTCCAGCAAACTTCCAAATGAACCAGGAACCACAATTGAGACAAGAACAATTGATCACCGGCAACCATCATGGGAGGGAACCTCCCTTATATCAGACCAGTCCGTGATCCCTGATTGCCACTCCTCGCTGAAAGGTTCAGTACTGTCTGTAACCACCAGAGGGAGCCTCTGCTCAGAAACCATCTCTAGCACATTCATAACATAGATCCATATATATTTGGACAGAGACAACATTTATCTAATTTTGGTTCTAGACATTACCACAATGAATTTTAAACAAAACACTTCAGATGCAGATGAAGTTCAGACTTTCAGCTTTCATTTGAGGGTATCCACATTAAAATTGGATGAAGGGTTTAGGAGTTTCAGCTCCTTAACATGTGCCACCCTGTTTTTAAAGGGACCAAAAGTAATTGTACAATTGACTCCAAGGCTATTTCATGGACAGGTTTGGGCAATCCCTCCGTTATGTCATTCTCAATTAAGCAGATAAAAGGGCTGGAGTTGATTTGAGGTGTGGTGTTTGCATTTGGAAGGTTTAGCTGTGAAGGAAACATGCGATCAAAGGAGCTCTCCATGCAGGTGAAACAAGCCATCCTTAAGCTGCAAAAACAGAAAAAACCCATCCGAGAAATTGCTACAACATTAGAAGTGGCAAAATATACATTTACCGTTATTGCATTACTGTAAAAAAGAATGTAAAAAAAGATCGAAATGTGATATCTATCCCAATATCTATCTTAAAATGGTATCAATAGAAACGTCTCGCTTCACAAAAAATAAGCCCTGACACAAGTCTACCTACTGAAAAAATGAAAACTTTACTGGTCTCACAAAATTAGAATTGTTTATGTGTGACAAAATGAATGATGTCATTTAAAGGTAACCTGTCACCAATTTTCTGTACTATCAGCTAAAAATATCATTTTATTCAGTGTCAGCTATGCATTCTCTAAATACTTATGTAAGCCCCTGACTTCCCATATATCACCCATAAAAACTTTTCATATTTATCCAGCGATGTATGCTAATAGGGTCCATCCGGTTCTATGGGCGTGGCTTCGGTTCACTCACTCCACCCCTCTCCTCGGCTGCTGCACGCAGTCCTTGACGTGGATGATGCAGATCGCTGTGCGAATTCGCGCCTGCAAATCGCTGTGAGATATTGCAACACATATTTAAAAAACATATATTATAAACATATACATGAGGTTCATGTATAAAGAAGATGTGCCAATCAAAGAAGTCAAGGAAATAAAAAAAAACATATAGGGTAAAAAAATTGGTTTGGACTCCAATATAGATCAACCAATCATTTCATAATTTGTACCATCATTTCAAAGATTCCATCTCTTAAAAAATTAGAATAATCAATCTCATAAGGTCACATGTATAACGCTAATATCAGCTCAATGCTTACTCATAGTATAATCAATCAGATGTTAGACACCACTGCAAAAAACGCCCCGTTGCACATTTTGCCCACGTGCTTTCTCAAGGGGAGTGTGATACTATCAGATAACAGCAGCATATTAAGTGTTTTTAATGTTCAATATTTGAAAGAGACCCGCCAGTTGTTGCCTTCCCGTGTCTATGGATGACTGAATGACCCTGTTTGTATTTTTTCCTGGCTTTACACTTTGTGCAAAAACTTTAGAGTACGACAAATACACTTTCTTAATTTTTTTTGCGAGGCACTCCAATTGGTGCCTTCATGGGTGTATGGATGACCCTGCTTGTAATTATTGGCAGGCTTTACACTGTGTGCAGAGCTTTTATCACTGTAGGAGTGCCACAACTACACATTGTTCACAATATTTGAATGAGCCACTACAGTTGGTGCCTTCATTGGTGACAGATGACGCTGCTTGAAATTTTTGGCTGGATTTGCACTTAGTGCATAGCCTTTATGACTCTTGGAGTACGACTACATTACAATTTGAACAGAATGTGTATGAGTCCCTCATTTATGTCTAATACATGGTATATTTGAATCCCTAATTTTTGACACTTCTTGCTTCTTTCATAAAGTACACAGAATTTATAATAAAAACTTTAATTTTGTTTATTTACTTAAATTGTTATATTTTTTCAATCCTTTAAAATTTTGCCTTATATACAAGACATTATACAGGAAAAAAATGTTTTATAACATTTTTTTCCTGTAAACTGCAATTTCTCATCAATTTTGAATGTTTTATTGTCAGTCCTAAAAGTGAAATAAAAGTGTGATATCATTCTTCTTTGCACGATCTGGGAGTCAGAGATGCTTCTAGGGGTCTTCTCCATCCTGGTTTCATTTCATTCAGCACTTTTTCCACCCATTTCAACATTTTCACTGCCCCTAGACCTCCTTATAGGATCTGCCTGAAAAATGCTCAGCTTTCCCATTGACTCCTTTTATATTCGTTACTCGAAATGAGTATCAGAGCATTAGAAATTGCTCGGTTCGAGTAACAAGCATCCAAGCATTTTAGTCCTGGCTCATTTCTACTATCAATAAATTACTCATTAGAATGCCTAACAAAATGTTACCGTCAAGGCATTATAGATATTACTAAAACTTTGTTTTAGACCTGTATACTCCTTTGAAATGGTTTCTTTTCAATTTAATCTCACAGAAAATAAAAATATTTGCCTATGATCATTGTGATACTTTTTCTTTATTAAATAATTGACATTGATCTAATGTGCCACCAATATAAGGGAAGCTAAGGTATCCTTTGAGGTTTCAAATGACTACAATAATGTAGTTTGCTTACGCCTCTCATCAACATTTGCACTATCATTATTCAGAGATTAAATAAACATTGGCCAGATTGGTCTTTGCATTAAACAAGAAAGAAATTGATATTGCTAGAAGAGATGTATTTTGTAGGCTCAGTTTGTAAGGGCCATATAAGGAATTGGTAAGAGGTCAATGACTATTGGGGGCCCTGTTATGTTTCGGTAGCTGAGGAGGAATTGCAAAAATAGCAAAAAGTAGTAATACACCAGAGAGGCTGGAAACTATTGGATTGCAGTACCCTAAACTAACCGCCACACTAGAAGTAGCCGTGGAGTGTACCTACGGTGATCCTAGACACCTCGTCACAGCCGAAGAGATAACTACACCTAAAGGCAGAAAGATGAAAGCTATCTGCCCCGGAGAGAACCCCCAAAGAAATAGGAAGCCCCCAAACATGTAATGGCGGTTAGACAAGAAGAAAATACGGACACAGACAGAAAATAGAATGAGCAAACGCTGGGGCCCAATCTGTCTAGATAGAAAAGTATAGGAAAGAATTCTGACTGCAACCCAAAAAAAAACCCTGACAAAAATACCAACACTTCTAATTAACAAAAAAACCTGAGATCACACGATCTCTACCACCTAAATCAGATCTCTGGTGTAACACACAGCAATTTAGAAAACAAAAAGTGACAAAGGAACAGAGCAAAAGTGCAAATACAAAATGGGCACAACTGCAGCGCCAGACCCCAAAAGGGGACCAGGTTGAAGTCCACTGCAAGCAGCAAACCAGAAAAGAAAATCCAACCAGAGGAAAAAAAATAGCAAATCACTTATCTGAATGAAAGCAGGACTGCAAGCTAAGCTCCAAGCAAGACCAGAAGAACAATTGATTACCGGAAAGGCTAAAGGGAGCTCAGGTCACTTATATCAGACCATTCAGAGCCAGCTGAAGGCCATTCGGCAATTAGTTCATTACCCTCAGCAACCACCGGAGGGAGCTCAAACTCAGAAGTCGCCTCCAGATTATTCACAACAGGGCCCTTACTATTTTTTTAACTTCATTTATTGAAAATATACATGAGAACAAACACATTCCCCATTTCCATAAACAGAAGTACACTTTGTTATTTTACTGGTTTACAAAATTAGAAGCAACAATGTATGAATTAGCAGTGTTCATTCCCATGTCTGATCATTTCTGATAATTTCCTGGCCAAAAAAAGCATCTCTCGGAGAAATATTTTAATATAATGGTCTCAATTATCTTCTTCTACTAACCCAAACAAGCACACCAAGGGAAGTGGTTTTGCTATTAGGTATGACAAGAAGGTGGTAACCTCCTGCCACAATGTGTGTATTACTGGACACCTCCACATCATATGTATGAAGTCGGCCGCCAACTCATGACACCTCGGGCATTCCGAGGTCAGAGAACGACTCATTTTTGCTAATTGAGCTGGTGTAAGATATGCTTGATGGATTATATATAATTGGGTAATTTTGTTGTTAGCTGATGGAGAAACCTTGATTGAGAACTCCAGCATCTCCTCCCAGTCCTCCTCTTGAATGTTAGGAATCAAGAACTGCCATTTTCCCTTAATCGCCAAAGGAGTACAGTCTATGTTTGCTGATAGTAGATGGGTGTATAGCATGGAGATAAGACCTTGTGGTCCCTGTGATTTAAGTATGCCGGTCAGTGGGAGAGAAGATATCTGTGTGACTGTACCTACAGTACAGACCAAAAGTTTGGACACACCTTCTCATTTAAAGATTTTTCTGTATTTTCATGACTATGAAAATTGTAAATTCACATTGAAGGCATCAAAACTATGAATTAACACATGTGGAATTATATACTTAACAAAAAAGTGTGAAACAACTGAAAATATGTCTTATATTCTAGGTTCTTCAAAGTAGCCACCTTTTGCTTTGATGACTGCTTTGCACACTCTTGGCATTCTCTTGATGAGCTTCAAGAGGTAGTCACCGGAAATGGTCTTCCAACAATCTTGAAGGAGTTCCCAGAGATGCTTAGCACTTGTTGGCCTTTTTGCCTTCACTCTGCGGTCCAGCTCACCCCAAACCATCTCGATTGGGTACAGGTCTGGTGACTGTGGAGGCCAGGTCATCTGGCGTAGCACCCCATCACTCTCCTTCTTGGTCAAATAGCCCTTACACAGCTATTTTTGTTTGGGGTCATTGTCCTGTTGAAAAATAAATGATGGTCCAACTAAACGCAAACCAGATGGAATAGCATGCCGCTGCAAGATGCTGTGGTAGCCATGCTGGTTCAGTATGCCTTCAATTTTGAATAAATCCCCAACAGTGTCACCAGCAAAGCACCCCCACACTTCCTCCTCCATGCTTCAAGGTGGGAACCAGGCATGTAGAGTCCATCTGTTCATCTTTTCTGCGTCACACAAAGACACAGTGGTTGGAACCAAAGATCTCAAATTTGGACTCATCAGACCAAAGCACAGATTTCCACTGGTCTAATGTCCATTCCTTGTGTTCTTTAGCCCAAACAAGTCTCTTCCGCTTGCTGCCTGTCCTTAACAGTGGTTTCCTAGCAGCTATTTTACCATGAAGGCCTACTGCACAAAGTCTCCTCTTAACAGTTGTTGTAGAGATGTGTCTGCTGCTAGAACTCTCTGTGGCATTGACCTGGTCTCTAATCTGAGCTGCTGTAAACCTGCGATTTCTGAGGCTGGTGACTCGGATAAACTTATCCTCAGAAGCAGAGGTAACTCTTGGTCTTTCTTTCCTGGGGCGGTTCTCATCTGAGCCAGTTTCTTTGTAGCACTTGATGGTTTTTGCAACTGCACTTGGGGACACTTTCAAAGTTTTCCCAATTTTTCGGACTGACTGACCTTCATTTCTTAAAGTAATGATGGCCACTCGTTTTTCTTCACTTAGCTGCTTTGAAGAACCTAGAATATAAGACATAATTTCAGTTGTTACACACTTTTTTGTTAAGTATATAATTCCACATGTGTTAATTCATAGTTTTGATGCTTTCAGTGTGAATTTACAATTTTCATAGTCATGAAAATACAGAAAAATCTTTAAATGAGAAGGTGTGTCCAAACTTTTGGTCTGTACTGTATGTGGGATTGGATCGCTGACCTAAGTTTTAGGTACCTGGAGAATTGTGCTCTTGAAACAGTGTACTGAGTCTGCATCTGTTCAAAAGACATTAGAATATTTTGATTATATAAGTCTTTTACTTTCAATACATTTCTAGAGCTCCAGAAAGCAGAGGAGGAATGTTCTTTTAGAGATGGGAAGTATGTGTTGTGCCAGAGTGGCATTTTTGCCACAACCTCAGTGAAATCAACTGCTCTTTTAGCTTGTCTCCAGATTGTGCTGGCAAGCTTAAGTAGAGGTAACATCTTAGAAATGCTTGGTTTATCTGTCTCCAGAAAACCCAATAAGCAGTTCGTCCACGCTGCTTGTGCCAAGTGATTCTCTGAGTTAGCCAGAGGGGTATCTGGCATCCATGAGTCAAATGCCCTAAGCTGTCCTGCTAGGTAGTATAAAAAGAAGTCTGGTAGCGTCACCCCGCCCCGCCTTGCTTTTTGGGCCTTTGTAGGGTAGACAGTTTAATTTTAGGCCTAGAGTTTCTCCAAATAAATCTAGTGATTAATGAGTTAAGAGTTGAAAAGAAGGACTTAGGTATGGGTACCACACTATGTTGAAATATATAGCTAAATTTAGGGAGTGGTAATTTGCTCCATTGGGTGAATTTAAGTTTAACATGGTTAAGCATGGGGAGGTGTTAGATGGGAACTCAATTCTGCTATCTTTCTGTATAATAATGCCCAGGTATTTAAATTGAGACACAGTCGGGAGTAGGGATAGCTGCTTCAAATGGACCCCTGATGAATGTTGGAGAGGCATTAGTGCTGACTTATCCCAATTTATATAGAGTCCGGAATATTTGCTAAATGTGTCTATAGTGGATATGACCTGTGGTAAAGTTTCTTCAACCTCGTCCATAAATATTACCATATCGTCCGCGTATAGGCCAAAAGTATTGGTTATTGGTCTGGTCTGCTATAGCAATGCCAATAATTGTTGTTGTGGAGCGTATTCTTATTGCTAAAGCTTCTATGGCTAAAGCAAATAGGGCAAGGGATAAAGAGCAACCCTGCCTCATCCCCCTTCCAAGGGGAAGGGATCGGATGAAATGTTATTGGTTATTAATTGGGCTGTATACAACATGTGGACCCATTTGGTGAATTTAGGACCAAATGCGATTTTCTGGAGACATGCAGACAAGAAGGGCCACTATTGTTATGTTTCGGTAGCTGAGGAGTGCAGGCAAAAAGGCAATACACCAGAGCAGTTGGAATCTATGAGATTGCAGTACCCTGACTAACCACAACAACTAGAGGCAGCCGTGGAGCGTTCCTATGTTGGTCCTAGACGCCTCGTCACAGCCTGAGAAACTAACTACACCTAAAGATAGAAATAGGAAAGCTATCTGCCCCGGAGCAGAACCCCAAAGATAATAGAAAGCCCCCAAACAAGTAATGGCGGTTAGACAAGAAGAAATACAGACACAGACAGAAAATAGTATGAGCAAACGTTGGGGCCCAAACTAACTAAATAGAAAAGGATAGGAAGGGCACTTACTGCAATCCCAGAAAACCCTGAAAAGCACCAACTCTACTAATTTCAAAAACACCTGAGATCACACGACCTCTACCACCTAAATTAGTTCTCTGGTGTAACAAAATCAAAACAGCAGCCACTGAAAAAACTGGAAAAAGCAAAGGTACAAACATCAGTGACTGAACTAAACTGAGAGGGCAAAAGCCCCCGGAGGGGACCCTGAAGGCCCCCACAGGAGTGCAGGACAAAATGCAAAAATCAAGCACAAAAACAAAAAGAAGAAAATGTCTTATCTGTAAGCAGGAGATGCAGACACGACACAGCAGGCTACAAAGGAAACAGGAATCAAGGATTCAGACCAGAACAATTGATCACCGGCAACCCTGATGGGAAGGTGATTCCCTTATATAAGACCAGTCAGTAACACCTGATTCCCAATCCTCACAATCTTCACTGGACAGACCAGCACCTGTAAGGTTCTTTGTATATGTTCTTGAAACTCAGTTTTTCCGTCAGCCATTTTGCTTTCTGTCTTGCTGCAGCTATCTTGCCCTCAGTCAATATGGAGTTTTCAGCTTTCATGTTCCCGCCCTGATTCTCTCCCTCTTGCTTCTTAAGCAGCCACAGCTGAGCAATCAGTGCTTCTGAATCTAGCCTGCAGTGAACCTGTGACCTGACTCCTGGAAGCCTTGGACTATGTACTCCAGCTATTCCTACTGAGGAACTCTGAACACTTGTGGACTCTGGAACCCTGCTCTTTGAAAGATCCACGTTTGCATGGACTTACGGTAACAGAGAAGAAGATCCTGAACCTGTTGTGGAGAGTGATTGCTGAGCTTAAGTTACTCTGGCCTGCTGTGTCTCCTGCTTCTGTATCTGCAAACTGTGTGACTATTTTTGCCACTTGTATGAAGTAATACAAGACCTTCTATATCAAACCTGTGTCTCATGTATTTTCATCGCACCCAAGCACAAGACGCTATATGAACTGTACTACATACATTACAGCACCGCTTGTAACCACCAGAGGGAGCCTCTGCTCAGAACTCATCCCAAGCCCACTCACAACAGTACCCCCCCTTGAGGAGGGGTCACCGAACCCTCATTTGAGCAACCAGGTCGGTCAGGATGAGTTCTATGGTACGCACGGATGAGTCTCCTAGCATGGATGTCCGAAGCAAACACCCAAGAATTGTCTTCCTGACCATAACCTCTCCACTTAACCAAATACTGGAGTTTCCGTCTAGAAAAACAAGAATTTAATATTTTCTCAACCACATACTCCAGATTGCCCTCAACCAAAACAGGGTCAGGAGGCACAGCAGCAGGAACCACTGGCTCAACAAACCTCTTCAACAAGGACTTGTGGAACACGTTATGGATCTTAAATGTCCCTGGAAGAAGCAAACGAAAAGAAACAGGATTAAGAATCTCTATGATCTTATAAGGTCCAATGAACCTAGGCTTAAATTTAGGAGATGCTACTCTCATAGGAATATTTTTTGAGGACAACCAGACCAAGTCACCCACTTTAAACCGAGGACCATCAGTCCTATGCCGGTTAGCAAACCGCTGGGCCCTCTCCTGAGAGAGGGACAACCTCTCCACTACCTGGTCCCAAATCTGTTGCATACGCTCCACAACAGAGTCAACACCTGGACAGACAGAAGCCTCCGTCTGTCCTGAAGAAAATCGAGGGTGAAACCCAGAATTACAGAAAAACGGAGACATCAAAGTGGCAGAGCTACCCCTATTATTAAGAGCAAACTCAGCCAAAGGCAAAAAAGAGACCCAGTCATCCTGATCAGCAGACACAAAGCATCTTAGATAAGTCTCCAATGTCTGGTTTGTTCTCTCAGTTTGACCATTGGTCTGAGGATGAAATGCCGAGGAGAAAGACAATTGAACACCCAGTTTAGAACAAAAAGTCCTCCAAAATCTGGAAACAAACTGGACTCCTCTGTCAGACACTATGTTCTCAGGAATGCCGTGTAAACGAACCACGTGCTGAAGGAACAACGGCACCAATTCAGAGGAGGAAGGCAACTTAGGTAATGGCACAAGATGTATCATCTTAGAAAACCTATCACAAATCACCCAGATGACGGTCATTCTCTGAGAAACAGGAAGGTCGGAAATGAAATCCATAGAGATATGGGTCCATGGTCTCTTGGGCACAGGCAATGGCATCAACAAACCACTAGAGCGAGAGCAAGGCTTGGAGCGAGAGCAAGTCCCGCAGGACTGCACAAATTCCCTGACATCACGAGACAAGGTAGGCCACCAAAAGGACCGACTAACCAAGTCTCTGGTACCAAAAACTCCGGGATGCCAGCCAACGCGGAACAATGAATCTCAGACATCACACCCTTCCTCCACTGGTCCGGGACAAACAATTTTCCAACAGGGCAGCGCTCGGGCCTATCCTTCTGACACCCTCCAGAGCAAGTCTCAAATTAGGTGAGATGGCGGAAAGAACTACACCCTCTTTCAAAATAACAGAAGGATCAGATAACTCAGGAGAGTCCGCAAGGAAGCTCCTCGAGAGAGCATCCGCCTTAACATTCTTAGTGCCAGGAAGAAAGGAAACCACAAAATTAAAACGTGTGAAAAACAAGGCCCATCTGGCCTGTCTAGGATTGAGTCGCTTGGCAGATTCCAGATAAACCAGATTCTTATGGTCCGTAAGGACCACCACCTGATGTTTGGCTCCCTCCAGCCAATGTCTCCACTCTTCAAAAGCCCACTTCATGGCCAATAACTCCCGATTACCCACGTCATAATTACGTTCAGTAGGAGAAAATTTTCGAGAGAAAAAGGCACAAGGGTTACTTTTAGAGGTCTCTGGATCTTTTTGGGACAAAACGGCACCTGCCCCAATTTCAGAGGCATCAACCTCCACCTGAAATGGCAGAGAAACATCAGGCTGCCGTAGAACAGGAGCAGAAGTGAATCTCTGCTTAAGTTCCTGAAATGCAGAGACTGCCTCAGGAGGCCAATTCACCACATCAGAACCCTTTTTGGTCAAATCAGTTAATGGTTTAACAATAACCGAGAAATTACCAATAAATTTACGATAAAAATTGGCAAAACCCAAAAATCTTTGAAGAGCCTTTAATGAAGTAGGTTGGACCCAATCACAGATGGCCTGAACCTTGACCGGGTCCATTTCAATAACAGATGGGGACAAAATGAATCCCAGAAATGAGATCCTCTGTACGCCAAAAAGACACTTTGATCCCTTCACATACAGAGCATTCTCTCTCAAAATCTGGAATACAGTTCGAACATGTTTCACATGAGAGTCCCAGTCATTAGAAAAAATCAAGATATCATCCAAATAAACAATCAGAAATTTATCCACAAAATCCCTGAAAATGTCATTCATGAAGGACTGGAAGACAGAAGGAGCATTAGTGAGCCCAAAGGGCATCACAAGGTACTCAAAATGCCCTTCAGGGGTATTGAATGCCGTCTTCCATTCATCCCCGTGCTTAATGCGAATAAGGTTATATGCCCCCCTGAGGTCAAGCTTGGTAAACCAAGTAGCGTTTTTCACCCTGGAAAACAGGTCAGAAATCAAGGGTAACGGGTATTGATATTTCACAGTAATATTGTTCAAAAGACGATAATCAATACACGGCCTTAATGAACCATCCTTTTTGGCCACAAAGAAAAAACCGGCACCTAAGGGTGAAGAGGATGGTCTGATATGACCCTTCTCCAATGACTCCTTGATATAAGACCGCATAGCGTCATATTCAGGTACAGACAAGTTAAAAAGGTGACCTTTAGGGAATTTACTACCAGGCACTAATTCAATAGTGCAGTCATAGCTCCTATGGGGAGGCAAGGATGCAGATTTACTTTCGCTAAATACATCAGAAAAATCAATCAAAAAGTCAGGAACATCCTGAGCCTGGGGGGAGGCAGAAAAAACAGGAGTGTTGGTATTAACACACTGGCAGCCCCAACTGGTTACAGACACAGATTTCCAATCCAAAACAGGATTATGAGACTGTAACCAAGGGAAACCCAGTACGATAATATTCATGCAGATTATACGGAACCAAAAATTTGCAGCACTCTTGATGATCAGATTCAACCCTCATTATCACCTGAGTAGAGAACTGAGGTTTATTCTCAGCCAAAGGGGTAGAATCGATCCCCAGTAGGGGAATAGACTTCTGTAGGGGTATCAAGGGAAACCCACAACGTTTAGCAAAATCATAATTCATCAGGTTAATAGCTGCTCCAGAATCAACGAAAGCCTGAGCAGAAAATGTGGACAGAGAGCATATCAGAGTGACAGTTAATAAAAACTTAGTCTGAACACTACCCAAGACAACTGAGCGTGCAAAACGTCTTCCCCGCTTAGGGCAGACTGAAATAGCATGAGAGGCATCACCACAGTAGAAACATAACCCATTGCGCTTTCGAAACTCATGACGCTGTCCCCAGACACCACTCTATCACACTGCATGGATTCAGAAGCAGGTTCACAAGGCAACACTATTCCACGCATACTTCTCCGCTCACGCAAACGTCTGTCAATTTGAATCGCTAATGACATAGAATCATTGAGACCAGAGGGGACAGGGAATCCCACCATAACATCCTTTACATTATCTGACAGACCCTTCCGAAAAAGGGCCGCCAAAGCGTCGTCATTCCACTTGGTCAGGACTGCCCACCTACGGAATCTCTGACAGTATAACTCAGCGTCATCAAGCCCCTAATTTAATGCCAACAAGGCTTTTGCAGCTTGATCAGTGACATTAGGCTCATCATACAATAACCCCAAAGCCTGAAAAAATGCATCAACATCACTCAAAACAGGATCCCCAGGTGTCAGGGAAAAAGCCCAATCCTGAGGATCGCCGCGCAGGAGAGAGATGACAATTTGAACCTGCTGCGCTGCGTTCCCTGAGGACTTAGATTTTAAGGCAAAAAACAATTTACAATTATTTTTGAAATTCTGAAAGTTAGCTCGATCCCCTAAAAACAAATCTGGCATGGGAATCCTAGGTTTCACAACAGGCAACCTAGCAAGATATGCAGCAATACTCTGAACCTCAGTGGCAAGCTGATCCACACGGCCAGACAACTGTGCAAACTCCATTGAGAGAAAAAATCCTCCCCAGCACCCAGAGATACAGAGGGAAAAAAAAAAAAATGCAACAAACAGAAAAATATCTCTGACAACTCTGACAACCGTTTTTTCTTTCACAAATTTTTTCCCTTCTGTGAGTACCATACAATTTTAAATTTTAGGCCGGTGATACTGTTATGTTTCGGTAGCTGAGGAGTGCAGGCAAAAAAGGCAATACACCAGAGCAGTTGGAATCTATGAGATTGCAGTACCCTGACTAACCACAACAACTAGAGGCAGCCGTGGAGCATTCCTACGTTGGTCCTAGACGCCTCGTCACAGCCTGAGAAACTAACTACACCTAAAGATAGAAATAGGAAAGCTATCTGCCCCGGAGCAGAACCCCAAAGATAATAGAAAGCCCCCAAACAAGTAATGGCGGTTAGACAAGAAGAAATACAGACACAGACAGAAAATAGTATGAGCAAACGTTGGGGCCCAAACTAACTAAATAGAAAAGGATAGGAAGGGCACTTACTGCAATCCCAGAAAACCCTGAAAAGCACCAACTCTACTAATTTCAAAAACACCTGAGATCACACGACCTCTACCACCTAAATTAGTTCTCTGGTGTAACAAAATCAAAACAGCAGCCACTGAAAAAACTGGAAAAAGCAAAGGTACAAACATCAGTGGCTGAACTAAACTGAGAGGGCAAAAGCCCCCGGAGGGGACCCTGAAGGCCCCCACAGAAGTGCAGGACAAAATGCAAAAATCAAGCACAAAAACAAAAAGAAGAAAATGTCTTATCTGTAAGCAGGAGATGCAGACACGACACAGCAGGCTACAAAGGAAACAGGAATCAAGGATTCAGACCAGAACAATTGATCACCGGCAACCCTGATGGGAAGGTGATTCCCTTATATAAGACCAGTCAGTAACACCTGATTCCCAATCCTCACAATCTTCACTGGACAGACCTGCGCCGCTTGTAACCACCAGAGGGAGCCTCTGCTCAGAACTCATCCCAAGCCCACTCACAACACACTATGCAGAGTCAAAAGCCTTTGCTGCATCAAGTGAAACCAGGGCCCACTCATTATCTTGTATCAGTGAGCTATATTGTACAGTGGTCTGCACCCTTCTGATATTAAATATGGTACTTTTCCCTGGCATAAATCCAGTCTGATCTGGATGTATAATTTCGAGAATGACACTATTAAGTCTAGTGGCTAGGATTTTTGTGAATATCTTGTAATCTACATTTACTAGCAAGATTGGACGGTATGATCCAGATTTTAGCGGGTCTTTCCCTTCTTTTTTAAGAACTATTACGTTTGCCTCATAAAAGGAGTTTGGTAAGTGTTCCCCTTGTTTGGTCTGCTCGAAGACTTCCAATAAAAGGGGGGCTAGAGTATCTTGGTATTTCTGTATAATTCAATGGGAAAACCATCTGGGCCTGGTGTCTTTACTTTAGCCATTTCTTTAATAGCAGTAATTATCTCATCGAAAGTAAAATCTGCCTCCAGGATGGATTGCTGAGAATGGGTCAGTTCTGGGAATCGCAGGTCTGACAGTTATGGGAGGCAGTGTGCGGTATTATAGTCGCTTTTGGACTGATATAGTGATTTATAGTAATCATGAAGTTGAGTATGTCTTCAGCGGAGGTGGATATAGTGCCATCTGGCCTCCTAATTTGAAGTATGGTATTAGATGCATTATGTTGTTGGGCCATGTAAGCCAATAACTTGCTAGATTGGTTACCCAATTCAAAGTAGGATTACCTTGAGAAGAATAATTTCCGTTTAGATTTAGCTTCTAGGTGTTGTGTGTACAATCTATGAGATCAGAGACATTCTGACTTGTTGCCACTCGAGGGCTCTACAATATATTTCTTTTCAGATTCTTTTATTTTAACCTTTATTTCTGCATCCTCCCTGGATGTGACTCTCTTAACGTAAGAGATTGTAGATGAGAGACAGCCCCTTAGATATGCTTTCAATGTGTCCCAGAATAAGTTGACATTACAGGATTCAGTATGTGTTGATATAAAGCAGTCTAGTTGTGCAATTGTTCTGTCAAATGGGTCAATTAATTTAAGGCAGAATGACTTTAATTTCCATAATGGTATGCGTGTGATACAGCCAAACCTAAGAGTTAACACCACTGGGCTGTGGTCTGACAGTCCTCTGCTTCCATGTTCTACTTTATCTACCCATAACGCCAAATTATTAGAGCCAAATATATAGTCCAGATGTGACAAGGTGCGTCTGGTAGAGGAGTGACAGGTGTATTCTTTTGTGCTCGTGTGTCACAATCTCCATAGGTCTATCCAACCATTCCCTTCCATATATCTAGCCATATTGGTGGGAGAAGGTGCCGTTGAAGTGTCGCCACTATTTAGTCATAGTCTATCTAGGGTGTTATCCAATAGGTTAAAATCGCCCATACATAGAATACATGTCTCTGGGTAGTTCAATGCAAAGCTCACAGCTTTTTTAACAATGCTTACATTGGCTGGTGGTGGATTATATACACAGAGAATAACATAATTTTTAAAATTAATACTCGCGTGGACTCCGGGTCTCTACGGGAGGCTTTAACCTACTCCTCGGCCCTTACCATTTTAAGACATCGTCTTATGTAACCTGCTTCAAAAGAGCAAACAATGTCAGCATTTTCTATAGGCATTTAAAATATGTTTACATCCGCTTTTCTTTTATTCTATTAATCTTGGCTTTAGAGAATGAATCATGCAGACCTGTGCCTTGCATAGACATAATGAAATGCACATCTTTCACCTTATTTTATTGCAGCATAAAATAAATGATGCATAGAAGAAGTGACTGATAATACAGTACATTACCATACATTCGCAGAATCTCTAATGTATTATTTTCTCCATTTAAGCCAAAATAGAAAATTGAGTAGAAATTTGTTATCTGCGGCACCTTAATTTTCCATAACTATGAATAAAAAAGCAAAGATACTTTAGTACCAACTTTGGCCTCTTCAGTAGATCAAGTAGGTTTGAAGTAATTTTCTCAGTAATTTACCATCATATACAAGACAGAGAAAAAAACATGATAATGAGGAAAAAATTCCCTGTCTGTTATTTCAGAAATAAGAAGAAACAAATATTATAAAAAATGCTCCCAATGTCCCCAACCTCTTTCCATTACCGACATTTCATTTGTCACAGATTATTAAACAACACAAAGAATGCATTACTAGCCAGCAGAAATAAATGACACCATGCCTCGGTCTTACTGCTGGAACATGCAATTTGGTTTGGAAAATGTTTGCCTGCATTTGAAAAATGAAAACATGTTCAGACTGCAAAGATTAAAAAAAGTAATTATAAACACTTTGTCGGGACTAATATTTGCAGTTAATTTGATTTTCAGAACATTAAATATTAAATCTGTGAACAATTCCAACAAGTTATGTGACTGACTGAGAAAGCATTCTTTCTATTCTATCTGTTCTCTCTATAAAAGCATATTTAATAAGTTTGAATGTTTTGTAAAATAGATGAAAGGCTTGTACAGCCAAGATAAAGAACCTTGAATGTGATTATTTCACATTAATACAGATTGTTTTCTGGCTGCGCTGAGCCGTTCATTGTGGTATCATGCGTCTGTGAGGATGAAAAGATGTCTGACTTCATTTAATTAGTACCATTTGAAAGCGTCAATTAGAAAATGACTAGTCCCTGTTATTGTGCAAAAAGTGATATGAAAGCAGAGATGAAAATACTTCAATTTATTTTTTTCATAAAATTTATAAAAAAATATGGTGTATAGGGCAATAGGTTACAGTTTCAAATTTAACAGGAATAGTCTTGCGCGCTAGCTATTTTTCCCAATGTCATTTACAATGAATTTGCCATAATATAAAGCCAAGTGCACCATTTTACCAACTCCAAGCCTGCTCAATCAATACAATAATATTTTGTTTGAAACTTAACCTCTTGCCTTCATGTGCAATAATAATTTAATTCGCAATAATAAAAGTTCATCCATATGCTCAATGTATCCTAAAATGCTGTAAATTGATGTCAAAAAATGGAAAACAAGTGCTTATGGTAATTAGAAGGTAAATCCAACATCATTCTCCTATTTTCTGCATCCCCTTTCAAAATATTATCTGCTTGCAGTTCAAAAATAGCATAGCGCCAAGAAATGCAGACTTGTCTTGACAAGTTTTGAAGTGCACATCCTTGTGTCAGAATGCCCTTATGGCACTTCACCATAAACATCAAGGAGTTGATGTCCTGAATACAATATGAACCATGCAGAGAATGGAAGGCTAAGAACTTACGATTCTTTGCCATGCAATAGGTCTCTACAGTATACAGTAGAATGTGGTGCTTCTTCAAGTACGTGGGGCACTAGGTCAAAAGTCAGGTGGCCAATATGCCTGGAGAGGCTTAAATGGGCATGTAGAACCCCTGACAACTTGGCTAGTTTTCCCTCCTTAATGCAGACTTTTTTACTGGCTAACTTTGGAGTCAACCTATTGCATTTCCTCCACGTAACTAGAAACGTTATTTCATGTTATTACACTATTGGTCCCTATGCATGAGGAAGTACATCCCAGTGTTGTTGACGTTAAAGAGGTGTTCAGAGAACTAAAAAATATTGAATACATTTTTAAGGGTAAATATTCTTCTTCAGGAGCCGCCAATTTAAACATGCAAATTGTCACTTCAAAGACGTTGAGGAAAAGAACTCTTGTGCCACCTATTGAAGGAAGCAATCCTAAATGTCAATACTGATACGTTAAAGGAACTCTGCCAGCACAGAATTATTGTTCAAACCATGTACAAGAGCCAAGTGCATCATGGCATGGTCAAACATTTAACTGCACCTTTCCACTTGCTTGTTTTTGCTTTATCTCTACCTCATCTTCTTTGATTGACAGCTCTGGCTTAAGATAAAAGGAAAGTAAGCAGATGGGAAGGTGTAGTTAAATGTTTGGCCACACAATAATGCACAAAACACCTGTATGTGTTTTGAAAAGTCTTTCTGTGCTCACAAAGTCCCTTTAAATATTGTTGCCAAAAGACATGGGATAAGAAACCAAACCAAACCAAAAACTTAATTTGCGAACATATGTTTTGATATGTTTTCTCCTCATCAGTGCACAGTAGGACAAGTAATTTGGCAAGGAGATATACCTCTCACAAAAGGTCTAATGAAAAAGTTTTTGTTGGTAAAGAACCGAGGCAAAGCTGCCAAAAAGTGCCCAGCACCTCTGGTAATAAGTTCAAGACTATTTGAAAGCCATTCCAGGTGACAACCTGATTAAAGCGAGCCGCTCATCAGGTTTGGCCGATATGAGTTAAGGTCACCGCCTTTCAGGGCTTATCTACAGCATTCTATAATGCTGTAGATAAGCCCCTGATCTGACCTGCAAGAGTTGAAAAATAAGTTTTATTATACTCACCCGAGGGGTGGTCCGGTCCGATGGATGTCACAGGTCCTGGTCCAGTGCCTCCCATCCTCTTGTGATGCTGCCCTTCAGCTTGCTTCATGGCTCCCCAGAATTGCGCTCCTGTGCAGATGTACTTATCTGCCTTGTTGAGGGTAGAGCAAAGTACTGCAGTGCGCAGGCGCCGGGGCAGGTCAGAGATGCCCAGTACTTGTGCACTGCAGCACTTTGCTCTGCAACAACAGGGCAGATAAGTAAGCCTGTGCAGTAGTGCGGTGCCAGGGAGCATGAAGCAAGCTGGAGGGCGGCATCACAAGAAGATGGGAGGAACCAGACCAGGACCTGCGACACCCATCAGACCAGACCGCCCCCGATGAGTATAATAGAACTTATTTTTCTTCTCTTGCAGGTTGGATAGGGGGCTTATCTACAGCATTATAGAATGATGTAGATAAGCACTGAAAGGCAGTGGCCGTAACTCGTATCAGCCAAACTTGGTGACAGGTTCCCTTTAAGCTGATTGAAAGAATGCCAAGTTTGCATATAGCATAAAAGGGGGATTCTTGGAGGACTTTAAGGTTTAACAATTTTTGGTTTATTTCATATTTTTTTACCCTTTTCTTCCATATGTGTTCCATTGTGGTTTTGCCACTCTCTGTATGACTTTACAATATTTTATAATCTGTACAATTCAATTAAAAACATATTGAAATCTTTTGGGGTAGAAAAATACAAAAAAATAAATATAATAATGTGTTTGCAAAAATGTTCACACTTTTAAGCTAATAGTGTTTATTGAAATACCCTTGAATTTAAAGGGAGTCTGTCACCACATTTGACTTATTTAAACTATTGATTTGGGTATATTGGTTATAGACTGCTGGAAAAAGTCCTAACTGTATGGGCTATATCAGAAGCCTTGTTGCTTATAAATCATCTTTGATCACATTATGTAAATGAGCTCTTCCAGGCTCTGGGGAGAATGGTACCTGGAAGATAACTCTTCCCCAGAGATTATTTTACAGTAAGGAAAGCTACCAGTTTGAGACAAGTAACTAACACATAACAGGAGAACTGAAATTTGTCTTCTTGCAAACACATTTTTTGCATCTTTCTCAGCTCTGCTGTATTTTAGCAACATTGAAACTCTGTCATCCTGTGAGATGGAAGCAGAAGTTGAGAGGAACCTGAAGATGTGTCAGATATTATCACGCACAGCTCTGCAGTGAGACCAGTAGAGCAGAGAGCAGTCATTACATGTCTCACTCTGGTAACTGCCCCTTCATGTAAAATAAGCTCTTGAGGCAGAGTTATCTTCCAGGCAGTTTCCTCCTCAGTGCCTTGAAGAGGTAGTTTATATAAAAAGATAAAAGATGATTTCTCAACAACCAGGCACCTGATGTGAGGCACACAGGCTTCACTGTAATCAGCAGTCTATAACCTGTAAGCTCGTATTATTAATTTAGAAAGGTCAAATGTGATGACAGATTCTCTTTAAGACAGCATTCAGTCTTTTTTGATTAGGAGTCTATAATCATGGCACATCTAGAATTGGAAAAATAGTTTGGCTCTCAAGTTTCAGTAATGGTTGTGTCAATATGTATTCCTTCATGGTTTTGCTAGGTGAATTTGACGCAATATTTACAGTGTGTGCCTGTGTGTGCCACACTAAACATTGAGAACAGAAAGAGATAAAGAGAACTGTCTGAGGACTTGAGAACCAAAGTTGGTGAAAATATCAACAATCTCAAGGTCACAAATCCATATACAGAGATATTGATGTTTCTTTGTCTACATAATGAAGAAGTGTACAACCAATGGCACTGTAGCTAATCTCCCTGGAAGTGAATAGAAGAGAAAAGTTGATGAAATGCTGCAACGCAGAATATTCTGGATTGTGGATAGGCAGCCCCAATCAAGTTCCAAAGATATTCAAGCTATTCTGCAAGCTCAGCTTGCATCAGTGTCAGTCCAAGTTATCCATCGACATTTTAATTAAATTAAATGCTATAGCAGGAGACCCAGGAGGATCCTACTACTGACACAGAAATATAAATATGGTAAAAACTGCAGTTGCCCAAAATGTACGTGAGTAAGCCAAAATCCTTCTGGGAAAACATCTTGTGGACAAATGAGACTAAGATAAAGCTTTTTCTTAAAGCACATCAGTCTACCAAAAATGGAAGGAGGCCTAAAGGAATAGAACACATTACCTACAGTCAAATATGGAGGAGGTTCAAAGATGTTTTGGCAATATTTTGCTGCTTCTGGCACTGGGTGCCTTGACTGTTTGACTGTGTGAAAGACATAATTACATCTGAAGATTACCAAAGGATTTAAGTCGCAATGTAGTGCCAAGTGTCAGAAAGCTGGGTTTTCTTCCTAGGTCATGCGTCTTCCAGCAGGACAAAGACCTCAAATATACTTCAAAAAGCACCTCAAATATGAAAGACCTGGAAAAGTTTGCAAAAGAAGTGTGGTCCAAAATTCCAGTTGACTGATGTAAGAAGCTTGTTAATGATTAAATGAAGCGGTTGATTGCAGTGATTTGTTCCAAAGGGTGTGCAACCAAATATTAAGTTGAGGGTACTAAAAATGTTGTCTGGGCCATTTTTGGAGTTTTGTGTGAAATTATGTCCAACTTGCCTTCTTTACTTTTTTTTTGTATTGTTCCAGTGCACACATAGGAAATAAACATGTGCATAGCAAAACATGCACAATTGAAATAATTTTCTGAGAAAAAATTCTTAATTTTCTAGAGCAACTTTAAGGGTGCTAACACTTCGGGCCTTACTGTGTACATAGTACTGTAAAAAAGCTCAGGTAGATGTGGAAAATGCTATACAGTAAGAATGCTTTCAAAAATAGAAGCTTGTAGCTTATTTTTATTAATTAACAAAATGTAAAGTGAATGAATATAAGAAAAATCTAAATCAGATCAATATTTGGTGTGACCACTAGTGTTGAGCGATACTGCTCGATATCTAAAAATATCGGATCGGAATGGTATCGCCGATATCACTAAATATCGTCGATATCCGATTCCGATACCGGAAGTCCAATGTAAGTCTATGGGAACAAAATATCGCAACAAAAAAAACCATTTCTTGCCTTGTTGGTTAATTGTACATGAAGGAAAACAACAAAGACTAATGTAGAATGTATTGGGGGAGGTTGAGGAGACAATAAAGGCATACATGTTTAACCCAATGCATTGGAATAGCATTAATATATTTTTTTTTGGAAATACGTTTGGATTGACTAACAAATTGACAATGTTGTTAACCTTTTTTCTATTTTGGCAAATATGTATGTTTCACAACTTCCATGCTCTTCACCTTTTTAACTTTTGCCAGTGCCACACTTTCTCCTTCATAATCTTCAGCAGCATCATCTTTCTCATCAAATTATTCTTCATCTTCACCTTCTTAATCTTCTTCTTAAACTTCTTGCTATTCATGTTTTTGTTTACATTACTCATATTGTTATTATTAAACTAATTAATCTTCTTCATATTCAAATTCTTCATCTTCTTCCTCTTCATCTTCTTCATCATATTATTATTTGTGACAGAGATTCCTGTACTTGTAATCTGTAAAAGTATGAATTGTTCATCCTTCCGTTCTTGCTGTCACAAAAGATTTAAATTACAACAGTATTTGTCCATGCTCAGTTTAGCCTGCAGCAGCAGCAGGCATTTTCCAGGGGCACCACGAGGAGGAACGGACTAACCCCATACACTGCTTAGTCTTCTTCTGCTTAGAATTTAGAGCATATATTTTGCTCTTCATTTTGGTCTTATACTTCATGTTCTTCTGCTTTTTGATCTTTTGCTTATTGTTCTTCTGTCTCCTGTTCTGTATCTTGTAGTTTGTCTTAACCTTCTTTGTCCTGTTGGTGATCTTCTTCTGGGTAATCTTTTATTTTTTCTTTGTGATGGTGTTCAGGCTGGTTGGCTTCATGCTCGTCGTCCTTGTTGTCGTCATCTTCTTCTGGGTGGTCTTTAAGGTCGTCTAATTTCCGAGAAACAGCTGACGTTACTGGAACCCTGACGGGTATCAGATGGAGCAAGAGACAATGGAAGTAACGAGGACCAGCTGACTGTGCTGGACCCCGGACGGGTAGCAGAAGGAAAAGAGGCAATGTCACAACCGAGTACCAGCTGACGTTACTGTGACACGGTTACTAAGCAGGAGGTACCTGTGCTCCAAAGCACTACCAAGGACCAGCAGACGTTGCTGGAACTCGGATATGGAGATGGAGGCACCTAGGCCAAAGGCACTGGGGAGAACCACTTGACGGTACTGGACCCCGGACGGGTAGCAGAAGGAAAAGAGGCAATGTCACAACCGAGTACCAGCTGACGTTACTGTGACACGGTTACTAAGCTGGAGGTACCTGTGCTCCAAAGCACTACCAAGGACCAGCAGACGTTGCTGGAACTCGGATACGGAGATGGAGGCACCTAGGCCAAAGGCACTGGGGAGAACCACTTGACGGTACTGTACCCCGGACGGGTAGCAGAAGGAAAAGAGGCAATGTCACAACCGAGTACCAGCTGACGTTACTGTGACACGGTTACTAAGCAGGAGGTACCTGTGCTCCAAAGCACTACCAAGGACCAGCAGACGTTGCTGGAACTCGGATACGGAGATGGAGGCACCTAGGCCAAAGGCACTGGGGAGAACCACTTGACGGTACTGGACCCCGGACGGGTAGCAGAAGGAAAAGAGGCAATGTCACAACCGAGTACCAGCTGACGTTACTGTGACACGGTTACTAAGCAGGAGGTACCTGTGCTCCAAAGCACTACCAAGGACCAGCAGACGTTGCTGGAACTCGGATACGGAGATGGAGGCACCTAGGCCAAAGGCACTGGGGAGAACCACTTGACGGTACTGGACCCCGGACGGGTAGCAGAAGGAAAAGAGGCAATGTCACAACCGAGTACCAGCTGACGTTACTGTGACACGGTTACTAAGCAGGAGGTACCTGTGCTCCAAAGCACTACCAAGGACCAGCAGACGTTGCTGGAACTCGGATACGGAGATGGAGGCACCTAGGCCAAAGGCACTGGGGAGAACCACTTGACGGTACTGGACCCCGGACGGGTAGCAGAAGGAAAAGAGGCAATGTCACAACCGAGTACCAGCTGACGTTACCGTGACACGGTTACTAAGCAGGAGGTACCTGTGCTCCAAATCACTACCAAGGACCAGCAGACGTTGCTGGAACTCGGATACGGAGATGGAGGCACCTAGGCCAAAGGCACTGGGGAGAACCACTTGACGGTACTGGACCCCGGACGGGTAGCAGAAGGAAAAGAGGCAATGTCACAACCGAGTACCAGCTGACGTTACTGTGACACGGTTACTAAGCAGGAGGTACCTGTGCTCCAAAGCACTACCAAGGACCAGCAGACGTTGCTGGAACTCGGATACGGAGATGGAGGCACCTAGGCCAAAGGCACTGGGGAGAACCACTTGACGGTACTGGACCCCGGACGGGTAGCAGAAGGAAAAGAGGCAATGTCACAACCGAGTACCAGCTGACGTTACTGTGACACGGTTACTAAGCAGGAGGTACCTGTGCTCCAAAGCACTACCAAGGACCAGCAGACGTTGCTGGAACTCAGATACGGAGATGGAGGCACCTAGGCCAAAGGCACTGGGGAGAACCACTTGACGGTACTGGACCCCGGACGGGTAGAAGAACGCACCCATGAAAATGTAAGTTGACAGGACGCAAGCCGTCCGCAGTTACCGAATCACACAGTCCTACAGTGGGTGCTTATCCTATTGTCACAATGGAAACCGCCTTTATTTACATATCCCACAGCACACATAGGAATCACCTAAACTGCAGGCACCATAGAGTCGGCTAACCCGAATGCAACACGACAGCACAACTTATTGGAGGATAATTGACGTTCACACTGCCAGGAAACAGCTGTCGTGCTGTAACCAGGCTGGCCAGGAGTCAGTACCCCTGCCAATTACTTACGAGCAACAAATGGCGGTGTTGTAGCCCAGGGAGTAGAGTTCAGGTGGTAGAAAGATGAACATAACAGGAGACATGGAAAACGTTGCTAAACAGTTATTTAATCTGAAAACGGACAGGCAAATTCAGGTGAGATCCATGCCTTGTTCATTTTCAGAAAAGTAAGCCGGTCTACATTCTCTGAGGATAGTCGCATGCGACGGTCTGTTACTACACCACCTGCAGCACTAAAGACGCGCTCAGATAATACACTGGCAGCAGGGCAAGCCAACACCTCCAATGCATACTGGCTAAGCTCTGGCCATGTATCCAACTTAGAGACCCAAAATTTGAAAGGGAAGAGGCATCTGGGAGTACACTTAGAGGGAAAGCCAAGTAGTCTGTCACCATCTTACGGAAACGTTTCTTCCTGGTGACTGGAGCCGTCTCGGATGGTGTAGACCTTGCTGGCGCTGTCACAAAACTTTGCCACATTTGTAACATACAGTTCTTGCCCTGTGCAGAGGCGCTGCTTCTGATCCCTCTTGTTGTAGAGGTGTCTACACTGCCTCGACGCACAGAGCTGCTTTGTAAAGCAGTAGCAGCAGCAGCAGCTCTCTCGGCTGGAATGTACAACAGTATGGATTGCACCAGTGTGTCTTGGTACTCCTGCATTTTACGGTCCCGGTTCACCGGTGTGATGAGGGTTTGTAAGTTGTCCCGGTAGCGAGGGTCTAGGAGGGTGTACACCCAATAATCTGACGTGCTGAGAATGTGGGCGATGCGGCGGTCGTTTCTCAGGCACTGAAGCATGAAATCAACCATGTGCTGCAGACTCCCAACTGGCCAACAAAGGCTGTCCTCTGGAAGAGGCGTCATCTCTGTCTCCTCTGCATCACCCCACCCTCGCTCTACATACTGACTACAGCGTTGTGTACCTCCCTCTGTAGGGATTTCTTCCTCCTCCATTGACTCCTCCTCCTCCTCATCCTCCTCACAAAGTGAGCCCTGCCCAGCCCTTTGTGAGGAACCACGTTGCGCTGACTGTCCTGAAGGTAATTGAATTTGTGACTCCTCATCCTCCACCTCTTCCAAAACCTCTTCCTTTAGTGCTTTCAGTGATTTCTGAAGCATGCAGATAAGGGGGACAGTCATGCTGACTAGTGCATCATCTGCACTCGCCATCCGCGTTGAGACATCAAACGCACGCGAAACGTCGCAGATGTCCTTCATAGAGGCCCACTCAGTAGTGGTGAAGTGTGAACGGCGCAAATTGCGAGTTGATTGCGCCTGTTGCAGCTGATACTCCATTACTGCTGGCTGCTGCTCACACAACCGCTCCAACATATGTAACGTGGAATTCCACCTGGTGGGTACGTCACATATGATGCGATGTTCAGGAAGGCGAAATCTGACTTGCAGAGCTGCAATGCGCTATCTGGCCATGCTGGAACGTCGCAAGTGAGCGCACTCTAGGCGGACCTTGTGCAGCAGTGCATCAAGATCCGGATAGTCCCTCAAAAAACTCTGCACGACCAAGTTGAGCACATGTGCCAGACATGGTATGTGAGTGAGGTTGCCAAGGCCCAGAGCTGCCACCAGATTTCGGCCATTGTCACACACTACCAAGCCTGGCTGGAGATTAGCTGACAAAAACCACACGTCGCTCTCCTGCTTGATGGCATCCCAGAGCTCCTGCGCTGTGTGGCTTCGATTCCCCATGGGAATTAATTTCAGGACGGCCTGTTGACGTTTGGCCACGGCTGTGCTCATATCAGTCGCAACAGGTAAGCGTTCACGGGTCCATGTGGAGGTATACCGTGACGGCTCGTGCAGCGATGATTCTGAGGAACTGGAGTAGGAGGAGGAATCAATGTGCACAGACTGGATTCCTGCAATCCTTGGAGTTGGCAGAACACGTACAGCGCCACTGGCAAGATCTGTACCCGGCTCCACAACATTGACCCAATGGGCAGTGAGGGAAAGGTATCGTCCCTGGCCATGGGTACTGGTCCACGCATCGGTGGTCAGGTGGACCCTGCTACTGACGGCGTTTAGTAGCGCATGTTTAATGTTTCCCTCAACATGTTTTTGCAGAGCAGGGACAGCTTGCCTGCTGAAATAAAATCGGCTTGGCACATTATATTGTGGGACTGCCAATGCCATAAAGTTCCTGAAACTGTCAGTCTCCACCAGCCTGAATGACAGCATTTCAAGGGACAGGAGTTTTGCAAGGCCAGCATTCAGAGCCTGTGCTCGTGGATGGTTTGCCGAGTATGGCCGTCTTTTATCCCATGCCTGTGTTACCGATGGCTGTTTTTTGTTCTGGGAGTGTGACGATGACTGTGAACTTGCTGCAGTGGGTGGAATAACAGTTTGTCTATGGACAACAGTGACCGAGGTTCTTCCATGGAGATCCTGTGAGGAAGCCGAACCAGGTGTGTGAGAGCTGGAGGTAGAGGCTCGAACATGACCTAAAGATGTAGGTGCTGCTGTAGGTTGGCCTACATCTCCAGTGTGTCTTTGTTACTCAGCTACGTGCTTTGTCCGTACATGTTTCCACATATTTGTGGTATTCAGGTTACTGATATTTTTACCTCTTTTAACTTTTGCTTACACAGCTTGCATTGAACATAGCAAATATCATCTACAAGTCTGTCAAAAAAGGACCACGCAGTGCAAGTCATGGGAGCGTCAATTTTGACATTTCTAAGAGAACTGCTCCCAACAGGTGCCAAACTGGAGGCTACAGGCAAGCGAGTCTGCAGCCTACCTCTCCCTCCTCTTTGTACCGTTGGGACAATCTCTTCCTCAGAGCTACTCCCACCACCTTCCTGTTGCTCACGCCATGTTGGGTCTCGGACTTCATCATCTCCACTACCCTCTTCCAACACCTGCTGCTGTTGGATGGTCTGGGCAGCACCATGCTCCACAAAACCTGGCACCTGAGTCTCATCATCATCATAAGATGCGTTCTGCGGTGTGCTGTCCATCGGCACTGGCTCACCCGCCTCTTCAGATTGAGAGAGACACAGCTGTTGCGCATCACTGCATACTCCCTCTTCTTCAAATTGCAGAATGCTGCTTGCCTGTGCCCGTGTTTGCGAGCCAACAGATTCTGAGAACAGAAGCAGAGACTCAGCTGGCTCCTGTACAGAACTCTCTGACTGCCTGGGCAATTTGACAGGCGGTGAACAGACAGATGGTTGCTCAACCGTGTTGTGTTCTTGAGAGGAGGTGGAAGGAATTGAAGTCGATGCATTGGCTGCCATCCAACCAACAACGGCTTCAATTTGTTCTTCCCGCAGCATGGGGGGCACGCCGAGCTCCTATCAAAGTGCGCATAAAGGAACGCTCACGGGGAAAACTCGTGGATGCTGTGTCACTGAGGGCGGCAGCAGCCACAGAATCCCCACGTCCTCTCCCTGCTGAAACTCCACGGCCACGACCACGTGCCTTACTCACTGACTTCTTCATCTTGGTAGATTGAGAAAGAAAGTCAGAAAAGTTATAAGGCCTAAGTGTGGTTATTACGCAGAGACTGAAGTGAACACTGAAACACAACTGTTCACAATCTGTGAAAGGCTACTCCTTTGTCTACTTCTATAGTGTTTGCAACCAATGTATTGTATACGGATGGAAGCGCGTCACACTAATAGATTATATTTTAAATGGAATGGAGCAGAACCAATTGGAGATAAATGAAAAGGATGAGGCACTGAGACACGCTCAGCAGAGTACAAGCAGCAGTGCTTGAACAAGTAACTGGAGCGTGATGTGCACTCAAAAAATAAAAAACACAGACTGAAGTGAACACTGAAACACAACTGTTCACAATCTGTGAAAGGCTACTCCTTTGTCTACTTCTATAGTGTTTGCAACCAATGTATTGTATACGGATGGAAGCGCGTCACACTAATAGATTATATTTTAAATGGAATGGAGCAGAACCAATTGGAGATAAATGAAAAGGATGAGGCACTGAGACACGCTCAGCAGAGTACAAGCAGCAGTGCTTGAACAAGTAACTGGAGCGTGATGTGCACTCAAAAAATAAAAAACACAGACTGAAATGAACACTGAAACACAACTGTTCACAATCTGTGAAAGGCTACTCCTTTGTCTACTTCTATAGTGTTTGCAACCAATGTATTGTATACGGATGGAAGCGCGTCACACTAATAGATTATATTTTAAATGGAATGGAGCAGAACCAATTGGAGATAAATGAAAAGGATGAGGCACTGAGACACGCTCAGCAGAGTACAAGCAGCAGTGCTTGAACAAGTAACTGGAGCGTGATGTGCACTCAAAAAATAAAAAACACAGACTGAAGTGAACACTGAAACAACTGTTCACAATCTGTGAAAGGCTACTCCTTTGTCTACTTCTATAGTGTTTGCAACCAATGTATTGGATACGGATGGAAGCGCGTTACACTAATAGATTATATTTTAAATGGAATGGAGCAGAACCAATTGGAGATAAATGAAAAGGATGAGGCACTGAGACACGCTCAGCAGAGTACAAGCAGCAGTGCTTGAACAAGTAACTGGAGCGTGATGTGCACTCAAAAAATAAAAAACACAGACTGAAGTGAACACTGAAACACAACTGTTCACAATCTGTGAAAGGCTACTCCTTTGTCTACTTCTATAGTGTTTGCAACCAATGTATTGGATACGGATGGAAGCGCGTCACACTAATAGTTAAATTGCATGGAGCTGCAAGAATTACACTGAAGGAAAAAAAAAGAGTCTGTGAGTGACATGTGCAGATGCCTACAGACAGCGTTGCATGCAGAGCAAACTGCAGCGTCACCTGCACTCACACACACCTTGCAGAGCTGTTAAAACAACACTGCAGGCAAAAGGAAGCTTTACACAGCGGTTGGTGCTAGCCTGCCTACAGCACAGTACACTAAATCGCAATCTCTAACTGTCCCTCAGAGTCAGCACAGCAGCGTTCTGTCCCTTACTGAATTCACAGCACAGTGACGCTAAAATGGCGGCGGCGCCTTTTATAGTGCATTCTGACATCATTTCAGCATCCAATCACAGCCATGCCATTAGTTGACATGACCGCAGCAGTACAGGATGTGCCCACACTTCTTAGGATTCCTCATTGGCTGACTAAAATCACATTGCCTCGCAAAGAATTATGGGAACTTCCGATTCCGGTATCCGATAAGACGAAAATATCGAAACGAAGTATCGAAAGGCCGATAGAGCTAATATCGGCCGATACCCGATATTTGCAGTATCGTATCGCTCAACACTAGTGACCACCCTTTTGCCTTTGGAATATCAAAAATGCATCAATTCTTCTATATTTATTTGTACTAGCAAATAGTTTTTAAATTATATCAGCATGGAGATTGCGCCAAACATTTTGGAGAACTAACCACAGAATTGTGGATATTGACATAAAAAATCCATCTTTCTCTTCATGTAATCCTGCACCGACTCAACTATGTTGAGATCAGGGCTCTGTAGAGACCAACAGAATACCTTCTGAACTCCTTGTTCTTCCTTATACTATCATGCTGATGACAAATCTAAATGGAATGAGATGTATGCTTGTGTTTATTGACCTGCACCAGAATAGATTTGGAGCCAATAGTTTGTCAACCTGATGGTATTACATTATGGATAATTAAAGTATCTGCATGTATTCCCCAACATTGAAGACATTTTTGATTTTGACCAAATTCCCAACTCAATTTCCAGAAATGTAGCTCTAAACTTGAAACCTTTACTGTTGCCCGCAGAAAAACATATTAGCGATGTGCATATTTATTCAAGTAGAAATGCATTCTGCTTGAAGTTTGCAAAATTAAAAAATGCTGTCTTGAGATTACAGAATTGTTTGAATTCACTCAGCATAATCAGCCACCAACTTGCTGAACAGTAGACGACTGGTCAAAGATTAAAGTGAAAAACAAACCCTCAGATTAAGGCTCACATTTCTGGCTGTCTCTGCTCCTTCCTGCTCGCTGTGTGGTCCTTAGCAGATAGAGAGTAGTTGGGACTTGCAGAAAGAGGTGTGATAAGGTGTTTATATTTGTATGTTTTTTTAACCTTTTAATCTTTTGCTGGACCCTTGCTTCTTCAGCTGCCCTTGCTAACCCTATGTCCGCTTTCCACTACGCCATGCTTCAATCATAGTCCATCTCTGACCTGATGTTCACTCTAATTTAGATCTTTCAGCTGCTAGCAGGTCCTGGAATGAACTGTGCATGCATCATTAATCTAGAGTTTGCTCATAGCCAGAAGCTTTGACCTAGTGTGAAAACCAAGCCTTTAATGCGTAGATGAGTCACTAGGCCTTTTTGCCATTACACAGGTATTGTTTTTGTCTTAAAGTCTTCCTTAACCCCTTACCGACACTGGACGTAAAAGTACACCGATGTTGGACACCCTCCGTTTGATGTGGGCTCCAGCAGTAAGCCCAAATCTTTCCCGGCACATGTCAGCTGTGTTGAACAGCTGACATGTGCTCGGAATAGCGGCGGGTGGATTTGCGATCCACCCGCAGCTATTAACCCATTAAATGTTGCTGTCAAACACTGACAGCGGCACTTAACATGCGCTTCCGACAATCGTGCCGGAAATCCGCCCATTGGTGACCCGCACCAAGCGATCGCAGGTCACCGATGGGTTGGCATGATAACCAGAGGTCTCATGGAGACCTCTATGATTGTCACTGCCAGCTTACTGTGAGCGCCGCCCGGTGGTCGGTGCTCATAATAAGTGAATAATTCAACGACATACAGGCGAACTGATCGTCACCTGTCTGTAGCAGAGCCGATAGGGTTATGGCAGCTTCTAGTCTCTCATGGAGACTATTGAAGCATGCCAAAAGTAAAAAAAAAGTTTTTAAAAATATAAAAAAATATAAAAGTTTAAATCACCCCCTTTCGCCCCATCCAAAATAAAGCAATAAAAAACCATGCACATATTTGGTATTGTAGCATTCAGAATCACCCGATTTATCAATAAAAAAAGATTAATCTGATCGCTAAATGACGTTGCAAGAAAAAAAGTCAAAACACCAGAATTATGATTTTTTGGTCGCAGAGACGTTGCATTAAAATGCAATAACGGGAGATCAAAAGATCGTATCTGCGCCAAAATTGTATCATTACAAAACGTCAGCTTGGAGCGCAAAATATAAGCACTCACCCAACCCGAGATCACGAAAAATGGAGATGCTACAGGTAATGGAAAATGGCACAGTTTTTTTTATTTTTTTATCAAAGTTTGGAATTTTTTTCACCACTTAGGTAAAAAAGAACCTAGACATGTTTGGTGTCTATGAACTCGGAATGACCTGGAGAATCATAATGGCAGGTCAGTTTTAGCATTTAGGGAACCTAGTAAAACAGCAAAACAAAAATCAACTGTGGGATTGCACTTTTTTTGCAATTTGACCGCACTTGGATTTTTTTCCCATTTTCCAGTACACTATATGTTAAAACCAATGGTGTCGTACAAACGTACAACTCATCCCGCCAAAAAAAAAGCCCTCACATGGCCATATTAATGGAAAATTAAAAATGTTATGGCTTTGGGAATGAAGGGAGCAAAAAACAAAAATGCAAAACCGAAAATACTTCCAGTAATGAAGGGGTTAAAGACCACTGCTTCCCAGACTTCTCCAAACAGTAGATGATTTTACCTATGTACTACTGCTTGCTGCCAGCTCTGAGCAGATGGCACTGTAGACTAGAGTTGAGTGAATATCTTCGGTTCCCCGCTTATTTGGCAAGCTATAGCACTTGCCGAAAAATCTACAGTGGGAACCTGGCTTTTTGGATCCCGCCGGCTAAACAGCTGATCGCCGCCGCAGCTACATGTGTCGTGGCTGTGTCACAGGCACAGCACATGCATGGACAGCTCAATACACAGGCTCACTTGATGAAGATAGTGTTATGCTATCGAAACACTTTGTGGAGATCGAAATGTTAATAAAGGTTTGTTAACCAGATTGCTGTCCCTACATTTATCCCTTATCTCAGCAATCCACAGACAGCTACAACTTTTTTTTCTTTCATCATTCCATATCCCTCCTTCTGAGGGTTTTCGTCAGGAGCAGCTACGAGCATAGATAATTCCATTGAGAAGCTTAAGGACCTGCGGTGTCTGGGCAACGCTGGATCCACACTTCCCAACTTAAGGACCTGTGATGATGCATATCCTGTTCCCTGATCACGTGACCAGAACCCGGAAGTGCTGGCCAGCAGTGATGGTGCATGGCAGTCTCCAAAGGTCCCCAAGGATCATCCCTTCAAGTGCAAACTGGGGTTGTGCAGGTGTGCACAACCCCATTAGGTGAGTGGCCATTTGGCCCCTGTTTAATAATCCACTAAATCACCAGGTTTCACACATTTTTCGCTCCTTGTTTTTGTTCTCATTATAATACTTTGTAGAACCATCTATTGCTGCAATTACTTCTGCAAAACTTTTGGGTTTTCTCTATACCAGTTTTGCCATCTAGAGGCTGAAATGTTTGCCCATTCTTCTTTGCAAAATAGCCCTAGCTCAATGAGATGCATGTGTGAACAGCAATTTTCAAGTCTTGCCACAGATTCTCTATGGGATTTATGTCTGGACTTTGATTGAACTGTCTGAGTAATGTTTCTCGTTATTATAAGAAGTCCTAGTGGTAGAAACCCCAGTGATTGGGAAGATATCCCCTATCCAATCTATAGGAAATACTTCCAAACTTGAGAATTTTCCTTTAGATATTGTTTTCTTGTTAAAGAAAAATGTATAGGTGCATCTTATATTATATAAGTAATTTTTCCATTGACATTTTACGTTAGTAATTATAGAAAAGCACTTTATTAAGGTATACTTAAAAAGATTAAAAAGAGTAGAACATGAGTCATACTGACCTCCATGAAAATAAGCAGACTGGTTTCTCTTCACTCATTAAATATTATTACGCTTGTCAGTCAATTCTCTAGTGAAGTCAATTTAAATTTAAAATCAGAAGTCTGCTTTTGTAGGATAATAAGTTCAGATAATAGAGGATCCATTTTCTATTCCCATACAGTAATTTCTTGTGAAAAATATGTTAGCATTAAACTAGCATTTAAAAGTCTTTTTTATGTTGTTCTTCTAAATATCACTTAACTTACTTTAATAAGCCTTGATTTCTACTTTCTATTACAAAAAATTCCATTTGTAGCAATGAAGATCATTTAGATTAAATAAGAAGAAAAAAGAAAATTAGAAATAATACTCTATTGTATAAGTAACTGGAAGTAATCTATTAAAAAAATAAAACAAAAAAATTGTAATTGAAAGTGATGGCAGGTGTGCGGATACAAGGGTGGCCTAAATCTTAGAACTGTCTCTTATCATGAAAGCTACAAAGCGGGATGCCACATATGATATATATATTAGTATGCAGCCCTATTTTTGTTATTTGAAGATCCATGGCTTTGTTCAACTTTTGCTTTTCCTAACGAACTGTTCATCAACTCTTATTCAAGAGAATGGGAACCAACCTGCTGTTCTCGATTGTGGCCACAGCTTGAGTGGCTCCACTCAAATTTTAGATCTGGCTACTGCCGGATCTAATAACAGCTGATGCTGTTTCACACCCCTATCAATCGGATGTTAACGACCTGTCCTAAACCTACATGGAAAAATAGTAAGGGTAAAAGCATCAGGTTTATTTAGGTATTGCATGGATCCTTTTATTTTAATGAAAATATAAATAAAGAGCATTGATTTTAGCGGATGGGTGTTCCGGAATCTTCTCTTATTTCTCTGTTTTCTTTTTTTCTGTAAATGACAAACATTTGGGAGAGAAGTAAAGGGGAGCCAGCAGTAGTTCAAGACTAATTGTAATTTATCAGTGACATGGTGAAATTTGCATTTTCACAGTAAAGGCCCATCAAAAGTTTGAAAAATAAAAAATAATACTTACACTCTCCTCTCTGTCCCCCTCCACTCTGCACTGTCCCGCACATCTTCCTATAACCGATGTCGAGAGTTGAATACAAAGGCCTTATGTAATCTTGCACAGAAACATCGTGGGCCTTATCGAAGTTGGAAATCCTGGTCTGACGTGAAAAGGTGCTGGAAATCTGTGAAGTTTCACCATGTCACTGATAAATTACAATTAATTTTGCACTACTTCTGGCTCCCCTTTACTTGTCTCCCAAATGTTTGTCATGTACAGACTACCATTTTTATCATCTTCCCTGATGCAGTTGTTCAATGCATTACTTTATAGAATGTTTGTCCATTGACTCACACTCTTCCATTCTCTATCACTGAACTGTGAGCTCTGATGTCCTCTCACTATTCTAAATCACCACAAAATGGCTGCCGTATTCCCTTACTAGGATATTACAGTGGCCATGGAAGTCCTTCGTGAGTGCAATATTATGTGAAAGATGCAATTTATTATATAGATGCCCATATGGTTGCTCCTGAGGTCATGTCAGCCTTCTGTGATTGATGCAATTGTCTGCACTGTGTAAATCAGAAGTAGGAAAATTTTGGTGAATTGCGCAATTGTTATCAGAATTTATTTGAATTCGCTAGGACTTGTATATTTCATAAAATTTCACTCACATTTGTTTTACATTGAATTGATTCACTCATCTCTAGTAAGTAATTATACTGTAATTTGTCTGTATTAAATTCTACCTGCCGAATTCTGAGGTATTATCTGATAAATGCCAGTTTTAAATACCAATCTGATGTGTCTTTGGCATCTATTATTTTGCTTGTTAATGTTATGATAGAATAAAAAAATTGGCAAAACTTCAAAATGACAGGTTGCTAAATAGAGAAAGAATAAGAAGTGAAATGAATTCAAATTACAATGCACAAGGTTTTATAAAATCAGTAATTACTTTCTTCTTGTACTCCCTCACTATTTGGCATTTTGCAAAAGAAAGACCAGAAATATGAACAATAAATTTAAGTTTTTGTAGTGATTATATTAAGGTTTTTTTAAGCAGATAATATATTTTTAAGCTGATTTTAATACTTAAATGGAATTTGTCACCCCCTGGGACGTGAAAAACCTATTAATATGGACATACAGGTGATAGAAATGTTAAACTAGTCCTACTTGTATGCCTCATATTAGCGGTCTTGTTTTTTGAGAACACATTTTATTTCTTTATGCCACTGATTTCTTCCAAGCTCCAACCCCTCCCATGTATGTCACAGTGCGTTGTGATGTTGTGGCGCCGGAATCCCATGCTTGTGCCCTGAACTCCCTCCACAATCCATACCTTTTCGTCCATTCTATGGGAAGTGTAGTCAGGGATTTTCTGCACAAGGGCCATGTAGGGTCCTTGTGCAGATTATATATATATATATATATATATATACAGCTCTGGCAAAAATTAAGACAACCACAACATCAAAACCCTGTCATGGCCAGCCCATTCTCCAGACCTGAACCCCATTGAGAACCTCTGGAATGTAATCAAGAGGATGATGGATAGTCACAAGCCATCAAACAAAGAACTGCTTAAATTTTTGTGCCAGGAGCAGTGTGAAAGACTGGTGGCAAGCATGCCAAGATGCATGAAAGCTGTTTTTAAAAATCACGGTTATTCCACAAAATATTGATTTCAGAACTCTTCCTGAGTTAAAACATTAGTATTGTTGTTTCTAAATGATTATAAACTTGTTTTCTTTGAATTATTTGAGGTCTGAAAGCACTGTTTTTATTTTGATCATTTTTCTTTGTCAGAAAAAAATACAACATTTTTAGCTTGGAAATTCGGAGACATGTCAGAAGTTTATAGACTAAAAGAACAATTTACATTTTACTCAAAAATATACCTATAAAGAGAAAAATCAGACAAACGTAACATTTGAAAGTGGTTTCTTAATTTTTGCCAGCGCTGTATATATATATATATATATATATATGTATATATATATACATACATACACAAATATATACATGGTTCCTAGAAATGACTATACAGGGAGGAAGTGGGTAGAACACCTTTACGTTCTACCCACTTCCTCACCTGACGCCGGAAGTCACTGGGATGGAGGTAGCTGATGCACAGAAAATCCCTGAATACACTTCCCATAGAAATGAGGAAAAGGTATGGATTGTGGAGGGAGTTTAGGGTGCAGACATGGGATTCTGGCCCCACAACTGCTTGTCACAGGGCACTGTGACATGCATGGGAGGGGTGTGACATTATAATGAAGACAGGAGGCAGGGATTTCTTCAAGGCACCATATGCCCTGGAGCCTGGAAGAAATTATAAGCATAAAGAAATAAAATAAGCTTTCTGTACAAGACCACTAATATGAGGCATACATTAGGACGAGTTTTATCACCTCTTATACCCACATTAATCAGTTATACGTGTCCCATGGGGTGACAGATTCCCTTTAAGCATAGAAAGCTTGCATGGATTAAGATACATGTTGAATAATTTGCCATCCACTGTGTGCACAATAATTAGGCAAGTGAGAATTTTGAGCATATCATTATTTTTATGCAGATTTTCCAACTCCACACTGTATAAACTTGAACACTAATTGGTTTGAATTGTGAATTGCATTTGTGTATTGAGGGTGGTGCGTCCTAAGAATATAAAAATGTTTCTCAAGTTGTGCGGAATTATTAGGCAGTCTGTTTCTCAGGAAAAATGGGCTAAAAAAGAGATTTAACCGACTCTTAAAAAGTCAATGTTACAAGTCATACAGATCAAAAAACTGACCGGCACATCCAAACATAGATTCAGTGTGAACAGGTGCTAAACCTAGAGTCACCAACTCATACACATACAAGAAAAAAAAGGTAGCACACTGTAGCGCTATAGCTTGCAAACACGAAATATGAAAAATATGAAAAATGAATTGCATCATTACCTTAGAAATATGAAAAATTGAGAAGTCTTAGCGCATAAGATGGCCAAATTATGCGAGCCTGATAGCCACGTCAAGGCTCCTCTCGTATATCAGGTCCTAACTAATGCCTATCCTCGCTTTAGAAAAGTCTGTCTGCATGGGAACATATGAGTCCTCTCTTCAGACTAAAATCTACATCTCTGTGGAGGGGTGATGAACCTGTTGTAATTAAAAAGCCTGTGACCACCAGGTGGAGTGCTCAGGTAGAAGGTAAATGAATACATATCAAAAAACTGACCGGCACATCCAAACATAGATTCAGTGTGAACAGGTGCTAAACCTAGAGTCACCAACTCATACACATACAAGAAAAAAAGGTAGCACACTGTAGCGCTATAGCTTGCAAACACGAAATATGAAAAATATGAAAAATGAATTGCATCATTACCTTAGAAATATGAAAAATTGAGAAGTCTTAGCGCATAAGATGGTTTAGCACCTGTTCACACTGAATCTATGTTTGGATGTGCCGGTCAGTTTTTTGATATGTATTCATTTACCTTCTACCTGAGCACTCCACCTGGTGGTCACAGGCTTTTTAATTACAACAGGTTCATCACCCCTCCACAGAGATGTAGATTTTAGTCTGAAGAGAGGACTCATATGTTCCCATGCAGACAGACTTTTCTAAAGCGAGGATAGGCATTAGTTAGGACCTGATATACGAGAGGAGCCTTGACGTGGCTATCAGGCTCGCATAATTTGGCCATCTTATGCGCTAAGACTTCTCAATTTTTCATATTTCTAAGGTAATGATGCAATTCATTTTTCATATTTTTCATATTTCGTGTTTGCAAGCTATAGCGCTACAGTGTGCTACCTTTTTTTCTTGTATGTGTATGAGTTCGTGACTCTAGGTTTAGCACCTGTTCACACTGAATCTATGTTTGGATGTGCCGGTCAGTTTTTTGATATGTATTCATTTACCTTCTACCTGAGCACTCCACCTGGTGGTCACAGGCTTTTTAATTACAACAGGTTCATCACCCCTCCACAGAGATGTAGATTTTAGTCTGAAGAGAGGACTCATATGTTCCCATGCAGACAGACTTTTCTAAAGCGAGGATAGGCATTAGTTAGGACCTGATATACGAGAGGAGCCTTGACGTGGCTATCAGGCTCGCATAATTTGGCCATCTTATGCGCTAAGACTTCTCAATTTTTCATATTTCTAAGGTAATGATGCAATTCATTTTTCATATTTTTCATATTTCGTGTTTGCAAGCTATAGCGCTACAGTGTGCTACCTTTTTTTCTTGTATGTGTATGAGTTGGTGACTCTAGGTTTAGCACCTGTTCACACTGAATCTATGTTTGGATGTGCCGGTCAGTTTTTTGATATGTATTCATTTACCTTCTACCTGAGCACTCCACCTGGTGGTCACAGGCTTTTTAATTACAACAGGTTCATCACCCCTCCACAGAGATGTAGATTTTAGTCTGAAGAGAGGACTCATATGTTCCCATGCAGACAGACTTTTCTAAAGCGAGGATAGGCATTAGTTAGGACCTGATATACGAGAGGAGCCTTGACGTGGCTATCAGGCTCGCATAATTTGGCCATCTTATGCGCTAAGACTTCTCAATTTTTCATATTTCTAAGGTAATGATGCAATTCATTTTTCATATTTTTCATATTTCGTGTTTGCAAGCTATAGCGCTACAGTGTGCTACCTTTTTTTCTTGTATGTGTATGAGTTGGTGACTCTAGGTTTAGCACCTGTTCACACTGAATCTATGTTTGGATGTGCCGGTCAGTTTTTTGATATGTATTCATTTACCTTCTACCTGAGCACTCCACCTGGTGGTCACAGGCTTTTTAATTACAACAGGTTCATCACCCCTCCACAGAGATGTAGATTTTAGTCTGAAGAGAGGACTCATATGTTCCCATGCAGACAGACTTTTCTAAAGCGAGGATAGGCATTAGTTAGGACCTGATATACGAGAGGAGCCTTGACGTGGCTATCAGGCTCGCATAATTTGGCCATCTTATGCGCTAAGACTTCTCAATTTTTCATATTTCTAAGGTAATGATGCAATTCATTTTTCATATTTTTCATATTTCGTGTTTGCAAGCTATAGCGCTACAGTGTGCTACCTTTTTTTCTTGTATGTGTATGAGTTGGTGACTCTAGGTTTAGCACCTGTTCACACTGAATCTATGTTTGGATGTGCCGGTCATTTTTTTGATATGTATTCATTTACCTTCTACCTGAGCACTCCACCTGGTGGTCACAGGCTTTTTAATTACAACAGGTTCATCACCCCTCCACAGAGATGTAGATTTTAGTCTGAAGAGAGGACTCATATGTTCCCATGCAGACAGACTTTTCTAAAGCGAGGATAGGCATTAGTTAGGACCTGATATACGAGAGGAGCCTTGACGTGGCTATCAGGCTCGCATAATTTGGCCATCTTATGCGCTAAGACTTCTCAATTTTTCATATTTCTAAGGTAATGATGCAATTCATTTTTCATATTTTTCATATTTCGTGTTTGCAAGCTATAGCGCTACAGTGTGCTACCTTTTTCTTTCTTGTATGTGTATGAGTTGGTGACTCTAGGTTTAGCACCTGTTCACACTGAATCTATGTTTGGATGTGCCGGTCAGTTTTTTGATATGTATTCATTTACCTTCTACCTGAGCACTCCACCTGGTGGTCACAGGCTTTTTAATTACAACAGGTTCATCACCCCTCCACAGAGATGTAGATTTTAGTCTGAAGAGAGGACTCATATGTTCCCATGCAGACAGACTTTTCTAAAGCGAGGATAGGCATTAGTTAGGACCTGATATACGAGAGGAGCCTTGACGTGGCTATCAGGCTCGCATAATTTGGCCATCTTATGCGCTAAGACTTCTCAATTTTTCATATTTCTAAGGTAATGATGCAATTCATTTTTCATATTTTTCATATTTCGTGTTTGCAAGCTATAGCGCTACAGTGTGCTACCTTTTTTTCTTGTATGTGTATGAGTTGGTGACTCTAGGTTTAGCACCTGTTCACACTGAATCTATGTTTGGATGTGCCGGTCAGTTTTTTGATATGTATTCATTTACCTTCTACCTGAGCACTCCACCTGGTGGTCACAGGCTTTTTAATTACAACAGGTTCATCACCCCTCCACAGAGATGTAGATTTTAGTCTGAAGAGAGGACTCATATGTTCCCATGCAGACAGACTTTTCTAAAGCGAGGATAGGCATTAGTTAGGACCTGATATACGAGAGGAGCCTTGACGTGGCTATCAGGCTCGCATAATTTGGCCATCTTATGCGCTAAGACTTCTCAATTTTTCATATTTCTAAGGTAATGATGCAATTCATTTTTCATATTTTTCATTTCGTGTTTGCAAGCTATAGCGCTACAGTGTGCTACCTTTTTTTCTTGTATGTGTATGAGTTGGTGACTCTAGGTTTAGCACCTGTTCACACTGAATCTATGTTTGGATGTGCCGGTCAGTTTTTTGATATGTATTCATTTACCTTCTACCTGAGCACTCCACCTGGTGGTCACAGGCTTTTTAATTACAACAGGTTCATCACCCCTCCACAGAGATGTAGATTTTAGTCTGAAGAGAGGACTCATATGTTCCCATGCAGACAGACTTTTCTAAAGCGAGGATAGGCATTAGTTAGGACCTGATATACGAGAGGAGCCTTGACGTGGCTATCAGGCTCGCATAATTTGGCCATCTTATGCGCTAAGACTTCTCAATTTTTCATATTTCTAAGGTAATGATGCAATTCATTTTTCATATTTTTCATATTTCGTGTTTGCAAGCTATAGCGCTACAGTGTGCTACCTTTTTTTCTTGTATGTGTATGAGTTGGTGACTCTAGGTTTAGCACCTGTTCACACTGAATCTATGTTTGGATGTGCCGGTCAGTTTTTTGATATGTATTCATTTACCTTCTACCTGAGCACTCCACCTGGTGGTCACAGGCTTTTTAATTACAACAGGTTTATCACCCCTCCACAGAGATGTAGATTTTAGTCTGAAGAGAGGACTCATATGTTCCCATGCAGACAGACTTTTCTAAAGCGAGGATAGGCATTAGTTAGGACCTGATATACGAGAGGAGCCTTGACGTGGCTATCAGGCTCGCATAATTTGGCCATCTTATGCGCTAAGACTTCTCAATTTTTCATATTTCTAAGGTAATGATGCAATTCATTTTTCATATTTTTCATATTTCGTGTTTGCAAGCTATAGCGCTACAGTGTGCTACCTTTTTCTTTCTTGTATGTGTATGAGTTGGTGACTCTAGGTTTAGCACCTGTTCACACTGAATCTATGTTTGGATGTGCCGGTCAGTTTTTTGATATGTATTCATTTACCTTCTACCTGAGCACTCCACCTGGTGGTCACAGGCTTTTTAATTACAACAGGTTCATCACCCCTCCACAGAGATGTAGATTTTAGTCTGAAGAGAGGACTCATATGTTCCCATGCAGACAGACTTTTCTAAAGCGAGGATAGGCATTAGTTAGGACCTGATATACGAGAGGAGCCTTGACGTGGCTATCAGGCTCGCATAATTTGGCCATCTTATGCGCTAAGACTTCTCAATTTTTCATATTTCTAAGGTAATGATGCAATTCATTTTTCATATTTTTCATATTTCGTGTTTGCAAGCTATAGCGCTACAGTGTGCTACCTTTTTTTCTTGTATGTGTATGAGTTGGTGACTCTAGGTTTAGCACCTGTTCACACTGAATCTATGTTTGGATGTGCCGGTCAGTTTTTTGATATGTATTCATTTACCTTCTACCTGAGCACTCCACCTGGTGGTCACAGGCTTTTTAATTACAACAGGTTCATCACCCCTCCACAGAGATGTAGATTTTAGTCTGAAGAGAGGACTCATATGTTCCCATGCAGACAGACTTTTCTAAAGCGAGGATAGGCATTAGTTAGGACCTGATATACGAGAGGAGCCTTGACGTGGCTATCAGGCTCGCATAATTTGGCCATCTTATGCGCTAAGACTTCTCAATTTTTCATATTTCTAAGGTAATGATGCAATTCATTTTTCATATTTTTCATATTTCGTGTTTGCAAGCTATAGCGCTACAGTGTGCTACCTTTTTTTCTTGTATGTGTATGAGTTGGTGACTCTAGGTTTAGCACCTGTTCACACTGAATCTATGTTTGGATGTGCCGGTCAGTTTTTTGATATGTATTCATTTACCTTCTACCTGAGCACTCCACCTGGTGGTCACAGGCTTTTTAATTACAACAGGTTCATCACCCCTCCACAGAGATGTAGATTTTAGTCTGAAGAGAGGACTCATATGTTCCCATGCAGACAGACTTTTCTAAAGCGAGGATAGGCATTAGTTAGGACCTGATATACGAGAGGAGCCTTGACGTGGCTATCAGGCTCGCATAATTTGGCCATCTTATGCGCTAAGACTTCTCAATTTTTCATATTTCTAAGGTAATGATGCAATTCATTTTTCATATTTTTCATATTTCGTGTTTGCAAGCTATAGCGCTACAGTGTGCTACCTTTTTTTCTTGTATGTGTATGAGTTGGTGACTCTAGGTTTAGCACCTGTTCACACTGAATCTATGTTTGGATGTGCCGGTCAGTTTTTTGATATGTATTCATTTACCTTCTACCTGAGCACTCCACCTGGTGGTCACAGGCTTTTTAATTACAACAGGTTCATCACCCCTCCACAGAGATGTAGATTTTAGTCTGAAGAGAGGACTCATATGTTCCCATGCAGACAGACTTTTCTAAAGCGAGGATAGGCATTAGTTAGGACCTGATATACGAGAGGAGCCTTGACGTGGCTATCAGGCTCGCATAATTTGGCCATCTTATGCGCTAAGACTTCTCAATTTTTCATATTTCTAAGGTAATGATGCAATTCATTTTTCATATTTTTCATATTTCGTGTTTGCAAGCTATAGCGCTACAGTGTGCTACCTTTTTTTCTTGTATGTGTATGAGTTGGTGACTCTAGGTTTAGCACCTGTTCACACTGAATCTATGTTTGGATGTGCTGGTCAGTTTTTTGATATGTATTCATTTACCTTCTACCTGAGCACTCCACCTGGTGGTCACAGGCTTTTTAATTACAACAGGTTCATCACCCCTCCACAGAGATGTAGATTTTAGTCTGAAGAGAAGACTCATATGTTCCCATGCAGACAGACTTTTCTAAAGCGAGGATAGGCATTAGTTAGGACCTGATATACGAGAGGAGCCTTGACGTGGCTATCAGGCTCGCATAATTTGGCCATCTTATGCGCTAAGACTTCTCAATTTTTCATATTTCTAAGGTAATGATGCAATTCATTTTTCATATTTTTCATATTTCGTGTTTGCAAGCTATAGCGCTACAGTGTGCTACCTTTTTTTCTTGTACAAGTCATACAGAGACTGCAGCATTCTTGAAATTGCTTAAATATTGGAACCTGATTACAAAACCACCAAAAGTTTTGTTGCAATTCATTAACAGGTTCGCAAAACGTCTTAAAAAAAGGCACAGGTTAACTGCCAAAGATTGAGAAGAATCAAACATGAAGTAACGAAGAAGCCCTTATCTTCCAGTGCTGACACACTCCAGAACTGCAACTTCACTGGAAACCCTAAAGTGCAAGGTATTCAGTACTCAGAGACATGGCCAAGATAAGGAAGGCAGAAACCCGAACACCGCTGAATAAGAGATAGGCGCTGAAATATTAAGATTAGGTCAAGAAATATCTGAAGACAGATTTTTTCAAAGGTTTTGTAGACTGATGAGTAGTGATGAGCGAGTATGCTCGTTACTCGAGTTGTCCGAGCATGCTTGGGTGTTCTCTGAGTATTTTGGGCCTGCTTGGAGATTTAGTGTGTGTCGCCGCAGTTGCATGATTTGTGGCTGCTAGACAGCCTGAATACATGTGGTGATTGCCTGTTTATTAGGAAATTCCCACATGTATTCAGGCTGTCCAGCAGTCGCAAATCATGCAGCTGCGGCAACACACACTAAATCTCAGAGCACGCCCAAAATACTTGGAGAACACCCAAGCATGCTTGGACAACTCAGGTAATGAGCATACTCGCTCATCACTACTGATGATATGAAAGTGTGTCTTGACGCACCAGATGAATTAGCCCCTGGCTGGATCTGTAATGGGCACAGACCTCCATTTTGACACCAACAAGGTGGAAGTGGGGTACCACTACGGACTATTAAAGATGAGCTAGTTGGACCATTTCAGGTTGAAGATGGATTTAAAATCAACTCCCAAACCTACTGCAAGTTTTTAGAAGATTTCTTCAAGTGGTGTACAGTAAAAAGTCTGCATCTTTCAAGAAAACTATGATTTTTATGTAGGACAATACCTCATTACATACATCAAAGTCTCCACTGCTCAGTTGTCGGTGAAAGCCTAAACCCTGTAAGGAACATGTAGGTCCATCTTAAAAATGGAAGAAGCACGGTAAAGGAAAGCAGTCACCTCTCTGAACAGTGTTTAGGAAGCATTGGTTGATGCTGCCCAAAAAGTTGATTGCCAACAGATTAAGAAACTTACAGACTTCATGGATGGAAGTCTTATGACTAGTGTTGAGCGATACTTTCTGATATCCAAAAATATCGGATCGGAATGGTATTGCCGATATCACTAAAATATCGGCGATACCCGATACCGATACCGGAAGTCCCATGTAAGTCTATGGGAACAAAATATCGCAACTAAAAAAAACCTTTCTTTCATTGTAAACACAAAATATACACACATAGAATACATATATATATATATATATACATGTCATTGTGACATATATATATACATATATGTATAGTTTATACACTTCTACATAGTAAAATAGCCTCTGATTCAATTGCCGGGTAAAGGCGGCTTCTGTGAAAAGACAGAAGCACCCGACATGAAATGACACTTGGTGTACATAGGGTTAACCATGTCTTTTCATGTAGTTTGATATGTGATTTGCACAAACAATTACATCAGTCTATATGTGCAAAATTTCACACCTGTAGGGGTTAATTAAAGGTGTAAATTCGTTGTAAAAAAAACGGACTTTTTTGCTACGAATTTAAACCTTTAATTAACCCCTACAGGTGTGAAATTTTGCACACATAGACTGATGTGATTGTTAGTGAAAACAATAGATCAAACAACTTGAAATGACAAAGTTAACACTATGTAAACCATGTGTCATTTCATGTCGGGTTCTGCATTTTCACAAAAGCCGGCAATTGAATTAGCGGCTATTATACTATGTAGAAGTGTATGAACTATAAATATAAATATATATATATATATGTGTCACAAATTCAATGACATGTATATATATATATAATATATTATATAATATATATATGAGGTGTAAAATTGTTGCAAAAAAATGCGTGGGCTCCCGCCCTATTTTCGCAACCAGACAGACAAAGCCAGCAGTGGGGGCAGATAATAATAGCCCAGAGAGGGACCATTATTTTTGCCCCCCCCGTGGCTACTAACATCTGCCCCCAGACACCCCAGAAAAGACAAATCTATAATTAGATTCACCCTTTCTGGCACTTTGCCCGTCTATTCCCATTGCCCTGTAGCGGTGGCGAATGGGTTAATAAGGGGTTAAAGCCACCTTGCAATTGAAAGGTCACCTTAAGCCAGGTTAATAATTGAGAGCTGTCAATTATACAACTATCAATTATTAATCCTATTGCATGAAATAAAAATAAAACACACACACTTTAATGAAAAATCATTTTAATGAAATAAAGACACATGTTTTTGACCATCTTTTATTTGACTGCAAAAACCATTTCCTGTAATAAAAATAAAATAAAAAAGCAAAATTATTCTTACCTATCCCATGCACAGTCAGGTCCCACGGTGTAATCCTTCAGAAAGGGTTAATGTTTACTGCAGGGACCGCAGCTAATGCTGCAGCCTCACAGTAAACCCCCAAATGAATGAGTTCCTCTCCTGGCTGACAGGAGAGGAAGTGGAAAGCTTAATTTATTACTTTCCACTTTCACTTCAGGTCAGCCAGGGACACCATCAGTGACGTCAGAGGGAACTGATTAACAAAAATAGGGGTTCCCTTCGAAAAAAAATTGGCATGGGGTCCCCCCTATTTTTATTAACCAGCCAGATGAAGCAGACTGCTGAGGCCTGTTTTTTCAGGCTGGTAAGGAGCCAAGATCCATGGACCTTGCCAGCCTGATAATACCAGGCCACAGCAGTCTGCATATCTTGGCTGGTTAACAAAAATAGGGATCCCCTTGAAAAAAAATACGGCATAGGGGTCCCCCTATTTTTGTTAACCAGCCAGATGAAGCAGACTGCTGAGGCCTGGTTTTTCAGGCTGGTAAGGAGCCAAGATCCATTGACCTTGCCAGCCTGATAATACCGGGCCACAGCAGTCTGCATATCTTGGCTGGTTAACAAAAATAGGGGATCCCCTCGAAAAAAAATTGGCGTGGGGTCCCCCCTATTTTTGTTAACCAGCCAGATGAAGCAGACTGCTGAGGCCTGGTTTTTCAGGCTGGTAAGGATCCAATATCCATGGACCTTGCCAGCCTGATAATACCAGGCCACAGCAGTCTGCTTATCTTGGCTGGTTAACAAAAATAGGGGATCCCCTCGAAAAAAAAACGGCGTAGGGGTCCCCCTATTTTTGTTAACCAGCCAAGTAAAATGCAGACTGCTGCGGCCTGGTATTAAAAGACTGTCAAGGCCCATGGATTTTGGCCCTCAACAGCCTGATAATACCAGGCTACAGCAGCCCCACATTTGGCGCATCAAAAGATGTGCCAATTGTGGCACTTTACCCGGCTCTTCCCACTGCCCTGTAGCGGTGGCAAGTGGGGTAATAAGGGGTTAATGTCACCGTTGATTGCACGGTGACAATAAGCCCGGTTAATAATGGATAGGCGTCAATAAGACACAGATCCATTATTAATCCCAAAGTTTTTAAATGTATAAAAAAAAGACACAGCAAGAAAAAAGTCTTTTAATGAAATAAAAGAGACAACACAGTTTTCATTTCTTTTATTACTCTCTCATTCCTGCGACGCCATCGATCTCCTGTAAAAAAAGGAAAAAAACAAACCAACAGTATACCACCTGTCCGACGCAGTCCATAGTAACGAATGTCCCACGACGATCCAGCTCTGCTACATTGGAATGACAGGCAGAGCCTAACATCCCGACGCAGCACAGCTGATTACCTGCTTCCCCGGCGGTGACGTCATGGACTGACTGCTTTACGGCCGGGATTACCCAGCAGTCACTGCAGTTATCGCGAGAAACTGCATGTGACCGCCGGGGAAAGATGATGTCGGCCATCAAGCAGTCCAGGCCGTGACCGCCGGAGATCTTCTGCCAGGTAAGTGCCGCTGACTCCTGACAGACCCGACCGACGGACACTGACAGTGACAGTGACAATTCCGATTCCGGTATCCGATATGACGACAATATCGGATCTCGGAATCGAAAGCCCGATACAGCTAATATCGGCCGATACCCGATATTTGCAGTATCGTATCGCTCAACACTACTTATGACTGTTATTTAAAAGAAATTGGGCTATTTTGGTCACTGACTTTTTTTTTTTGAATTGTCTGCAACTTTTTTTTTTACTTTTTGAATTGTTTGGTTATTGTTCTTACTTTAACAGATCAAAATAAACAATTGAGATGGGAACATAAATGTTTTTCATTTCGCTACATAAAAATCTTGCACACTAATAGTTTCCCAATAATTATGATCACAAAAATATTCTCCTAAGAAATACAAAAGCTCACTTTTACTTTCTTAAATATTCATGTTTCAGGTTGGTTAACCTTTGGCTTACCTGACAGCACTGTAGTTCAACAATAACATTTATCATCAAAATACAAATTGACTAAAAATTGTGGACTCAGTGCAACCAATAGCAGCTAACTCAAAGTTCTTTGCCTCTTTCTCATCTTCATGAAACATGCTTGGGTCAGCTAATGTGTATGGCGCTGTGAAGCAAAGCATTGGGTACGTTGATTTTTTTTCCTCGACCACATTAGCCATGTGAGCTGAACATCAAATACATTTTAGTACAACTAAAATCTTCTAATGTTAGTGGGGTTGTCTTACATTAGTATCATGAGTATGTTGAATGTTCGTTTTGAAACAGCCAATAAGTTTGCATTGTTGACATTATAGAAATTATATTTTTGCTAGAAGGAAATTTACTATTTTTGTTAGTTTTGCTTCGTTCTTTAAGTTTAAATTTTTACATTTTAATTTCTATCTATTTTAGTATTACAATTCTAACATTGTTTCTTATCAGCAGAGGCAGATTTCTCTTCATTACAAATTTTCTTTTAACAGATATTTATCTTATCCCAGTTGGGTTAATACAGGTTGTTAGGGTTCAATTTCCCGCTGCTGCACAAGGGGAGTCTCGAACCCGTCCCGCTGCGGTCTCCCATTCATCTCCGGCTACAGTGGAGCCTGCTCAGCAGAGACGTCGGTCCAAGCGTCTTGCCCACTCCACTACTGTGCAGTGACTTGCTGCTGCCTTTCCTGGATCTGCTATTGTAGCCAGTGCTGGAGTAGACGTCTTTGGGACGAAGTCCTGCGTTTTCCCTTCTGAGCATGCCCAGAGTGAGATCTCTCATTGGAGATCAGGGGTCACATGTTCAGGTGCTGCAGCGGCTCCTATTGGTCCGCCAGGAAGGTCATGTAGCTACATGTGTTTGTAACAGTTTCTCATTGGTCCTTGTTCCTGGAAGGTCCTGTAGCTGTTGCTATAAAAGGGTAGCATGGCTGGGCCGCCATGCGCTAATATCAACCATTGTATGCTATGCGCCAGTGTGGTCATGTGTATGTGTGGATAGGGACCCGGCTGAAATAAGCCACTAGAATACCGACTTAATCGGTGAGGAGTTTGGTATGGTAGCTGGTCAGGGTCGGTGTCCTAGATGCCCTAGATTACCGGCATAACCGGTGAGGAGTTTTGATTGCCGTATTCAGGGTCTGGCGTTCAGACGCCATAGATTGCGGGTGACTCCCGCGAGGACATTAGCACATGATCACGCTTTATGTACGCTTAGCACTTAACTGTGTACCTGAGAGCCTTACAGGACACAGTGCTTTTTCTCAGCGGCCCTGTGACGTAACAGGGTTCGCTTTCAACGCTAGTCAGCACCCTAGCGTGTTTTCTTTGCCACTCAGTTGTGTCTAGTGAGTGCGCACACATCGCCATATAGCGCTGTGGCTCTCCTTTTAGCGGCTCTGTGGAGTAACAGAGTTCGCACTCATTGCCACAGCGCATTACGGCGTTTATGTTGGCGACTCTGCGGGATAACAGAGTTTGCTTCTCGCGCCATTTTTACTAGCAGCAGGCTCCGCTTGCACGGTGGACCCCGGGCTGCGAACGCACCTTTCTACATTATATATTTGGTGTGTTCCGCAGACCCGTAACATAATATTAGCGCCAGGGTCTGGCTAGTAAAATGGCGGATGAACAGCGATTACAGCTGTACATCCAGCAGCTGGAGGGTAGGTTGGCGGCTCTTGAGCGCACAACCTCAGCTGTGGATGTTACCGCAGTTGCTGTTCAGGCTGCTAGTGTAGCTGCAGCCAGTTTGTCCTCTGCCACCTCTGTCCCTATATTGTCCCACCTCCCGCTTCCAGACAAGTTTGCTGGTGACAGCAAGCAATGTCGGGGATTCGTAAGTCAGTGCTCCATATATCTCGAGCGTCTGGCTGCACGTTTCCCCACGGATCGGGCACAAGTGGGCTTTGTGATAGCTCTTCTGTCGGGCGGAGCTTTGGAGTGGGCAACGCCGCCGTGGGAGCGTGACGACCGTGTGGTGCAGAGCGCTTCTCGTTTTCTGGAGGCTCTGAAAAAGGTTTTTCTAGGACCTCAAGTCACCCACGATGCGGCGCTCAAACTGCTGGCAAGTACCCAGGGTTCGGCTTTGGTCAGCCATTTTGCTGTCCAATTTCGGACTCTGGCCTCGGAATTAGAGTGGCCAGATAAAGTCCTCATTCCCTGTTCTGGAGAGGACTGGCAGGTCATGTGAAAGACGCCTTGGCTACCAGGGAGATTCCTGCCACACTGGAGAAGCTTATCGCTATTTCCACCCGCGTCGACCTCCGTTTCCACGAGCGGAGGCTGGAACGTGTCCAGTGTAGGCAGAGGGTCCGGTTGGCTCCTACCTTCACCAACCCTCTGGAGTCGCCTGTTCAGGCGCCCGACCTTCAGGAGGTTGCTCCTGCAGGATCTAAATCTCGGGTCACTCGTCCATCCCCGATTTGTTATATTTGCCAGCAGCAGGGACATTTTGCCAACCGATGTCCACAGCGGCTGAATAAGCGGTCGCGCCCAGTAACCATAGGAACAGGGTCACTGGACGCCATGAGTTTTGCCCCTAAAGTGCTCCTCAAGGGATGATTACCCACGGTTCTACCACCCTACCCGTCAAGCTGTGTGTGGATTCTGGGGCAGAGGGAAATTTTATGTCATCCTCCTTTGCTTCTCGTCACACCATGCCTTTGGTGTTGCTGGCTGAACCAGTATCGGTTCGGGTGTTGAACGGAGCAATTCTGCCCTCACAAATCACCCATCAGTCTGTTCCACTCACCTTGTCTATGTCTTCTTCCCATCAGGAGAATATATCATTTTTTATCCTCCCTGAGGGTATAGATGAGGTTTTGTTGGGATTACCCTGGCTCCGCCACCACTCTCCCCATATTGAGTGGGCTTCAGGGAGAATTCTGGGTTGGGGTAATTTATGTAAAGGCAGATGCATTAGGGACAGCGTGCAGGTCAACACCACTGAGATACCCATAGACCTCTCTCCTCTTCCCAAGGTCTATTGGTCTTATGCCGACGTTTTCTCAAAGAAGGCTGCGGAGACTCTTCCGCCTCATCGCCCCTATGACTGTCCTATCGACCTCTTGCGTGGAGCTGAGCCTCCTAGAGGAAGGGTCTATCCCCTCTCTCTTCCTGAGACAGAGGCCATGTCCCAATATATTCAGGAGAACTTGGCAAGGGGATTCATTAGGAAGTCGGTGTCACCAGCGGGAGCGGGGTTCTTCTTTGTGCAGAAGAAGAACGGAGAACTACGTCCGTGCATTGATTATAGGGGTCTCAACGCTATCACCGTGAAAAATAAGTATCCTTTGCCGCTAATCTCTGAGCTTTTTGACAGGCTTCGGGGAGCAAGGGTATTTACTAAGCTAGACCTGCGGGGTGCGTATAACCTGATTCGCATCCGTGAGGGGGACGAGTGGAAGACGGCATTTAACACCAGGGATGGGCATTATGAATATCTGGTAATGCCCTTTGGGCTCTGTAATGCTCCAGCTGTCTTCCAAGACTTTGTGAACGACATCTTCCGGGATATGTTGACCACCTCGGTGGTAGTCTATCTGGATGACATTCTCATCTTTTCTCCAGATATGGCCTCCCACCGGAGAGATGTCTGCAAGGTCTTCGACCTCTTGCGAGCAAATTCCCTATATGCGAAGTTGGAGAAGTGCATGTTTGAGCAGGAGTCTCTAACTTTTCTGGGCTATATCATCTCCACCCAGGGATTGGCTATGGATCCTACCAAACTACAGGCTGTGATGGATTGGCAAGAACCCCACTCCCTTAAGGCGGTGCAGCGCTTTATGGGGTTCATTAACTACTATCGCCAATTCATTCCCCACTTCTCAACTTTGGTAGCTCCCTTGGTAGCCCTCACCAAGAAGGGAGCTAATCCCAAGTTGTGGTCAGAGGAGGTCACCAAGGCGTTCTCCTCCATCAAGTCGCATTTCGCCAGTGCTCCCATCTTACATCGCCCCCATGTCGATAAACCGTTTATCTTAGAGGTGGATGCCTCTTCTGTTGGTGCTGGAGCAGTCCTTTTTCAAAAGGATGCCCAGGGTCGGAAGCATCCCTGCTTCTTCTTTTCCAAAACCTTTACACCTGCAGAGAGGAATTATTCCATCGGGGACAGGGAGTTACTGGCTATGAAGTTGGCCTTCTCGGAGTGGCAACATCTTCTGGAGGGGGCTCGCTTCCCCTTCCAAGTGTTCACAGACCACAAGAACTTGGTGTATTTGCAGACAGCCCAGCGGCTAAATTCCCGTCAGGCCAGATGGTCCTTGTTTTTCTCCCGATTCCATTTCACCCTCCATTTCCTCTCCGGTGAGAAGAACATTCGCGCAGATGCTCTATCCCGCTCCGTGGTGTTCTCTGAGGAAGTGGAGGAGGAGCCTCGGCTGATTGTCCCCACAGAAAGCCTAAGAACCGTGGCTCCGGTTTCGCTTGAGTCTGTGCCTTCGGGCAAGACTTTTGTGCCCACCAATTTGCGACCGGAAGTACTCTCTTGGGCACATTCGTCCAGGGTGGGTGGACATTTTTGGACCAAAAGGACTTCTGAGTTGCTGGCGAGGACATACTGGTGGCCGCAGATGGCCCGTGACGTCAGGGAATACGTTCAGGCGTGCGTCTCCTGCGCCAAGAATAAGTCCCCTCGACAACGGCCAGCTGGGTTACTTTTTCCTTTACCGGTGGCAGACAGGCCTTGGGAGATGGTCGGGATGGATTTTGTGGTGGGCTTACCCAAGTCTCGGGGCTGCACCATCATCTGGGTGATAACCGACCACTTCTCCAAAATGGTGCACATAGTGCCGTTACCACGGTTACCGTCTGCACGGGCCTTGGCAGCATTATTCATTAGGCATATTTTCCGCCTACACGGTATGCCAGACAAAATTGTCAGTGATCGAGGTCTCCAGTTTGCGTCTCGGTTCTGGAGAGAGCTGTGTCGTCTACTCAGCATTGAGTTGAATCTCTCCTCTGCATACCATCCCGAGACGAATGGGTTGGTAGAGAGGGCCAACCAGACCTTGGTCACATACTTGCGACCTTTTGTCTCTGCCAGGCAGGATGACTGGGCATCCTTGCTACCGTGGGCTGAGTTCGCTCTAAATAATGCTGTGGCTGACTCCACCGGACAGACCCCATTCCTCCTGAACTACGGTCAGCATCTGCGGGTACCAGTGCCTATGCCCGTGTCTTCCGCCGATTCCAGGGTGGCAGACTGGGCTGTGGAGGCACGGGACATTTGGGACCGCACTCAGGATGCCATTCAGGCCTCCAAAGAGAGGATGAGGTCTTCTGCCAATGCCCATCGGCGCCCCACTCCTACCTTTGCTCCGGGTGACCTAGTGTGGCTTTCTGCTCGAAACATCAGGCTGCAGGTAGAGTCCACCAAGTTGGCACCTCACTTTTTGGGTCCCTTTAAAGTTCTTGAGCAGGTGAACCCGGTGGTTTACCGCCTAGCCCTTCCACCTCGCCTTGGTATCACTGACACCTTTCACGTGTCCCTCTTGAAACCCGTGGCCATTTCCCGGTTTTTCCGAGTCATCTGCCGGACGTCGGGTTCATCTACTGACGATCATGAGGTGAACGCCATTGTTGGGTGCAAGGTGGTACGAGGCAAAAAATTTTATTTGGTGGATTGGAGGGGTTATGGGCCTGAGGATAGATCCTGGGAGCCTGCCGAGCATGTTCACGCTCCGCAGCTCATCACTGCCTTTGAGCGCAGCGAGGCCCAAAGAAGGGGGGCCCTAGGAGGGGGGTAATGTTAGGGTTCGATTTCCCACTGCTGCACAAGGGGAGTCTTGAACCCGTCCCGCTGCGGTCTCCCATTCATCTCCATCCGCAGTGGAGCCTACTCAGCAGAGACGTCGGTCCAAGCGTCTTGCCCACTCCACTACTGTGCAGTGACTTGCTGCTGCCTTTCCTGGATCTGCTATTGTAGCCAGTGCTGGAGTAGACGTCTTTGGGACGAAGTATTGCGTTTTCCCTTCTGAGCATGCCCAGAGTGAGATCTCTCATTGGAGATCAGGGGTCTAATGTTCAGGTGCTGCAGCGGCTCCTATTGGTCCGCCAGGAAGGTCATGTAGCTACATGTGTTTGCAACAGTTTCTCATTGGTCCTTGTTCCTGGAAGGTCCTGTAGCTGTTGCTATAAAAGGGTAGCATGGCTGGGCCGCCATGCGCTAATATCAACCATTGTATGCTATGCGCCAAGTGTGGTCATGTGTATGTGTGGATAGGGACCCGGCTGAAATAAGCCACTAGAATACCGACTTAATGGGTGAGGAGTTTGGTATGGTAGCTGGTCAGGGTCGGTGTCCTAGATGCCCTAGATTACCGGCATAACCGGTGAGGAGTTTTGATTGCCGTATTCAGGGTCTGGCGTTCAGACGCCATAGATTGCGAGTGACTCCCGCGAGGACATTAGCACATGATCACGCTTTATGTACGCTTAGCACTTAACTGTGTACCTGAGAGCCTTACAGGACACAGTGCTTTTTCTCAGCGGCCCTGTGACGTAACAGGGTTCGCTTTCAACGCTAGTCAGCGCCCTAGCGTGTTTTCTTTGCCACTCAGTTGTGTCTAGTGAGTGCGCACACATCGCCATATAGCGCTGCGGCTCTCCTTCTAGCGGCTCTGTGGAGTAACAGAGTTCGCACTCATTGCCACAGCGCATTACGGCGTTTATGTTGGCGACTCTGCGGGATAATAGAGTTTGCTTCTCGCGCCATTTTTACTAGCAGCAGGCTCCGCTTGCACGGTGGACCCCGGGCTGCGAACGCACCTTTCTACATTATATATTTGGTGTGTTCCGCAGACCCATAACACAGGTTTTATTATCCTTTTTATCTCTTCTTAACACACATTACAATGATGAGCCCAAAAATAATTTAAAGAAGTCCAAACATTCAGGGATGACTAGTTATTAGTACTTAACTCAATGTACATATCACAAACAATGTAAATATTAATTAGGTTGAGGCCTCAATGTTAAAATGAAGCAGTAGGAACATTTTTAAACACATTCTTACTGTGCATATTTTGTTATTTTTAGACTTAATGGGTAGACATTATTTTTTAAGCAATTTTACAGTAAAATTGGTCGAAAGGCTGAAAATGTTTTACTCTTTTAGCTTATTAAGATGAGTTTTATGTCATTTTTGTCATATGGATTCATTTTCGTGCTCGTTTTTTACACAAATAATATTTGCTAAAAATTATTTTCCTATAGGTTTTTCATTGTTTTATCAGAAAAATACATGAATATTATTATTTTTTAACATTATATATTTTCTTTATAACTGAAGCTAAATTTGCAGGTACAGTTATGTGGGAAAACTGCTGTCTTGGCAACCACATAATCATCAGGACTGCGCAACCATTTTATTTTTATTTGCACGGCTCTCATTGTGTGCTATATATATAAAGATATATGTTTCTACAAGGCTACAGATTTAATTATTGTGCTGTCATCAAGTAGCAAAAGTACTAAGAAAATCATAACTCTGTGTATTTGCTGATTTGTACAGTTTAAAAAAATGAAAAAAATAACCTTTTCATTTTTTTGCAAAAAAGCTTGTGTTCTGATTGAAAATCTTCTTAATACTATTATCTTTACAGCGCAAACAAACAAGAAACAAATATAAGTAGCACAAATTTCTAATTTACTTTTTCTAGAATGTAAACAAGATATTTTATGATGAGATTTCCCAGCTACAAAAACCGAACCTATTATAGTTAGGTAAATGATTCCAAACTGCAAAATCATTTGATTTTGACCTCGAAGAAGAAAAACATTTGGTGGCTAATTGTATGGGCAAAAGTAGTACTATTTTTCAGGTCAGCTTTTCATACTGCCTTCAGATGTTTATATTTAATTGTTAAATTAAATAAATCTGGTCTACTAATTAGTCCTCAGAGACAGAAGATGTTGTGGCATTGCAATAACTTCCATTCCAAATGCATTTCTTGAATGATTTTTCAGATGTAACTTAACCCTTTAGGCACCCAGATATTTTTCATTTTTGCTCCTCACTGATGTACCATTAATAAGCTTGATTGTGTTTTCAAATTGTAAGCGTCAAATGTCTCCATTATTTCTGGGAATTGTAGTCGTTGCCCTCCATATAACGCGCCTGCGCATTGCAATCTTGAATTGCGCACGCGCAGTATGCTTTGCCCGCAGATTGCAATGCGCAGGCGCGTTATATGGAGGGCAACGACTACAATTCCCAGAAATAATGGAGATAGCGGCAAACAACATGTTATGGCAAGTACCCAAAACACCGCCCATCTGACCTGACTGCCATCATTTAAATATCCCGCCAATTTAGGGTGACAGATTCCCTTTAAAGACCTCAGGACAACCAAGTGAGACATTAAACCCAATCAAACAAATAGGCACTTGTAGTAACCTAAGAATAGACTTATAAGTTGTGTACTATACTGACATTTTTATTACTATCTCACATCAATTCTCTTGTTTTCTTATTTCCAAATGTCCCCTTTCTTTTGATTTTTGACTCTGAATATGTCTGAGTTACAGTAGCTCTTTTTCTGTAGTTCTTTTTTTCATTAGTTATTTTGCAGTATTACGTTCGACTGGTATAAATTTATCTTAAGTCATTTTTATTTTTTTGGTTGAAACTTTTACTTTTAAATTAAAAAAAACTTTTCTAAGGGAAGCAATATTAAAAGTATATAATTCCTTTTTGCAATCTTGCATAGTACTTTATGACAGATACAATGAATTTGAGCTCTTTACAAAAAAAAATCCAATTGACTAGTGCAGTCTCTAGGAAGTGATAAAGTACAACTGCCTCTCCCAGAGAGCAAAAATCAATGACAGTGGAGATGAATACAGAGATTTATTCGTAAATATGTTTTATTTATGTCTTATCTAGACATTAATTAAATTGCCCTCTAACGATGATGAAATGACTCTGCTTCTATTCTCCAGTCTGCACAGTAAAGCTAAGAGCAGTAAAGAGCATTTCGCGCTATCTTTTTTTGTCAGCATTACCGGTAGAAGTCATTATAAAAAACATCACAAAAATATTTATACAATAAGTTTGTAATAAAAACTTGATTGCAACATTGTTTTTTTGTAATTATACATTTCTTTTAACCAATAAAAAATATGCTGAATTTAAAGTTTAAAATTTGAAGTCAATATATAGACATTCCAGCAATCTTCTTGCTTCACATCTCATAGCATATAACCCCTTTGAACACTCCACATTTTCAGCTAACACGTTGCCTATGAAAACATTTATAAAGATTAATTAAAAAGTAGCAAATTGAAGACTAATAATATTACCAACTAGTGTAAAAAGTACAGACATTTTGACAGTCGGTTTTGAATTTCATTACAAGATGGTTGTGACAAAACCCGAGAGACTATTTCTTCTTTACTAAAGAACTAGGTCACAGATTCAATTACAGTCACTGAAGCATGGACTCAATCTATCATGGCAAATTAAGTACATTTTAGCAACCTACTTTCCTTTAAAAATTTTATAGACACTTTCACTGGAAGAAGAAATACTATAGCAAAATAAATTGCATACAGGCTTGCTTATATACCGCGAACATTTCTGTATATTAAAAATATATTAATGGAAAAACAAACCTTGCACAGCAGACAATTATTCCATTAAAAACATAGGCATTGCTAGAACCTTCCTGTAAAAATGTTTGTTTTGTTAGATAAACAGGATTATTGCTCTATAAAAGAAAAACAATTATGAAAATACAGAGCCTTAATTTGGAAAGTTCAATAAATTATATATAACTGTTTAGCTATACATAACGCGGATCACTTAAAACCGTAGATGACTACATTTGTTTTTCTATTGTAGTGCATATGTGAGTAAAAAAAAATAAAATACTAAGCAGGAAAATTTGCTCTTTTTGGACCAAATTTTTCATGTACTAGGGTTTTTTAATTGCCTTTCTTTAGATCAAGGTGTTTGGATAGATTTGTAATATGATTTATCCAAAACTGTTCCCTTCATTCATATCCTTTTACCTTCTCTTTACGACCTTAATGGCTTTATGTCTTTGTGATATTGTTTTTTTAAGACAATTTGCTACCAATTGAAACAGAAAATGCATCAAAAATTGAATTACCCGCGTAACTGATATGGCAATATTCACCGGTGATACTATGGTCCTGCATTGCCATTGCCTTGTTTCTCCTATAAGTGATAACCACCATATGCAGGTATGGACTGGGGCTGAAATTCAGCCCTGGCATTTGTAATCACACAGGCCCATGCTGTCCTTGTTCCCAAGCACCAGATGTGGATATATTACCAATATTACCCTGGATGGAGGAAAGCAAGATTTACTACTGTTATGGTCTGCAGAACGCACCTAATATATATAAATGAGAGGTGCGTTCGCAGCCCGGGGTCCACCGTGCAGGCAGAGCCTGCTGCTAGTAAGATGGCGCTAAACTGGCGGTATGCGTGAACTCTGTTAATCCACAGAGTCACTGATATAGATGCCGTAGCACTATATGACGGAATGAGCAAACTCTGTTATTTCACAGAGTCGCAGACATAGACGCTGTGGTACTATATGGCGGTATGAGCGGCCTCTATTACTCCACAGAGCAGCTGAGATAGAGACTATGTCCTGTTAACCTCACAGGAGACATAAATAACTGCTGAGCAAATTGCAGTCCGTGGTCATGCAGTCAGAAATGCAGACAACCAACTCCTCACCGGAGTAGCCGGTATTCTAGAGGCTTATTTCAGCCAGGCCCTGAACACGTGCATACAAACTCCTCACCGGAGGTGCCAGTATTCTAGTAGCGTTTTACAGCCGAGCCCTAATCACATGCATACATGACCACAATGGCGCAAAGCACGTAACAGGATTGTAGCAGCAACAACTGCAGGACCTTCCAGAAAGGACCAATGGAAGCCTGCCCCAGAACTCGAGCAGCTTCAGGACCTTCCTGGAGGACCAATGGGAGTTGCTGCAGTAGCCGAGCATGTGACCCCTGATCTCCTATAAGAGATCTTACCCTGGGCATGCTCAGAAGGAAACACACAGGACTTAGTCCCAAATACGTCTGCTCGCCGCTGACCTGCACTGGTTACAATAGCAGGAGCTGGAGAGGCAGCAGTCATCCTCTGCACAGTATTAGACTGGGCGAGACGCTGGACAGACGTCTCTGCTGAGCAGGCTCCAACTGCGGCCGAGACGGATGGGGGACCGCAGCGGGGATGGCTCGAAATTCCCCTTGTGCAGAAGCGGGAAATCGACCCCTAACATACTACAAGACCAATATTTATAATGACTCCCGTGGCCTGCTGGGGTAATTCTAATGTTACCCATGGGGTATGTGATGGAGTCATCGACTTTGTGCTCTATCACAACTCTTAACAATATGGATTTCTTGAAAACATTGATTCTGTTAACAACATAGCAGACAAGGCGGCCCACGACCATACAGGCCCTTCTGGCATTTGCCTGAATTGCCAGATGACCAGTCCGGCCCTCACCATATTGTAATCATCAGAAAAAGGATCATTGTCATGTTAGAAGGGAAGATATCACTGCATAAGAATTTAGATCTGGAATGTCATAGCATGTTAGTATTATTTTATACATGTCAAGATAAATGGAAATTTAACTATATTTATATTATAAGATTTATTATAAGATTTATTAGATATGTGAGTGTAATACACTGATAGACAATAGATGAATGGTAGTAGAATATGTACATTTACTATATGCTGGGAATATAAATCTTTTATTTATATTTAGGGAAAATATATATTTGCTGTGGATGTGAATTTACATACGATGATGCAAGTGGTACTTTAAGGAAGTGTCAAGTACATTAAAATGCTACAGGGCATGCCTTCGGTCTTGATCACACAGCTATTTTGTTCACATTTTTGACATGCATCTTGTTAAAAAAAATAGATTGTGTCAGACCTATTGATGGATCTTGTACAGTTCTATAAATTGAGAAACGTTAGCACAGCAAGGAACATTTTTCAAACGAAAATCATAAATACAGACTCTTTTAAATCTAAAAATTATATGTTAATACTAATTAAATATTGGTTTCAATTTTAAATTGATAGGATGGACACAATTATATCTTTAGTTCTCATCCATAATTTAAATAATTCTTTCATCTATAAAAATGGAATTATATGATAATAATAAATAATTTGAAACACTACTGATCTTTTTGGGAATGATAATATATTTTAATGAGGGAAATATAATACAAACTAATATAATACAATTTTAGGAAAATATATGAACTGCACATCCTTGTGGTCTCAGATGATTTAATCAATTTGACAATCATTTCTTGCAGCTCACTTAAAAAATGCCCTCATTAATTCACAGATTGTCAAAGATTGCATTAGTCAGAACATGCGCTCGCCTAAGTTCTGTCAAACAGGCAGGACTATCATAGCCAGTAGAAAAGATGAGGGCAGGGAAAGCAACGGCCATTTAAGGATTTTACAGCCTAGTGATAGGGGAGATAAAACAAAATTAATCAATACAGATAGGTCTAAATCAGATTATAATGTACAACTGCAGTGCTGAAAAACCTAAAAAACGGGAATGGTAGTCTCAGACTGTTAATAATAATGTACAGATAATACAGAGAAGTGATGAGCAGTTGCAGGTGCAGGACCTGCAGAGTCTGTGTGACTGTTAATATGATTGATTTATTATATACAGTGGGGGAAATAAGTATTTGATTCCTTGCTGATTTTATAAGTTCGCCCACTGACAAAGACATGAAAAGTCTATAATTTTAAGGGTAGGTTAATTATTACATTGAAATATAGAATATTAAAAATAAAATTCAGAAAACTACATTGTATAAATTATATAAATTTATTTGCATTTTGCAGTGAGAAATAACTATTTGATCCCCTACCAGTCATTAAAAGTTCTGGCTCCTACAGACCAGTTAAACGCTCCTAATTATCTTGTTACCTGCATTAAAAACAGCTGTCTTACATAGTCACCTTTATAAAAGACTCCTGTCCACAGACTCAATCAGTGAGACTCTAACCTTTACAACATGGGCAAGAACAAAGAGCTTTATAAGGATGTCAGGAACAAGATCATAGACCTGCACAAAGCTGGAATGGGCTACAAAACCATAAGTAAGGCGCTGGGTGAGAAGGAGACAACTGTTGGTGCAATAGTAAGAAAACGGAAGAAATACAGAAATAAATGACTGTCAATCGACATCGATCTGGGGCACCATGCAAAATCTCACCTCGTGGTGTACCCTGTGATCATGAGGAAGGTGAGAGATCAGCCTAAAACTACATGGGGGGAACTTGTTAATCATCTCAAGGCAGCTGGGACCACAGTCACAAAGAAAACCATTGGTAACACATTACACCGTAAAGGTTTAAAATCCTCAAATGCCCACAAGGTCCCCCTGCTCAAGAAGGCACATGTGCAGCCCGTCTGAAGTTTTCCAATGAACACCTGGATGATTCTGTGAGTGATTGGGAGAAGGTGCTGTGGTCAGATGAGACAAAAATTGAGGTGTTTGGCATTAACTCAACTCGCCATGTTTGGAGGAAGAGAAATGCTGCCTATGACCCAAAGAACACTGTCCCCACTTTCAAGCATGAATGTGGATGCATCATGTTTTGGTGGTGTTTCTCTGCTAAGGGCAGAGTGGGAGAATCAGTGAGAGAACGGATGTAGCCATGTACAGTAAAATCTTGACGGAGGGAGCGCGGCCTATCACGGCCGGGTGTCAGCTGATTCTCACAGCTGACACCCGGCACTAAGTGCCAGGAGCGGTCACTGACCTGTCCTGGCAGTTTAAGCCCCCACACACTGCGATTAAACATGATCGCAGTGTTCCGGGCAGGCAGAGAGGCTGTCAGCTCTGACAGCCCCTCTGCCTTTGGATCGGAGACCCCGAAGCATGATGCGGTGTCCCGATCGCTCCCATGGTAACCCGATGTCGTCATGATGACATCCGGGTTACCAGAGCTCAGAGACTTCCTGTCATTCGCAGTGCATGTCAGGAAGTCTCTGAGGTTAGTGTAATTAAAGCTGCAGTGCTGACAGCTTACTATAGCTAGCATGCAGATCTGCATGCTATAGAAGCGATCAGCCTGCAGAAAATGAGTGTCCCATAGTGGGACAAAGTGTAAAAGTAAGAATTAAATAAAAAAAATTAAATAATTGTAAAAATATTTAAAAAAAATTGAAAATTAAAAAATCAATATTTATTCTATAAAAAAAAAAATATTTGAATAAAAAAATCTAAATAATAAAAGTACACATATTTAGTATTGCCGCGTCCGTAATGACCCGACCTATAAAACTGTCCCACTAGTTAACCCCTTTAGTTAACCCCATAAAAAAGGTAAAAAACTGCTTTATCATCATACCGCCAAACAAAAAGTGGAATAACACACGATCAAAAAGCTGGATATAAATAAACATGGTACCGCTGAAACGTCATCTTGTCCCACAAAACACGAGCTGCCATGCAGCATCATTAGCAAAAAAATTAAAAAGTTATAGTTCTCATAATAAAGCGATGCAAAAATATTTTTCTTTATATAAAATAGTTTTTATTGTATAAAAGCACCAAAACATAAAAAGGATATAAATGAGGTATCGCTGTAATCATACTAACCCGAAGAATGAAATTTCCTTATATATTTTACCACACGCGGAATGGTATAAACGCCCCCCAAAAGAAATTCATGAATTGCTGGTTTTTGTTCATTCTACCTCCCAAAAATCATAACAAAAACCGATCAAAAAATGTCATGTGCCCTAAAATAGTAGCAATAAAAATGTCAACTCGTTCTGCAAAAAACAAGACCTCACATGACTCTGTGGGCCAAAATATAGAAAAATTATAGCTCTCAAACTGTGGTGATGCAAAAACTATTTTTTTTTGCAATAAAAAGTGTCTTTTAGCGTGTGACAGCTGCCAATCATAAAAACCCACTATAAATAGTAAGGGTATGTGCACACGTTGAGGATTCTGATGCAGATCTGCAGCGGATTTTGCACTGTGGATCCGCAACAGAACTGCAAGTAATGTACAGTACCATTCTAGTCAATTGAAATCAAAAAATGCAGTGCACATGCTGCAGATTTTTCCCCACAGATTTGGTGCAGATTTAAAGCTGCAGCATGTCACTTCTTTTGTGCAGATCCGCTCCATTATAGGAATCCGCAGGTCTCAAAACGCAGGGGAAATCCACACAAAAACTGAAGTAAATCTGCAGATAAAAAGGACAAAAAAAAGATAAAAGCTGTACTGATTTCGACCAGCAGTTTCTGCCAAGAGATGCAGATTCTGTGCAGAAAATTCTGAAGACCAATCTGCAACGTGTGCACATACCCTTAATCAAACTCCCCTTTATCACCCCCTTAGTTAAGGAAAAATAACAAAATAAAAAAAATATATTTATTTCCATTTTCCCATTAGGGTTAGGGTTGGGGCTAGGGTTAGAGTTGGGGCTATCATTAGGGTTAGGGCTAGTGTTAGGGTTGTGGCTAAAGTTAGGGTTAGGGTTGCAGCTAATGTTAGGGTTAGTGTTAGGTTTGGGTCTAGAGTTGGGGTTAGGGTTTGGATTAGGGTTAGGGTTTGGATTAGAGTTAGGGTTGGAATTAGGGTTAGGGGTGTTTTGGAGTTAGGGTTAGAGTTAGAATTGGGGGATTCCACTGTTTAGGCACATTAGGGGCTCTCCAAATGCGACATGTCTTCCATTCTCAATTCCAGCCAATTCTGTATTGAAAAAGTCAAACAACCCTCCTTCCCTTCCGACCCATGCTGTGCGCTCAAACAGTGGTTTACCCCCAGATATAGGGTATCAGTGTACTCAGGACAAATTGCACAACAACTTTTGGGGTCCAATTTCTCCTGATATCCTTGTGAAAATAAAAAATTGGGAGTGAAAAATCCTTTTTGTGAAAAAATATGATTTTTTATTTTATGGCTCTACGTTATAAACTTCTGTGAAGCACTTGGGGTCAAATTGCTCACCACACATCTAGATAAGTTCCTTATGGGGTTTAGTTTCCAAAATGGTGGCACTTGTGGGGGGTTTCCACTGTTTAGGTACATCAGGGTTTCTTCAAATGCGACATGGCGTCCGATCTCAATTCCAGCCAATTTTGCATTGAAAAGTCAAACGGCGCTTCTTCCCTTCCGAGCTCTGCCATGTGCTCAAACAGTGGTTCACCCCCACATATGGGGTATCTGCGTACTCATGACAAATTATACAACAATATTTGGGGTCCAATATCTCCTGTTACCCTTAGTAAACTAAAGCAAATTGGATCTGAAATACATTTTTTTGAAAAAAAATTAAACGTTCATTTTTTTAAACATTCCAAAAATTCCTGTGAAGCACCTGAAAGGTTAATAAACTTCTTAAATGTGATTTTGAGCACCTTGAGGGGTGCAGTTTTTTGAATGGTGTCACTTTTGGGTATTTTCTATCATATAGACCCCTCAAAGTGACTTCAAATGTGATGTGGTCCCTAAAAAAAATGCTGTTGTAAAGATGAGAAATCGCTGGTCAACTTTTAACCCTTATAGCTTCCTAACAAGAAAAAATGTTGGTTCCAAAATTGTGCTGATGTAAAGTAGACATGTGGGAAATGTTACTTAATAAGTATTTTGTGTGACATATCTCTGTAATTTAAGGGCATGAAAATTAAATGTAGGAAAATGCAAAAATTTCAGAATTTTCACCAAATTTCCATAAAACTGAGTCATATCAAAGAAATTGTACCACTATCATCAAGTATGATATATCATGAGAAAACAGTGTCAGAATCACCAGGATCCATGGAAGCATTCCAGAGTTATTACCTCATAAAGGAATAGTGGTCAGAAATGTTAAAATTGGCCTGTTATTAACGTGCATACCACCCTTGAGTGTTAAGGGGTGAAAATTATAGACTGCTCATGTCTTTGTCAGAGGGCAAACTTACAAAATCAGCAAGGGATCAAATACTTATTTCCCCTACTTTATTTCAGTACAGAACTTTAATAACACCATTATTTTTCACTCTTGACACCCTTCAAAGAAGTATGGTAGGTTAAGTCACAAGAAAGGCAAATTAAGTCACCTCAGTCCAAATTTTTATACCAAAAAAGATACTACAACCAGGGCATCTCAGGTTGTGAAAAATGTGCTTCCTGGCTTGTGAGATTTACAGGTAGTAACTTTTAACATTTTTTTTGGAATGAGTTGTTATCTTTTTTTAGAACAAAAAGAAATTTCGAACATTTTAGAAAATTATTTGTAACTGTCCATCTCGCAAATTTTGAGTGTATTACATACAAATTGAACTATTTTGGAAAAAGTTTTTTTTAAATAATCCACATGTACTTACCAAATATACTGGCCTATTGCAGGTGCTGGATTTTCTGAAATGTAGCTACCTACTGAACTTTTTCTTTCCCATTCTGTGTTTGAATAGCGGATGATATTTTTTATTAAAATGTTTTTAAAAAGTATAAATTTTTCCAATTGGATGCCTGTTTTACAAGTCCAATTTAGCACCCATAAATTCCCAATAATACCGCGGACTGGTGCCAAACTTCCTTTCTTTACATGTTCCTACAAACTAATAAAGCATTCTTTGTTGCATCTTTTATTAAGGTGGGAATAGTATTTTACAGCAAAAAAATGAATTTTAAAAATTATGAACATGTTCTACTTTTTGAATAAGCTTTATTGGTTTTATTAGTACAATTTGACAACCATATACAGTACAGACCAAAAGTTTGGACACACCTTCTCATTCAAAGATTTTTCTGTATTTTTATGACTATGAAAATTGTAGAATCACACTGAAGGCATCAAAACTATGAATTAACACATGTGGAATTATACATTACACTTTACAAAAAAGTATGAAACAACTGAAAATATGTCTTATATTCTAGGTTCTTCAAAGTAGCCACCTTTTGCTTTGATTACTGCTTTGCACACAGAAAAGGTGAACGGCTGGACTCTACATGCCTGGTTCACACCGTGAAGCATGGAGGAGGTGGTGTGATGTGTGGGGGTGCTTTGCTGGTGACACTGTTGGGGATTTATTCAAAATTGAAGCGGTGAGCGGTCCAGCTCTCCCCAAACCATCTTGATTGGGTTCAGGTCTGGTGACTGTGGAGGCCAGGTCATCTGGCGTAGCACCCCAATACTCTCCTTCTTGGTCAAATAGTCCTTACACAGCCTGGAGGTGTGTTTGGGGTCATTGTCCTGTTGAAAAATAAATGATAGTCCAACTAAACGCAAACAGGATTTAATAGCATGCCGCTGCAAGTTGCTGTGGTAGCCATGCTGGTTCAGTATGCCTTCAATTTTGAATAAATCCCCAACAGTGTCACCAGCAAAGCACCCCTACACCATCACACCTCCTCCTCCATGCTTCACGCTGGGAACCAGGCATGTAGAGTCCATCCGTTCACTTTTTCTGCATGCAAAGCAGTAATCAAAGCAAAAGGTGGCTACTTTGAAGAACCTAGAATATAAGACATATTTTCAGTTGTTTCACACTTTTTTGTAAAGTGTAATGTATAATTCCACATGTGTTAATTCATAGTTTTGATGCCTTCAGTGTGATTCTACAATTTTCATGGTCATGAAAATACAGAAAAATCGTTGAATGAGAAGGTGTGTCCAAACTTTTGGTCTGTACTGTACATCACAAATATACTGTGAGCTCTGCTGCATCTGGAAGACATTTACATATCTTCTGGCATTTGTTGGTATATGGTGCTTTTTGTGCAGGGAAATTAATCTACTTAACAAAAAATCTTAAAAATAAATTACTACACTAAATTGAAAAATATTTAGAGTTGAGAGTCCTCAGTGGTTGATACCTTTTAATGGCTAACTGAAAAGATGGTAACAAATTGCAAGCTTTCGAGACTACTCAGGTCTCTTCATCAGGCTGAACTAATACAAAATCTGAAGAATCACATATTTATACACAAAAACACAGAAAAAATGCAATAGGTAAGACAAGTGACGTGAAGCAGAATAGTCATTATGGCAGAGGAATGAGCATAAATATTGGAACAATTCATAGATAAGGAGAGAAAGTTTTATTACCCTCTGATTGGGGTCTGGTAATGTTTTGTGATGTTTTCACAGGGTATTTGGAGTAAATTCCTTAATTGATGTAATAGGCCATAAAACCATGTGACAGGTTCATTCCAGCATTAAGAGTGTCAAAGGTCACCATCAATTTGTATTCGCAAATTCTTCTCTGCCTTTGAGATGTGAATCTGCTTCTTAGTACCAGTATTTTCATATCTGACATGCTATGATCAGGGGAGCAAAAATGTTTTGCCACAGGTAGATCCATTCTTTTTTCTCTTATTGCGTGGCGATGAGAATTCATCCTTGTTCTCAGTTTTTGCCCGGTCTCCCCCACATACAGACCCCCAGTTGGACATTTAGTACATATAATTAGGTACACAACATTAGATGTGATGCAGCTGAAAGTACCTGGTATCTTGTAGTCCTGATGTGAGTTGGGGATCTTTATCTTGTCCGTGGTCATTATAAATGGACAGGTTTTGCATTTCTTCTGATTGCAAGGCAAGGTTCCTGCAGCTGTTGGGGAGGACAGGGAACTTCTGACAATGATGCTTCTTAGATTTGGGGGCTGCCTAAAACACAGTAGTGGGGGGTCTGGAAATATGGATTGTAACCGGGCATCTTTTTGTAGTAAAGGTTGTAGTTTCCGTGCAGCTCCCCTTAGCACCTCCAGATGCTGCATCACATCTAATGTTGTGTACCTAATTATATGTACTAAATGTCCAACTGGGGGTCTGTATGTGGGGGAGACCGGGCAAAAACTGAGAACAAGGATGAATTCTCATCGCCACGCAATAAGAGAAAAAAGAATGGATCTACCTGTGGCAAAACATTTTGCTCCCCTGATCATAGCATGTCAGATATGAAAATACTAGTACTAAGAAGCAGATTCACATCTCAAAGGCAGAGAAGAATTTGCGAATACAAATTGATGGTGACCTTTGACACTCTTAATGCTGGAATGAACCTGTCACATGGTTTTATGGCCTATTACATCAATTAAGGAATTTACTCCAAATACCCTGTGAAAACATCACAAAACATTACCAGACCCCAATCAGAGGGTAATAAAACTTTCTCTCCTTATCTATGAATTGTTCCAATATTTATGCTCATTCCTCTGCCATAATGACTATTCTGCTTCATGTCACTTGTCTTACCTATTGCATTTTTTCTGTGTTTTTGTGTATAAATATGTGATTCTTCAGATTTTGTATTAGTTCAGCCTGATGAAGAGACCTGAGTAGTCTCGAAAGCTTGCAATTTGTTACCATCTTTTCAGTTAGCCATTAAAAGGTATCAACCACTGAGGACTCTCAACTCTAAATATTTTTCTATCTACTGGCTAACACGGTACGAAGATATACATCTTTACTGTACACTAAATTGAGAAATTTAACCTTGCAGGTCTACTTTGGCACACCTCCTCGAGTAGTCAAATTAAAGACACATATACTCCATGCTAATACTATGTGCAGGATGTTACATTACCTTACATTTCTGGTTGATTCCAGGGTTGGATAAATGCTAAAATGCATTTGTAAACATTATAATTATGTCCAAAATGTATGATGAATAGTGTTGAGCATTCCGATACCGCAAGTATCGGGTATCGGCCGATATTCGCTGTATCGGAATTCCGATACGTAGTTCCGATATTTTTCCAATATCGTATACCGGAATCGGAAGTTCCCATAATTCTTTGAGAGGCAATGTGATTTTAGTCAGCCAATGAGGAATCTTATGAAGTGTGGGCACATTCTGTAATGCTGCGGTCATCTTAACTAATGGCATGGCTGTGATTGGCTGCTGAAATGATGTCAGAATGCACTATAAAAGGCGCCGCCGCCATTTTAGCGTCACTGTTCTGTGAACTCAGTTAGGGACAGAACGCTGTTCTGCTGACTTTGAGGGACAGTTAGACATTGCGATTTTGTGTACTGTGCTTTAGGCAGGCTAGTTTACCAACCGCTGTGTAAAGCTTCCTTTTGCCAGTGTTGTTTTAACAGCTCTGTGCAAGGTGTGTGTGAGAGTGCAGGTGACGCTGCAGTTTGCTCTGCATCCACCGCTGTTTGTAGGCATCTGCACGTGTCACTCACTGACTCTTTTTTTTATTTTATTTTGTGGAATTGGTGCAGCTCCATTATATTTGAAAAAAATCTAATCTATTAGTGTGACGCGCTTCCATCCATATACAATACATTGGTTGCAAACACTATAGAAGTACAGAAAGGAGCCTTTCACAGATAGTGAACAGTTGTGTTTCAGTGTTCACTGCAGTCTGTGAGGTTTTGATTTTTTGAGTGCAGATCACGCTCCAGTTAGTTCTTCAACCACTGCTGGTTGTAGTCTGCTGAGCGTGTGTCACTGCCTCATCCTTCACATTTTTCTCTAATTGGTGCTGCTCCATTATATTTGAAAAAAATCTAATCTATTAGTGTGACGCGCTTCCATCCGTATACAATACATTGGTTGCAAACACTATAGAAGTACAGAAAGGAGCCTTTCACAGATAGTGAGCAGTTTTGTTTCAGTGTTCACTGCAGTCTGTGAGGTTTTGATTTTTTGAGTGCAGATCACGCTCCAGTTAGTTCTTCAACCACTGCTGGTTGTAGTCTGCTGAGCGTGTGTCACTGCCTCATCCTTCACATTTTTCTCTAATTGGTGCTGCTCCATTATATTTGAAAAAAATCTAATCTATTAGTGTGACGCGCTTCCATCCGTATACAATACATTGGTTGCAAACACTATAGAAGTACAGAAAGGAGCCTTTCACAGATAGTGAACAGTTGTGTTTCAGTGTTCACTGTAGTCTGTGAGGTTTTGATTTTTTGAGTGCAGATCACGCTCCAGTTAGTTCTTCAACCACTGCTGGTTGTAGTCTGCTGAGCGTGTGTCACTGCCTCATCCTTCACATTTTTCTCTAATTGGTGCTGCTCCATTATATTTGAAAAAAATCTAATCTATTAGTGTGACGCGCTTCCATCCGTATACAATACATTGGTTGCAAACACTATAGAAGTACACAAAGGGCCTTTCACAGCTACTGAACAGTTGTCTGCAGTGTTCACTGTAGTCTGTGAGCTTTTCATTTTTTGAGTGCAGATTACGCTCCAGTTAGTTCTTCAACCACTGCTGGTTGTAGTCTGCTGAGCGTGTGTCACTGCCTCATCCTTCACATTTTTCTCTAATTGGTGCTGCTCCATTATATTTGAAAAAACTCTAATCTATTAGTGTGACGCGCTTCCATCCGTATACAATACATTGGTTGCAAACACTATAGAAGTACACAAAGGGGCCTTTCACAGCTACTGAACAGTTGTCTGCAGTGTTCACTGTAGTCTGTGAGCTTTTCATTTTTTGAGTGCAGATTACGCTCCAGTTAGTTCTTCAACCACTGCTGGTTGTAGTCTGCTGAGCGTGTGTCACTGCCTCATCCTTCACATTTTTCTCTAATTGGTGCTGCTCCATTATATTTGAAAAAAATCTAATCTATTAGTGTGACGCGCTTCCATCAGTATACAATACATTGGTTGCAAACACTATAGAAGTACACAAAGGGGCCTTTCACAGCTACTGAACAGTTGTCTGCAGTGTTCACTGTAGTCTGTGAGCTTTTCATTTTTTGAGTGCAGATTACGCTCCAGTTAGTTCTTCAACCACTGCTGGTTGCAGTCTGCTGAGCGTGTGTCACTGCCTCATCCTTCACATTTTTCTCTAATTGGTGCTGCTCCATTATATTTGAAAAAAATCTAATCTATTAGTGTGACGCGCTTCCATCAGTATACAATACATTGGTTGCAAACACTATAGAAGTACACAAAGGGGCCTTTCACAGCTACTGAACAGTTGTCTGCAGTGTTCACTGTAGTCTGTGAGCTTTTCATTTTTTGAGTGCAGATTACGCTCCAGTTAGTTCTTCAACCACTGCTGGTTGTAGTCTGCTGAGCGTGTGTCACTGCCTCATCCTTCACATTTTCTCTAATTGGTGCTGCTCCATTATATTTGAAAAAAATCTAATCTATTAGTGTGACGCGCTTCCATCGTATACAATACATTGGTTGCAAACACTATAGAAGTACACAAAGGGGCCTTTCACAGCTACTGAACAGTTGTCTGCAGTGTTCACTGCAGTCTCTGAGGAATAACCACACTTAGGCCTTATAACTTTTCTGACTTTCTTTATCAATCTACCAAGATGAAGAAGGCAGGGAGTAAGGCACATGGTCGTGGCCGTGGAGTTTCAGCAGGGAGAGGACGTGGGGATTCTGTGGCTGCTGCCGCACCCAGTCACACAGCATCCACCAGTTTTCCCCATGAGCGTTCCTTTATGCGCACTTTTGTAGGAGCTCAGCGTACCCCCCTGCTGCGGGAAGAGCAAATTGAAGCTGTTGTTGGTTGGATGGCAGCCAATGCATCGACTTCAATTGCTTCCACCTCCTCTCAGGACCACAGCACTGTTGAACAACCATCTGTCTCTTCGCCGCCTGCCAAATTGCCCAGGCAGTCAGAGAGTTCTGAACTGGAGCCAGCTGAGTCTCTGCTTCTGTTCTCAGAATCTGTTGGCTTGCAAACAGGGGCCCAGCCAAGCAGCATTCTGGAATGTGAAGAAGAGGCAGTATGCAGTGATGCGCAACAGCTGTGTCTCTCTGAATGTGAAGAGGCGGGTGAGCCAGTGCTGATGGTCAGCACACCGCAGAACGCATCTGATGATGATGAGACTCAGGTGCCAGTTTCTGTTGAGCATGGTGCTGGCCAGACCACCCAACAGCAGCAGGTGTTGGAAGAGGGTAGTGGAGATGATAAGGTCCAAGACCCAACATGGCGTGAGGAACAGGAAGGTGGTGGTAGCAGCTCTGAGGAAGAGATTGCCCCAACGGTCCAAACAGTAGGGAGAGGTAGGCTGCAGACTCGGTTGCCTGTAGCTTCCAGTATGGCACCCGTTCGTAGCAGTTCTCTTCCAACAGCCAAAACGGGCGCTCCCAGGACTTGCACTGCGTGGTCCTTTTTTGACACACTTACAGATGATATTTGCTATGTCAAATGCAAGCTGTGTAATCAAAAAGTAAAAAGAGGTAAAAGTGTCAGTAACCTTAATACCACAAATATGTGGAAACGTGCGGTCAAAGCACGTGGTTGAGTTACAAAGACACACTGGAGATGTAGGCCAACCTACAGCAGCACCTACATCTTCAGCTCGTGTTGGAGCCTCTTCCTCCAGCTCACACACAGCTGGTTCGGCTTCCTCACAGGATCGCCATGGAAGAACCTCTGTCACTGTTGTCCAGAGACCCAGTGTTATTCCACCCACAGCTGCAAGTTCCCTGTCATCCTCACACTCCCAGGCCACAAAACAGCCATCGGTAGCACAGGCATGGATAAAAGACGGCCATACTCGGCAAACCATCCACGAGCACAGGCACTGAATGCTGGCATTGCAAAACTCCTGTCCCTTGAAATGCTGTCATTCAGGCTGGTGGAGACTGACAGTTTCCGTAACTTAATGGCATTGGCAGTCCCACAATACAATGTGCCCAGCCGATTTTATTTCAGCAGGCAAGCCGTCCCTGGTCTGCAAAAGCATGTTGAGGGAAAAATTAAACATGCGCTACTAAACGCCGTCAGTAGCAAGGTCCACCTGACCACCGATGCGTGGACCAGTACCCATGGCCAGGGACGATACCTTTCCCTCACTGCCCATTGGGTCAATGTTGTGGAGCCGGGTACAGATCTTGCGAGTGGCGCTGTACGTGTTCTGCCAACTCCAAGGATTGCAGGAATCAAGTCTGTCCACATTGACTCCTCCTCCTACTCCAGTTCCTCAGAATCATCGCTGCAGGAGCCGTCACGGTCTACCTCCACATGGACCCGTGAACGCTTACCTGATGCGACCGATATGAGCACAGCCGTGGCCAAACGTCAACAGGCCGTCCTGAAATTAATTTCCATGGGGAATCGAAGCCACACAGCGCAGGAGCTCTGGAATGCCATCAAGCAGGAGAGCGACGTGTGGTTTTTGCCAGCGAATCTCCAGCCAGGCTTGGTAGTGTGTGACAATGGCCGAAATCTGGTGGCAGCTATGAGCCTTGGCAACCTCACTCACATACCATGTCTGGCACATGTGCTCAACTTGGTCGTGCAGAGTTTTTTGAGGGGCTATCCGGATCTTGATGCACTGCTGCACAAGGTCCGCCTAGAGTGCGCTCACTTGCGACATTCCAGCATGGCCAGATCGCGCATTGCAGCTCTGCAACGCAGATTTCGCCTTCCTGAACATCGCATCATATGTGACGTACCCACCAGGTGGAATTCCACGTTACATATGTTGGAGCGGTTGTGTGAGAAGCAGCCAGCAGTAATGGAGTATCAGCTGCATCAGGCGCAATCAACTCGCAATTTGCGCCGTTCACACTTCACCACTGCTGAGTGGGCCTCTATGAAGGACATCTGCCACGTTTTGCGTGCGTTTGATGAGTCAACGCGGATGGCGAGTGCAGATGATGCACTAGTCAGCCTGACTGTCCCCCTTATCTGCCTGCTTCAAAAACACTGCAAGCACTAAGGGATGAGGTTTTGGAAGAGGTGGAGGATGAGAGTCACAAATTACATCACCTTCTGGACAGTCAGCGCAACGTGGTTCCTCACAAAGGGCTGGGCAGGGCTCACTTTGTGAGGAGGATGAGGAGAGTCAATGGAGGAGGAAGACATCGCTCCAGCGGGAGGTACACAACGCTCTAGTCAGTATGTAGAGCGAGGGTGGGGTGATGCAGAGCAGGCAGAGATGACGCCTCTTGCAGGGGACAGCGTTTCTTGGCCAGTTGGGAGTCTGCAGCACATGGTTGATTTCATGCTGCAGTGCCTGAGAAACGACCGCCGCATCGCCCACATTCTCACCACGTCTGATTATTAGGTGTACACCCTCCTAGACCCTCGCTACCGGGACAACTTACAAAGCCTCATCACACCGTTGAACCGGGAGCGTAAAATGCGGGAGTACCAAGACACACTGGTGCAATCCATAATGTTCTCCATTCCAGCCGAGAGCACTGCTGCTGCTACTGCTTTACAAAGCAGCTCTGTGCGTCGAGGCAGTGGAGACAGCTCTGCAACAAGAGGGAGCACAATCAGCGCCTCTTCAAAAGGCAAGACCAGTATGTTCCAAATGTGGCGAAGTTTTGTGGCAGCGCCACAAATGTCTACACCATCCGAGACGGCTCCAGTCAGCAGGAGGCAACGTTTCCGTAAGATGGTGACATACTACATGTCTTTCCCTCTCAGTGTACTCCCAGATGGCTCTTCCCCATTCAAGTTTTGGGTCTCTAAGCTGGATACATGGCCAGAGCTTAGCCAGTATGCATTGGAGGTGCTGGCTTGCCCTGCTGCCAGTGTATTATCGGAGCGCATCTTTAGTGCTGCAGGTGGTGTACTAACAGACCGTCGCATACGACTATCCTCCGATAATGTAGACCGGCTTACTTTTCTGAAAATGAACAAGGCATGGATCTCGCCAGAATTTGTCCGTTTTCAGATTAAATAACTGGTTCGCAACGTTATCCATGTCTCCTGTTATGTTCATCTTTCTACCACCTAAACTCTACTCCCTGGGCTACAACACTGCCAGTTGCTGCTCAGAAGTGTCGTGTCCACAGACCAATACACAAGCTATAGTGTTAGTGGGGTTCAGTAACGCCAGCTGTTCCCCTGCTGTGTGTCCGGCAAGAAGTCTCCTGTTCCCTACACATGCACAGAAAAACCCATGTCGAACATGCTCCAAATAGGGAAGAGTCGTCACCCTGATTGTTATGCTTAAAACAGGAAATTGTGAAGTTTTCCGGGCCTAGAATGATAAATTTTTATGACAAATATGGACAAATAATAATTTGTCATCACAGCGCATATCTGCACATGTCTATTAGAAATGGTAACAAAAACTAAAACATAGTCTTCACTTTTTGAAATTAATGCATAAAAGTACATTTCATACTTATCAATTAATGCTTTTAAGGAACTTTATCTGTACCTGTAAGATAATGCAGTCAATGGATGTACGAATCATAAAATCCTCATCATCATCATCACGAGTTTTATTTATGACAGACATTATAAAATACACATACTGATGCCAACTGTAACTTCACACACCATATATGAAATGGCCAGCATCTAAACCTGGTAATAATGTGCAATAATAAATTATTACATCTAGAAAGTGCATCATGCATACTGACAATAGGTAGTTATACCTGCAAGTGCTGTTGAAACAACCACAACAGATATAAATTAATAATGGTATATAGGTATCACAGTGCATAGTTACTCATGGACAATGTCGATGTAATACTGTACCTCAATAAAGTCAGCGTCAACCATTATGCTTGTTAGTCTTGTACATTGTTAAAGAGGGAACGTTCTTTTTTTGTTGGTCATAGGTGGAGTATTAGACAGTAAATGATTACTGCTGTCGTATTTTTGGCGTCCCTAGGGCGCAATAACGCTGCGTAACGTCACATTTTATAGAGTCATCTAATTGACACACGCTACCCTACCCTACGCGTGACAGTAGGAAGGTAGTGTTGACGGATAAAGCCTTGCGCAACCAGACATGCTTTTACCCTCTTCAACACTGTACAAGCAAAAATTGCATGATTGCAGCCGCAGACTTTATTGACATACAGTATAACATCGCCATTACCCATCAGAGGCTGTCCACTGTCTGATACAGACATAGAATATACCTTTGCTATCCGTAGCCTTTGTTTCACCTACACTTGCAGGCACACACTTAAATTGTGACAATGCATTATGTTTTTTTAAATGGTTATTTTTTATCGTACATTATTGTGTCATCACATTGATGAGTCCATGCTGGACATGTCATACATGCTGTACAAAGTAACGATTTTATTAACTTAAATAATTGAAATGTCTGTGACTGTCACATCTAAATTGCAATGATGATGATGATGAGTGACTATTACAAAATCCATTGTCTTCACTATGTTATGGTTTAACATAGCGTTCCTTAAGCATTATTCATAAATACAAAAATGGACTTTTATTCTTAAATTTACAACACTATATTTTGTAACCAATTTTTTGGGTGGTGTGTTGTTCCATTTCTTGTTGGCATGTGCATATATGCGTTTATATTTGCAGTGTCTTTATTTTTATTCTTGAAGTTAGGAAACATGTGTATCTTCGTACCGTGTTAGCCAGTAGATAGAAAAATATTTAGACTTGAGAGTCCGCAGTGGTTGATACCTTTTAAATGGATAACTGAAAAGATGGTAACAAATTGCAAGCTTTTGAGGCTACTCACGTCTCTTCATCAGGCAAAGACTAAAACAAAAAATGAAGCATCACATATTTCTATACACAACAGGACACAGGAATAGTGCAATGGTAAGACAAGTAACTGACGTGTAGCAGAACTGTCATTATCACAGAGGGATGAACATAAATATTGGAACAGTTCCTAGATAAGGATAGAAAGTTTTTATTGCCCTCTGATTGGGGTCTGGTTTTGTGTTTTCATGCCCCTGGAAGGGCAGAGACGCAGATTCCTTAATTGATATAGAATGACATAAATCCGTGTGATCTATTCATTCCATCACTAACAGTGTCAAAGGTCATGATGAGCTTATATTCTGAAACCTTTGTATCTTTCTCATATTTGAAGTTATATTTTAATACCAGTAATTCCATATCCATCATGCTATGACCGGGCATACAAAATTGTTTTGCCACGGGTAAATCCATTATTTTTTCTCTTATTGTGTGGCGCTGATAATTCATCCTTGTTCTCATTTTTTGGCCGGTCCCCCCTCACTTGTCCCTCCCTACTTGTCTTACCTATTCCTGTGTCCTGTTGTGTGTAGAAATATGTGATTCTTCATTTTTTGTTTTAGTCTTAGCCTGATGAAGAGACCTGAGTAGTCTCGAAAGCTTGGAATTTGTTACCCATATTTTCAGTTAGCCATTAAACGGTATCAACCACAGAGGACTCTCAAGTATAAATATTTTTCTATTCTTGGAATTGAAATTCATCATTTTATTGTCCTAGTGAAACTTCATTTATTCTTGTTTGAAGTACATACATTTGCAATGGCCACGTAACAAGGCAATAACTCAATATTTTATGCCTACACCCTCCTTGACCCTGGCTTCAACACCGCCAGTTGCTGCTCAGAAGTGTTAGATGCACAGATGAAAACAATTGCTGATGTGTTTGTGGGGTTCAGTAACGCCTGCTGTTCCCCTGCTGTGTGTCTGGCAAAAATTACTGCTGCTAACTACAACTTCAACTTCAAACATCTCATACTAGGCCTCTGCCTACACCCTCCTTGACCCTGGCTTCAACACCGCCAGTTGCTGCTCAGAAGTGTTAGATGCACAGATGAAAACAATCGCTGATGTGTTTGTGGGGTTCAGTAACGCCTGCTGTTCCCCTGCTGTGTGTCTGGCAAAAATTACTGCTGCTAACTACAACTTCAACTTCAAACATCTCATACTAGGCCTCTGCCTACACCCTCCTTGACCCAGGGCTTCAACACCGCCAGTTGCTGCTCAGAAGTGTTAGATGCACAGATGAAAACAATCGCTGATGTGTTTGTGGGGTTCAGTAACGCCTGCTGTTCCCTGCTGTGTAAAACACCCAAAAACAACATCCGTAGCCACCGGAAAAACCTCTCGGGCTAATAACAAAGGCCGAAAAAGAAAGCAAAACAAAAAATAGGACTAAAAATTATATCAGAATAATTATAATATAATGAGTCCACAATGTTGAGAGGATTTTATGAAAAGTATATAAATATTTATTAATAGAATATCAAAATACAAACAAGGAGTACGAAGGTGAGATAATACAACATAATTTGGCAAATAATAAAGATGAAAATTATATATAGCCAGACAGAAAAAACTATCGCCCTGGTGTTAGACCCCAGTGTAATAATTGAATAAGCATATGGGAAAAGAACTGCATATAGGCAGAATATCTACCAATGCACATATCCAATTGTGATGGATCTAATATGATGTAATCAGCTCAAATTAAATAGTAGCAGATATTATGTTAATACCATTCCTACTACTATCAGTATAAATCCCGGAATATAAAGGTATTTGGGAGAATGCATATAGAAAGGGCATCAGCTAATATATACAATAAGGTACGAATAATCTGGCCAATTGCACCAGTATATATATCAATCAAAAATAATTTTTGCTTTCTTTTTCGGCCTTTGTTCCCCTGCTGTGTGTCTGGCAAAAATTACTGCTGCTAACTACAACTTCAACTTCAAATATCTCATACTAGGCCTCTGCCTACACCCTCCTTGACCCTGAGCTTCAACACCGCCAGTTGCTGCTCAGAAGTGTTAGATGCACAGATGAAAACAATCGCTGATGTGTTTGTGGGGTTCAGTAACGCCTGCTGTTCCCCTGCTGTGTGTCTGGCAAAAATTACTGCTGCTAACTACAACTTCAACTTCAAACATCTCATACTAGGCCTCTGCCTACACCCTCCTTGACCCAGGGCTTCAACACCGCCAGTTGCTGCTCAGAAGTGTTAGATGCACAGATGAAAACAATCGCTGATGTGTTTGTGGGGTTCAGTAACGCCTGCTGTTCCCCTGCTGTGTGTCCGGCAAAAATTACTGCTAGCTACCTAATCATGGTGAAAAAAACATGACATGTCAAAGTGTCTAGTGCTACACATAGATATGAGGCTACACCCTGATTTCTAAGCTGTAAACATTTGAAACGTCAACTTTAAAACCATAAAATGATTAGTCTTTGTCACAAATCTGTTACAAAATAATTGTGACATATTATTACAGATATGCACATGTCGAAAACAAATGCAAACACAAAGCCTACTTATGCTATAGGATACTGATGGTCAACCTTGTCACTCCATAGCTTAGACAAATCCAACTCACATCATGACTCAAATGCTGCAATGTTGGAAGTGCATAATGTGGGTTGAACTTTGACAACTGCTGCAGTGCGAAGGTTATACTTCAGTGTTCTTGCCTTTTAAATAAAAGCATACAAGTAAATATAATAATCCAATGTTGATTAAGGGACGTGATGTACACCTGTAATATTGTGCAAACAATGCATGTAGGAATAGTCCTCTTCAACATTACTTATATTTGTTTCATTTTAAAAAATACATATTTAATTAGAAAGTTAACAGCCCATATCATAAAGGTCCTTCATGTAAACATGATAATCGCTAACAAAAATCATGCATTACCTTGGTAAGTCAATAGTGCATAGTCACAATAGCAAAATATATACCTGTAAGTGGTGCTGAAAGAACGACAACTGATAGAATAGGTGAATGATATCTATTTATCAGACTGAATAGCGACACCTGTACAATGTCGATATAATACTGTACCTTAACAAAACAGCTGTGTCACATCTCACACTCGTTTTTCTTGTAGCTTGTTATGTAATAGGGCACATGCGTGTATGTTTCATCATAGGTGCATGTTTACTGAGTAAAGCAGTCATGACAATGCCTTTGTGTTTTTCGGTACGCTTGCGATGATGAACGATGCGCACCGTGAATGTTAGTCTGCGTCATAAGACGTACAGACGCTCCAATACCCAACGCGTCACAGCAGGAAGCCAGTCTGTGCGTCCAAACAAGGCGCAACCATACATGCACGTAACCTTTTATAAAGCTATATAAAAAAAAGGATGTAGTAGTAACGCACACTTTATTGAGGTACAGTATTATATCGCCAATTCACCATCTGTGGCTATGCAGTCTCATCTATATATACCTTATCTATCCGTTGTCATGCTTGCAAGTCCACAGTCAGGCATAAATATCTGTTTTCACTCTGCACTATGCACTTTTTACATTTTTTGTTTGTTAATATAAAATGATTGGCACATATTATCAGTATTACATGATGGAAATTTTAGATATTTTTTAAAAAATTTTAGTGATATTATTCACCAAATGTAAAGTTTTATGAATGTCAAAGATAACTTGTAATGCTGATTATGTTTTTAAGTCAGCCATTCATTGTCTACACAATAAAAATGGTGTACATACTGTTACTTAGCCATCATTAATGGATTCTGATATGTACTTGTATGCTTTTATTTTAAACCGTTATAGCAGATTATTTAACCTATTTTAATTGTGGTTTGCATTGCTTTTCAACATGTTAATGTATGCGTTTATGTTTGTAAATTATTAATTTACATATATTTTTTTAAGTAAAATCATCATCTTATGGTACTAAAGGTTATATTTCTCTTGTTTGGAGTATAGACATTTTTAATTGACACGTAACAAGGAAAATACTGATATAGTATTTAAACATCCTCCTTGACCCTGGGCTCCAACACCGCCAGTTGTTGCTTCGGAAGTGCTGTTAGCGCAGTGAACACTTGCTCCTGTGTTACTGGGGTTCAGTAATGTCAGCTGTTCCCCTGCTGTGTGAACGGCAAAAAGTCCTGCTGCCTCCACCATGTTTCTCTTCTCATCCCTGGGCTACAACACCGCCAGTTGTTGCTCAGAAGTGCTGTTAGCACAGTGAACACTTGCTCCTGTGTTACTGGGGTTCAGTAATGTCAGCTGTTCCCCTGCTGTGTGAACGGCAAAAAGTCCTGCTGCCCCCACCATGTTCTCTTCTCATCCCTGGGCTACAACACCGCCAGTTATTGCTCGGAAGTGCTGTTAGCGCAGTGAACACTTGCTCCTGTGTTACTGGGGTTCAGTAATGTCAGCTGTTCCCCTGCTGTGTGAACGGCAAAAGTCCTGCTGCCTCCACCATGTTCTCTTCTCATCCCTGGGCTCCAACACTGCCAGTTATTGCTCGGAAGTGCTGTTAGCGCAGTGAACACTTGCTCCTGTGTTACTGGGGTTCAGTAATGTCAGCTGTTCCCCTGCTGTGTGAACGGCAAAAAGTCCTGCTGCCTCCACCATGTTCTCTTCTCATCCCTGGGCTACAACACCGCCAGTTGTTGCTCGGGAAGTGCTGTTAGCACAGTGAACACTTGCTCCTGTGTTACTGGGGTTCAGTAATGTCAGCTGTTCCCCTGCTGTGTGAACGGCAAAAAGTCCTGCTGCCTCCACCATGTTCTCTTCTCATCCCTGGGCTACAACACTGCCATTATTGCTCGGAAGTGCTGTTAGCGCAGTGAACACTTGCTCCTGTGTTACTGGGGTTCAGTAATGTCAGCTGTTCCCCTGCTGTGTGAACGGCAAAAAGTCCTGCTGCCTCCACCAAAGTTCTCTTCTCATCCCTGGGCTCCAACACCGCCAGTTATTGCTCGGAAGTGCTGTTAGCGCAGTGAACACTTGCTCCTGTGTTACTGGGGTTCAGTAATGTCAGCTGTTCCCTGCTGTGTGAACGGCAAAAAGTCCTGCTGCCTCCACCAGGTTCTCTTCTCATCCCTGGGCTACAACACCGCCAGTTGTTGCTCGGAAGTGCTGTTAGCACAGTGAACACTTGCTCCTGTGTTACTGAGGTTCAGTAATGTCAGTTGTTCCCCTGCTGTGTGAACGGCAAAAAGTCCTGCTGCCTCCACCATGTTCTCTTCTCATTCCTGGGCTACAACACCGCCAGTTGTTGCTCGGAAGTGCTGTTAGCACAGTCAACACTTGCTCCTGTGTTACTGGGGTTCAGTAATGTCAGCTGTTCCCCTGCTGTGTGAACGGCAAAAAGTCCTGCTGCCTCCACCATGTTCTCTTCTCATTCCTGGGCTACAACACCGCCAGTTGTTGCTCGGAAGTGCTGTTAGCACAGTGAACCCTTGCTCCTGTGTTACTGGGTTCAGTATGTCAGCTGTTCCCCTGCTGTGTGTACGGCAAAAAGTCCTGCTGCCTCCACCATGTTCTCTTCTCATCCCTGGGCTCCAACACCGCCAGTTGTTGCTCGGAAGTGCTGTTAGCACAGTCAACACTTGCTCCTGTGTTACTGGGGTTCAGTAATGTCAGCTGTTCCCCTGCTGTGTGAACGGCAAAAAGTCATGCTGCCTCCACCCGGTTGTCTTCTCATCCCTGGGCTTCAACACTGCCAGTTGTTGCTCGGAAGTGTCATTGGCACGGGTACTCACTCCTGCCCAGACTGGTTACAGCACGCCATCTGTTTCCTGTCAGTGTAAACGTCACTTAGCCTCCAATAAGTTGTCCTGTCGTGTTGCGGTCGGGTTAGCCGACTCTATGGTGCTTGGAGTTTAGGTGCTTCCTATGTGTGCTGCGGGATATGCAAATAAAGGCTGTTTCCGTTGTGACAATAGGACAATCACCCACTGTAGTACTGTGGGATTCGGTAACTGCGGCCGGCTCGCGGCCTGTCAACTTAAATTTCATGGGTACCTTCTGCTACCCGTCCGGGTTCCAGTACTGTCAGCTGGTTCTCCGAAGTGCCTTTGGCCTAGGTGCCTCCATCTCGGTATCCGAGTTCCAGCAACGTCTGCTGGTCCTTGGTAGTGCTTTGGAGCACAGGTACCTCCTGCTTAGTAACCGTGTCCCAGTAACGTCAGCTGGTCCTCGGTTGTGCCATTGGCTCTTTTCCTTCTGCTGCCCTCCGGGTTCCAGCACAGTCAGCTGGTCCTCGTTACTTGCATTGGCTCTTGTACCTTCTGCTACCCGTCCGGGTTCCAGTACCGTCAGCTGGTTCTCCGCAGTGCCTTTGGCCTAGGTGCCTCCATCTCGGTATCCGAGTTCCAGCAACGTCTGCTGGTCCTTGGTAGTGCTTTGGAGCACAGGTACCTCCTGCTTAGTAACCGTGTCCCAGTAACGTCAGCTGGTCCTCGGTTGTGCCATTGGCTCTTTTCCTTCTGCTGCCCCTCCGGGTTCCAGCACAGTCAGCTGGTCCTCGTTACTTGCATTGGCTCTTGTACCTTCTGCTACCCGTCCGGGTTCCAGTACCGTCAGCTGGTTCTCCGCAGTGCCTTTGGCCTAGGTGCCTCCATCTCGGTATCCGAGTTCCAGCAACGTCTGCTGGTCCTTGGTAGTGCTTTGGAGCACAGGTACCTCCTGCTTAGTAACCGTGTCCCAGTAACGTCAGCTGGTCCTCGGTTGTGCCATTGGCTCTTTTCCTTCTGCTGCCCCTCCGGGTTCCAGCACAGTCAGCTGGTCCTCGTTACTTGCATTGACTCTTGTACCTTCTGCTACATTTACAAATTGAAGATTTTTTCAATGCTTTTTTGGGTAATCACTCTGGATCTCCAACAATTAAGACGACGACCCTGATGACCACCCCGAAGAAGATGACGACCACAAGGACGACGAGCATCAAGCCAACCAGCCTAAACACCATCACAAAGAAGAAATAAAATATTACCAAACAGGACTAAGAAGGTTAAGACAAACTACAAGATACAGAACAAGAGACTTAAGAACAATAAGCAGAAGATCAAAAAGCAGAAGAACATGAAGTATAAGACCAAAATGAAGAGCAAAATATATGCTCTAAATTATAAGCAGAAGAAGACTAAGCAGTGTATGGGGGTGAGTCCGTTCCTCCTCGTGGTGCCCCTGGAAAATGCCTGCTGCTGCAGGCTAAACTGAACATGGACAAATACTGTTGTAATTTAAATCTTTTGTGACAGCAAGAACGGAAGGATGAAAAATTCATACTTTGACAGATTACAAGTACAGAATTCTCTTTCACAAATAAGAATATGATGAAGAAGATGAAGTACAATATGAATAAGAATAATAGTTTAATAAGAAGAATATGAGTAATGTTAACAAAAAGATGAATAGCAAGAAGTTTAAGAAGAAGATAAAGAAGGTGAAGATGAAGAATAATTTGATGAAAAAGATGATGCTGCTGAGATTATGAAGGAGAAAGTGTGTCAAAAGTTAAAAAGGTGAAGAGCTTGGAAGTTGTGAAATATACATATTTGCCAAAATAGAAAAAACGTTAACAACATTGTCAATTTCTTCGTCAATCCGAAACATCTTTAAAAAAAAAATATTTATGCTATTCCATTTGATTGGGTTTAAACATCTATGCCTTTAATGTCTCCTCAACCTTCCCCAATACATTCTACATTACTCTTTGTTGTTTTCCTTCATGTACAATTAACCAACAAGGCAAGAATGGGGTTTTTTTAATTCCGATATTTTGTTCCCATAGACTTACATTGGATTTCCGGTATCGGGTATCGCCGATATTTTTTGGGTATCGGCGATACCATTCCGATTCCGATACTTTTGGATATCGGAAAGTATCGCTCAACTCTAATGATGAATGAAAAAGTGACATTGGCAACAGAGGTGGCAGCGTAACAGAAAAATCTCCCATATGAAAGCAAAAAATTTGGGTGTAGAGTGTAGCCGCACCACCAGCACTGCTGAAACGAGCCATCGTGGAGGCTTTTCCTGTTTGCTGGGCCTGATTGCTTTTCTCAAAAAAACAGGTGATGTCACTTTAATGTACTATTGTGTTAGAATAGCAAAATTCGTGGATATCATCCGCGCTGCTGTACAAAGAACGGTCCAGACGTGTTGAAGATAAGAAATGGCTTTTTATTCTCAACGTGTTTCGAAGTCACTAGGACTTCTTCCTCAAGAGATGCTATTAGTTAGCAATTTTCCGATTCTAAAACTGTGATTCGGTCATCGCTTTGACCTGTGGATCTGCAGCAGCTGTCAACTCTGATGATTTATATACCTTAACATTAAGAAATATCAGGTGAGTTCAAACTTATTGAGAACCTGAAATAATCATCGTATAAGACCCTATTGGTGCTTTTGTTCTGTAATGTCTCTTGTTTTTAATGTACTATTTGTTAGGGTTCGATTTCCCGCTGCTGCACAAGGGAGTCTCGAACCCGTCCCTCGCGGTCTCCCATTCATCTCCGGCCGCAGTGGAGCCTGCTCAGCAGAGGCGTCGGTCCAGGCGTCTTGCCCATCCACTAATGGGCAGTGACTGTTGTTGCCTTTCCTGGATCGCTATTATAGCCAATGCTGGAGTAGACGTCTTTGGGACAAAGTACTGCATTTCCTTCTGAGCATGCCCAGAGTAGATCTCTCATTGGAGATCAGGGGTCACATGCTCAGGTACTGCAGCAGCTCCTATTGGTCCGCCAGGAAGGCCCTGTTACTACTAGTCTTCTGGAACAGGTTTCTCATTGGTCTTGTTCCTGGAAGGTCCTGTTGCTGTTACTATAAAAGGGTAGCATGGCTGGGCCCGCCATGCGCTAATATCAACCATTGTATGCTATGCGCCAGTGTGGTCATGCGTGTGTGTGGTTAGGACCCGGCTGAAATAAGCCACTAGAATATCGACTTAA
>JARQOD010000010.1:12180606-12302827 GCA_033576555.1 Oophaga sylvatica
AAAAGGGGGGGTTAAATTTTGGGGGGGGGTTTTCCCAAGGGGTTTTAGGAAACCATCAGTGGGCTCCCCAAAAAAACGAAACCCGGGGCGTCCCTTTTCTAAATTTTCCAAACCCCAAAATTTTTGGTTTTTTGGGGAAAAGGGGTTTCAAAAAAGCTTTTCCTTCCTTTTTTTCAAAAGGCCCTTTTTTGGCCGTCCCGCCCCAAAGTGGTTTCCCCCCCCCACATGGGGGGGTTTCAGCGTATTTCAGGTTAATTTTGGGGGGAAAAAAAAACTTTTTTGGGGGTCCAATTTCCCCTTTTTCCCCCCTTTTGGGGGGAAAAAAAAAAAAAATTTGGGGGACAAAAAACAAAATGTTGGGGGGAAAAAAAAAAAAAAATGTTTTTTTTTTTCTTCAGGGGGGCTTTTTACTTTAAATAAACTTGCTTTTGGAAGAAATTTTGGGGTTTTTAAAAAGGGTGCTTTCCCAAACCAAAATCAAAGGAAAAAGTTTTTTTTGGGGGTCTAGTTTCCCAAAAAGGGGGTTTCCCCTGGGGGGGGTTTTTTTTCCACTGTTTTTTGACTTCAGTGCCCAATCCCAAACCCCAAACATGGCATTTTTCTCAATTCCCCCCAAATTTTTGGGTTTGGGGGAAAATTTTCAAATGGCGCTCCTTCCTTTTCGCCCCCTTGCCTTTGGGCCCCCAAAACGGGGGGTTCCCCCCCCTTTCTTTTGGGGTTTCAGGGGGGGTACTCGGGGGGGGAAAAATTTGGGGCAACCAATTTTGGGGTCAAATTTTTTTCCTTTTTCCCTTGGGGAAATAAAAAAAGGGGGGGGATTTTAAAAAAACATTTTGCTTTGTGGAAAAAAAAAATTTTTGATTTTTTTTTTCAGGCCCTTCAAAATTTTTTAACTTGCTTTAAACCCAACGGGGGGGTTTTTAAAAGTGCCTCACCCCACCCCTTAGAAAAAAATTTTCCTTTTGGGGGGGGTTCCATTTTCCCCAAAAGGGGGTCCATGAGGCTGGTTTCCCTGTTTTAGGAAAATCAGGGGCCCTTCCACCGGGGGAACATTGGGGGTCCTTTTCCCCCAATTCCACCCAATTTTTTGGTTTTTGGAATGGGGGTCAAAAGGGCCCCACCCCTTTTTCCTTTTTTTGGCCCCCTTGCCGTGCGCCCAAAAAATTTTTTTTCCCCCCCCAAAATTAGGGGGTTTCGGGGCTTTACTCGGGACAATTTGGGGGCCCCAAAAAAAAACCTTTTTTTGTGGTAAAATTTTTTCTCCTTTTTCCCTTGGGAAAAAAACCCAAATTTGGGGGGGGGCCCAAAAAAAAAAAACATTTCTTGGGGGGAAAAAAATAGGGATTTTTTTTTTTTTTTCCCCGGGCCCTTTTAACTTTTTAAAAAAATTTTGCGTGAACCCCTTTGGGGGTTTTAAAAGGTGCAAAACCCAACCCCATCTAGAAAAGGGTTTCCTTGGGGGGTTTTTTCTGGGGTTTCCCCAAAAAGGGGGGTCACATTTTTGGGGGGTTTACACTTTTTTTGGAAATTTCAGTGGTTTCCCCAAAAAACGCAACCTTTGGGGGCCCTTTTTCTAAAATTCCGGGCCAAACTTTGGTTTGGAAAAGTCAAATAGCTTTTTCCTTAAAATTTGGGCCCCTTTGGCCGGGTTGCCCCCCAAATTTGTGGTTCCCCCCCAAAATTTTTGGGGGGGTTAAGCTTTAATTTCAGGAAAAGGGTTGGACAAAAAACCCTTTTTTTTTGGGCCCCTTTTTCCCCCTTTTCTTTCCCTTTTGGGGGAAAAATAAAAAAAAATTGGGGGCCCAAAAAAAAATCTGTTTGGGGGGAAAAAATTAAAAAAAAAATATGATTTTTTTTTTTTTCCCGGCCCCTTTTTTCCCATTAAAATTGGGGTGAAGAATTTTTTGGGGGTTTTAAAAAGGGGGTCACCCAAAACCCCTTGTTTAAGTTTTTTTTGGGGGGTTTTTCTGGGTTCCCCCAAAAGGGGGGTTCCACATGGGGGGGGTTTCCCTTTTTTTAGGCCCTTCAGGGGGTTTCCCCAAAAAAGGGCCAACATGGGTTTTTTTTCCCCTTTTTCCCCAACCCCCAATTTTGGGGGTTTGGAAAAAGGGCCCAAATTTGGGTTTCCTTTCCATTTCGGGGCCCCTGCCGTGCGCCCAAAAACAGTGGTTTCCCCCCCCCAAATTATGGGGTATCAGCGTACTCAGGGATAAGTTGGACAACAACTTTTGTGGTCCAATTTCTCTTCTTACCCTTGGGAAAATAACAAATTGGGGACTAAAACATCATGCTTTTGGAAAAAATATGATTTTTTTTCTTCACTGCTCTACATTATAAACTTGCGTGAAGCACTTGGGGGTTCAAAGTGCTCACCACAAATCTAGATAAGTTCCTTAGGGGGTCTAGTTTCCAAAATGGGGTCACATGTGGGGGGTTTCCACTGTTTAGGCACATCAGGGAATCTCCAAACGCGACATGGCGTCCAATCTCAATTCCCCCAATTTTAGTTTGGAAAAGTCAAACGGCGCTCCTTTCATTCCAAGCCCTGCCGTGACCCAAACAGTGGTTTTCCCTCACATATTGGGTATCGGCGTACTCAGGAGAAATGGCACAACAACTTTATCAGTCCATTTTCTCCTTTTTCCCTTGTGAAAATAAAAAAAATGTTTGTAATAAATCATTTTTGTGACTAAAAAGTAAAATGTTCATTTTTTCCTTTCACATTGTTTCAGCTCCTGTGAAGCACCTGAAGGGTTAATAATCTTCTTGAATGTGGTTTTGAGTAGCTTGAGGGGTGCAGTTTTTTAAAATGGTGTCACTTTTGGGCATTTTCTACCATATAGATCCCTCAAAGTGACTTCAAATGTGAGGTGGTCCCTAAAAAAAATGGCTTTGTAAATTTTGTTGTAAAAATGAGAAATCGCTGGTCAACTTTTAACCCTTATAACTTCCTAACAAATAAAAATTTTGGTTCCAAAATTGTGCTGATGTAAAGCAGACATGTTAGAAATGTTATTTCTTAACTATTTTGTGTGACATATTTCCCTGTTTTAAGGGAATAAAAATTCAAAGTTTGAAAATTGCAAAATTTTCAAAATTTTCGCCATATTTGCATTTTTTTCAAAAATAAACGCAAGGTATATGGAAGAAATTTTACCACTAACGTGAAGTACAATATGTCACGAGAAAACATTCTCAGAATCGCAATATCCGTTGAAGCGTTCCAGAGTTATAACCTCATAAAGAGACAGTGGTCAGAATTGTAAAAATTGGCCCGGTCATTAACGTGCAAACCACCCTTGGGGGTGAAGGGGTTAAAGGAAAACTGTTTGATATCATAGAAACAAGAGCCATCTAAAAATTTCCATTATCAGATTTGAATTCAGGAGGTCAAAATTATTAATAAATTGCTCATTTCATAACTGAACCTGAAAAGTTTTGAAAATATGTAGAACAGTGTTATTAAAGGGATTTTTCCACAAATAAAGTAATTTTTAAATAATAGATCTTATATAATGTTGCACAATTGGATCTGTTAATTTTTTCTTTCCTGTGCTGAGATAATCTTGAAAAAGTGCGGTCCTGTAGTGTAATGTTTGTGTCTGACCGTGAAGGAACATGAGCTGATCATACCACAGCTCCTAGGCAGGAGAGGATACAGACATAACAGGATGTGATAGCAGCTGATTGTTTTTATGTTTCTACTTTTAAGTAATGTTTTACCTCAAAGAAAGAATTGGCTGTTATCGCATGCTGTAATATCTGTGTATTCTCTTTTGCTTCCTACCCTTGCAAAGAGACATGGCATGATCAGACCATAATCCTGTACAGTCAGACAGGGCCAATACACAGTTCCAGCAGGGCTATAATTATAAGTTATAAAGAAAAGCGTACGCACAGCCCCAAGATGGTGCAAGAGTAAAGGCCCAAACCATGAATTAGTAGAAAGAAACTCTGGTGGATGCCGCGTCCCTGTCAGAGCGTGACACAGCTCTCTGACCATCGTCTTCACCTAAGGTGACTTCATCCTTCACCCTGGCCAGTTGCCTCGTTTATGTCCGGTTCCACAAGATTTTAGCTTTCTTTAAGCAAGCGTCCACAATTACTACATTATACTGTGTAGCTGACGAAGGTCTTAGGACCGAAACGTTTTACCTGTATACTACTGTTTGGACCTTATTAAAGTTTTTCACCTTGCAAATTAATTCTGAAGTTGAGTGCAGAGTTTCTTTCTAATAATTATAAGTTATGTCAGTACAGGAATATTTTTTAAACACATCTATTTGTGGAAATTATTATTATTATTTAAATATCTATTGTTTAAAATGTAAAAAAAATAATTTATTCATAGGAAAACCCTGTTAAATATGCATACAATAAGTGATAACTTGCAGATTGTTGGAAACATTGATTCTGAGAACGAGTCTCTAAAGTGATAGGTGATAAATTGTTAAGATACAGATAGCCTCTTTTAACAGTGATGTCTTCTTGGCAACTGCAACAATTAATAAACTTTCACAAGTTGTTAGCGTCACAAGCATGTGACTTATTAACTAATGTAGTAGTGTGGAGACTCAAGGGTCAATGGGTGCTTTCGTCCACTGGCTTGACTGTTTTTAGACAGACCGCATGGACCAGGGCTCATCCCACTGAAAGCCAGCACTCTTTCCCCCATGAGCATAATACTTCTACTACTCAGACAAAATAGGGTGAGGGTAAAACAGTGTGTCAATACTTTATTGAACCACCAACAGACAATAACTTATAGAACAGTCCCAGCAAATACACAAGATGGTGCAAATTGCAAAGTCTCACCTTTCCACTGGTTCTCAGGGATCAGAGCAGCTGCGACTTCAGGACTTCCAGGGCTGACTATCCCCACCAGTGGCACCCTGCTTTTGGTGGGCACTCATAGAGAGAAGGAAATGAAAAGTTTAGGAAGCTGACAGTGAATTGAGGTATATGGCCAGGTGACCTGATTATCCCAACTTTCATTTTCTGAACATCTTCATTGGGCTATATGACCAGATGTTCCCAACCTGGCTTCTCCAAATTTTTCCGTGGGGCCAGATGACTAGATGGTCCAAAACTGGCTTCTTCGAACATCTCCATGGGTTCAGTGATGGTCAATTGATCAGATCTCTATTCCTCCAGCTGGGGCTGTGGTCCCTTAAGCTGACTTCCTGCAAAGTGTGTCAAATCTATATCCCTCCGATTGGAGCCATGGTGACCTGGCTGCCGGTCTCTAGAGTTTCTTTGCAAAAGGATAGAGGTCCTTTTTATATCCATATCTGTCCTTCAGGCCATCATCCATAGGTCAGGGGGAAAGTGGGATGTAATCAACTCTTGACCCACTTGAAAAAAAATATGTCTGGCTTAAGAATAAGTGCTGTGTCGTTATATAAGTAGTATGATTTTATATATGAATTATTTATATATTTACGATTAATGTTTATAACATTTTTATGATCATGATTAAGGAAGTGATGTGCTATCTTTCTATAAATGCACTATATACTTGGTAAAGATTGCAGTTGGTAATTAAAGTTTTTCATCTTGGTAAAAATAAATTAAATAGAGATGAGTGAAAGTGCGAATATTCGAATTTCGCAAATTGCTTGAATTTGGCATGTAAATTTGATTAACTTCCAAGTTATTCATTCTGAATTGAATGTTCTGAATTATACTTTGGAGTCTCTACAAACTTCAAAGATTAATAAACAAAAGGTGTTAGAAAAAAATCATTAGTCCTGCCTCCGCAATCTACTGTCTGGTATATAGCGCCATCTAGCCTCACATTTCCTTCTTCAATAATATAGACCAAATGTGGAAAACCCTTATTTTCCGCCAAATTCAGCAAAATCAAAATGGTATAAAGGACAGAAGTAAAAAAAATATATACTCGCCTCACAACTCACCTGTCCCATCGCAGTCCATCATCCATTCTTTCATGTCACCTATCAACTTTTTTCCTCCTTCTTTAGGTGTGCAACTTCCTTTTCCCCTATCTTGTCTATGAATGAAGGTTTCTAGCACTATGTGGTACCTGACATCAAGATGTACATCTAGCGAAGGCCTCGTGTAATGTATATCATGACGTCAAAACATGCGCTGTGATGTTAGAGGTCTACTTGTTCACAGAAGTACTGGCACAGAGTGAAGATGTCTGAAGTAGACATTGTACCCCACAGGAAGGAGAAAAGAAGTTGTGGAATGAAGCTAAGGACCAGACAATGGGCAGTGGTGGTAAGAAAAGTGAGGAGCTTCTGTAGATGACAGAGTATTCATGTTTATAACTCATTTCCTTCAGAATGCTCACAAAGCTCAGATTTTTTTCACAATTAATATGCCATAAAATTTGTGTGGTACTGTCTTGCGACTGCATTTACTGTCCATTCTCCAATCTAGAAAACTTATCTGATTGTGCAGCTGACCTCTTATGTATTAGTTTAAGACTACAGTTAAAAATAAAGAGTCTGCCTAAAGATAAATGTCTAAAGGTAAGATTACTTAAAGAGGTTGTCTTGAACTTTTACATTGATGACCTATTCTCTAAAAATAGGTCATCAATATTTGATTGGTGGGGTCACAACAACAAGCACCACTGAGATCAGCTGTTCCCTGTACCAGCGGTGGCGGAAGTGCTCATTTGCACAGGTCAGTAAATGGTATTGTACTTCACATTTCATCCTATTAATTAGAATAAGGGTCAGACTTGCAGTGCCCATCCATGACTACTGTACAATTAATAAAGTTGTGCAGCTCTGCAACTGATTAAAGTCTGGCCATTGGCAGTGGGACTGAAATGGTTGATTGGCAGGAGTGGCCGGTATTATACCTTCACCAATCAGATTTTGATGACCTATTCTAATAATAGGCCATAAATGTGAAAGTTCCTAATAACCCCTTTAAAATTATGTTTGAAATAAATTATTCAAAATGATTAAATTGTTAGCCTTAACTTAGCCTATTTTGTCAATGGAGGTCCAATTTTCAGCACCCCTGCTTATCAGATGACTGAAGAGAAAAAAAAACTTCATTATTTAATAGGTACAACATTGCACTATATTACCCATGGCCTAATTATTAATTTATGATAAAGCATCAAACATTTAGAATGAAACCAACCAACAATATTATCGCCAGTAGCAGGTAAATATTAGGTCTGAAATGAATTACCATATATACTCATGTATAAGCCGACCCGTGTATAAGCCGACCCCCCTAATTTTGCCACAAAAAACTTGGAAAACGTATTGACTCGCGTATAAGCCGGGTGTATAAGTTGCCGTCCTGCTCTGTGCTCCCCCATCCAGCTCTGTGTGCCCCCATTCTCCTCTGTGCTCCCCTCCTCCTGCTCCATTATCCTGACCTGCTCGTGCTTTCCATCCTCCCCCGTTCCGCTCCATGCTCTCCGTCCTCCCCCCGTTATGCTCTGTGCTCTCCGTCCTCCCCCCGTTATGCTCTGTGCTCTCTGTCCTCCCCGTTATGCTCTGTGCTCTCCGTTCTCCCCCCGTTATGCTCTGTGCTCTCCGTCCTCCCCCCGTTATGCTCTGTGCTCTCCGTCCTCCCCCCCGTCCTGCTCCATGCTCCTTGTCCTCCTCCATCATACTCACCCTCCCCGTGCCATCGCTGAACGTCCCGGCCGGCAATCCTGCGGTCTCCCCGGCTTCCTGCAGCTCTCCCCGGCTTCCTGCAGCTCTCCAGCGCTGAGCGGTGACGTAATACCGCTCATTAAGGCCATGAATATGGAGGCGAGGCCCATGGGAGTGGCGTCGCGTCCATATTACATGACCTTAATGAGTGGTATTACATCACCGCTCAGCACAAGAGAGCTGCAGGAAGCCGGGGAAACCGCAGGATTGCCGGGATGTTCAGCGATGGCACGGGGAGGGTGAGTATGATGTCCCAGCCACCGGCTCCTGCCGCCGCATCACCTCCCCCACTGGTTTCTGCCATATGACTCGTGTATAAGCCGAGGGGGCATTTTCAGCACAAAAAAAGGTGCTGAAAATCTCGGCTTATACACTAGTATATACGGTACTTTCCCACAGATAGTTACAACAATCCTACAGCACAAGACTCTTCATTATTAAACTACATTCTGAAAAATACACATTCAGTAAAAAATGCTTTCATGTGTTAAAAATAATTTTCAAAGCACATTTTAGAAAATTACATATTGGGATAATAAGATTTTTTTTAAAAAGTTTGTGACTTGAATCTTACAGCTGTTGCTCATTTAAAAATTTGGCAACATTGAAAAATATTAAAATATAATAACTTAAGGCTAATGAATTACATAAAATTGTTTAAAGCTATAATTCAAGAATGTAAATACTTAATAATCTTCTTTTTTCAAGCACAGAACAATCTAATGTAAAACAAACAGCAAAAATGTAAATTACATATCCAGTTTGTCCACTACATCAGAGGCTTGCAATAAACAGAATTCTTAGCATCAAACAATGTTTAATGAATGTATTTGACTATAAAGTATATACTGCATTAAGATTTTATTTTGGTCTTTCTCCTTTATGTGTATATTCATCCTAACAAGTGAATTTTTAATTTTTATGCATTTCAAATCCATAATGTTTGATTTTTATCTGCTTTACATTTAACATCCCCTTACAATTTATATAAATATATTGTCTTTTTATAAATGTAAACGACTTTGCAAACACATTGAGTAATACAAATTATACATACTGAGTTAAAATTTCATTTCAGTTTATTATTTCTTCAAGCCATAACAAACAAACATTTTTGGGAAGAAAAATTTCTTTGCAATTTTGAATTTCATTCTAGAAGAGTTAAATAAAATCTCTGACCAGATCCTAAACATTTAGGTAATTCTGGAAGTTGTGAACTTAATAGAAATGTAGAAATTAGATTTGTTGGCTACATAGGATGCAGACACACACAGTCACTTGAGCTTGAAGGGCTCAAAACCTATTTTTCTTATGTAAAGTGATAATTATTCTAAATAAGTATGATCCATAATGATCAAACGATTGCTATCCAGTTTCAGATTTAGTATTAGGACTCAAAAGCTTTAGATAGAGGTGGAACTAGTATTTCCTGCACCAAGGGCAATAATCGGATTTAGATCTCCTCTTAGGCTCAAGGGTATGCCACACTAAGCGAGATCGCTAACGAGATCACTATTGCGTCACCATTTATGACGCAGTAGCGATCTCGTTAGCGACTTAGCTGTGAGATTCCAAACACAACTCATCAGCGATCTGTGATTCCAAACACATCTCATCAGCGATCTGTATAACGACCTCTGCGGTCGTTGGGAAAACTAGTCCCACCTGCGATGCTGGTGAAGTCGTTCATAAAGGGTGTCACACAGCGATTCAGGCTCACCAGCGGGACACCAACGACCAAAAAATGGCTCAGAACGTTTATAAGCGATCAACGACATCTCAGCAGGGGCCACATCGCTGCTACATGTCACACACAGCTAAGTCGCAAACGAGATCGCTAATGAGATCGCTACTGCGTCATAAATGGTGATGCAGTAGTGATCTCATTAGCGATCTCGTTAGCGATCTCGCTTAGTGTGGCATACCCTTTAAGGCTTAAACCAGATAAAGCAGCCATGTTGTGGTTCTAGTGCGGCCACTAACTAATTTTTTACCTACATGTAATAAAAAGTTTGGAGTCTTGCATTTAAATTGCAAATAGAAACAATTATTTCAGCGATTTTTTAATTCAACATTATATTAGGATATATATTCTGTCAGCTACAAGAGATGTTAAAGTGTGGGGTGGTGTTGATTAACAGGAGACTATCAGCTGAAAATGACTGTTTAAATCACATACAGGAGTTTAGATACAGTAAAGATGTATATCTTAGTACCGTGTTAGCCAGTAGATAGAAAAATATTTAGAGTTGAGAGTCCTCAGTGGTTGATACCTTTTAACGGCTAACTGAAAAGATGGTAACAAATTGCAAGCTTTCGAGACTACTCAGGTCTCTTCATCAGGCAAAGACTAATACAAAATCTGAAGAATCACATATTTGTACACAACACAGCACAGAAAAAAAAACAAAACAAAAAAAACAATAGATGAGACAAGTGACGTGAAGCAGAACTGTCATTATGGGAGAGGGATGAACAGTTGTGGCAATAAATATTGGACTAGTTCATAGATAAGGAGTGTGAAAGTTTTATTGCCCTCTGATTGGGGTCCTTAATTGATCCATCTTTTCAGTTAGCCATTAAAAGGTATCAACCACTGAGGACTCTCAAGTCTAAATATTTTTCATACAGGAGTTTAGTCAAACCATAACATCACCAAGCCTTGTTATGCTATTTTAATGGATTTGACAGGGCACAGGATAAAGGACATATATACCAGGATGTGCCCAGGATGGGGGACATATATATACCAGGATGTGCCCAGGATTAATGTCATATATACCGTATTTATACCAGGATAGGGAACATAAACACTTGGATGGGGATTATATATACAAGGATGAACAATGGATGGGGAACACATATATCAGTATGGGGAACATATATCATAGGATGGGGCCCAGGATGGGGAACATATATACCGGGATGAAGGATATATATATATATATACACAAATGAGGGACATGCGGGAAGCAGACTGGGGGCTCAGGTCCAAATTTTGCATCTGGGCCCATCAGACTCTAGTAACACCACTGTCAGTATGATTTCTGAATTTGAATCTCAGCAGATCTGCTCATCTCTCCTATCCTGTATTAGAAAGGGCAGTCTATTTATATGAGTCGACATCCTCAGTATTTCATTTCACTCTACTCATGGAAATAAGATTCTTTCCATATACAAATACATTATGTTGCCTACAGCTAAAGAGTAATCTATTAATCTGTGAGACCAAATCCATCCAAAATATGTCAAAATATTATTATTGTACTCTAATAAACCCACCATATGCCAAGTGCCTTGCGTTCAGCAGGGTGGAAATGCCAAGACAATTAACTTGGTTATGTTTGTTTTTAAGGTCATGATTCATATAGGTCATGACATTATACTTTTATGTACACATGCTTGCCTCATCAGTTATATGATTTAGTAAGAAAGATAAGCCTTATCACTGTGCTACATTTCATTGAGTGTTTTTAAATTTACAAACAAAACATTTTTAATACAATTACAGTTTATTAAGCAGAACCACAATGGGGAGTGTGAAACTGTGCTGGGGCAAAAAGGTCAGATGGATGCAGAAGCTTTCAAACTATGATCTGGGGAGGGAGGGTGGTTGTGCAAATAAGGAGATAGATAGTGTAGACAGAGAGAGTGAAAAAATAGGGTTCAGTTAGGATTTAGAGGTGAATGGGACATACAAAGAACATAGGGATGTGAGTAATAGTAATAAATGTGCTAATAGTATTAAAGGTCTGCTGGCAAAAGCAAGAAGTATTGTAAACAAAATGAATGAATTGGAGAATCTTATGTTGGCCACAGATTACGATGGGCATTACGGAAACCTGGTCAAATGAAATCCATGACTGGGTAACAAATTTAGAGGGTTACAGGTATTACAGTCAGAAATGAAAGAAAAAGAAGTTAGAGAGGTGTGAATTTTTGTAAAATCCAACTTAAGACCTGAACTTAATGATGACATGGGGGCACGACAATGTAGAGTCATTTTGGGTAAATGTACATGGGGATGGTAATAATGGAAAACTGCTAATTGGAGTTTGCTGCAAACCTCCTAATATAGCTGAACAGGTAGAGGAGGAAATGCTGCAACAAATGGAAAAGGCAGCAAATAATAATAGGGCCCTTATGGAGGATTTTAACTATCCAGACATTCAATGGGACATAGAATCTTCTAGTTGTGCTAAAAGCTGCAAGTTCTTATCCCCAGTTCAGGACAATTAACTCTCTCAGCTGGTAGATGAACCAACAGGGGGAGACAATTTGCTGGATCTGGTCTTGTCAAATAGACCAAATACAATTTCAAATCTACTGTACGCTTTTTGGAGTATTTAGGCAGCTGCAACCATAACATGGTAAGTTTCAATGTAATATTCAATAAAACATTTCAAAGGGGATATGTAAAAATCAGGAACTTTAAGAAAACTGATTTCAGCAAATTAAGGAACGAGCTTAATCAAGTCGATTGGAACCATGTCATGGTAATTGGGATAGTGACCAAAATGGGTCATGTTTAACCCCTTCCCGACCCATGACGCCGACGTAGGCGTCATGGTATAAAATCATGTTCCTGCAGGTCGGGTGACCAAGGTCACAGAAAGGTCACCCGACCCGCAGTAACAAGACCCTTTGTGCATCACCACAGTGGGGGTGGCATAACCCCCACATGGCTACGATCGCTCTGATTGGCTGTTAAAAGTGAAACAGCCAATCAGACCAATTTGCAATATTTCACCAATGAAATTTGGTGAAATATTACAATCCAGCCATGGCCGATGCTGCAATAGCATCGGCCATGGCTGGACACCGAGTTTCGACCCTCCCCACACCGAGTGACGGCGGCGATCGGCCGCCGCCACCTATTGATGGCAGCGATCGGTGACCACCGTCACTATCTGCTCCCCTGCGCTCTGGTCTGCTCCCCTACTCCTTGCCTCCGCTCCCCCTCTTCTTCCGATCCCCCCCTCAGTTCCCCTCACCTCCCCTGGTTCTCTGGTGTCCCTGGATCAGTCCCGGCGTCCGTCCGGGACTCTTCATGGGTGCCGCCATCTTGGAAAATGGTGAGCGCATGCGCAGTGCGCCCGCCGGCCAGCACCTTCAATACATTTATTTTGATCACTGTAATAAACTCTCACAGTGATCAAAATAAAAAAAAAAGTAAATAAATGCCCCCTTTATCACCCCATAGGTAGGGACAAATAATAAAATAAAGAAAAATTTATTTATTTATTTATTTTTCTATTAGGGTTAGAATTACAGTTAGGGTTAGGTTAGGGTTAGCTTTAGGGTTAGGGTTAGCCATAAGCTGGGTTCACATTGTGCCAAGGCAGTCCGTTAGACGGACTGTGTTACACCATGGTATAAACACGGTGTAACGCAGTCCGTTAACGCTGCCATTGACCCCCATTGTCGGCACATCGCGACGCATGCCGTAAAGCGGCATGCATTTGCGAAGTGCCGTCATTCAGTGACGGAGCCTCGGACACAGACTGCAGAGTCTGAGCTCCGTCACTACTAGCACAGATGAATCATCTGCTGATTCATCTGCGCTAGCGGGTATAGCATAACGCGACCATTCCATCAATGTCGGCATTTCAAAACGTCAATACTTCCCTTTCGAGCCCCGACGTGTGCCCGAACAGTGGTTCCCCCCTCACATATGGGGTACCAGTGTACTCAGGACAAACTTTTCAAGAACTTATGGGGTCCAATTTCTCTTGTTACCCTTGTGAAAATAAAAAAATGTGGGTTAAAAAAATCAGTTTTTGAGGAAAAAAATGATTTTTTTTATTTTCACAGCTCTGCATTATAAACTTCTGTGAAGCACGTGGGGGTTCAAGGTGCTCACCACACATCTGGATAAGTTTCTTGGGGGGTCTAGTTTCCAAAATGGGGTCACTTGTGGGGGGTTTCTACTGTTTAGGCACATCAGGGGCTCTGCAAATGTAACAAGATGCCGCAGACCATTCCATGAAGTCGGCATTTCAAAGTGTCACTACATCCCTTCCGAGCCCTGATGTGTGCCCAAACAGTGGTTCTCCCCCATATATGGGGTAGGCGTACTCAGGACAAACTGGACAACAACTTTTGGGTCCAATTTCTCCCGTAACCATTGTGAAAATAAAAAATAGTGGGCTAAAAAATGATTTTTTTGAGAAAAAAAAATGATTTTTTATTTTCACGGCTCTGCATTATAAACTTCTGTGAAGCACGTGGGGGTTCAAGGTGCTCACCACACATCTGGATAAGTTTCTTGGGGGGTCTAGTTTCCAAAATGGGGTCACTTGTGGGGGGTTTCTACTGTTTAGGCACATCAGGGGCTCTGCAAATGTAACAAGATGCCCGCAGACCATTCCATGAAGTCGGCATTTCAAAGTGTCACTACATCCCTTCCGAGCCCTGATGTGTGCCCAAACAGTGGTTCTCCCCATATATGGGGTACCGGCGTACTCAGGACAAACTGGACAACAACTTTTGGGGTCCAATTTCTCCCGTAACCATTGTGAAAATAAAAAATAGTGGGCTAAAAAATGATTTTTTGAGAAAAAAAAATGATTTTTTATTTTCACGGCTCTGCATTATAAACTTCTGTGAAGCACGTGGGGGTTCAAGGTGCTCACCACACATCTGGATAAGTTTCTTGGGGGTCTAGTTTCCAAAATGGGGTCACTTGTGGGGGGTTTCTACTGTTTAGGCACATCAGGGGCTCTGCAAATGTAACAAGATGCCCGCAGACCATTCCATGAAGTCGGCATTTCAAAGTGTCACTACATCCCTTCCGAGCCCTGATGTGTGCCCAAACAGTGGTTCTCCCCCATATATGGGGTACCGGCGTACTCAGGACAAACTGGACAACAACTTTTGGGGTCCAATTTCTCCCGTAACCATTGTGAAAATAAAAAATAGTGGGCTAAAAAATGATTTTTTGAGAAAAAAAAATGATTTTTTATTTTCACGGCTCTGCGTTATAAACTTCTGTGAAGCACCTGGGGGTTCAAAGTGCTCACTGCACAACTACATAAGTTCCTTACGGGGTCTAGTTTCCAAAGTTAAGTCATTTGTGGGGGAGCTCCAAAGTTTAGGTACACAGGGGCTCTCCAAACATGACATGGTGTCCGCTAACGATTGGAGCTAATTTTCCATTAAAAAAGTCAAATGGCGCTCCTTCCCTTCTGAGCCCTGCCGTTCTCCCAAACAGTGGTTTCCCCCACATATTGGGTACCATCGTACTCAGGAAAAACTGACAACAACTTTTGGGGTCCAATTTATCCTGTTACCCTTGTGAAAATAAAAAATAGCAGGCTAAAAAATAATTTTTGAGGAAAAAAATTATTTTTTTATTTTCACTGCTCTGCGTTATAAACTTCTGTGAAGCACTTGGATGTTCAAAATGCTCACAACACATCTAGATAAGTTCCATAAGGGGTCTAGTTTCCAAAATGGTGTCACATGTGTTTTTTTTCACTGTTTAGGCACACATGGGCTCTCCAAACGCGTCATGGTGTCCGCTAATGATTGGAGCTAACTTTCCATTCAAAAAGTCAAATGGCGCTCCTTCCCTTCTAGGCCCTGCCGTGCGCCCAAACAATGGCTTATGACCACATATGAGGTATCTGTGCACTCAGAATAAATTGCCCAACAAATTTTAGGATCCATTTTATCCTTTTGCCCATGTGAAAATGAAAAAACTGAGGCTAAAAGAACATTTTTGTGAAAAAAAAGTACCTTCTTTTTTTTACGGATCAATTTGTGAAGTACCTGGGGGTTCAAAGTGCTCACTATGCATCTAGATAAGATCCTTGGGGGGTCTAGTTTCTAAAATGGGGTCACTTGTGGGGGAGCTCCAATGTTTAGGCACACAGGGACTCTTCAAATGCGACATGGCAACCGCTAAATATTCCAGCATATTTTCCATTCAAAAAGTCAAATGGCGCTCCTTCCCTTCTGAGCCCTGCCGTGCGCCCAAACAGTGGTTTATGATCACATATGAGGTATCGTTGTACTCAGGAGAAATTGCCAAACAAATGTTAGGATCTGTTTTATCCTGTTGCCCATGTAAAAATGAAAAAATTGATGCTAAAAGAAAATCTTTGTTGGAAAAATTAAAATGTCCATTTTTTCCTTCCACGTTGCTTTAGTTCCTGTGAAGCACCTGAAGGGTTAATAATCTTCTTTAATGTAGTTTTGAGTAGCTTCAGGGGTGCAGTTTTTATAATGGTGTCATTTTTGGGTATTTTCTGCCATATAGACCCCTCAAAGTGACTTCAAATGTGAGGTGGTCTGTAAAAAAAATGGCTTTGTAAATTTTGTTGTAAAAATGAGAAATCGCTGGTAACTTTTAACCCTTATAACTTCCTAACAAAAAAATATTTTGTTTCCAAAATTGTGCTGATGTAAAGTAGACATGTGGGAAATGTTATTTATTAGCTATTTTGTGTCAATAACTCTCTGATTTAACAGAATACAAATTCAAAATTTGAAAATTGCGAAATTTTCAAAATTTTCGCCAAGTTTCCATTTTTTTCACAAATAAATGCAAAAATTATCGACCTAAATTTACCACTAACATGAAGCCCAATATGTACGATAAAACATTCTCAGAATCGCTAGGAATGTTGAAGCGTTCCTGAGTTATTACCTCATAAAGGGACACTAGTCAGAATTGCAAAAAATGGCAAGGTCTTTAAGGTCAAAATAGGCTGGGTCATGAAGGGGTTAAGAATATACTACTAAAATCCTGTAGAAAACCTATACCTTCTGTTAATAAAATATTCACGACTAAAAATAAACCATTATGCATGGATAAAACAGTGCAAAGTTTAATAAGACAAAAATAAGGGGCATCCGGAATTCTGAAGGCCGAGAGTACAGAAATAGCATTTCAGGATTCAAAAGATCTCAATAACAAATAAAACAGAAATCAAGCTAGTAACGTTTTCCACAGAGGAAACAAATCGCCAGAGACATTTAAATAAATACCCCCCAAAATGTATAAATATATCAATGCAAAAAAGAAAAAAATTAATGGTACCAGCTCATTAAAAGTTGGTAATAACAAGATAATTATGGAGGACAAAGAAAAGGCTGAGATATTAAACAGATAATTTAGTGACTAAAAAATTGTAATTAGTGGAGAAATGTTGAATTTGATGGACATTGGTCTTTTTTCCACCTATGTATCTATGTAGCCATGTAAAAACAATTAAGTTAATCTAACTTCATTATAACCACACAAGCGATACATAACTAATGGGAGATCACAAGTATGATTATTTCCTTAGACTGAGCGGTCTGCACTACATTTTGGGGACTGGTAAAATGTTGTTGTCAGATCAAACAATCAATGCAAGTCTATGGATCCATTAAAAAATTCAAACAGCACTCAGATGCCATCCTTGTGCTTTCTGTTTTTCATAGATTGTTTGCTAGATGTTTGAGAAATCTCCATAGTTTTTGTTTCATCAGAGACAAAATAATGAACCTTTGACCAAACTATGAAGGTAAAAATTAAAACATTGACTAAAGACTTATGAAACATTGATTAAAACAATAATGAAACTTAGACTCCTTTTTTGCATTCAAGAAAAAATAGTGGCTTCTGAATAAACCTTAAGACTGACATGTTTAATGCACTGAAATCCTCATGTATTCTCACACATATACGTGATTATTGCAATGCATTAGACCAGTAATCAGGCTACTGAAATATTTAAGTGCTGTAACAGAATAAATGAAAATTGTAAAAACTATTGTAAATGTAAAAAATCTTTCTCCATAAAAAAATGTATTTCTTATGCAAAAACAAAAATTAAATATAACATATATCCTCATCTCGCCCTCTCTCTGTTGGTGTTACTCAAGACTCTGTCCTAGGACCCCTTCTCTTCTCAATCTATACCCTTGGCCTGGGACAACTCATAAAGTCCTATGGCTTCCAGTATCATCTATATGCTCATGACACTCAGATCTACCTCTCTGACCCAGACGTACCTCTCTGCTGTCCAGAATCCCAGAGTGTCTATCAGCTATATCCTCCTTCTTTTCCTCTCACTTCCTCAAGCTCAATGTGGACAAATCTGAACTAATTATCTTTCCTCCATCTGACATATCTTCCCTACCTGATCTATCTATCACAATAAATGAAATCACACTTTCCCCTGTCCCGGAAATCCGCTGCCTCGGAGTAACCCTCGGCTCAGCCCTGTCCTTCAAACCGCACATCTAAGCTCTCACCACCTCCTGTTGCCTCCAGCTCAAAAATATTTCCAGGATCTGTCCTTTCCTCAATTCTCACTCTACCAAAATGCTTGTACATGTCCTAATCATCTCCCGCCTCAACTACTGCAACATCCTCCTCTGTGGCCTACCTTCTATCACTCTCACACCCCTACAACCCATCCTTAACTCTGCTACCTGACTAACTAATATCTCTCCTCGCTACACTCCTGCTTCCCCTCCTTGCAAATCCCTTCACTGGCTCCAAATTTCCCAGCTTACCCAGTTTAATCTACTAACACTGATCTACAAAGCCATCCATAACCTTTCTTCTCTGTATATTTCCAAACTAATCTCACAATATCTTCCCTCATGTAATTTCCGGTCCTCCTAAGATCTCCTGTTCTCTTATTGGCTCTTCATCCAATCGCCTCCAAGATTTCTCCCGAAATCCCTCATCCTCTGGAATTCTGTACCCCAACACGTCAGGTTATCCACCACATTTGGATCGTTCAGATGGAACCTGAAATCTCATCTCTTCAAAAAAGCTTACAACCTGCAATGACCGTGAGCCCAACTCAACACCATCAGAACTACTGCAACCCCCGACCTACTGTCTCCTTCACCACCATCCTGTAGAATGTAAGCCTGAAAGGGCAGGGTCCTCTACCCTCTGTACCAGTCTGTCATTGTTAGTTTATTTACTGTAAGTGATATCTGTATTTTGATGTAACACCTTCTCATGTACTGCACCATGGAATAAATGGTGCTATATAAATAAATAATAATAACAATAATATAACAGTACACATATTTAGTATCGCTGCATACTGAATGACCCAAACTGTCATAATATTTAACTCAACACCATAAAAAACACAGCAAAGCACAACTTTTTCATAATACTGTAGCAGAAACAGTGACATAAAATGCAATCAAATAGTTGTATGTAAAGAATAAATATATCACCGAAAACTTAATCTCAACTTCTTAAAAAACAAGTCACCAGTTCTGTCAGCAGAAAAATATAAAAATTTTGGCTCTCAAAATATGGTAATGCAAAAACAATGTTTTTCTGTTAAAAAGTGCATGAAAGTAACAGACAGAAAAAAAAAATTATGTGTATGGTATTACTGTAATCGTACAGACCAAAGTAGTGATAGCAAGCCGATTTAAATAAAGCTGCTTAGTACTTTTACTGCAAAATATTCAGTACAAAAATTTATGAATTGATGTCTATTTGTTCATTCTGTTGTACTAGAAAGTGATCAAAAATGTTATGTTCTATAAAATGTTAATAAAAACTTCAACTCCTGCTCCAAAAAAAACCCCTCAACCTTTACTAATTGTACTCCTTTAATTGTAGCCTGGTTTGACGAATGTCTGGAGATTGTAAAGTTTCAGCAGAAAGGTAAAAGTTATAGCTTTAAAAATATGGTGATATAAAAAATTATTTATTTTTCAAAAAGAGCATTTTCATTTTTTAAAATGATCTTTTTATACACTTTGCTATTTTAATAGGGTGTCACTGTAATTGCTCTGACCAAAAGAATAAACTTGTCTTATCACTTATACCTTACATTAAATTGTGTTTTAAAAAAAGGTGTTGATGATTCCTGATCCTCTAATAGTTAGATTAAACTAAACAAGTATAATAAAAATAATCCAAACATTCTAACCAATGCCAACCCTAGATACTGTACAATTTCGAGTGTAACTTTTGAACAAACTGAAAAGATGGGGATTTTTTTCCTTTGTCGATTAAAATAATTGAATACACGCAATCCATTTTTTAAGCTGGAGTAGATTGCACAGGTCATTATGATGGCAACTATCATCATCTTAAAGTATATATAAAATACTTTTGAACTTTATGATTTATAATAAATACACATATTTATAATTTAATATGATTTTCTATTGTTTCTGTAAAATTGATGGCAGTCTATGAATTTTGGATGAGTCAGCAACAATGCTGGTCTAAAAAACTGCATCTCGCACAGCATGCTGCAATTGAAAAAAATGTCAAAGGCAAAAAAAAACAAAATGTATTTATTAAAGGGGATATGTTAGCAGGTTTTTGCTACCTCATCTGAGAGCAGCATGATATAGACAAAGAGACCCTGAATCCAAAGATCTATCACTTACTGTAGTTTACCGTGAGCAGCAGTTGTGACACACTTAAAGTTGTTAGATTTAGCAATGGAGCAGAGCTGAGCAAGCTAACCACGCCCATACCAGGCTCTCTATGTACAAAATGTATAGACAGTGAGTTGATTATCATAGAAAGGGGAGGAGTCGGACTAGCATGCATGTGATGCTGTAGCTGCTGTAGTCCAGAAAATGATCATTAGAAAGTGATAAGGCCTTTAAAACAGCACACAGCTATTAAAAGGCTATTAGAAGGACACCACAACAGTCCTACAGGGTTTTGATTAGTTTACCTGGAATGGGGACTACAAGTTTATCACATCTGATGTCGTGAACTTGTGCTCCACCATTCCCCATCACCTCGCTATTTTAGCAATACGTTATCATTTAGAGAAATACAGTGATTATTCTACCAACTTGCAATATTTAATTATCAAGTCACTCTCATATTTGCTGTATCATAGGTATTTTATGTTTAACCCCTCTCTGCCATCAGACGTACTATTCCGTCCATGTGACCCTGGACCTAATTCCCATGGACGGAATAGTACGTCATGCCCTTTAATGCGACATCGTGACTAAAGTCGCGGTGATCGCATTAAAATTCCGATGCCATCTTACCTCTAGGAAGATGACGTCGGCATCCCGGGCTGCGTCCTCCCCTCTCCGGCCTCCCGATCGCTGTGATTGGCTGTTCAATTCTGAACAGCCAATCGCAGCCTTTCTCACTGTTTCAGCCAATCAGATGGGCTGAAACAGTGAGATCCCAGGCTAGGATCGAGTACCGATGTACTCGATCCTAGGCCTGGGTCTAGCACTATGCAGACCCCCCTGGATTGGTGCGATCGCCGATCATATCGATCGCGCCAATCGCAGGGCACAGAAGCGGTATTACCGCGCTGTGCCCTGCCGGTTCCTGCTGAATCGGTGCTATAAAAGCACCGATCCTAGGCCGGAACATAGGACAGGCCTAGCAGGGCCTGCAGGAGCTGATTGGCGCGATCGATGTTATCGTCGATCGCGCCAATCGCAAGGCACAGCCGCGGCGCAGGAGCGCTGTGCCTTGCTGCTGACATGCCGGATCGGTGCTGTAATAGCACCGATCCTGGCTGGATCGGTGCTGTAAAAGCACCGATCCGGCTGTGGAGGCTCAGGACAGGCTCTGTAGGGCCTGCAGGAGCTGATTGGCGCGATCGATGACATCGTCGATCGCGCCAATCACAGGGCACAGCAGCGGTCTGATCGCTGTGTGACCGCGCTGTGCCCTGCAGGTGACCTGGCTGCTGCCCTGGCTGTGACCTGCCTAGGATCGGAGCTGTGAGCTCCGATCCTGGGCAGGTTGCCAGGGTAACCAGGAGAGCTCTGATTGGTGGGATCTTGTTATGATGGATCCCACCAATCACAGGTCACAGAAGCGAATTGACCGCTCTGTGACCTGTCTCACCTGGCTCTGACCTGTGAGTGACCGTTCTGCAGGGGTCCTCACACTTGCTGAGGATTCCTGCAGAGCGGTCATACAACAGATCTCTCCTGTGCTGGGCCTTGTAGTGCTGAAGACAGAAGAAAAGAAGACAGAAGAAAAGAAGACAGAAGAAAGAAGAAAAGAAGATAGAAAAAAGAAGAGAGACTACAACCGTAAGTGTTGATCCCTCTCTTCCTCCCTCCCCATCCCCCTTCCCCCTCTTTTTACCCCCTCCACCCCCCCTTTGCGCCGCCTCCATGCGCACACCCAGCCGCCGAGCGTTGATTGGTGACGCATTTCACCGATCAACACTCGTGCTCTCAGCCCCCTTTGCGCCACCTCCGTGCGCACACCCTGCAGCCGGCGAACTTTGATAAGTGACGCAGTTCACTTATCAGAGCTCGCGTCCGGCGGGTTTCCTTTTTTCACCCCCCCTTTGCGCCGCCTCCGTGCGCACACCCAGCCGCCGAGCGTTGATTGGTGACGCATTTCACCGATCAACACTCGTGCTCTCAGCCCCCTTTGCGCCACCTCCGTGCGCACATCCTGCAGCCGGCGAACTTTGATAAGTGACGCAGTTCACTTATCAGAGCTCGCGCCGGCTGTTTTCCTTTTTTTTTTTTTTTCACCCGCCTTTGCGCCGCTTCCGTTTCCACATCTAGCAGCCGCCGAATTTTGATAAGTGACTCAGTTCACTTATCAGATCTCGTGCCCGCTGTTTTCCTGTTTTTTTTTTTCACCCCCTCCCTGCGCCACTCCCTTTGCGCCACATCTAGCAGCCGCCGAACTTTGACAAGTGACACAGTTCACTTATCAGAGCTCGCACCGGCTGTTTTCCTTTTCTTTTTTTTTTTTTCCTTTTTCTTTTTTCACCCGCCTTTGCGCCGCCTCCGTTTCCACATTTAGCAGCCGCCGAACTTTGACAAGTGACACAGTTCACTTATCAGAGCTCGCGCCGGCTGTTTTCCTTTTCTTTTTTTTTTCACCCCCTCCCTGCGCCACTCCCTTTGCGCCACATCTAGCAGCCGCCGAACTTTGACAAGTGACACAGTTCACTTATCAGAGCTCGCACCGGCTGTTTTCCTTTTCTTTTTTTTTTTTCCTTTTTCTTTTTTCACCCGCCTTTGCGCCGCCTCCGTTTCCACATTTAGCAGCCGCCGAACTTTGACAAGTGACACAGTTCACTTATCAGAGCTCGCACCGGCTGTTTTCCTTTTCTTTTTTTTTTTTCCTTTTTCTTTTTCACCCGCCTTTGCGCCGCCTCCGTTTCCACATTTAGCAGCCGCCGAATTTTGATAAGTGACTCAGTTCACTTATCAGATCTCGTGCCGGCTGTTTTCCTGTTTTTTTTTTTCACCCCCTCCCTGCGCCACTCCCTTTGCGCCACATCTAGCAGCCGCCGAACTTTGACAAGTGACACAGTTCACTTATCAGAGCTCGCACCGGCTGTTTTCCTTTTCTTTTTTTTTTTTCCTTTTTTTTCACCCGCCTTTGCGCTGCCTCCGTTTCCACATTTAGCAGCCGCCGAATTTTGATAAGTGACGCAGTTCACTTATCAGATCTCGTGCCGGCTGTTTTCCCTTTTTTTTTTTTTCACCCCCTCCTTGCGCCACATCTAGCAGCCACCGAACTTTGATAAGTGACGCAGTTCACTTATCAGAGCTAGGGCCTGCTGTTTTAGACTTTTCTTTTCACAGGCATTTTTTTCTCCCCATTTTTTTATTCTTTTAGATTTTTCTTTTCAGCATAATTTACACCAAGCACTATCCCCCCCCACACATACACAGTTATCAATAAAGTACACCCAAGCACCACATTTACAAAAAAATGTCCCACCCGTCCCGTTCGTCCCAACAGCGCTATTCATTGGAGGAGGCATACGCTTTTCTTGCCTCCGACACTGATAGCGAGGGAGAGGATCCCACATTTCTTTATTTTTCAGATTCCTCTTCCTCCCCCTTCCTCTTCCCCCTCCTCATCTTCCTCCTCGGGTCCTGCGGAACCACCACGCAGACGCCCCAGGACAGAAGATGAGGCATCTGCCCCCATTCCAGAAGACGAAGATGAAGCCGAAGCCGAACCAGCGCAACCCACTGCGGATCCCGTGTGGACCTCGCCCCCCGAAAATTACGAGCCACTGATTCCTGATTTTGTGGCAGAATCAGGAATCAGGTTTGACACCACTGGCCTCACAGAAATAGACTTTTTCAAAGTCTTTTTCTCTGAGGATTTTATTAACCACATGGTGGAGCAAACAAATTTGTACGCTCGTCAATTTTTGGAGCAAAACCCCCGTTCATCATATTCTAACTGGTCTCCTGTAGACGCAGTTGAATTGATGCAGTTTTGGGGCCTGGTCCTTCACACGGGGATCTTGAAGAAGCCAGAACTTCGGCAATATTGGAGTGTTGATATTTTATATAACGCTCCAGTGTTCCGAATGGTCATGGCCCGGACGCGTTTTGAGGCCATCCAGAAATTCTTGCATTATAACGATAATGCACAGTGTCCCGCACGAGATGACCCCAACTTTGACCGTCTGTTCAAAGTTCGGCCGGTCATCGAACACTTCAACAAAAAGTTTGCTGAAGTGTACGTGCCCAAAAGGGACATTTGCGTGGATGAGTCCTTGGTTCATTTTAAGGGACGGCTCGGATTCCGTCAGTACCTGCCCAACAAGAGGGCAAGGTACGGAATCAAACTCTACAAACTGTGTGAGAGTACCTCAGGGTACACTCACCGTTTTAGAGTTTACGAAGGAAAGGACACCAGGATTGAACCCCCTGAGTGTCCTCCTGTCCTGGGAGTGAGTGGGAAAATTGTGTGGGATTTGGTTCACCCACTGCTGGATAAAGGTTATCACCTCTACACCGATAACTTTTATACCAGCATCCCACTCCACAAATCCCTCTTTGCGCGTGGTACCGCAGCCTGCGGTACCGTCCGCAAAAATCAGAAGGGCCTCCCGAAGACGCTGCTTGGGCAGATGCTCAGAAAGGGTGAGAGCAGAGCCCAATGTAGCGACCACCTTCTGGTGGTCAAGTACAAGGACAAGAGGGATGTCCTTCTCTTGACCACCATACACGGTGATGGCAGCGCCCTCAGCACTGTACGGGGTACCTCTACACAGGTCCGCAAACCGGACTGTGTACTTGGGTACAACAAATACATGGGGGGTGTTGATCTCTCTGATCAACTCCTCCAACCATACAGTGCTTTGAGAAAGGCCAAGGTGTGGTACAAGAAGCTGTCCGTGCACATCGTCCAAATGGCAATGCTCAACGCTTTCCTGCTGTCACGATGTGCACACCATACCAATACGTCGTACCTTCAGTTCCAGGAGGTAGTGATCAAGGCCCTGATGTTTGGCGCTCAGGAAGGAGAGGGCCCCAGTACTTCCGGAACTGAAGGTGCTCGTATTGTTCCAGGCCAGCATTTCCCGGGGGAGGTCCCGCAAACTGCAAAAAAAGGTAAGTCGCAAAAAAAGGTGCCGAGTGTGTTACAAAAGGGGAATACGCAAGGACACCATTTATCAGTGCGACACCTGCCCCGAAAAACCTGGCCTGTGTATGAAGGATTGCTTCAAATTGTACCACACCTCCATGCACTACTAATTTACTTTACAGGAAAGATTAGTTCCAGAAGGGGTGCACATCTAGAGAAGCTTCTTGGGGGTCTAATTTCTAAAATTTGTCACTTGTGTTTTTTTTTTCCTGTTTAGGCACATCAGGGGCTCTGCAAATGGAACATGACGCCCGCAGACCATTCCATCAAAGTCTGCATTCCAAAACGTCACTACTTCCCTTCCGAGTCCCGACGTGTGCCTAAACAGTTTTTTCCCACTGTGGGGTACCAGCGTTCTCAGGACAAATTGGACAACAACTTTTGGGGTCCAATTTCTCCTGTTACCCTTGGGAAAATAAAAAATTGGGGACTAAAAAAATCACTTTTGTGGAAAAAAAAAATATATTTTTTTTCACACAGGGCATTATAAACTTTAGTGAAACACTTGGGGTTCAAAGTACTCAACACACACCTAGATAAGTTCCTTAGGGGGTCTAGTTTCCAAAATGGGGTCACTTGTGGGGGGTTTCCACTGTTTAGGCACATCAGGGGCTCTGCTAACGGAACATGACGCCCGCAGACCATTCCATCAAAGTCTGCATTCCAAAACGTCACTACTTCCCTTCTGAGCCCTGCCGTGCGCCCAAACAGTGGTTACCCCAACATATGGGGTATCGGCGTACTCAGGACAAATTGGACAACAACTTTTGGGGTCCAATTTCTCCTGTTACCCTTGGGAAAATAAGAAATTGGGGACTAAAAAAATCACTTTTGTGGAAAAAAAAAATATATTTTTTTTCACACAGGGCATTATAAACTTTAGTGAAACACTTGGGGGTTCAAAGTACTCACCACACACCTAGATAAGTTCCTTAGGGGGTCTAGTTTCCAAAATGGGGTCACTTGTGGGGGGTTTCCACTGTTTAGGCACATCAGGGGCTCTGCTAACGGAACATGACGCCCGCAGACCATTCCATCAAAGTCTGCATTCCAAAACGTCACTACTTCCCTTCCAAGCCCTGCCGTGCACCCAAACAGTGGTTCCCCCCAACATATGGGGTATCAGCATACTCAGGACAAATTGGACAACAACTTTTGGGGTCCAATTTCTCCTGTTACCCTTGGGAAAATAAAAAATTGGGGACTAAAAAAATCACTTTTGTGGGAAAAAAAATATATTTTTTTTCACGCCAGGGCATTATAAACTTTAGTGAAACACTTGGGGGTTCAAAGTACTCACCACACACCTAGATAAGTTCCTTAGGGGGTCTAGTTTCCAAAATGGGGTCACTTGTGGGGGTTTCCACTGTTTAGGCACATCAGGGGCTCTGCTAACGGAACATGACGCCCGCAGACCATTCCATCAAAGTCTGCATTCCAAAACGTCACTACTTCCCTTCCGAGCCCTGCCGTGCACCCAAACAGTGGTTCCCCCCAACATATGGGGTATCAGCGTACTCAGGACAAATTGGACAACAACTTTTGGGGTCCAATTTCTCCTCTTACCCTTGGGAAAATAAATAATTGGGGACTAAAACGTCATGCTTGTGGAAAAAATATGATTTTTTTTCTTCACGGCTCTACATTACAAACTTGCGTGAAGCACTTGGAGGTTCAAAGTGCTCACCAAACATCTGGGTAAGTTCCTTAGGGGGTCTAGTTTCCAAAATGGGGTCACATGTGGGGGTTTCCACTGTTTAGGCACATCAGGGGCCCTCCAAACGCGACATGGCGTTCGTTCCCAATTCCAGCCAATTTTGGTTTGGAAAAGTCAAACGGCGCTCCTTCCCTTTCGAGCCCTGCCGTGCGCCCAAACAGTGGTTCCCCCCCACATATGGGGTATCAGCGTACTCAGGACAAGTTGGACAACAACTTTTGTGGTCCAATTTCTCCTCTTACCCTTGGGAAAATAAAAAATTGGGGACTAAAACGTCATGCTTGTGGAAAAAATATGATTTTTTTTCTTCACGGCTCTACATTACAAACTTGCGTGAAGCACTTGGAGGTTCAAAGTGCTCACCAAACATCTAGGTAAGTTCCTTAGGGGGTCTAGTTTCCAAAATGGGGTCACATGTGGGGGGTTTCCACTGTTTAGGCACATCAGGGGCCCTCCAAACGCGACATGGCGTTCGTTCCCAATTCCAGCCAATTTTGGTTTGGAAAAGTCGAACGGCGCTCCTTCCCTTTCGAGCCCTGCCGTGCGCCCAAACGTGGTTCCCCCCAACATATGGGGTATCAGCATACTCAGGACAAGTTGGACAACAACTTTTGTGGTCCAATTTCTCCTCTTACCCTTGGGAAAATAAAAAATTGGGGACTAAAACATCATGCTTGTGGAAAAAATATGATTTTTTTTCTTCACGGCTCCAAATTACAAACTTGCGTGAAGCACTTGGGGGTTCAAAGTGCTCACCACACATCTAGGTAAGTTCCTTAGGGGTCTAGTTTCCAAAATGGGGTCACATGTGGGGGGTTTCCACTGTTTAGGCACATCAGGGGCCCTCCAAACGCAACATGGCGTTCGTTCCCAATTCCAGCCAATTTTGGTTTGGAAAAGTCAAACCGCGCTCCTTCCCTTTCGAGCCCTGCCGTGCGCCCAAACAGTGGTTCCCCCCCACATATGGGGTATCAGCGTACTCAGGACAAGTTGGACAACAACTTTTGTGGTCCAATTTCTCCTCTTACCCTTGGGAAAATAAAAATTGGGGACTAAAACATCATGCTTGTGGAAAAAATATTATTTTTTTTCTTCACGGCTCTACATTACAAACTTGCGTGAAGCACTTGGGGGTTCAAAGTGCTCACCACACATCTAGGTAAGTTCCTTAGGGGGTCTAGTTTCCAAAATGGGGTCACATGTGGGGGTTTCCACTGTTTAGGCACATCAGGGGCCCTCCAAACGCGACATGGCGTTCGTTCCCAATTCCAGCCAATTTTGGTTTGGAAAAGTCAAACCGTGCTCCTTCCAATTTCGAGCCCTGCCGTGCGCCCAAACAGTGGTTCCCCCCCACATATGGGGTATCAGCGTACTCAGGACAAGTTGGACAACAACTTTTGTGGTCCAATTTCTCCTCTTACCCTTGGGAAAATAAAAAATTGGGGACTAAAACATCATGCTTGTGGAAAAAATATGATTTTTTTTCTTCAGGGTTCTACATTACAAACTTGCGTGAAGCACTTGGGGGTTCAAAGTGCTCACCACACATCTAGATAAGTTCCTTAGGGGGTCTAGTTTCCAAAATGGGGTCACATGTGGGGGGTTTCCACTGTTTAGGCACATCAGGGGCCCTCCAAACGCGACATGGCGTTCGTTCACAATTCCAGCCAATTTTGGTTTGGATAAGTCAAACGGCGCTCCTTCCCTTTCGAGCCCTTCCGTCGCGCCAAACAGTGGTTCCCCCCCACATATGGGGTATCAGCGTACTCAGGACAAGTTGGACAACAACTTTTGTGGTCCAATTTCTCCTCTTACCCTTGGGAAAATAAAAAATTGGGGACTAAAACATCATGCTTGTTGAAAAAATATGATTTTATTTTTTCACGACTCTACATTATAAACTTGCGTGAAGCACTTGGGGGTTCAAAGTGCTCACCACACATCTAGATAAGTTCCTTAGGGGGTCTAGTTTCCAAAATGGGGTCACATGTGGGGGGTTTCCACTGTTTAGGCATATCAGGGCCTCTCCAAACGCGACATGGCGTCCGTTCTCAATTCCAGCCAATTTTGGTTTGGAAAAGTCAAACTGCGCTCCTTCCATTCCGAGCCCTGCCGTGCGCCCAAACAGTGGTTTTCCCTCACATATGGGGTATCGGCGTACTCAGGAGAAATTGCACAACAACTTTATCGGTCCATTTTCTCCTTTTTCCCTTGTGAATATAAAAAAAATGTTTGTAAAAGATCATTTTTGTGACTAAAAAGTAAAATGTTCATTTTTTCCTTCCACGTTGCTTCAGCTCCTGTGAAGCACCTGAAGGGTTAATAAACTTTTTGAATGTGGTTTTGAGTACCTTGAGGGGTGTAGTTTTTACAATGGTGTCACTTTTGGGTATTTTCTGCCATATAGACCCCTCAAAGTGACTTCAAATATGAGGTGGTCCCTAAAAAAATGGCTTTGTACATTTTGATGTAAAAATGAGAAATCGCTTGTCAACTTTTAACCCTTATAACTTCGTAACAAAAAAAAATTTTGGTTCCAAAATTGTGCTGATGTAAAGTAGACATGTGGGAAATGTTATTTGTTAACTATTTTCTGTGACATATTTCTCTGTTTTAAGGGGATAAAATTTCAAATTTGAAAATTGCTAAATTTTCCAAATTTTCACCATATTTGCATTTTTTTCATAAATAAACGCAAGTTATATGGAAGAAATTTTACCACTAACATAAAGTACAATATGTCACGAGAAAATAATCTCAGAATCGCGAAGATCCGTTGAAGCGTTCCAGAGTTATAACTTCATAAAGAGACAGTGGTCAGAATTGTAAAAATTGGCCCGGTCATTAACGTGCAAACCACCCTTGGGGGTGAAGGGGTTAATTCCCAAATTTTTCTCCAAACACTTGGTGCTCCTTTGGACTCAAAATTTTCTCCATTCCTTGCTATTTTATATATGTCCTGGTGGGAGGAGTCATATATTTTCTCTGATAATAATCCCTTTTTGGATAACATATATTGGTTTGGCAGATATGTGGACGACTTGATGTTTGTATGGCAGGGAGGTCTGGAGAAGTTTCCAGAATTTGTATTATGCTTAACTACTAATAATTTTAATTTCAAATTGCATTGCCATGCCAGAAATGCATCAGTGTTTTTTAATCTGCTTCCCTGGTTTTATCTGGCACCATATGCCGGAATAAAAAGACATTTTTTCACTTACCTTGTTGGTGTGCCGGAGAGATCCTTTTCTTCCACTGTTTGCAGCTGTGTTCACCAGCAGAATCGACACCCACCTGGTTCTCATTACATCTAGCCTCAGTTTGCTGCATTCAACGCTACAGTGAAGCTTCCTGACCCTCTCCTCTCCTTTCACATGTATTATCACTTTTGCTCCAGATGCTCTTTGACCTCAGATACCCAAGCCAGTATTTGGCTTTAGACTATCCATTTCTCTAAAGCCCTTTATCTTGATGTACCCGCCTGGCATTTGACCCTCTGACTGTTACTTGAGCATGTCTTTGTTTTGCCCCTCTGACAAATCCTCCTGGTATCTCACCTCGGACCTCCTGATTACCCTGTCTTATGGCTTGTCCATGAGTAGAGATGAGCGAACTTTTAAGTTTCAGTTTGGTTCGACTCGGCAAACGTCCTGGAGTTCTCAGAACTGTTCGTCGAAGGAACCCGAACCCCTTTGAATTCAATGGGAGGCAAAACCAAATGTATAAAAAACCTTAAGGGGGAACAAAAAGCTTCTCAATAGCTCAAATTACGGCAAGACACCAGAAAAAGTGGCATCAATTGACAAAGAGTACAAATAGTATAATTGAGCAGCCTGGATACATGGGACTGGACCTGGGACAGGGATTGGACCAGCACTTCTAGTTTAAATAATGATCAGTAACAGGTGAAGGAGTGGGGAAGGAATAGTTTTCTGAGAGGTCTGCAAAATTCAAACAACGCACATAAACAAGACCAAACTTGGAATCCAAACATTTACAAAATTTAGGGGCAGAAATCAATAAAAGTGGCATCAACTGACCCACAGTAGAAATTTCTTAATGGCACAGCAGCAGTCAGCCATGGGCCATGCATGAGGTATCAGGGTCTGGGCCAGCATTTACATCTTTGAATTTAAGTTTTAATTAAGATGTGATGGGTAAGGGACAGGTGTAAGCCTGCTTTGCTTGGAGCCCTGATATCTCATTATATAGCTCAATTTTTTTCCTCAGCCACAATCAGGGGCCAAAATATCAGCATGGTAGAGCACTAATGTTAGAAAAATGCAAGGATAGTAACACAGGTAGTTGACTGATTAGTTGACCCACAGTAGAACATTTTATAATGGTACCGAAGCAGTCAGCCATGGACAATGAGTTATCAGGGTCTGGGTCAGCATTCAGAGCGTTGAATTAATGTTTCAATTAAGAAGAGGTGGGTAAAAGATAGCAGTAGAAGCCTTCTTTGCTGGGAGCCCTGATACCTTATACAATAGCTGAAACTGTTTTTTTCAAAACCACATTAGGTGGCTAAAACATCAATTTTGTAGACTACTATTGGTAGAAGAATGTAAGGATAGTAACACAGGTAATTGAAAGATCAATTAACCCACTGTAGAACAATCTTAGTAACCATTTCGAAATTGTGCAGAAAGGTGCAGAGGTCTTTCATCTGGGCTGACACCGCAAACATAATTTGCTCCACGTCTTTACTGTGTTGACCCATGCTATGCATAATGAAATGCTGCACCAGGGCTCATAGCTGCTGTCACAGATGCTGCAACATGTGCAGAGGTGAATTCCACCATGACGGCACATTGCATATCAACCAGTTAACCAGTAGGGTGAAAGACCTCTGTAGCAATGCAAGTTGTTGACCAGCAGGTGCAAACGGTGGAAGTGAGCATACAGCATCCATGCTTTCTGTAGCAGCATATGCAGACCGGAATAGTGGTGGAAAATTGCTGAACCACCAGGTTGACGACGTGAGCCTTGCAAGGCACATGTGTGAGGTTGCCCCTGCATAGGGTCGCCAACAGGTTCGCATCGTTATCGTTCATGGCTTTCCCTGTCTCCAGGTTTAATAGAAGCAGTCATTGCTCAAACTCAGCCTGAATAGCTGTCCATAACTCTTGAGCTGTATACCTGCGATCTCCAAGGTATATTAATTTAAACACTGCCTGATTGTGCCACAATAAAAAAATGAAAAGTTTGTCATAAAGACCAAAACTTGACAACAAAAGGTTAGGCATCACCATACAGTATTTTGGCTGATGGGCAAGAATTAAAAAATAAATGTTGAAGTTCTGTACTAAATAATCACACTAATCTGCTTAGTTTAGTTGGCCTGCATTTTTACGAGTTCTTTTATAGGACGCTATTGGTCAATTTGACATAACGACCTCCAGAATCATCTTCCTGATGTATGCATAGCTTAATCCGCAGCAGATTCTATGTACCAGATGCATTACCATTCGAATTTTGCTGAAAACATATTTTTAAACCATAAACTTTAATGTGATGAGAAATAACTCCGTCCTTACGTGTTAAACAACTATTTGTCTCACTGTTTTGAGTACATAATAAAAAGACAGAATACAGCCCCATTCTGTTAGTTAACATTTTAGGAATAATTAAGACAAATGAAAGAGTCATTATTGGCAATATAATCTTGATGTAGCCATTTCACACTGAAAGATATAACGATTAAGCTATAATCATTTTTTTCTTCTCTTTTTTTTTTCTCTTTGCTTTGTCCGACCGCAGCTAACATTCTATTCTGTGATTTAAACAATGGTCTTTTAGAGGAGCAGAATGAAAATAATATTCATTGTAAATCAATTTTGTTTCAGTAGAGTCTGACAGAGAAAAGAAAACCGAATCACAGATTCTATTATAAAATAAACTGTCTCTGGACGCTGGCAGTGCAGTGATAATCCTCTTCACAAGGGAGACCTCTAGTGTAAGATAGAAGTATTAAATATTGATATTAAATAAGGTTTTATGCTATGTATTAAGCCAAATCTCAAATTAAAAGTGTTGTCTAAAATATATGTATGTAAGGCTCCTGTCCTGCTCTGCCATCATTCACATTGACATTGGTTGACACATGGTAAGGTTTTAATACAAGAAAAAGGACCATCCTGACTGGGTGCAATAGTCCCAGTATTGGGAATAATCGGGTCTGTATCCTCTTATGTATGTTGAAGTAGGCTGACACAAGGTGAGGTAGTAATATTACAAATAGGATAGGACTATACTGATTGCCTACACTTTTTCACGGTGGGATGGCTTCTCTGATGTTTTGATCAGAATAGCAATAACTGAGTACTCTATGTTAAATACATGTACTAATATACTATTTACTTATTTACTTACTACAGGGTGTATGCTCATGTTGTCTTCTTCTTAGACATTTATACATATATACAGCTCTGGCAAAAATTAAGAGACCACCACATCAAAACCCACATCAAAACCCCATTGAAAGCCTCTGGAATGTAATTGTCATGGTTCCACCCCTCAGGGTGTCTGGGATGCAGATACTGACCGCTCAGACGTCCAATCCGGTACAGGGGGTGATGAAGCTGTTGGTACATTGATGGACAGCTCAGACGTCCAATCCGGTACAGAGGCGTGCTGAAGCTGTCAGTACTTTGATTGACAGCATGGCCATCCAATCTTGTTCAGGGGCGAGCTGAGCTGCCAGTGTTTTATTGACAGCTCGACTAGCCAATTGGTGACTGGGAGGCGTTGCAGTCTCCAGGTGTTCACTATCCCGGGTAAATGCCATGCTTACTTAACTGAGCAGCTTCTCCCAGGCCACTTAGACGTACATTCATCTTGTGAGGTTTGTGCTTTGTGCTTCCTGTGCCTTGAGTTCTATATGCTTGATCTGTTGCCCGACCTTGGACTTTGTTCTGATTATTGGCCTGTTTAACCTCTTCAGCTCTGATCCGTTATCCTCCCGGTACTCTGACCTCGGAACGCTACCTGACTAAGATTTTGTCTCTTCCTTCTGTTTATGAAGTACCCTCCTGGCTTCTGACCTTGGACTCCTTGACCACTCTGACTCACGGCTTGGCCGTGAGAAGTGACTAGCGTCACAGTAATCAATAGAAAGATGGATAGTCACAAGCCATCAAACAAAGAAGAACTGCTTAAATTTTTGCGCCAGAAGCAGTGTGAAAGAATGATGGCAAGCATGCCAAGACGCATGAAAGCTGTTTTTAAAAATCATGGTTATGCCACAAAATATTGATTTCTGAACTATTTCTGAGTTAAAACATTAGTATTTTTTCTTCTAAATGACTATGAACTTGTTTTCTTTTTATTATTTGAGGTCTGAAAGCACTGTTTTTTTTAAATTTTGACCATTTCTCCTTTTCAGAAAAAAAATACAAAATTTATTGCTTGGAAATTCGGAGACATGTTGTTAGAAGTTTGTAGACTAAAAGAACAATTTACATTTTACTCAAAAATATACCTATAAAGAGAAAAATCAAACTGAACATTTGAAAGTGGTCTCTTAATTTTTGCCAGAGCTGCATACATATATATATATATATATATATATATATAATATATATATATATTACTGTATATATACAGTTACCATTTAAAGTACCTCGTATCATGTTCTCACCCCCTCTATGCATTTAATAGCCCTCTGGGTCTGTACTGTTACATACTTCGGCTGTTAACTGGTTCATGCAGAATTACATGAACACCCAATTCTTACACTATGGCTGGTCCGAACAATGAAAGTCATTGTTACCATCCACCTTTCGTGTCTCCCCATTTTCCTCATAGATTGTAAGCTTGCGAGCAGGGCCCTCATTCCTCTTGGTATCTACTTTGATCTGTGTTTATTGTTATGCTGTAATGTCTATTGTCTGTACAAGTCCCCTCTATAATGTAAAGTGCTGCGGAATATGTTGGCGCTATAGAAATAAAATTATTATTAATATTATTATTATTATAAAGTAGGAGCTGTTCAAAGTTAGTGTGGCCAGAGGTTGGCTTTACACTTATGGGGGGTATACCAAATGTCAATATATATTTAATATTTATATTTGGCATACCCCACAATACGGGAAAAGCCAACCTTTGGCCACACTAACTTTGAACAGCTTCCATTTTAGATGGTAACTGTATCAAAATGCTGGCATCCCTGTATGCTCTCTATCTCTCCTCCCAGCAGGGACGCCAACATACTTACTGCCACGGCTGCTTTGGCAGCATCTCTGTCCTGACGCAGTTTCCTGCTCTTGAGCCTGCTCATGGCAAGTGGGTTTCCCAGCGGCACACTTATTGCTTGCGAACAGACTCTGAATCTTCCCCCAGTCAATAGCTGGGAGGCATCTATTATTTAAGGCACACTCCTCTGTAGGAAGATGCCTGTACAACATCTCATTTGATGTCAGTTTGAGTTTGTCCCTGTTAGTTAGTTGTCACATCCCTGAACCTATGTTGAACCTGCCTAGCTTGATCCTGACCTTGTGCATGAACATTCTCTGTTAGAACTTGAACCTGTTGTTGAACCTGCCTAGCCTGAACCTTAACCTGAGCCTAAACCTATTCTATTACAATCTGAACCCATTGCTGAAACCGCTTGTGCAGTACCTGAACCAGTACCAATGTTCATCCTGTCAATTGTCCCAAGATCTGCACTGTCTGAAGCTACCCCAATATCCATCCTGTCAAGTGTACCAGGATCGGCACTGTCATCAGTATTCAGTCCTGCCTTGTACTCCGAGTCAGTATCCGCGATCCTGACCCTTGGGATCAGCTGCTGCAGTACCAGGGATTGACCTTGGGGTGGTACCTGGTAGTCACTTGCAGTTCAAGTTTAACTCCACCATCAAGAGCTCTATTGAAAACCAGGTGGCCACTTAGCCATGACCCTCCAAAGGTAAGGCACAATGGGTCCACAATCCATGTGTGTCACACTAACTTTGAATTATCTTTTAAGCAGCTGTTATTTTGAGCCTGGAAAGTCTAGTTAATAGCAGGTAGTTGCTGGTGGGGTAGACAGATATGGCATGTGGTATGAAGTGGCATCAACAAGGCAAGCAACTTAGTGGCAAGCAACATAGCCAGAGCAGATATGTACAGGGCAAGGGTAGTAAATTAAAAGCCAAGCTATGACCCTTCTCAAGAGTTGACATTTTGCAGATTGTTAGACTTCCACCAATTCTCATTGGAAAGAAGCAGTAATCCGGGATGCTCATTATTATTATTATTATTATTATTTTTATTTATTTGTATAGCACCATTGATTCCATGGTGCTGTACATAAGAAGGGGTTACATACAAATTACAGGTATCACTTACAGTAAACAAACTAACAATGACAGACTGATGCAGAGGGGAGAGGACCCTGCCCTTTCGGGCTTACATTCTACAGGATGGTGGGAAAGGAGACAGCAGGTTGGTGGGTTGCAGCAGTTACGGTGTTGGTTGAGGTGATATCTCCGGTAGTGGTGAGGAGGTAGCAGAGTCATTGCAGGCTGTAAGCTTTCCTGAAGAGGTGGGTTTTCAGGTTCTGAATGTGGTTGATAGTTGGACGTGTTTGTTATGCGCTCGGTTGCAACAACTTTAAGGTATAATGGATTGCAACAGAACACGGGGTCCGCGATGCAGTTTATGTTCGCTGCTGCCGAACACCCTTTGGTTAGGAGGGTAATAACTGACAACTAAAATATAAAGATCTTGCCTGTGAACTTCACATTGAGCAAGATATAGCATTTGCACTTTCTTCGTTAACTTCACGGGAGATGTGCTATCAACTGGCGTAGAAGTAGCCCTGTTAATGGCATAGAAGCTACTTGCCAGATATTGGGTTAGCACTATGTGCTGCAAGCAGGTATAGACATAGCCCTGTTAGACTACACAGAAGCTACGTGCCAGCCGCTAGCAAGTGCGTGCGACTAACACCAGGTGTACGTGCTGTCAGTCGGTGTGCGGCCGGACTGCGCAGCTTCAATATTCAGCTGGTGGCGATGCCCATGTGCTGTCAGCTGGTGTGAGACCGGACTGAGAAAGCTTCTCTGTTCAACTGGTAGGTGATGCCCAGGTTACGCGCCCCACAGTCTGCTCAGGGTGTATAGCTACCCTATATTCTTAGCAAGACTGCGACATTAGCTTCCTGCCTGGCATAAGCTGAACCTGCCAGAAGTACCTGAGCTAATAAGCCGAGCGTACTCTGGCAAGGTCCCAGAGAGCAAAGCTAGAGAGCACATGGAGCCCAGATTCTGGTACGTCCACACATGAGCACTGCCAATTTAGTATGATCTGACCGTGCCGCGGACAGACAAGCTATTTAAGGGCTAAGCTCCTCCCCCAGCCATCTCGTCAATCGCATCACCGATGACGTCATCCGTGACCAATCAGGCGATGCCAGGTCAGAGGATCAGCTGACACTAAGCACAAATCATGGCTCGCCATGTCACGGGCATGCTCAGTGCCGGCATTTCCGGACTTAGGCTTGCAGCAGCCTTTTTTTGTTCCGTAACCTAGGCTTCAGGCTACTGTGAACAAAGACCCAAATAACTATTTGTGCCTCTCGGGTATTGGCTAGGCGTTGGGATCGACGGTGAAGCTGAGCAGCATCTGCCTTGGCCGGGTCTGGATGGGAGACCACAGACTCCTCGGATCCAGGTTCAGATCCCGCTGTCACCCAATGCCTAACAGTTGGGGCAAAGAATTCCAGAGGATGGGGGATATTTGGGAGAAGTCTTGGAGGCAGTTGGGTGAGGAGCGAATAAGTGTGGAGGAGAGAAGGAGGTCTCGGGAGGATCGGAGATTACGTAAGGGAAGGTATCGGGAGATTAGTTCAGAGACATATTGTGAGACAGGTTATAGATGGCCTTGTAGGTCAGTATTAGTCATTTGAACTGGATACACTGAGGGAATGGGAGCCAGTGAAGAGATTTGCAGAGGGGAGGAGTAGCAAGGAGAGAGATGAATTAAGGGTATGCCACACTAAACAGCGTCGCTAACGAGATCGCTAAAATACGTCACTATTTAGCGATCTCGTTAGTGACGCTGTTGTGTGTGGCATGTAGCAACGACGTGGCCCCTGCTGTGATCTCGCTGATCGTTCACTAGGGTTCTGGACCGTATTTTGATCGTTGGCGTCCCGCTGGTGAGCCTATATCGCTGTGTCTGGCACCTTTTGTGAACGATGTGCGCTGTTTTTTACATCGCAAAGTCATTAAGGAGATCGCTAACCGCTTATGCGTCGTTAACGAGATCGCTAAGTGTGGCAGCTACTAGCGACATTAAAACGATCACAAAAACGATCGCATTAGTATGCGTCGTTATTGTGATCGTTAGGGGGAGCGTTTAGTGTGGCAGTACCTTTAGTCAGGCAGCAGAGTTAAGGATGGACTGGAGAGGTGTGAGGGTGTTAGCAGGGAGACAACAGAAGAGGATGTAGCAGTAGTAGAGGCGGGAGATGATGAGGGCATGCACAATCATTGTAGAAGATTGAGGGTTAAGGAAAGGACGGATTCTGGAAATATTTTTGAGCTGAAGACGACAAGAGGTAGAAAGAGCTTGGATGTGCGGTTTGAAGGACAGGGCACAGTCAAGGTTTACTCCGAGGCAGCGGACTTCCTGTACGGGGGAAAGAGTGTTGTCGTTAAATGTGAAAGATAGGTCAGGTAAGGAAGATCTGTGAGATGGGGAAAGATGATGAGTTCAGATTTGTCTACATTGAGTTTGAGGAAGCGGGAGGAGAAGAAGGAAGATATGGCTGATAGGCACTACAGGATTCTGGACAGCAGAGAGGTGACGTCTGGGCCAGAGAGGTAGATCTGAGTGTCATCAGCATAAAGGTGGTACTGGAATACTTGGGACTTAATGAGTTGCCCCAGGCCAAGTGTATAGATTGAGAAGAGCAGGGGTCCTAGAATAGAGCCTTGGGGGACTCCAAAAGAGAGAGGGTGGGACGAGGAAGTAGTGTGTGAGTGGGAGATGCTGAATGTGCGGTTGGAAAGGTATGAGGAGATCCAGGATAGGGCTAGGTCCTTGATGCCAAAGGAGGAGAGAATCTATAGTAGAAGGCAGTGGTCAACTGTGTCAAAAGCAGAGGACAGGTCTAGAAGCAGTAGTTTATAGTATTGTCCGTTCGCTTTGTTAGTAATTTTGGTCAGGGCTGTCTCAGTGGAGTGATGAGGGCAGAAACCAGATTGTAGATTGTCAAAGAGCAAGTTAGATGAGAGGTGGTAGGAAAGTTCAGCATGGACGTGCAGCTCTAGGAGTTTGGAAACGAATTGAAGCAGCAATATTGGGCGATAGCTGGACATAGCGGTTGGGTCGAGGGTTGACTTTTTAAGGATACGAGTGATTGTGGCATGTTTGAAAGCAAAAGGGAAGGAACCGGAAGTTAGTGATAGGTTGAAGAGGTAGGTTATGGATGGGATAATAGTGGTGGTGAGGTTGGGAGGAGGTGGGATGTGATAGGGTCAAGTGCACAGGTTGTGAGGTGCGATTTGGAGACAATTAAGATCCCCTTCGGTGATGATGGAGAGGGAGGTTATGGGGTTTGGGCATTGGTCTGGTATACAAAGAGGTTGTGGTGGTTGAACAATGAAGACTTGCCTTGTTTGGTCGATCTTATTTTTGAAGTGTGTGGCAAAATCCTCCGCAGAAATGAGGGAGGTAGGAGGGGCAGTGGTGGGCGGGAAGGGAGTTAAAAGTTTTGAATAACTGTTTGGGGTTGTAAGATAGGGAAAATATGAGGGTTGTGAAGAAGGCCTGTTTAGCAGAGGTGAGGGCAGATTTAAAGAGAGTGTTGCTTGTTTGAATACAGTGAAGTCGTCTTGAGAATTTGTTTTCTCCAACGCCGCACTGCGATCCTGGACACTTGCCGGAGCTTTTTAGTGGTGTTATTGTGCCAGGGTTGTATGTTGAAACATCGCACTCTGCCATGAACGAGAGGTGTGACCGCGTCAATAGCTGATGCGAGAGTGGCATTGTAGAAAGCAGTGGCACTGTCTGTGTCTGGGAGTGAGGGTATGGATGCCAGTGGTAGAATAGAGTCAGAGAGTGTGTGGGTGTCTAGGTGTGCAAGGTTTCTGCAGTGGTGCGTGTGTTGCTGGACATGGGTGACAGGAGAGGAGGACAGGGATGAGAAAGTGAGTAGATGGTGGTCCGATAGAGGGAGAGGGGAGGTGATGTTCGTTCCATTCAATTTCTATGGGACTTTTAAAGCATTGCAAAACCAAGTCAGAGATGAACAGAGTGATACAGGACATTCACTTGTGTGTTAATTGCATTTTGAAACATTTGTAATTTTTTTCCGAAATATTAAATGTTATTAGATGGGATATTCGTTCCAATATACATCAGTATGCAATGAATAAATCCTGATACAATACACTGGCGCTACCTGGGAGGATAGAGACCTGTTAGGTGAACTAAAAATATCCGGTGTTTGTGGAGGCTGCTGGAGTTGAGCCAGCTACTGTGCTATCGCTGACCCCAAAGTAACCAAAGAATGGTACAGATAATTCAGAAATCAAACAACTACCTGCGCTCCAATGTGGTCTATTAAAGAATAAAAATCCCCACACTAAATTAGAAAGTAACAATTGAATATAGGTGTAAAGATCCTGCAATGTGAAACATGTGCTCAAATGTCAGTGTAGCACACTTACTTTCATAATAGCAGGGGACTGGATCGGGGAAAGAGGAAGTCGTGGCTTTGTGCTGATGCTCACCGGACCGCGCACACAGATCAGGCACAAAAAGAGCGCTGAGACAGGGAGCGTCCTCCCTGTAGCTGGAACAGGCTTTCTGTGTAAAAGCGCTGAAAGTCCGGACACTCCGCAGCGTCCTCTGGCCGAGAGGCGCCGCTGGTACGAAGCGGATGGGACGGGGGCAGGGCAAAAAATTGGTGACGTCACCTTGGTATAGGAGGCGGAAGGGTCAAAAATCATCCGACGCGTTTCAAAGGTGCACGGACCTTCTTCATCAGGGATAGAGACCTGTGGTAAACCCAGCCTTATATACATACAGAAGCCCCTCGCCCCTCCTCCATATAAAAATGAACTAAAAAGAGGGCGCTGTTACAAGAACATGTGGTTGGAAAATGGAAACTCCGGGTGATGTTGGATCATTAACCCCATAGAACCCAAATGGTGTTTGGGGAGTAAAAATAATACTGACTGTTAAATCTTTAAAACGTATAACTTTTATTTATATTAAAATAAATGACAGATTATACATCTGTACCCTATATATATATATGTGTAACTGCTCACAAAATAGTAATGATTTGACAAGCGCCAATCTAGATATTATGGTGAATTACTATTAAAAAATAATAATATGACATGACACAAACTAAATAAATAAAATGAAATGATATGTATATATTAAAATGATCATAATAAAAACAATACTCTCAGATGTGTGCTGAGATGCTTTTCTATGTAAGCACACATATACATATGTATATATCACTCTGTCCATTATTGCGGTCACTAACGTGTGACTGCCATTGGTATAAACCAGTGGAGATGTATTATATTATATTATACCCATAATACCCATTTCAATACATCTCCACTGGTTTATACCAATGGCAGTCACACGTTAGTGACCGCAATAATGGACAGAGTGATATATACATATGTATATGTGTGCTTACATAGAAAAGCATCTCAGCACACATCTGAGAGTATTGTTTTTATTATGATCATTTTAATATATACATATCATTTCATTTTATTTATTTAGTTTGTGTCATGTCATATTATTATTTTTTAATAGTAATTCACCATAATATCTAGATTGGCGCTTGTCAAATCATTACTATTTTGTGAGCAGTTACACATATATATATATAGGGTACAGATGTATAATCTGTCATTTATTTTAATATAAATAAAAGTTATACGTTTTAAAGATTTAACAGTCAGTATTATTTTTACTCCCCAAACACCATTTGGGTTCTATGGGGTTAATGATCCAACATCACCCGGAGTTTCCATTTTCCAACCACATGTTCTTGTAACAGCGCCCTCTTTTTGTTCACTTTTATATGGAGGAGGGGCGAGGGGCTTCTGTATGTATATAAGGCTGGGTTTACCACGGGTCTCTATCCCTGATGAAGAAGGTCCGTGCACCTTTGAAACGCGTCGGATGATTTTTGACCCTTCCCACCTCCTATACCAAGGTGACGTCACCAATTTTTTCCCCCGCTCCCCGTCCCATCCGCTTCGTACCAGCGGCGCCTCTCGGCCAGAGGACGCTGCGGAGTGTCCGGACTTCCAGCGCTTTTACACAGAAAGCCTGTTCCAGCTACAGGGAGGACGCTCCCTGTCTCAGCGCTCTTTTTGTGCCTGATCTGTGTGCGCGGTCCGGTGAGCATCAGCACGAAGCCACGACTTCTTCCTTCCCCGATCCAGTCCCCTGCTATTATGAAAGTAAGTGTGCTACACTGACATTTGAGCACATTTTCACATTGCAGGATCTTTACACCTATATCCAATGAATAAATACTGATATATATGATTAATTTATCATTTATATTTGCATTCCAATTTAACTATAGTAAACATTCATATACTGCATAACAAAGTGGCACATGAATATTTGTACATGTACAGTACATGAATATTTGCCATACATTGAAAAATCAACTAAAGAGCAGAGAATTTATAATAGCTAAAATTCATGTCGATATTCTTTTAGCTCCTCAGTTTTTTTTTTTTTGCAAATGACAATGCTGACATCTGGTGTCTAATTGTATGTATGACAAGGATTGAAAAAATGTTAGAACTTTTCATGTAAATAACACTTTACATTGATGATTGTAAGTTGATAACTTATCTGGGAATTAAAAACCACATTGAATAGTTTGTAGGTTATATATTGTTGTATTTTCTAAATAATATTTTACAAAAAAAATAAAAAAAAACACAAAAAACAAAATGAGAATGAGATGAGAGTGAGATGAGAATATAGTTTATATTTTTTTAGATATTGCAAAAACATCATATCAGTTGTCAAATAAAGGCATGAGCATAGATATTATGGAGTGCATAAGTAGCAGACATATCTGAGCCCTAGCAATTTTAGGTTCCTTGAATTTATTTGTGAAAAAATAGAAATTTGCTGAAAATTTTTAAAATGTTGCATATTTTAACATTTTAATTTTTATGCCCTAAAATCAGAGAGTCATATCGCACAAAATAGTTAATAAATAACTTTTCTCACATGTCTACTTTACATCAGCACAATTTTTGAAACATAATTTTTTTGTTAGGAAGTTATAAGAGTTAAAAGTTGACCAGCGATTTCTCATTTTTACAACATTTGTGAATTCATTTTTTTAGGGACCACCTCTAATTTGAAGTAACTTTCAGGGCCCTATATGACAGAAAATACCCAAAAATGACACCATTCTAAAAACTGCACCCCTTAAGGTACTCAAAACCACATTCAAGAAGTTTATTAACCCTTCAGATGCCTCACAGGAATTTTTGGAATGTGGAATTAAAAAATAAACATTTACTTTTCTTTCACAGAAAAATTCCTTTAGACCTAATTTTTTTTAACTTTTGCAAGTGTATCAGGAGAAAATAGATCATACAGTTTGTTGTGCAATTTCTCCTGAGCATGGTGATATCCCATATATGGGGGAAATCTGTTTGGGCACACGGCAGGGCTCAAAAGGAACAAGTGTCATTTCACTTTTTGAATGTAAAATTTGCTGGCATTAGCAGTCATGTCGCGTTTGTGCCTAAACAGTGGAAACCCCCAACAAGTGACATCACGTTGGAAGCTAGACCCTTTAGGAAACTTATCTACCGTATATACTCGAGTATAAGCCGACCCAAGTATAAGCCGAGGCCCCTAATTTTGCCACGGAAAACTGGGTAAGCTTATTGACTCGAGTATAAGCCGGGTGTATAAGCCGCCGTCCTGCTCTGTGCTCCCCCGTCCTGCTCCATGCTCCCCCATCCAGCTCTGGGCTCCCCATTCTCCTCTGTGCTCCCTCCCTCCTGCTCCATCCTCTGCTGTGCTCCTCCCTTCTTGCTCCGTCCTCCTCTGTGCTTCCCCCCTCCTGCTCATTCCTCTGCATCCTCCTCTGTGCTCCCCCTTCCTGCTCTGTCCTCCTGTGCCCCTCGTCCTGCTCCGTGCTCCTCTGTGCTCTCCATCCTCCCCGTCCTGTTCCGTGCTCCTCTGTGCTCTCCATCCTCCCCCCTTCCTGCTCCGTGCTCCTCTGTGCCCTCTATCCTCCCCCCATCCTGCTCCGTGCTCCTTTGTGCCCTCCATCCTCCCCGTCCTGCTCCGTGCTCCTCTGTGCTCTCCATCCTCCCCCCGTCCTGCTCCGTGCTCCTCTGTGCTCTCCATCCTCCCCCCGTCCTCCACTGTGCTCCTCTGTGCTCTCCGTCCTCCCCTTGTCCTTCTCCGTGCTCCTCTGTGCTCTCCATCCTCCCCGTCCTGATCCATGCTCCTCTGTGCCCTCCATCCTCCCCCAGTCCTGCTCCGTGCTCCTCTGTGCTCTCCATCCTCCCCCTCGTCCTGCTCCATGCTCTTTTGTGCTCTCCATCCTCCCCCCATCCTGCTCCGTGCTCCTCTGTGCTCTCCGTCCTCCCCGTCCTGCTCCATGCTCCTTGTCCTCCTCCATGCTCCCCCCATCCTCCTCCATCATACTCACCCTCCCCGTGCCATCACTGAACGTCTCGGCAATCCTCCTTTGTACCCGGCTTCCTGCAGCTCTCCTGTGCTGAGCGGTGACGTAATACCGCTCATTAAGGCCATGAATATGGATGCCACGCCTATGGGAGTGGAGTCGCATCCATATTCATGACCTTAATGAGCGGTATTACATCACCGCTCAGCACAGAGAGCTGCAGGAAGCCGGGTACAACGGAGGATTGCCAGGACGTTCAGCGATGGCACGGTGAGGGTGAGTATGATGTCCCAGCCACAGGCTCCTGCTGCGGTACCCCCTCCCCCGCTGGTTTCTGCTCAATGACTCGTGTATAAGTCGAGGAGGCATTTTCAGCACAAAAAAAAGGTGCTGAAAATCTCGACTTATACACAAGTATATACGGTATATGTGTAGTGAGCACCTTGATCCCACAGTTCCTTCACAGAAGTTTATATCCTGAAGCCGTGAAAATAAAAGAACACACACATTTTTCTCAGGTAAATCTTTTTTAGCTCCAAATTTTGCATTTTCATAAGAATAAAGGGGGAAATTGCTCCATACAATTTGTTGTGCAATTTCTCCTCAGTGTTCAGATACCTAATATGTGGAGGAAAACAACTCTTTGTGCGCACGGAAGGGCTTGGCAGGAAAGGAGCGCCATTTGACTTTTTGAATGTAAAATTTACTGTTAGTAAATGCCATGTCGCATTTGGAGAGCCCCTGATGTGCCTAAACCATGGAAAGCCCCAACAAGTGACACCATTTTGGAAAATAGACCCTTAGTGAACTTATCTAGATGTGTATTGAGCACCTTTAATCCACAGGTGTTTCACAAAAGTTTATAACATAGAGCCGTGAAAATTTTAAAAAATCACAATTTTCCCACAAAAATCTTTTTTAGCTACAAATTTTGCATTTTCACAAGGGCTAAAGGAGAAAATGGACCCCAAAGCTTGTTGTGAAATTTCTGCTGAGTTCACTGATACCCTATTTGTGATTAAAAACTACTTTTGAGGTACAGTGCAAAGCTCAGAAGGGAAGTAGCGCCATATTACAGTTCAGATTTTGCTATACTTGTTTGAGGGTGCCATGTTACATTGGCAGAGCCCCTTGAGGTTTCAAAACAGCAGAAACCCCCATAAGTGATCCCTATTTACCAATGAAATCTCTCAATACATTAATCTAGGGGTGCAGTGATTATATTGACACCAAAGGTGTGTCACAGACTTTTATACGATTGGGCAGTGAAGAAAGAAAAAAATTACTTTTTTTACCACCAAAATTGTGTGCTAGCCCCAAATTTTACATTTTCAAACTGGGAAAAATTTGTTTCACAATTTCTACTGAACGTGGCAATGCCCCATATGTGGCTGCACAGAACTACTTAGCCACCATACGGAAAGACTTGGAAGGTACAGAGCACTATTTGCCTCCTGGAGTGCAGGTTTTCCTAGACTAGTTTGTGCATTTCATATAAAGAGTTTATAAGTGCTAGAAAAGCAGAATCCCCTCTCAAGTGACCCCATTTTGGAAATTATAACCCTTTGGGAATTTATCTACAGATGTGGTGACAATTTTGACTCCATGAGTGTTTTCCAGAAACAGGCAGCAGTGGATGTTGCTCAGTGAAAATTACCAACTGCCGTTGTAGTTCTGGAGACATGCGCCTGTAAGTTAGGTGAGCTCTCATCACTACAGAAATGGCAAACGTGGACGCAATATGTGATTTAGGTACACTATGAGGCTCCGAAGGGAGGGAAGCATTTGGATTTGAGAGCAGAAATTTACTGAATTTCTTTTGGGCGCGAGGAGCCATTTAGCTTTTCCAGAGCCTTTGTGCTACCAGTAACGAGGAAGTCCCCTATATTTACGTAAACAGATGACAGACCTGATTTGGGACTTACTTTTTTGTGGATTGAGTTGAAGCTTTTATTGAGAATATTTTACATAGCATTTGGGATCACGTTTATCCGTCGCTCTAACGCTTACCACTTACTTTGGCGTTTCCGTCTAAATCTCTGAGTAACGTGACAGATGAAACCCCCGAGGGATCCATTCACTTTTCGCTCCCTTTCTTTCCAGAGCCAGAACTTTTCTATTTTTCTGTCAATATGGCCATGTGAGGGCTTATTTTTTGCGGGACGAGTTGTACTTGGGAAGGTGCCATAAAAACTTTTTTTTCAACAATTGAAAAAATGTAAAGTATTAATGTTGTAATTTTTTATAAATGTTATTTATTTTTAATAAAGTAAAATATGAAAAATTATTTTAAAAGGTTCAATATTTTCCACCTTTAAACACTGGCTGTAGCAGCTGCTAAAATTTTCCATTAAAACCTAGTGTACAACTAGCTCACATTACGACTGCAGTAAATGCTCCTGTAGAAGTAGACAAAGCAAGGTTTACATTACACTAGTACTCGGTTAGGAATGTTTGACCCCATTCCGTCCACTTCTATGGAGCAGTGGTGAAATCTTTGACCCCTACTCCATTCACTTCTATAGAATCAGTGGTGTAATATGTGACACTGCTCCATGCACTACATTACTACTCCCGTGGAAGTTTACAGAGCAGGGTCAGACATTACATTGCTACTCCCTTAGAAATATGTCACACTGTCTACTTCTATTAGAGCAGTGGTGTAATGTAACGGGCATTAGATGCACTGCTCAGTGTGGTATCACCAGAAGCGTATATAGCAATCATGGAGCCCAAAAGCATAAGTTCTATTTGCTCACCCCACACCTCAAAAAAAAATTAATATTCAGCGGGGTCACGGAAGATCATATCTTATAACTTTGCTGCCATTACAAAGTAATTTTTGTCGTACTGAACCTCCTAAATACCCCCTATAGTCCTCTATATAGTACAAATAGCTCCACATAGTCTTCCATATAGTTCACTGGGCCCCGTATAGTGCACCATACAGTGTAATAGCCTCACAGAGTACTAAACATAGTATAATGGCCCCACATAGTGCTCAGTACAGTATAATGGCCCTACCTAGTTCTCCATACAGTATAATGGCTCTCCAGCCAATCTACAGTAACTAACTACAGGCAGCGATGAAGAAACGTTCCAGAGACTAAGTCCAGATTTATCCCTACTGAGCTTGCTCATGAGGTGGCGACCTCACATTGGTGGTCGGTTGTCAGCTGCTCGGAAGGTCCAGATTGGTCCACGAGCAAGGTCCTGTCTGACTGGACTTAAACGGAACATATAAACATTTCCCAGAAGCGGGCGTCGGCACGCTAAGGTCATTTGTGTTTGGTGTGTTGGTGGATTCGTCATCACCCTGTGAGTATGTGTGCCGCTAATAGCACTGCGAGTGTGTGTTTAGGCAGGCAGTGTAGGGTGGGAACTCCTGTTTGACTTAGCATCTGAACCTGATTCCTAAGTAGCATTTTTCTGATCGCACACCGTGTATCAGAGCAAGCACAACCACCAGCTTGATTTTCCTGGGGGTTTGCTATAAGGACCCCAATTGACATCACTATCAATATATCTCTGTGAAGCCTAACAGGGTATAGGCTTGAGTGCTCTCCCTTGTTTTACCACTCTGTGGAGCAACCGAGCAGGTACTTTGCACTCTTTGAAAACGGAGTGACATTTAACTCCTTGTGTTTACAGTGCTTGCACGCAGCATCGCTCCGCCATTGGTTACAAACTGCGGTTCTTCCATCACCGCATGGTGGACCGTGGGTTGCAATCGCACCTTTTCATAATTTATATTTGGTGCGATCCGCAAACCGTATGTTGTGTTCTGGTAGCTGAGGAGAAAAAGCAAATACGGCAATACACCGGAGAGGCTGGAACCTATTGAATTGCAGTAACCTGAACTAACCACACAACTAGAGGTAGCCGTGGAGCGTTCCTATGTTGATCCTAGATGCCTCGTCACAGCCTGAGAGATAACTACACCTAAAGGCAGAAAGAGGAAAGCTACAGTTAGGTCCATAAATATTTGGACATAGACAACATTTATCTAATTTTGGTTCTAGACATTACCACAATGAATTTGAAACAAAACAAATCAGATGCAGTTGAAGTTCAGACTTTCAGCTTTCATTTGAGGGTATCCACATTAAAATTGGATGAAGGGTTTAGGAGTTTCAGCTCCTTAACATGTGCCACCCTGTTTTTAAAGGGATCAAAAGTAATTGGACAAATGACTCCAAGGCTATTTCATGGACAGGTGTGGGCAATCCCTTTGTTATGTCATTCTCAATTAAGCAGATGAAAGGGCCGGAGTTGATTTGAGGTGTGGTGTTTGCATTTGGAAGGTTTTGCTGTGAAGGAAACATGCGGTCACAGGAGCTCTCCATGCAGGTGAAACAAGCCATCCTTAAGCTGCAAGAACAGAAAAAAACCCATCCAAGAAATTGCTACAACATTAGAAGTGGCAAAATCTACAATTTGGTACATCCTGAGAAAGAAAGAAAGCACTGGTGAACTCATCAATCCAAAAAGACCTGGGAGCCCACGGAAGACAACAGTGGTTGATGATCGCCGCATACTTTCTTTGGTGAAAAAGAACCCGTTCACAACATCAACTGAAGTCCAGAACACTCTCAGTGAAGTAGGTGTATCTGTCTCTAAGTCAACAGTAAAGAGAAGACTCCATGAAAGTAAATACAAAGGGTTCACATCTAGATGCAAACCATTCATCAATTCCAAAAATAGACAGGCCAGAGTTAAATTTGCTGAAAAATACCTCCAGAAGCCAGCTCAGTTCTGGAAAAGTATTCTATGGACAGATGAGACAAAGATCAACCTGTACCAGAATGATGGGAAGCCAAAAGTTTGGAGAAGAAAGGAACGGCACATGATCCAAGGCACACCACATCCTCTGTAAAACATGGTGGAGGCAACGTGATGGCATGGGCATGCATGGCTTTCAATGGCACTGGGTCACTTGTGTTTATTGATGACATAACAGCAGACAAGAGTAGCCGGATGAATTCTGAAGTGTACCGGATATACTTTCAGCCCAGATTCAGCCAAATGCTGCAAACTTGATTGGACGGCGCTTCATAGTACAGATGGATAATGACCCCAAGCATACAGCCAAAGCTACACAGGAGTTCATGAGTGCAAAAAAGTGGAACATTCTTCAATGGCCAAGTCAATCACCAGATCTTAACCCAATTGAGCATGCATTTCACTTGCTCAAATCCAGACTTAAGAGGGAAAGACCCACAAACAAGCAAGACCTGAAGGCTGCGGCTGTAAAGGCCTGGCAAAGCATTAAGAAGGAGGAAACCCAGCGTTTGGTGATGTCCATGGGTTCCAGACTTAAGGCAGTGATTGCCTCCAAAGGATTCGCCACAAAATATTGAAAATAAAAATATTTTGTTTGGGTTATGTTTATTTGTCCAATTACTTTTGACCTCCTAAAATGTGGAGTGTTTGTAAAGAAATGTGTACAATTCCTACATTTTCTAACACATATTTTTGTTCAACCCTTCAAATTAAACGTTACAATCTGCACTTGAATTCTGTTGTAGAGGTTTCATTTCAAATCCAATGTGGTGGCATGCAGAGCCCAACTCGCGAAAATTGTGTCACTGTCCAAATATTTCTGGCCCTGACTGTATCTGCCCAGGAGCAGATCCCCAAAGATAATAGGAAGCCCCCAAACATGTAATGGCGGTTAGACAAGAAGAAACACGGACACAGACAGAAAATAGAATGAGCAAACGCTGGGGCCTAATCTGTCTAGATAGAAAAGTACAGGAAAGATTCTCACTGCAATCCAAAAAAACCCTAAAAAATACCAACTCTTCTGATTGCAAAAACACCTAAGATCACACGATCTCTACCACCTAAATCAGATCTCTGGTGTAACAAAACTAAGCCGCAGCCACTGAAAAAACAGGAAAAAGCAAATGAACAAATAACAGTAGCTTCAGATAAACTGAGAGTAGCAGAAGCCTGTGGAGGGGACCTGGCTGACCTCCACAGAAGTGCAGGGAACTATGCCAAAAGCAAGCACAAAAATAAAAGCAGAAAATATCTTATCTGATAGCAGAAGATGCAGGCAAGACTCAGCAACTTCCAAATGAACCAGGAACCACAATTGAGACAAGAACAATTGATCACCGGCAACCATCATGGGAAGGAACCTCCCTTATATCAGACCAGTCAGTGAACACAGATTGCCATTCCTCGCTGAAAGGTTCAGTACTGTCTGCAACCACCAGAGGGAGCCTCTGCTCAGAAACAATCTCCAGCTTATTCATAACACCGTAACAGTGTGTTAGCAAAGTGATTGACACCATTTTGCTAGTAAAAATAGTTACCTACAGGCCAGCTACTTAAAACTGTGGTTTGTCTGTCACATGGATCACATATCATTGCGCTCAAACTTCTGCCACTTCTGGGTTCTCTTCAAATTTTATTGCAGTCTGTAGCGAAGTGATTTACACAAGTTTGCTGTTCAAAATAGTTACCTACAGGCCAGATAATTAATACTGGTTTGACCGTCACATGGATCACATAAATGTACGCTCAAAAAATTATGTCATTTCTGTTCTCCCTTTAAATTTTGCTGCAGTGTGTTAGCGAAGTGATTGACACCAGTTGGCTGTTCAAAATAGTTACCTACCGGCCAGCTTTTTAATACTGGTTTGTCAGTCACACGGATCACATAAACGTGTGCTCAAAATTCTGATATTTCCTGTCACCTTTTAAATTTTGTTGCAGTGTGTTAGCACAGTGATTGACACCTGTTTGCAGGTAAAAATAGTTATCTACAGGCCTGCTATTTAAAACTGTGGTTTGTCCATCACACGGATCACTTATAATTGCACTCAAAATTCTGCCATTTCTGGCCTCTCTTTAAGTTTTGTTGCAGTGTGTTAGCGAACTGATTGGTACCAGTTTGCTGTACAAAATAGTTAGCTAAAGGCCAGTTATTTAACACTGGTTTGTCCGTCATATGGATCACATAAAAGTGCGCTCAAAATTCTAACATTTCCGGTCACACTTTAAATTTTGTTGCAGTGTGTTAGCAAAGTGATTGATACCTGCTTGCAGGAAAAAATAGTTACCTACAGGCCAGCTATTTAAAACTGTGGTTTGTCCATATCACGGATCGCATATCATTGCGCTCAAAATTCTGCCATTTCTGGCCTCCCATTAAATTTTGTTGCAGTGTGTTATCGAAGTAGTTGACACCAGTTTGCTGGTAAAAATAGTTACCTACAGGCCAGCTATTCAAAACAGTGGTTTGTCCTTCACACGGATCACATATAATTGCGCTCAAAATTCTATCATTTCTGGCCTACCTTTTAAATTTTGTTGCAGTGTGTTAGCAAAGTAATTGACAACAGTTTTCTGGTAAAAATAGTTTCCTACAGGCCAGCTATTTAAAACTGTGGTTTGTCCACCCCCACAATCGGATCACATATAATTGTTGCTAAAAATTCTGGCCATTTCTGGCAAGCTAATATTAAATTTTTGTTTCAGTGTGTTATTGAAGTTATTGACATGAGTTTGCTGGTAAAAATAGTTACCTACAGGTCAGCTATTCAAAACTGTGGTTTGTCCATCATACTGATCATATATAATTGTGCTCAAAATTCTGCCTTTTCTGGCCTCCATTTAAATTTTGTTACAGTGTGTTAGCAAAGTTATTGACAACAGTTTGCTGGTAAAAATTGTTACCTACAGGTCAGCTATTTAAAACTGTGGTTTGTCCGTCACATGGATCACATATAATTGTGCTCAAAATTGTGCCATTTCTGGCCTCCATTTAAATTTTGTTGCAGTGTGTTATTGAAGTTATTGACACGAGTTTGCTGGTAAAAATAGTTACCTACAGGTCAGCTATTCAAAACTGTGGTTTGTCCATCACACCGATCATATATAATTGTGCTCAAAATTCTGCCTTTTCTGGCCTTCATTTAAATTTTGTTGCAGTGTTTTAGCAAAGTTATTGACACGAGTTTGCTGGTAAAAATAGTTAACTACATGCCAGCTATTTAAAACTGGTTGGTCGGTTACATTGATCACATATAATTGTGTTCAAAATGCTACCATTTCTGGCCTTCATTTACATTTTTTTGCAGTGTGTTAGTGAAGTTATTGGCACCAGTTTGCTGGTAAAAATTATTGCCTACTTACCTACAGGCCAGCTATTTAACACTGTGGTTTGTCCATCACATGGATCACATATAATTGTGGTCAAAATTCTGCTATGTCTGGCCTCCTTTTAAATTTTATTGCAGTGTGTTAACGAAGTTATTGATACCAGTTTGCTGGTAAAAATAGTTGCCTACAGGCAATCTGCTTAAAACTGTGGTTTATCCGTCACACGGATCACATATAATGGCGCTCAAAATTCTGCCATTTCGGGCCTCCATTTAAGTTTTGTTGCAGTGTGTTAGGATGTTATTGACACCAGTATACTGATCAAAATAGTTACCTACAGGCCAGCTATTTCAAACTGTGGTTTGTCCGTCACACAGAACACATATAAGTTCGCTCCAAATTCAGCCATTTATAGTGAACGTGGAAAATATTGTCCTCCATTTAAAATGGCAAGGGACGGAGAACTGGATGTGATGGTGATGGTGCATGCAGAAGCAAAGGCCGAGGCCATGTGCAAGCTGAAATTGTGCCACAACAAACACCCACATCTTCTCCCCGAGCTTCCTGTCTGAATTACTAGGGGACGGCAGCACACCACTATTGAACACAGAGCAGTGTCAAAAGGTTGTTGGTTGGACAACGGATAATGCTTCCAGTCACTTTGCGATCACCACCACCCTGTCTTCCTCATGGTCAAGTTTGAGTAGCTGTGACTCTGGACTGCATATTCCTCACCCTGATCTTCTTCCTCCCACCATGCCAAGTACCTGGATACAACTGCATCCCACACTTGGACACTGCAAAGAGCTGTTCACTTTTCCATTTATAGATTCGGGCCTCTCGCCCGGTCCACTTGAAGCTTAGCAAGAGCATGTAGAGATGCCAAAATATTTGAGCAGCCATGGTCACATGAAGGTGACAGTGGGAAAGTTCCCAAGAGGTGGACGATGATGCGTCACAATTACCAGAAAGTCAGGAGGAGGACTAGGGTGTGGAAGTGAAAATAAGGTGGTGGATGATATAGTAACTGACCCAACCTGGCAGGAGAACATGCAGAGCGAGGGCCTCAGCACACAGAGGGAGGGAGGCGTAGCACCACAACAAGCAGAAAGAAGCAATGTGGTGGCCGCAGACAGTAGGTGGGCAACTGTTCCTCGTAACATCAACACAACGGAAGTTGCCAGTACAAGTGTTAGGTCTTCCCGAGTCTGGTTGTTTTTTAAAGACTGTGCCGATAACCTCAAAAATGCCATTTACACCACCTGCCAGGCCAGCAACAGAAGGGTTAGCAAAACTACCAGCCTGGCCACCACCAGCACGATCAGGCACATGCAGCAAAGCACCCGGCTTTGTGGGCCGAACCACAGGGCCAGGAACAGTGTCTGCGTGTGACATCACTGATTCTTCTGCTGTTGTGCATGGAAGTCAATCCCCTGTCCACGATGCATGTGAAGATGCCTCCTGCCCTGCACCAGTCATTGCACACCTCAACTAGCACCATCATCAAGCACGTCCACATCCTTGTCCCAGCACAGCGTTCAGTTGTCCATACCCCAGTCATTCGAATGCAAAAGCAAATACGCAGATAGTGCACAACAGGCCAAACTACTAAATTCATTCATTTCTCGACTGCTTGCACTCGAAATGTTGCCTTTCCGGCTCATTGAGACGGAATCTTTCCAAAACCTGATGGTGGTGGCCATCCCAAGGTACTCAGTCCCCAGCCACCACTATTTCTCCCAGTGTGCCATCGTTTCATTACACAAGCACGTGTCCCACAACATTAGCCGTGGCCTCAACAATGCAGTTACTGGGAAAGTCCATCTGACAGGTGCTTGTGGGCAGGGACGGTACATCTGATGGCACACTGGGTTAACATAGTGGATGCCAGGACCCAGTCGAAATTTGGGATGGAACACGTCCTCCCGATGCCGAGGATTGTGAGCCCTAGGTCAATCAGGGTTGCCCCCACAGTCTACAGCTCCTGCACCTCATCTCATCCTCCTATTCCTCTTCAGCCTCCATTTCCGAAATGACCACTTCAGTCACAAGCTAGAAGCATTGCAGCACTGCCTCAGTCAAGCGGCAACATGCTGTGCTGAAGCTCATATGTTTAGGTGACAAACCGCTTAATGCTAAAGAGTTGTGGACAGCTCTGAAAGATCAAGCAGATCTGAGGCTGACACTGCTGAACCTACAGCCAGGCATGGTCATGTGTGACAATGGCTGGAACTTGGTGGCGGCTCTGAGGCAAGGCAAGCTCACACACGTACCATGGCTGACCCCTGTGCTTAACCTCGTGGTTCAGCGGTTTCTCAAAACCTACCCGAGCTGCCGGATCTGCTTGCCAAAGTATGCCACCTGTTTGAACATTTTAGAAATTCAGCTACAGCTTCTGCCGCCCTTACTGTGCTTCATCAGTATTTGCAGCTTTCAGCTCACCGACTGGTGTGTGATGTCCCCACGCATTGGAACTCTACACTGCAGATGTTGGTAAGGATTTGTGAGTAGAAGAGGGCAGTTGTTGACTACTAGCATCAACAAGGCCGTGGTATTCAGTTCAGAATCCACACATATGTCCTCAGGAGTGGACATAGGATGTGAGACATATGTACCATCCTCCAATACTTTGAGGATTCCACCAAGATGGTGAGCAGCGATGAAGCCATAATTAGCATCACCATACCGCTTCTCTGTCTTCTGAAATGCTGACTGCTCACAATCAGAGGATGCATTGCAGACGGAGCACAATGAAATGTATGATTGCAGGTACAGGTATTCCCCAGGTGCATTTTGTGCATGCATGTGCACCGATGTGTTTGATTTGATTTTCTTTCTCCCCCCGCCAACATTCTGTCATTTATGTAATTTTATCATTCTTGTAATTAATAAAGCAAATGTTTCTATTAGACCATATGGCTGTGTTTCTGTGGTGGTTACTACTAAAATCAGGCAGTACTAGCAGGCCCTTGTTGCAGAATTTAAAAAAAACAATTCCCACTGAAAACCCTGGTGGCAGAGGTCACAGTTCCTTGGACAACCAAGGAGTACAGGTGAGAGAGACACAACTCCAATCCAGCAGAGGCAGGGGAACACTCTCAAAGTTCTGGAGAGTTTTCTCAGTACCTCCCTTTGCAGAGGCCCTGAGGCATGGGGTACTTTCACAAGGGGTGCAAAGTTTTGGAAGATGCTGAGGGAGAACCTTGCTGACCGTACCAATGTCCTCATGATTCATCTGTGCCTTGTAATTATTGAGTATACAAGCTGGACATGTTGCATGAATTGGCTCTCTACACCTTGGAGGTCCTGGTCTGCCTTACTGCTAGCGTTTTGTCAGTGTGTTTTTAGTGTGGCTGGTGGTATTATAACTGATAAGTGCATTCGCCTGTCAACTGAAAATGATGACAGGCTGACTCTTATAAAAATGAACTATGGCTGGATTGAGCCAGACTTCTCTACAACACCGAATGATAGCAGCGTAACAAACTTAAATCCAGTGTATTCTTTTGGGAGGCCTATTCCAATGCACCGCTTCACACCCATACATGGGTATACGCTTCCTGATTTTAGCTATTTGCTGTTGTCCTCCTCCTGCTCCTCATCCTCACCCTCCACCACCATATAACCAGGATGACCGTGGTCCATGATGCAACATCCACATAATTTTTTAAGAGGATGCTTATGATGCCCTTATAAAAAAATGTATACAGTATGTTCATGTATACTTCCAGGGTAAATGTTTGTCAGCCCATATACTTAGTGCATGGGCATTACAAGTATAGGAGACCCACTGCTTTATAATGGGAACATTTTTTTATGCAGCCCTCCTCCACGTCTCTTCCAAGGGGCTGCCAAATCAGATCTCTCCTACTTTGCACTGACAAGGACCAATAGTCAGAAACACCGTGTCTGCAAATGGAGTTACTGATTAGGCTTTTATCCTAAGTCATATTACAAGACTCGTTAAAGGGTTGATTGTGACTTGTATGATCGCTACTTCCAATAAGTGGCGCTATAGAGTACAAGTCCTCTTTTTTTGAAGAGGCAATATGCATATTAAATTTCCCAGAGGAGCATTGCACGGCAAATAAGCCTCCTTACCTCGACACGCCAGAGCTGGTATGTCACTCTCCACAAGGAGAAACCTTACCCCTTAGACCCTAGTCCAGAGCTTCTCATCCAGCCAAATCAGATCTCTCCTACTTTGCACTGACGAGGACCAATAGTCCGAAACACCGTGTCTGCAAATGGAGAAACTGATTTGGCTTTTATCCTAAGTCATATTACAAGACTCGTTAAAGGGTTGATTGTGACCTGAAGGATCGCTACTTCCAATAGGTGGCGCAATAGAGTACAAGTCCTCTTTTTTTGAAGAGGCAATTTGCATATCCAAATTTTGCATATCCAAATTGCCTTGCATTCACTGCATAGGCAAACACTATGGGAGACCCACTTGCTAATAATGGGAACTTTTTTTATGAGGCCCTCTTCCATGTCTCTTCAAAGGGGTATTGGGGTACGTCTAAATTTTGGGCAGCTATTGCATTCACTGCATAGGCAAACAGTATGAGAGTACCAGCTTCATAATAATGGGAACATTGCTTTCAGGTGGCCCTCCTGTATGTCTCTTCAAAGGGGGTATTTTGGTGCGTCTAAATTTGAGGCAGGCCTTGCATTCAATGCATAGACAAACAGTATGGAAATACCAACTTCCTAATAATATGAACATTGATTTCAGGAGGCCCTCCTGTACATCTCTTCAAAGGAGTATTGGGGTATGTCCAATTTTTGGGCAGCCCTGCCACTCACTGCATACACAACAACAGTATAGGAGACCCACTGTTTAATAATGGGAACAACAAAGCATAGCCAGCTGATGGCTCTCTAAGAAAAGTGAGGGCCGACTTCTGGCCCTTAGAGAATAGCAAAGGCCGCCTGATGGCACTATAAAAATAGGCTTTGTGACTGTCAGAGTCCCTCCTTCATATATGAAACATGATCGCCAGATAAGGTTGTAAAATGTTAAAATGACATTTCCCAGTGATTGTATTTGTCTTGGTTGAAAACAATGCTAACATTCAAAAACATAAAAAACGCTACTTGTGAACAGAGCCCAAGATGTGGAAGAGAATTTTTGTTTTGGTTATTTATTTTGCCTTATATATAAGTCATTACCCTGGAAAGGTGTTCCGTAAGATTTCCCAGAAAAATCCATTTTAGTTTTGTTTTTGTATGTTTTATTGTGAGTCTGTAAAAGTGGCCTCCCTCTTACCAAACTCTCCCCTCTCCAATATGTCATGAATGCTGCAACTAGGATCATATTCCTCACCAATCGTTATACCGATGCTTCTACTTTGTGCCAGTCATTACACTGGTTACCCATCCACTACAGAATTCAGTATACACTTATTACCCTCACCCACAAAGCACTCCATGGCTCAGCACCACACTACATCTTCTCCCTCATCTCAGCCTACCACCCTACCCGTGCCCTACATTCTGCTAATGACCTGAGGTTAGCATCCTCATTAATCAGAACATCCCACTCCGGTATCCAAGTCTTTTCATGTGCTGTGCCAATTGTTTGGAATGCACTACCCAGGTTAATACGATTAATCCCCAATCCCCACAGTTTTAAGCGTGCCCGGGGAAGCGGGAAGCAAAACGTGTGTCGGGGCGAGGGGGAGACGTTTGGGCTGCAGTACTTTGGGTGTCACCGTTAACTATTTTACATCTCGTGGTAAAGTATACTTTAATATATGATTACCTTGCTGTGATTGTGCAGTAATATATTTTCATTGATAGGAGATTGTGTTATTATGGGTGTTATACACGCCGCAGTATAGCATGCTATCTAAGTGCTTTCCTTTACTAATTTTTTTGGACGTTATTTGATTTGTGTTTCCTTTTGGAATTTTATGTCATTATTTTAACTACTATTAATAAAATATTGAATTTTAACTAGTAATTTTCTGGGTCTCTTCGTTTGGCTATATTTATATGTACCGTATATACTCGTGTATAAGCCGAGATTTTCAGCACCTTTTTTCGTGCTGAAAATGCCCCCTCGGCTTATACACTAGTCATTGGGCAGAAACCAGCGGGGAGGGGGTGCCGCGGCAGGAGCCGGTGGCTGGGACATCATACTCACCCCTCCCCGTGCCATTGCTGAAGGTCCCTGCAATCCTGCGTTGTACCCGGCTTCCTGCAGCTCTCCTGTGCTGAGCGGTGACGTATACCGCTCATTAAGGTAATGTAATATGGAAGCGATGCCACTCCCATAGGCGTGGCCTCCATATTCATGGCCTTAATGAGCGGTATTACGTCACCGCTCAGCGCTGGAGAGCTGCAGGAAGCCGGGGAGAACGCAGGATTGCAGGGACGTTCAGCGATGGCACGGGGAGGGTGAGTATGATGAGGAGGATGGGGGCATGGAGGAGGGACAAGGAGGAGCAGGACGGAGACGATGGACGGGGGGAAGAACGGAGAACTGGGGAAGCATGGAGGAGGACAATGAGCACGGAGCAGACGGGGGGAGAACAGAGGATGGGGGAAGCATGGAGGAGGACAATGAGCACTGAGCAGGACGGGGGGAGGATGGAGGGCACAGAGGAGCACGAGCAGGACGGGGGAGAGGATGGAGGGCACAGAGGAGCACGGAGCAGGACGGGGGGGCACAGGAGGACGGAGAAGGAATGTGGGAGCACAGCGGAGGACGGAGCAGGAGGGGGGAGTACAGAGAGAATGGGGGAGCACAGAGCTGGATGGGGGAGCAAGGAGCAGGACGGCGGCAGCACAGAGCAGGACGGCAGTTTATACACGAGTCAATAAGTGTTCCCAGTTTTTTGTGGCAAAATTAGGGGGGTCGGCTTATACACGGATTGGCTTATACACGAGTATATACGGTAAGTCAAATTGTGTTGTTAAGTTAATGTGAAGTGCCAGTTTGGTGATATTTAGGACACTTTGGATATTTGGATTCTTAGGCCGGAGTCACACACAACTACAAAAAAATCGGACCGTTTTAGTCGGTCGATTATCGGAGCAAAATTTAAACATCACACATCCGCCTGGCATCCGATTTTCCTTCAAAGATGCGATTTAGTCGCATGTGTGTGTATCTTGTAACATCCGATTTTCATCCGACCACCGTTTTTTTGTTGCAGCTTACCAAAAAGGACCAATAACGGTTTTGAGGCCTGATACTCATTTAAATCATCAGGCAGAGCTATATTTAAGTGCTCTGCTACAGGTGTGACCCTCCCACCTTTGCACTGGTGTCATTTTGTTCCTTGTGCTTAGTGCTTGCTAGCTGCTTTATCCAAACATGAGCGACACACTCAGATTTTCTCCCACTGAGCGTGTGCTGTTCCATTGGGTTATATCCAGACGTTTTGTGGAGCCATATCCTGTAATAGCAGATCCCAGAAGACGCAGAAGAATGTGGTACATCCACTTTTGACAAGAAGGATAACTAAAGGCCATTTTCACCGCCTATATTTGTCACTGCGTAGGCATGGAGATAAGTTTTTCCAATATTGTCGAATGAGCATAGCTACCTTTGATACGTTGCTTGACATTGTGCACCTGGGATCACATTTCAGGACACCAGGATGAGAAAAGCAATTTCTGCAGAGGAACGCCTTCTCCTAACAATAAGGTATGTGTGTCAACGATATGTTGATGATGTTTGCCTCGACATAGTCACTTTGCAAGTGTTGGAGCACACTTCTTGGAAACTTATAATGTGAGTAATGTATTTCTCAAGCTTACCTATCTAAATTATTGCCTTGGTGTATTCCACAGAAGGCATGGCTTGTAATCTAATTTCCAGCATGTGTGCTCTAAGAAACTAAAGCATTGTAAGTGTTGTGCATGCTGTGTTTGTTGTTTTTGGTGCTGATTTCTCCATGTTCTATGTTCTATGTGTGTTACAGGTTCCTTTCTACTGGCATGTCCTACGCTGCTCTGCACTTAGAGTTCTTAATAGGGCGATCAACAATTTCAGGAATTGTGCGGTCAACTTGTGTGGAAATTTGGAACAGACTACATGAAGACGTCATGCCTGAGCCAAAATGAGTGACTGGTTGAGGATAGCACAGGGTTTTGCAGAAAATTGCCAGTTTCCACACTGTATAGGAGCCCTGTACGGCAAGCACATACGTGTTCATAAACCTCCTAACTCAGGCTCACAATTCTTCAATTACAAACAATATTTTTCCGTAGTTTTGTTGGCCTTGGTCGACACAAACTACAGGTTTATAATTGTAGACATTGGGGCCTATGGAAGGACTGGAAACTCAAGAGTCTTCAATACTTCCATAATGGGTAGGCCGATACGCAATAACCAACTGGACCTACCACCAGCAAGTCAACTTACAGACTCTATTCCAGAACATGTGCCTCATGTTATAGTTGCAGATGAGGCATTTCAATTAACCCGTAATGTAATGAGGCCATATCCCCGTCGCTATCTCACCCATCGGCGTAGAATATTTAATTGTCGCCTGTCACGTGCTCGGCGGCTGGTGGAGTGCACATTTGGAATTCTTAGTGCTTAATGGCGGGTACTTCAATCTGCAATTCAACTCAGTGAAGACAATGTTAATGTGGTCCTCAAAGCATGTGTGGTCCTACATAATTTTTGTAGAATCCATGAATGCTCCTCACAACATGTGGGTGAGTTAGCCTTTGTGAATGTGTCTTTGCCTATGTCACCACCCATCCATCCCCGTCGTCCACCTTCAGGCATAAAAGTACGTGATGTGTTCACTCAATATTTTGTGTCCCCTGAGGGTGCTACTGCCTGGCAAGAGGAGGCATTATTACACATGTAGTGTGCCTATAGTTTGCTCTGATATAAGATATATTAAGCTCACTAATTAGTATATGTTGTGTTTGTTTTGGTGGTCATATTGTGTGTAAAGTTAGGCAGCACCATCTACTATATTTAATAAACAGCATACTTAATTGAAATAATACATACAATCAATGTGATGTCAACAACATTTTTTATGTATTTAGGTCCAATGGTTTTTGTATTTCGCTGTAAAACAATATGAAAAAGACCTAAATGTGTCATAAACTTTTTTCAACATATTTCCTGAGAAACTTGCAGCAGTAAAACAAAGTAGAATGTTCATAACTTCAAACAAATAACAAAAAATACATTACACCTATAACTGGTGGTAGGTGTGGGGTGGTGAAGGTGGAGGGCCAGATTGTGAGGGCTGCCTAGACTGCTCTCCAGCCACTGTGTCACCATGAGTGGTGGCTGAGTGTGTACTTTGCTGGCTGCTTGTTGCTTGCTCTGTATGGGGGTTTGGGTAAGGGAAGGTTGGGAACTGTTGTGGGTAGTCATAATATGACTGCCCACTTACACTGTAGCCCCCAAAATGCCCATGTCGACCATACCCATGTTGTGGCCAGCATTGAACATTGGGTATGGTCGAGTGGGCATATTGTGAATGGCCACTGTGTCCCATGTGTGGTACATGTTGTGTGACACTTTGGTAGGACTCACTTAGAGGAGGAGGAGTTGGTCTCTGTGGTCCACAAGGAGGAGGTGGAGGAGGAGCATGATGATGAGGAGGAGGCTGATCAGAGGCTGATGCAGACTCCCCTTGCTGGGTTCCCATCAAACGAAGGAGATTTTCACTGGAACGTTGCCACCTTTCCAGTAAATCTAGAAAGTTGTTGGGATCATTTGGTGGGGTTCCTGCATCCAGCACAATTTGTACCCCAGCTCTGATCCGCAGTCTGTGCTGTCGAGGAATGGCCCTGAGCTACCAAGCCAGACTGCGTCCAAATGCCTCCTCCCCATCATCATGGGCAACAGTAGACAAGTAGTCAAGAACTCCTCTGTCCACCTGCCTCCTTGTGCCAGAACCAACTCCTTCTCTTCTACGCCTGGGTCGCCGTGACACAACTGCAGGAGGCGAAGCCACATCCTGGGGCCTACCAGGGCTGCTGCTAGGGGAGGGTCTTGGGACTGTAGAGGCAAGCTCTCTGACTCCACTTCTGGTGGTGGGGGTGGTGATTGCTGCTGCTGCACTTGCTGCTGATGACGGCCCAGCCTCCTCAACATCCCCCACGGGGTCGATCACTGCCTCTGAGTCAGAAACTGGCTCTCTCTCTGTTAGGTTTGACTCCGTGCTAGAGAAGAAAATAATTTTATTACAATTATATGAAAATATAGCAATACACTTTGTACAGACATTAACTTACTGTCGCAAATCATAGCTGGAGCCAGAAAATTCAGTCTATCATAATAGACATATTTTCTTTTGCTGCTTGCTGCTGCCCCACTGCGCCCCCTCAGCTGTCTCTCTCGCCTGTAGCAGTCTCTACAGCTGCGCCAACGCCTTGTAACATCTGACACTGAAAAAGTAACGGATACAATACGAAATTATACTTATCTGCCCTTGTAATGTAGTAAAAACAGAAGTACCGTACACCAGCAATATTATCATTTTTTGGCGTGTTAGGGGTACAGAACAGCACTACAAATTTTATGTAGGTAATATAACAAGTTAATATTACAAGGGTTCATACATACAAAGCTCTATGAGATATGTGTCACAATAATGAGCATTTATTTGGGACACAGCGATGGGATTACCAAAAGGGACACATATTAAGTACTTCACCTACGCATTTATTGCGTAGGCAAACATTTGTAAGGTTAACTTGGTGACCATTGCAGTTGGAGCTAAATATTAGAATGTGCTTGGAGTACTGACATAGCACTGGGGGTTCAACAGTCATAACTGTTGTTTTGGCCACATTTCAGTTTCAGATATAAGGGTAGAGGGACATTATAACACATTGTTGTTGCTAGATACTGAGTAGTCATACAGTATTGTAAGCGTTTTCAAGACGTTACTTACTGATGCATTCTTGGTCCTCCCTAGACCTGTCGCCAAAATCAGGAAACATCTGGGAACATATTCTCCGCCAAGCCGCGTCCTTCCGTGACCGGTTGGAATAATTGGGATCCCGCTGGTCCAAAAGTTCTGGTCTCTCCTGTACCAGAACGATCAACATCTCAACATTGATGTGACTGGCCATGGTTCTGGACTCCGTGGAGGCGGTTTCCTGTTTGGGTTTGAATTTTCGTAGCCTAATTTTCATGTCAGCACTTCCTGGCAATTATCCTGATGCAATTTCCTGGCACCTGGGATAGTGGTGCGATTTAATCGGAAGTCACACGTGCGGTCCGTTTGTAATCCGATTTTTCATCGCTCCCATAGACTTGCATTGGTGATAGTCGACCCACAATCGGTGACAATCGCAGCATGCTGCGATTGCACTCGGACGATTAAAACGGACCACAAAAAATCGGACTACTGGGAGCTGCTCCATAGATCAACATAGGGCAGACTGCAATGCGATATTTCATCGTGTTGCAGTCGTTCGATTCTGTCGCCAGTGTGACGCCGGCCTTACTGGTTCATGCAACAACTTGAACACCCAATTCTTACACTATGGCTGGTCCAAACAATAAAGGCAATTGTTATCATCCACCTTTCGTGTCTCCCCTTTTTCCTTACAGACTGTAAGCTTGTGAGCAGGGCCCTCATTCCTCTTGGTATCTGTTTTGATCTATGTGTTTATTGCTATGCTGTAATGTCTACTGTCTGTAGAATTCCCCTCTATAATGTAAAGTGCTGCGGAATATGTTGGCACTATAGAAATAAAATTATTATTATTATTATTATTAAGTGACTTAAGACTCTGACAACAAGAACATTGTTACAAATGCTTCCCTGAGGTCTTCTCCATGCTGTTCCCATGTCATTTGAGCACTGTTCCCATCGATTGCCAGAATTTTTAGTCCATCTTGTGACCGCTGTGTGGTCTGTGGCAAAAATGCTCGCGTTTCCCATAGACTTACATTGGGCTCATTGCTTGGGTCGAGCACCCGGGCATTCCAATTTGCTTGACCCGAGCAACGAGCACCCGAGCATTTTAGTGCTCACCCATTAATAGAGATGATGTGTTTGAAGGAACTCTAAATGATAAGGAATTGAGATCTTGGAAAAGCTTCTCATGGATCTGTGAAAACTTCTTAGGAAAACAAAAATCTTCAGAATATGTTGAAGGTTTGAGGAACTGCTAAATGCATACCAATGTCTTGGATGTCGCATGTCTCTGAAAATGCACTTTTTGCATTCACATTTAGATTTCTTCCCTCAAAATCTGGGGATGTAAGCGATGAACAAGGCGAGCTGTTTCACAAGGGCATTAAAGTAAAGGAACAACACTACCAGAGTTTTTGGAATGTCTCAATGATGGCAGATTACTGTTGTATGTTATATAGGGACAACCCTGAAAATCATGTCAACGGCAGTCTAATGTTAAGCACTTTTAATTTCTGCTCATATTTTGGTTTCTATTTTGCATGTGAAATTATTTTGGTTCAATAAAAACTGTTTTGTAATGAGAAGCATTTTTTTTTCTGATATGTAGATTACTGTTTTCTTAATGTTGCCAGTATATTTCCTATACATTATGATAATGATGTTGCACCATGGAAACTACAGTCATGGCCAAAAGTTTTGAGAATGACACAAATATTAATTTTTACAAAGTCTACTGCTTCACTTTTTCTAATGGCAATTTGCATATACTCCAGAATGTTATAAAGAGTGATCAGCTTAACAGCAATTACTTGCAAAGTCAATATTTGGCTAGAAAATGAACTTTATCCCCCAAAACCCATTTCAACATCATTGCAGCCCTGCCTTAAAAGGACCAGCTAACCTCTTTTCAGTGATTGCTCCATTAACACAGGTGTGGGTGTTGATGAGGACATGGCTGGAGATCAATCTGTTATGATTAAGTAAGAATGACACCACTGGACACTTTAAAAGGAGGCTGGTGCTTGGCATAATTGTTTCTCTTCTGTTAACCATGGTTATCTCTAAAGAAACACGTGCAGTCATCATTGCAATGCACAAAAATGGCCTAACAGGGAAGAGTATCGCAGTTAGAAAGATTGCACCTCAGTCAACAATCTATCGCATCATCAAGAACTTCAAGGAGAGAGGTTCCATTGTTGCCAAAAAGGCTTCAGGGCGCCCAAGAAAGACCAGCAAGCACCAGGACCGTCTCTTAAAAGTTTTTCAGCTGTGGGATCGGGCTATCAGCAGTGCAGAGCTTGCTCAGGAATGGCAGCAGGCAGGTGTGAGTGCATCTGCACGCACTGTGAGGCGGAGACTCTTGGAGCAAGGTCTGGTCTCAAGAAGGGCAGCAAAGAAGCCACTTCTCTCCAGAAAAAACATCATGGACAGACTGATAGTCTGCAAAAGGTACAGGCAGTGGACTGCTGAGGACTGTGGTAAAGTTATTTTCTCTGATGAATCCCCTTTTCGATTGTTTGGGACATCAGGAAAACGCCTCATTCGGAGAAGACAAGGTGAGCGCTACCACCAGTCTTGTCTCATGCCAACTGTTAAGCATCCTGAAACCATTCATGTGTGGGGTTGCTGTTATGTTTCGGTAGCTGAGGAGTGCAGGCAAAAAAGGCAATACACCAGAGCAGTTGGAATCTATGAGATTGCAGTACCCTGACTAACCTCAACAACTAGAGGCAGCCGTGGAGCGTTCCTACGTTGGTCCTAGACGCCTCGTCACAGCCTGAGAAACTAACTACACCTAAAGATAGATATAGGAAAGCTATCTGCCCCGGAGCAGAACCCCAAAGATAATAGAAAGCCCCCAAACATGTAATGGCGGTTAGACAAGAAGAAATACTGACACAGACAGAAAATAGTATGAGCAAACTTTGGGGCCCAAACTAACTAAATAGAAAAGGATAGGAAGGGTACTTACTGCAATCCCAGAAAACCCTGAAAAGCACCAACTCTACTAATTTCAATAACACCTGAGATCACACGACCTCTACCACCTAAATTAGTTCTCTGGTGTAACAAAATCAAAACAGCAGCCACTGAAAAAACTGGAAAAAGCAAAAGTACAAACATCAGTGGCTGAACTAAACTGAGAGGGCAAAAGCCCCGGAGGGGACCCTGAAGGTCCCCACAGAAGTGCAGGACAAAATGCAAAAATCAAGCACAAAAACAAAAAGAAGAAAATGTCTTATCTGTTAGCAGGAGATGCAGACACGACACAGCAGGCTACAAGGGAAACAGGAATCAAAGGATGGAGACCAGAACAACTGATCACCGGCAACCCTGATGGGAAGGTGACTCCCTTATATAAGACCAGTCAGTAACACCTGATTCCCAATCCTCACAATCTTCACAATCTTCACTGGACAGACCAGTACCGCTTGTAACCACCAGAGGGAGCCTCTGCTCAGAACTCATCTCAAGCCCATTCACAACAGTACCCCCCCCTTGAGGAGGGGTCACCGAACCCTCATTTGAGCAACCAGGTCGGTCAGGATGAGTTCTATGGTACGCACGGATGAGTCTCCTAGCATGGATGTCCGAAGCAAACACCCAAGAATTGTCTTCCTGACCATAACCTCTCCACTTAACCAAATACTGGAGTTTCCGTCTAGAAAAACGAGAATCTAATATTTTCTCAACCACATACTCCAGATTGCCCTCAACCAAAACAGGGTCAGGAGGCACAGCAGCAGAACCACTGGCTCAACAAACTTCTTCAATAAGGACTTGTGGAACACGTTATGGATCTTAAATGTCCCTGGAAGAAGCAAACGAAAAGAAACAGGATTAAGAATCTCCATGATCTTATAAGGTCCAATGAACCTAGGCTTAAATTTAGGAGATGCTACTCTCATAGGAATATTTTTTGAGGACAACCAGACCAAGTCCCCTACTTTAAACCGAGGACCATCAGTCCTATGCCGGTTAGCAAACCGCTGGGCCCTCTCCTGAGAGAGGGACAACCTCTCCACTACCTGGTCCCAAATCTGTTGCATACGCTCCACAACAGAGTCAACACCTGGACAGACAGAAGCCTCCGTCTGTCCTGAAGAAAATCGAGGGTGAAACCCAGAATTACAGAAAAACGGAGACATCAAAGTGGCAGAGCTAGCCCTATTATTAAGAGCAAACTCAGCCAAAGGCAAAAAAGAGACCCAGTCATCCTGATCAGCAGACACAAAGCATCTTAGATAAGTCTCCAATGTCTGGTTTGTTCTCTCAGTTTGACCATTGGTCTGAGGATGAAATGCCGAGGAGAAAGACAATTGAACACCCAGTTTAGAACAAAAAGTCCTCCAAAATCTGGAAACAAACTGGACTCCTCTGTCAGACACTATGTTCTCAGGAATGCCGTGTAAACGAACCACGTGCTGAAGGAACAACGGCACCAATTCAGAGGAGGAAGGCAACTTAGGTAATGGCACAAGATGTATCATCTTGGAAAACCTATCACAAATCACCCAGATGGCGGTCATTCTCTGAGAAACAGGAAGGTCGGAAATGAAATCCATAGAGATATGGGTCCATGGTCTCTTGGGCACAGGCAATGGCATCAACAAACCACTAGAGCGAGAGCAAGGCTTGGAGCGAGAGCAAGTCCCGCAGGACTGCACAAATTCCCTGACATCACGAGACAAGGTAGGCCACCAAAAGGACCGACTAACCAAGTCTCTGGTACCAAAAATTCCGGGATGCCCAGCAACGCGGAACAATGAATCTCAGACATCACACTCTTTTTCCACTGGTCCGGGACAAACAATTTTCCAACAGGGCAGCGCTCGGCCTATCCTCCTGACACCCCTCCAGAGCAAGTCTCAAATTAGGTGAGATGGCGGAAAGAACTACACCCTCTTTCAAAATAACAGAAGGATCAGATAACTCAGGAGAGTCCGCAAGGAAGCTCCTCGAGAGGGCATCCGCCTTAACATTCTTAGTGCCAGGAAGAAAGGAAACCACAAAATTAAAACGTGTGAAAAACAAGGCCCACCTGGCCTGTCTAGGATTGAGTCGCTTGGCAGATTCCAGATAAACCAGATTCTTATGGTCAGTAAGGACCACCACCTGATGTTTGGCTCCCTCCAGCCAATGTCTCCACTCTTCAAAAGCCCACTTCATGGCCAATAACTCCCGATTACCCACGTCATAATTACGTTCAGTAGGAGAAAATTTTCGAGAGAAAAAGGCACAAGGGTTACTTTTAGAGGTCTCTGGATCTTTTTGGGACAAAACGGCACCTGCCCCAATTTCAGAGGCATCAACCTCCACCTGAAATGGCAGAGAAACATCAGGCTGCCGTAGAACAGGAGCAGAAGTGAATCTCTGCTTAAGTTCCTGAAATGCAGAGACTGCCTCAGGAGGCCAATTCACCACATCAGAACCCTTTTTGGTCAAATCAGTTAATGGTTTAACAATAACCGAGAAATTACCAATAAATTTACGATAAAAATTGGTAAAACCCAAAAATCTTTGAAGAGCCTTTAATGAAGTAGGTTGGACCCAATCACAGATGGCCTGAACCTTGACCGGGTCCATTTCAATAACAGATGGGGACAAAATGAATCCCAGAAATGAGATCCTCTGTATGCCAAAAAGACAATTTGATCCCTTCACATACAGAGCATTCTCTCTCAAAATCTGGAATACAGTTCGAACATGTTTCACATGAGAGTCCCAGTCATTAGAAAAAATCAAGATATCATCCAAATAAACAATCAAAAATTTATCCACAAAATCCCTGAAAATGTCATTCATGAAGGACTGGAAGACAGAAGGAGCATTAGTGAGCCCAAAGGGCATCACAAGGTACTCAAAATGCCCCTCCGGGTATTGAATGCCGTCTTCCATTCATCCCCGTGCTTAATGCGAATAAGGTTATATGCCCCCCTGAGGTCAAGCTTGGTAAACCAAGTAGCGTTTTTCACCCTGGAAAACAGTTCAGAAATCAAGGGTAACGGATATTGATATTTCACAGTAATATTGTTAAAAAAACGATAATCAATACACGGCCTTAATGAACCATCCTTTTTGGCCACAAAGAAAAAACCGGCACCTAAGGGTGAAGAGGATGGTCTGATATGACCCTTCTCCAATGACTCCTTGATATAAGACCGCATAGCGTCATGTTCAGGTACAGACAAGTTAAAAAGGCGACCTTTAGGGAATTTACTACCAGGCACTAATTCAATAGCGCAGTCATAGCTCCTATGGGGAGGCAAGGATGCAGATTTACTTTCGCTAAATACATCAGAAAAATCAATCAAAAAGTCAGGAACATCCTGAGCCTGGGGGGAGGCAGAAAAAACAGGAGTGTTGGTATTAACACATTGGCAGCCCCAACTGGTTACAGACACAGATTTCCAATCCAAAACAGGATTATGAGACTGTAACCAAGGGAAACCCAGTACGATAATATCATGCAGATTATACAGAACCAAAAATTTGCAGCACTCTTTATGATCAGGTTCAACCCTCATTATCACCTGAGTAGAGAACTGAGGTTTATTCTCAGCCAAAGGGGTAGAATCGATCCCCAGTAGGGAATAGACTTCTGTAGGGGTATCAAGGGAAACCCACAACGTTTAGCAAAATCATAATCCATCAGGTTAATAGCTGCTCCAGAATCAACGAAAGCCTGAGCAGAAAATGAGGACAGAGAGCATATCAGAGTGACAGTTAATAAAAACTTAGTCTGAACACTACCCAAGACAACTGAGCGTGCAAAACGTCTTCCCCGCTTAGGGCAGACTGAAATAGCATGAGAGGCATCACCACAGTAGAAACATAACCCATTGCGCTTTCGAAACTCATGACGCTGTGCCCCAGACACCACTCTATCACACTGCATGGCTTCAGAAGCAGGTTCACAAGGCAACACTATTCCACGCATACTTCTGCGCTCACGCAAACGTCTGTCAATTTGAATCGCTAATGACATAGAATCATTGAGACCAGAGGGGACAGGGAATCCCACCATAACATCCTTTACATTATCTGACAGACCCTTCCGAAAAAGGGCCGCCAAAGCGTCGTCATTTCACTTGGTCAGGACTGCCCACCTACGGAATCTCTGACAGTATAACTCAGCGTCATCAAGCCCCTGATTTAATGCCAACAAGGCTTTTTCAGCTTGATCAGTGACATTAGGCTCATCGTACAATAACCCCAAAGCCTGAAAAAATGCATCAACATCACTCAAAACAGGATCCCCAGGTGTCAAGGAAAAAGCCCAATCCTCAGGATCGCCGCGCAGGAGAGAGATGACAATTTGAACCTGCTGCGCTGCGTTCCCTGAGGACTTAGATTTTAAGGCAAAAAACAATTTACAATTATTTTTGAAATTCTGAAACTTAACTCGATCCCCTAAAAAACAAATCTGGCATGGGAATCCTAGGTTCCACAACAGGCAACCTAGCAAGATATGCAGCAATACTCTGAACCTCAGTGGCAAGCTGATCCACACGGCCAGACAACTGTGCAAACTCCATTGAGAGAAAAAATCCTCCCCAGCACCCAGAGATACAGAGGGAAAAAAAAAATGCAACAGAAAAATATCTCTGACAACTCTGACAACCGTTTTTTCTTTCACAAATTTTTTCCCTTCTGTGAGTACCATACAATTTTAAATTTTGGGCCGGTGATACTGTTATGTTTCGGTAGCTGAGGAGTGCAGGCAAAAAAGGCAATACACCAGAGCAGTTGGAATCTATGAGATTGCAGTACCCTGACTAACCACAACAACTAGAGGCAGCCGTGGAGCGTTCCTACGTTGGTCCTAGACGCCTCGTCACAGCCTGAGAAACTAACTACACCTAAAGATAGATATAGGAAAGCTTTCTGCCCCGGAGCAGAACCCCAAAGATAATAGAAAGCCCCCAAACATGTAATGGCGGTTAGACAAGAAGAAATACTGACACAGACAGAAAATAGTATGAGCAAACGTTGGGGCCCAAACTAACTAAATAGAAAAGGATAGGAAGGGTACTTACTGCAATCCCAGAAAACCCTGAAAAGCACCAACTCTACTAATTTCAAAAACACCTGAGATCACACGACCTCTACCACCTAAATTAGTTCTCTGGTGTAACAAAATCAAAACAGCAGCCACTGAAAAAACTGGAAAAAGCAAAAGTACAAACATCAGTGGCTGAACTAAACTGAGAGGGCAAAAGCCCCCGGAGGGGACCCTGAAGGCCCCCACAGAAGTGCAAGACAAAATGCAAAAATCAAGCACAAAAACAAAAAGAAGAAAATGTCTTATCTGTTAGCAGGAGATGCAGACACGACACAGCAGGCTACAAGGGAAACAGGAATCAAGGATGGAGACCAGAACAATTGATCACCGGCAACCCTGATGGGAAGGTGACTCCCTTATATAAGACCAGTCAGTAACACCTGATTCCCAATCCTCACAATCTTCACAATCTTCACTGGACAGACCAGTACCGCTTGTAACCACCAGAGGGAGCCTCTGCTCAGAACGCATCTCAAGCCCATTCACAACAGGTTGCTTCTCAGCCAAGGGAATCGGCTCTCTCACAGTCTTGCCTAAAAACACAGCCATGAATAAAGAATGGTACCAGAATGTCCTCCAAGAGCAACTTCTCCCAACCCTCCAAGAGCAGTTTGGCGATCAACAATGCCTTTTACAGCATGATGGAGCACCTTGCCATAAAGCAAAGGTGATAACTAAATGGCTCAGGGAACAAAACATAGAGATTTTGGGTCCATGGCCTGGAAATTCCCCAGATCTTAATCCCATTGAGAACTTGTGGTCAATCATCAAGAGACGGGTGGACAAACAAAAACCTAAAAATTCTGACAAAATGAAAGCATTGATTATGCAAGAATGGACTGCTATCAGTCAGGATTTGATCCAGAAGTTGATTGAGAGCATGCCAGGGAGAGTTGCAGATGTCCTGAAGAAGAAGGGTCAACACTGCAAATATTGACTTGCTGCATTAACTCATTCTAACTGTCAATATAAGCTTTTGTTACTCATATGTTTGCAATTATTATATTTCTGTCTGTGATAAAAACATATGTCAAACACACACAAAAACCAGAGGGCAGCAGATCATGTGAAAATATAATATTTGTGTCATTCTCAAAACTTTTGGCCATGACTGTATACGTGCTACAGAAAACTATATATATTTTTGAAATCGGGACAAAAAATTATTCAGAAAAGTACAAAGTTATTAAAATCTATTTAGTTAGACCATCCGCCATCTTGTTGTGGTTTTCTGCCTGCTGGTCTTATTCCCCTGGTGCTGGGCTTCTTGTTGGTCATGTGATTGTATCACCTTTTATTACCCTGCACCTGCCTCCCAGTCCTTGCTGGACATTAGTGTGAATCCACTAGAGTTCTTTGATAACTTTTTGTATTTAACTTTGTGCATTTCAGGGAACTCTAGTTCTGCTTGCTTAGTGTTAAGGTTTGAGTTCCCACTGCTGCACAAGGGGAGTCTCAAACCAGTCCCGCTGCGGTCTCCCATTTATCTCCGTCCGCAGTGGAGCCTGCTCAGCTTAGATGTCGGTCCCAGCATCTCGCCCAGTCTAACAGTGTGCAGAGGATTACTGTTGCTCCTCCAGGCTCTGCTATTGTGGCCAGTACTGGTTAGCGGCGAGCAGACGTCTTTAGGACAAAGTCCTTGTTTTCCCCTTCTGAGCATGCCCAGAGTGAGATCTCTCATTGGAGATCAGGGGTCACATGCTCAGGTACTGCAGCAGCTCCTATTGGTCCGCCAGGAAGGTCCTGTGACTACTGGTGTTCTGGAACAAGTTTCATTGGTCCTTGTTTCTGGCAGGTCCTGTAGCTGTTGCTATAAAAGGGTAGCATGGCTGGGCCGCCATGGGCTAATATCAACCATTATATGCTTTGCGCCAGTGTGGTCATGCGTGTGTGTGGTTAGGGCCCGGCTGAAATAAGACCCTAGAATACCGACTTAATCAGTGAGGAGTTTGGTATGCTAGCTGGTCAGGGTCGGTGTCCTAGATGCCCTAGATTACTGGCATAACCGGTGAGGAGTTTGATTGCCGTATTCAGGGCCTGGCGTTCAGACACCATAGATTGCGAGTGACTCCCGCGAGGACATTAGCGCATGATCACGTTCTATTTTTGCTTAGCTCTTAACTGTGTACCTGGGTGCCTGACAGGACACAGAACTTTTTCTCAGCTGCCCTGTGACGTAACAGGGTTCGCTTTCAACGCTAGACAGCGCCCTAGCGTGTTTATTTTGCGACTCAGTTGTGTTTAGTGAGTTCGCACATATCGCCATATAGCACTGCGACACTCCTTCTAGCGGCTCTGTGAAATAACAGAGTTCGCACATATTGCCGCAGCACATTGCGGTGTTTATTTTGGCGACTCTGCGGGATAACAGAGATCGGGTCTTTCGCCATTTTACTAGCAGCAGTTTCCGCCTGCACGGTGGACCCCGGGCTGCGAACGCACCTCTCTACCTCATATATTTGATGCGTTCCGCAGACCCTAACATAATATTAGCGCCAGGGTCTGGCTAGTAAAATGGCGGATGACCAGCGTCTTCCGCAGTACATCCAGCAGCTGGAGGGTAGGTTGGCGGCTCTTGAGCGAACAACCTCAGCTGTGGATGTTACCGCAGTCGCTGTTCAGGCTGCTAGCGTGGCTGCAGCCAGCGTGTCCACTGCCACCTCTGCCCCCACAATATCCCACCTCCCGCTTCCAGACAAGTTTGCTGGTGATAGAAAGCAATGTCGGGGATTCGTGAGTCAGTGCTCTATACAACTCGAGCTTCTGGATGCACGTTTCCCCACGGATCGGGCACAAGTGGGCTTTGTAATATCTCTTCTGTCGGGCAGAGCGTTGGAGTGGGCCACCCCGCTCTGGGAGCGTGACGACCGTGTGGTGCGGAGTGCTCCTCGTTTTCTGGAGGCTCTAAAAAAGGTCTTTCTAGGACCTCAGGTTACCCACAATGCGGCGCTCCAACTTCTGGCAAGTTCACAGGGTTCGTCCTTGGTCAGCTGTTTTGCTGTCCAATTTCGGACTCTTTCCTCGGAGTTGGACTGGCCGGATAAAGTCCTCATTCCCGTGTTTTGGAGAGGACTAGCGGGACATGTGAAAGACGCCTTGGCTACCAGGGAGATTCCCACCACACTGGAGAAGCTTATCGCCATATCTGCCCGCATCGACCTCCATTTTCACGAGCGGAGGTTGGAGGTGTCCCAGTGTAGGCAGAGGTTCCGGCTGGCTCACACCTTCGCCAGACCTCTGGAATCTTCCAGCCTGGCGCCCGACTCCCATGAGGCCATGGAGGTTTCTCGAGCGGGACCTAAGTCCCGGGCCGCTCGAGTACCCGTGGTCTGTAACATCTGCCAGCAGTTAGGACATTATGCCAACAAATGTCCACAGCGGTCGGGAAAACGGTCGCGTCTAGTGACCTTGGGAGGAGGTTCACTAGATACTGCGGCATTTTCCACCAAGTTGTCCTTTAAGGGGACAATTACAGTAGGTCCATCCAAGCTCTGTGTGGATTCTGGAGCTGAGGGGAATTTCATGTCCTCTGCATTTGCTCTCCGCCACACTATACCTCTGGTGATGCTCGCCAAACCGGTGACTGTGCGAGTAGTGAATGGATCAACTCTGCCCTCACAAATCACCCACCAGACGATCCCTCTCACTTTATCTATGTCCCCTTCCCATCAGGAGAGTATTTCTTTTCTTGTCCTGCCCGAGGGAATAGACGAGGTGTTGCTGGGAGTACCTTGGCTCCGTTACCACTCTCCCCATATTGAGTGGTCCTCTGGGAGGATACTGGGTTGGGGTGATTCATGTAGAGGCAGGTGTGTCAGGGAGTGCGTTCAGGTCACCACCACAGAGATACCTGTAGATCTCACTTCTCTTCCTCAGTGTTATTGGTCATATGCAGACGTTTTCTCCAAGAAGGCGGCGGAGACTCTTCCACCTCATCGCCCCTACGACTGTCCTATTGATCTCTTGCCTGGAGCAGAACCTCCTCAGGGGAGAGTCTACCCCCTCTCGCTTCCTGAGACGGAGGCCATGTCCCAGTATATTCAGGAGAATCTGGCAAGAGGGTTCATTAGGAAGTCGGTGTCACCAGCAGGGGCAGGGTTCTTCTTTGTGCAAAAGAAGAACGGAGAATTACGTCCATGCATTGACTACAGGGGTCTTAACGCAATCACCGTCAAGAATAAGTACCCGTTGCCCCTAATCTCTGAGCTCTTTGATAGGCTCCGAGGAGCAAGAGTATTTACCAAGCTTGATTACGTGGTGCCTATAACCTAATTCGCATCCGTGAGGGGTACGAGTGGAAGACAGCTTTTAATACCAGGGATGGGCATTATGAATACCTGGTGATGCCCTTCGGGCTCTGTAATGCTCCCGCTGTTTTCCAAGACTTTGTCAATGATATCTTCCGGGATATGCTCTCCACCTCTGTAGTAGTCTATCTGGATGATATTCTCATCTTTTCACCAGATTAAGACTCCCACCGGAGGGATGTCAACAAAGTCTTCGACCTCTTACGGGCAAACTCCCTCTATGCCAAGCTGGAGAAATGTGTGTTTGAGCAGGAGTCCTTACCTTTTCTGGGCTATATCATCTCTGCCCAGGGATTGGCTATGGATCCTGCCAAACTACAGGCTGTAATGGACTGGCAAGAACCCCATTCTCTTAAAGCGGTGCAGCGCTTTATGGGGTTCATTAATTATTATCGCCAGTTCATTCCCCATTTCTCGACTTTGGTAGCTCCCTTGGTAGCCCTCACCAAGAAGGGAGCAAATCCCAAGTTGTGGTCTGAGGAGGTCTCCAAGGCGTTCTCTTCCATCAAGTCGCATTTTGCCAGTGCTCCCATATTACATCGCCCTGATGTTGATAAGCCGTTTGTTTTAGAGGTGGACGCCTCTTCTGTTGGTGCTGGAGCAGTCCTTTATCAAAAGGATGCTCAAGGTCGGAAGCATCCCTGCTTCTTCTTTTCTAAGACCTTTACACCAGCAGAGAGGAATTATTCCATCGAGGACAGGGAGTTGCTGGCTATGAAATTGGCCTTCTCTGAGTGGAGACATCTTCTGGAGGGGGCTCGTTTTCCCTTCCAAGTCTTCACCGACCACAAAAACTTGGTATATTTGCAAACGGCTCAGCGGCTAAATTCTCGCCAGGCCAGATGGTCCCTATTCTTCTCTCGGTTCCACTTCACCCTCCATTTTCTCTCCGGTGAGAAGAATGTTCGGGCCGACGCTCTCTCTCGCTCCTTAGTGTCATCAGAGGAGGAGGATGAGGAGCCTCGACTTATTGTCCCCGAAGAAAGCCTGAGAACTGTAGCCCCGGTTTCGCTAGAGTCTGTGCCACCGGCCAAGACGTTTGTGCCCACTAATTTGCGACCGGAGGTACTCTCTTGGGCACACTCGTCCAGGGTGGGTGGACACTTTGGGGCAAAGAGGACAACTGAGTTATTGGCGAGGACATACTGGTGGCCACATATGGTCCGTGATGTCAGGGAGTATGTTCAGGCGTGTGTCTCCTGCGCCAGGAACAAGTCCCCTCGACAATGGCCAGCTGGGTTACTTTTTCCTTTGCCGGTGGCAGACAGGCCCTGGGAGATGGTCGGGATGGACTTTGTGGTGGGCTTACCAAAGTCTCGGGGTTGCACCATCATTTGGGTGATCACCGACCACTTCTCCAAAATGGTGCACTTAGTGCCGCTACCACGGTTACCTTCTGCACGGGCCTTGGCAGCATTATATATTAGACACTTCTTCCGTCTACACGGTATGCCAGACAAGATTGTCAGCGATCGAGGTCCCCAATTTGCGTCTCGGTTCTGGAGAGAGTTGTGTCATCTACTCTGCATTGAGTTGAACCTCTCCTCTGCATATCATCCCGAGACTAATGGGTTAGTAGAGAGGGCCAACCAGACCTTGGTCACCTACTTGCGACATTTTGTCTCTGCCAGGCAGGATGACTGGGCATCCTTGCTCCCGTGGGCGGAGTTCGCGCTAAACAATGCTGTGGCTGACTCCACCGGACAGACACCATTCCTCTTAAATTACGGCCTGCATCCGCGGGTACCGGTGCCCATGCCCGTGGCTTCCGCCGACTCCAGGGTGGCAGACTGGGCTGTGGAAGCACGGGACATATGGGACCACACCCAGGATGCCATTCAGGCTTCCAAGGAAAGGATGAGGTCTTCTGCCGATGCCCATCGGCGTCCCGCTCCGACATTTGCTCCTGGCGACCTAGTGTGGCTCTCCACCCGAAACATCAGGCTGCGGGTGGAATCCACTAAGTTGGCACCCCGCTATTTGGGTCCCTTCAAGGTTCTCGAGCAGGTGAACCCTGTGGTTTACCATTTGGCCCTTCCGCCTCGCCTTGGTATCTCCGACACCTTCCATGTGTCCCTCCTAAAACCCGTGGTCATCTCCCGGTTGCCTGAGTCATCTGCCGGGATGTCGGGTTCGTCTTTGGACGACTACGAGGTGAATGCCATTGTGGGTGCAAGGTGGTACGGGGCAAAAAAATTTTTTGGGTGGATTATGGGCCTGAGGATAGGTCCTGGGAGCCTGCCGAGCATATTCATGCTCCGCAGCTCATCAATGCCTTTGAGCGTAGCGAGGCCCAGAGAAGGAGGGGCCCTAGAAGGGGGGGTAACTTTAGGGTTTGAGTTCCCACTGCTGCACAAGGGGAGTCTCGAACCAGTCCCGCTGCGGTCTCCCATTCATCTCCGTCCGCAGTGGAGCCTGCTCAGCTTAGACGTCAGTCCCAGCGTCTCGCCCAGTCTAACAGTGTGCAGAGGATTACTGATATTCCTCCAGGCTCTGCTATTGTGGCCAGTACTGGTTAGCGGCGAGCAGACATCTTTAGGACTAAGTCCTTGTTTTCCCCTTCTGAGCATGCCCAGAGTGAGATCTCTCATTGGAGATCAGGGGTCACATGCTCAGGTACTGCAGCGGCTCCTATTGGTCCGCCAGGAAGGCCCTGCGATTACTGATGTTCTGGAACAAGTTTCATTGGTCCTGGTTTCTGGCAGGTCCTGTAGCTGTTGCTATAAAAGTGTAGCATGGCTGGGCCGCCATGCGCTAATATCAACCATTGTATGCTTTGCGCCAGTGTGGTCTCGGCCTTTTGGCTGCGATCGTGTGTCATAGTCAGAGGGTGCGAGTTTTCCTGGAGTGATCCAGGGGCTTTGCTGGCAGCGTGCTGCTGATTTTCTACTGCGGTATCCGTACCGGCAGTCTGGACTGAGGATGTTCATTAAGAATACGATCCGTGTGGTGGTGGAAGGTGGTGAGAAAAACAATCTGGTGTACGTCGTTCGTGACCTGTTGGAGGGAAAGGCTGGAGCCCATCGTCAGGATATCTACAGCGTCAATGAATTCCGGAGTCAAGGTACATATGATGTAACCTTTGTGAATGAGGGATGCTGTTTGACCGTCTTTGAATGGCTCAGAAGTAATGAAGGTGATCCATGCCTGGAGGGAGTGCGGGTGGAGCCCCTGTTTGGGCTCATGGAAAAAGTGGTGACTGTGACTGTGTACAACCCCTATACAGAAGTAGCACTACTGGAGCAGTTCCTGGAGCGGTACTGTGAATACGTGAAGGGAGGGGAGAAGCAGAAAAATGTCTTGGGCATTTTCAACTGCAAGTATGTGTTTCGGGTGAAATTGAAGAAGGACCCAGGTTGTTTGGGAGGTTTCACCCACCCACCAGCGAACTTTTCAGTGGTGAGTCATAGGGACTTCCTGTCATACCCAGGGCAGCCACTATACTGCAGGAGGTGCTTTCAGTTCGGGCACCTGCTAAACATGTGTAGCAAGGAGTTGATTTGCCGTAATTGCAAGCAAGAGGGTCATGTGGCGGCTAGGTGTCCGATGCCTCGTGAATGTGACAGGTGTGGCAGTTCAGAGCACCTGTATAGAGACTGCCCGTTTGGTGTGCCGAGGAGGTCAACTAGAGAGGAGGAGGAAAGAAAGAGACATGAGGAGGAGCGGAGGCGGGAGGAAGAAAGGAAGAGAGAGGAGGAGGTTAAGAGGCGGGAGGAGGAGAAGAAGCGGAGGGAAGGCGAAGTCGCCGCGCTGCAAAGCGTTGTGAGGGCGCCACCCACTCCTGCCGAGAGACGGAGGGAGAAGCGGCAGGAGGACAAGGAGGCTGAGAGAAGGAAGGAGAAGCAACAGGAGGAAAAGGAGGACAAGGAATTTTGGAAGGCCATAAGGCGAGAGGAGCGTTCATGGCCTAAAAAAGAAGTAAAAAAAGAAGTCCCAGTTGCTGAATCATGGTCAGAATGCCTGATGGATTTTGATATATCTGTGGCAGAGGAGGAGGCTGAGATTTTAGTTCATGAGTCTGATCCGAAAAATATTGGTGCCTTCTCCTCGGAAGAGGACTCAGGAGGGTTAAAGTGTCACAGGGAGGGTGGTGGGGAAAACAGAGACATTGAGTTGGTGGAAGAAGGAATGGCCCAGAGGAAGACTGGGCAGAAAAAGGCACGGGTGGAGGAGTATATGGAGGCCAGCAGCTCGGAAGGCTGCTCGGCCACAAATGGTGGAGGAGGACACTGGCGGTACTGGTTAAGTACGTTTTACTTTTCCAGTAGCCAGGTAGGGTTTTTTTGTGTACATAGCTTTGCTCTTTAAGCAATGGCTATCTGTTTTTTTTGTGTGTTTTATGTAATGTGTGTCAAGTTATATCTGTAGGTTGTTTTTGTATTTTTTTTCCTTTTTTGGCTTTTTTGGACAAGTGTTTTTTTTGTTAAGCTTTTTGGTTTGTGTTTAGTATGGGTGTTAGAATTATATCTCAAAATGTGAGGGTTTTTAAAAATAAGTTGCGGCGTGCGGCCATTTTTGAGTTTTTTGCAGTGCAAAATGCGGAAATTTTTTGTTTACAGGAGTGTGGGATTGTGGATGGTGTGAAGGGGAGTGAATGGCCTCATGGTGCGTCTGTGTGGTCAGGGAGTGCATGTAATAGAAATGACGGTGTTGGTTTTTTGGTGAAGGGGCGTAATGTGAGTTTGTGTGACTATATGGTGATTGAGGTTGGGAGATGCGTGTTAGCAAATTTTGAGTTTAGAAATATTCGTTTTAGTGTTATTAATGTGTATGCTCCTGTGAAAAAACAGGAGCGTAAAGTTTTATTTGAAAAAATTAAGTTTTTTATTCCAGGTAGAGTGCCTGTTGTGATTGTGGGTGATATGAATGTTGATGTGGGAAAGGTGAATGTGGATGTGTCAAGGAAAGAGTTAATAGACATGGTGAGTGATTTTGGTTTGAGGGATATGCAGAGGGAGTGTAAAGTAACTCCATTGTTAAATACATTTTTTTCTGAGAGTGGGAGGGTGGCGTCTAGACTGGACTATTGTTTTGTTTCAAAAAACCTGATTGCTGTTAGTTATGCACAGGAGAGTGTGCCGTTTTCAGATCATGTGTGTATGAAGTGTGAAGTGGATGTGCATACTGAGGTAACTGGGAAAGGTATATGGAAGCTGAATGTGAGTTTACTGGATGGGGTGGAGGTGAGAGAGGAGTATGAGAGACATTATAAGGAGTGGTGTGAGAGCAGAAGTGAATTCAGTAATGTGTGTGAATGGTGGGATTGGGTTAAATGGAAAACCAAGGTTTTTTTAAAAAAATTGGTTACAAGTGTGCAGCTGCTAAGAGAGAAAGGTTTGCTGGGTTGAATGCAAGATTGAGTGTGTTATATAAGCTAAGAGAGGGCGGGATGGATGTGAGTGAAGATTTGTTGAGAGTGAAAAAAGAAGTGAACGAGTTTTTGAGAGAGAGAGGGAGGAGTATTGTGTATAGGGCTAAAATAGAGAACTTGGAAAAGAATGAGAAGTGTTCGCGGTTTTTTTTCAAGAAAGTTTTTGGAAAAAGACAGAGCATGAGTGTTTTGAATGGAGTGGATGGAAATGAAGTGAGTGGTGCGGCCTTATGTGAGGAAGTGGCAAAGTTTTATGATGATTTGTATGCAGTGAAATGGAGGGATGAAGGTTTGGAGAGTGATGTGCTGAGTGTTTTGGAAAATAGATTGAATGGGACAGAAAGGGAGAGTTTGATGGGGGAGGTGACGAGTGAAGAAATATGGAAGGTGGTGTGTAGCATGGCGCTGAATAAAACGCCGGGGGATGATGGTCTCCCGGTGGAATTTTATCGTGTGATGTGGGATGTGATTGGGAAGGATTTTGTTGATGTATGTAAGTATATGTGGGCGAATGCAGAGGTGGCGAATGGTATGCGTGCAGGAGTGGTTGTGCTGTTGCCAAAAAAAGGTGATTTGAAAAATCTAAAAAACTGGAGGCCGATCACGTTGCTTAATTGTGATTATAAAATCTATGCGAAGCTTTTGGCAAATAGGATGCGTGATGTGGTTGGGAGTGTGGTGGGTGAGGAGCAGTGTTGTGCGGTGCCTGGAAGGCGGTTACATGAGGGTGTGTGTATGCTGAGAGATTGTTTGTGGGACTGTTTGAACCGTAAGAAGGGGGTGTATGTGTTGAGTTTGGATTTTGAGAAGGCGTATGATAGGTTGGCGCATGGTTTTCTGTTTAGAGTGTTGGTGAAGATGGGTTTTCCGGCTGAGTTTGTTGAGAGAGTAAGAAGTTTGTATAAAAACATTTATAGTTGTGTTTTGTTGAATGGGAATGTAGGGAGGAGAGTGAATGTGTTTTCTGGTGTACGGCAGGGGTGCCCATTGTCCCCTGTTGTGTTCATTTGCGCGATTGAGCCGTTGTTGTGTATGTTGAGGAAAGATAAGGTGATTCGGGGTGTGCAAGTGCCGGGAGCGGGGGGGAGGGAGTGGAAGGTGAATGGTTACATGGATGATGTGTGTGTTTTGTGTGATTCAGAGTGTTCGGTGCGTCGTGTGAAGTTGTTGGTATCCGTTTTTTGTGGAGCGTCTGCGTTTAAAGTGAATTGGGAGAAGACTGAATGTAAGATTTTTGGTGGGAGGACTCTGAGCAATGATATTGGGGTGAATGTGGTGAGTGGACCGATAAAGGTGCTGGGTGTGAAATTTTCAGAGAAGTTGGATGGAGAGGAAAGTTGGGTGGATGTGAGAGAGAGAGTGGAGCGCAAGTTAAATTTTTGGAAGATGAGAGATTTGACGTTTTTTGGTAAAATTTTAGTTATTAAGAGTGTGGTGTTACCAATTTTTTTGCATGTTGCGGTGGTTTTTCCACCAGGTTATATGTGTGTTAGAAGATTAAATAGGGTTTTGTTTGTATTTTTTTGGCGTTCAAGTATGGAGCGTACAAGGAGAGAGGTTGTGATGAAGAGAATGGATAAGGGGGGCTGGGATTCCCAAATTTGAATGTATTTTTTGGCGTGAATATTATGGTGTTTGTATTGGGTGTGATTAGGATGGATGGGAAGTGTGCATGTATGTGCAGGTATTTGTTTGGAAGTTTTCTGTTCCGTTTGAAGTGGCGGGAAAGGGATCTAAGGTGCCCAGTGGCTTTTGAGGTGCCTGTGTGGTATGTGTGGGTTTACAAATTTTTGGTGAAGTATGAACTGTGTGATGTGGATGTGAGGTTGTTAGAGAAGAAGAAAGCGGTATATAGGATGATTGAGTGTAGAGAGATGGAATGTGGTATCTATATGGTGAGAGGAAGTGATGTGCAGAAGGTGTGGAAGAAGGTACGTATGGATGGTATGACAAATAGACAGAGCGAGATTGTGTGGCAGTCATTGCATGAGGTGTTACCGGTGAGAGACTTCCAGAGAAACCGGGGTTTAGTGAGGAGTGAGATGTGTCCGAGGAGGGGATGTGGTGGGAGAGAGAGTGTGGTGCATTTGTTTTGGAATTGTCAGTATGCTAGAAATGTGATTTCAGGTTTGGGCCCGTTGGTAAGGAGTTGTGTGATGTGAATTTTTTGACGTTTGAGTTATTTATGTTTGGGTTGGGTATGTGTGGAGAAAAGGAGAGAGTGTTGTGGTTGATGCTTGCATGTATAAAAGAGGTGTTGTGGGATGTGAGGAACGTGTATGTGTTAAAGAGGAAGGAGATTGAGGTTAAAAATTGTTTAAAAATTGTTTTGGGAAAATTGTATTTTTGTTTTGTGTGTGATAAGAGAAAGAGGGGGGAGGAGGACGCAGAGGGAATTTGGAAAGTTAAAAAGTGGAAACATCTTGTTAATGTGTCTTAGTTTTGTGTTTTTTTGTGCTTGTAAATAAAGTTGGTTTTCCGATGATGATGGGAACAGCTGCTGCATTATGTAAGTGTACACGCTGTTTGGGAGTCGAGTTCCTTATAGTTTTGGTTATCTGACTGTGGAACTTCCCATCTGAGGGAAAAAAAAAAAAGCCATGCGCTAATATCAACCATTGTATGCTATGCGCCAGTGTGATCATGCGTATGTGTGGTTAGGGACCCGGCTGAAATAAGCCACTAGAATACCGACTTAATCGGTGAGGAGTTTGGTATGGTAGCTGGTCAGGGTCGGTGTCCTAGATGCCCTAGATTACCGGCACAACCGGTGAGGAGTTTTGATTGTCGTATTCAGGGTCTGGCGTTCAGACGCCATAGATTGCGGGTTACTCCCGCGAGGACATTAGCACACGATCACGCTTTATGTACGCTTAGCACTTAACTGTGTACCTGAGAGCCTGACAGGACACAGTGCTTTTTCTCAGCTGCCCTGTGACGTAACAGGGTTCGCTTTCTACGCTAGACAGCGCCCTAGCGTGTTTTCTTTGCGACTCAGCTGTGTCTAGTGAGTGCGCACACATCGCCATATAGCGCTGCGGCTCTCTTTCTTGCGGCTCTGTGGAACAGAGTTCGCACTTATTGCCACAGCACATTACGGCGTTTATGTTAGCGACTCTGTGGGATAACAGAGTTTGCTTCTCGCGCCATTTTTACTAGCAGCAGGCTCCGCTTGCACGGTGGACCCCGGGCTGCGAACGCACATCTCTACATTATATATTTGGTGCGTTCCGCAGACCCTTAACATAATATTAGCGCCAGGGTCTGGCTAGTAAAATGGCGGATGACCAGCGTCTATCGCAGTACATCCAGCAGCTGGAGGGTAGGTTGGCGGCTCTTGAGCGCACAACCTCAGCTGTGGATGTTACCGCAGTCGCTGTTCAGGCTGCTAGCGTGGCTGCAGCCAGTTTGTCTTCTGCCACCTCTGCCCCTACATTATCTCACCTCCCGCTTCCTGACAAGTTTGCCGGTGACAGCAAGCAATGTCGGGGATTCGTGAGTCAGTGCTCTATACAGCTCGAGCTTCTGGCTGCACGTTTCCCCACGGATCGGGCACAAGTGGGTTTTGTACTCTCTCTACTCTCGGGCAGAGCGTTGGAGTGGGCAACGCCGTTGTGGGAGCGCGACGATCGTGTGGTGCGGAGTGCTCCTCGTTTCTTGGAGGCTCTTAAAAAGGTCTTTTTAGGACCTCAGGTCACCCACGATACGGCGCTACAACTGCTGGCATTGGCACAGGGTTCGTCTTTGGTCAGTCTGTTTTCCGTCCAGTTTCGGACTCTAGCTTCTGAGCTAGATTGGTCTGATAAAGTTCTTATTCCAATCTACTGGCGAGGACTGGCTGACCATGTTAAAGACGCTTTGGCTACCAGGGAGATTCCCGCCACACTGGAGAAGCTTATCTCCATATCTACCCGCATTGACCTCCGTTTTCACGAGCGGAGGTTGGAGCGGGCCCAGTGTAGGCAGAGGTTCGGTTGGCTCCCACCTTTGCCAAACCTCTCGAATTCCCGATCTGGCGTCCGAACCCCAAAAGGCCACAGAAGTTCCTCATGCAGGACCTAAGTCTCGGTCCGTCCGAGTATCCGTGGTCTGTAACCATTGTCAGCAGACAGGACACTATGCCAACAAATGTCCACAGCGATCGGGGAAGCGATCGCGTCTAGTGGCCCTGGGAGGAGGTTCACTAGAGACAGCGGCATTTTCCTCCAAGATGACACTTAAAGGGACAATCACTGTTGGTACTTCCATTCTCACGCCGACCTTTGCGTGGACTCAGGAGCAGAGGGGAATTCATGTCCTCTAGCTTTGCTCGCCATCATGCAATACCTCTGGTGGCGCTTGACAAATCAGTGACTGTCCGGGTAGTGAATGGGTCGACATTGCCCTCACAAATTACACACCAGACTGTTCCACTTGCATTGTCTGTATCTCCTTCCCATCAGGAACTTATTTCCCTACTCGTCCTTCCCGAGGGAATAGACGAGATCCTACTAGGTATACCTTGGCTCCGTTTCCACTCCCCACATATAGAGTGGACTTCGGGTAGGATACTGGGTTGGAGTGATGCATGTAGAGGCAGATGTGTCAGGAGTTGCGTTCAGGTTACCACTACGGAGTTACCCGCAGATCTTACTCAACTTCCCAAGCAATACTGGTCATATGCAGACGTGTTCTCCAAGAAGGCTGCGGAGACTCTTCCGCCTCATCGCCCCTATGACTGTCCTATCGACCTCTTGCCTGGCGCAGAACCTCCTCGGGGAAGGGTCTATCCTCTCTCTCTTCCTGAGACAGAGGCCATGTTGCAATATATTCAGGAGAACCTGGCAAGAGGGTTTATTAGGAAGTCGGTGTCACCGGCAGGGGCGGGATTTTCTTCGTGCAGAAGAAAAACGGAGAATTGCGTCCGTGTATTGATTACAGGGGTCTTAACGCCATCACCGTTAAAAACAAGTACCCATTGCCCCTGATTTCTGAGCTATTTGATAGGCTTCGGGGAGCAAGAGTATTCACTAAACTAGATCTGCGCGGTGCTTATAACCTGATTCGCATCCGTGAGGGGGACGAATGGAAGACGGCTTTTAATACCAGGGATGGGCATTACGAATATCTGGTGATGCCCTTTGGGCTCTGTAATGCTCCAGCCGTTTCCAAGACTTTGTCAATGACATCTTCCGGATATGCTCTCCACTCGGTCGTAGTCTATCTGGATGATATACTCATCTTCTCTCCAGATATGACTCCCACCGAGAGATGTCTGCAGAGTCTTCGACTCTACGGCTAATCCCTCTATGCTAAGTTAGAGAAATGTATGTTTGAGCTGATCTTTACCTTTCCTTGGTTATATCATCTCAACCCAGGGATTGGCTATGGATCCGGCCAAACTACAGCTGTGATGGACTGGCAGAACTCACTCTCTAAAAGCGGTGCAGCGCTTTATGGGGTTCATTAATTACTATCGCCAGTTCATTCCGCATTTCTCTACCTGGGTACTCCTTGGTAGCCCTCTGTTATGTTTCGGTAGCTGAGAGTGCAGGTAAAAGCAAACACCAGAGCAGTTGAATCTATGAGATTGCAGTACCCTGACTAACCACCACAACTAGAGGCAGCCGTGAGCGTTCCTACGTTGGTCCTAGACGCCTCGTCACAGCCTGAGAAACTAACTACACCTAAAGATAGAAATAGGAAAGCTATCTGCCCCGGAGCAGAACCCCAAAGATAATAGAAAGCCCCCAAACAGTAATGGCGGTTAGACAAGAAGAAATACTGACACAGAAAGAAAATAGTATGAGCAAACGCTGGGGCCCAAACTAACTAAATAGAAAAGGATAGGAAGGGTACTTACTGCAATCCCAGAAAACCCTGAAAAGCACCAACTCTACTAATTTCAAAATCACCTGAGATCACACGACCTCTACCACCTAAATTAGTTCTCTGGTGTAACCAAAAACAAAACAGCAGCCACTGAAAAAAACTGGAAAAAGCAAAAGTACAAACATCAGTGGCTGACTAAACTGAGAGGGCAAAAGCCCCCGAAGGGGACCCAGAAGGCCCCCAAAAGAAGTGCAGGACAAAATGCAAAAATATAGTACAAAAACAAAAAAAGAAATGTCTTATCTGTAGCAGGAGATGCAGACACGACACAGCAGGCTACAAGGGAAACGGAAAGAAGGATTCAGACCAGAACAATTGATCACCGGCAACCCTGATGGGAAGGTGACTCCCTTATATAAGACCAGTCAGTAACACCTGATTCCCAGTCCTCACAACTTCACTGACACAGTACCGCTTGTAACCACAAGAGGGAGTCCCTGCTCAGAACTCATCTCAAACCCATTCACAACAGTACCCCCCCTTGAGGAGGGGTCACCGAACCCTCATTTGAGCAACCAGGTCGGTCAGGATGAGTTCTATGATACGCACGGATGAGTCTCCTAGCATGGATGTCCGAAGCAAACACCCAAGAATTGTCTTCCTGACCATAACCTCTCCATTAACCAAATACTGGAGTTTCCGTCTAGAAAAAAGAGAATCAATATTTTCTCAACCACATACTCCAGATTGCCCTCAACCAAAACAGGGTCAGGAGGCACAGCAGCAGGAACCACTGGCTCAACAAACCTCTTCAACAAGGACTTGTGGAACACGTTATGGATCTTAAATGTCCCTGGAAGAAGCAAACGAAAAGTAACAGGATTAAGAATCTCAATGATCTTATAAGGTCCAATGAACCTAGGCTTAAATTTAGGAGATGCTACTCTCATAGGAATATTCTTTGAGGACAACCAGACCAAGTCCCCCACTTTAAACCGAGGACCATCAGTCCTATGCCGGTTAGCAAACCGCTGGGCCTTCTCCTGAGAGAGGGACAACCTCTCCACTACCTGGTCCCAAATCTGTGCATACGCTCCACAACAGAGTCAACACCTGGACAGACAGAAGCCTCCGTCTGTCCTGAAGAAAATCGAGGGTGAAACCCAGAATTACAGAAAAACGGAGACATCAAAGTGGCAGAGCTAGCCCTATTATTAAGAGCAAACTCAGCCAAAGGTAAAAAAGAGACCCAGTCATCCTGATCAGCAGACACAAAGCATCTAGATAAGTCTCCAATGTCTGGTTTGTTCTCTCAGTTTGACCATTGGTCTGAGGATGAAATGCCGAGGAGAAAGACAATTGAACACCCAGTTTAGAACAAAAAGTCCTCCAAAATCTGGAAACAAACTGGACTCCTCTGTCAGACACAATGTTCTCAGGAATGCCGTGTAAACGAACCACGTGCTGAAGGAACAACGGCACCAATTCAGAGGAGGAAGGCAACTTAGGTAATGGCACAAGATGTATCATTTTGGAAAACCTATCACAAATTACCCAGATGGTGGTCATTCTCTGAGAAACAGGAAGATCGGAAATGAAATCCATAGAGATATGGGTCCATGGTCTCTTGGGCACAGGCAATGGCATCAACAAACCACTAGAGCGAGAGCAAGGCTTGGAGCGAGAGCAAGTCCCGCAGGACTGCACAAATTCCCTGACATCGCGAGACAAGGTAGGCCACCAAAAGGACCGACTAACCAAGTCTCTGGTACCAAAAATTCCGGGATGCCCAGCCAATGCGGAACAATGAATCTCAGACATCACACTCTTTTTCCATTGGTCCGGGACAAACAATTTTCCAACAGGGCAGCGCTCGGGCCTATCCTCCTGACACCCCTCCAGAGCAAGTCTCAAATTGGGCGAGATGGCGGAAAGAACTACACCCTCCTTCAAAATAACAGAGGGATCAGATAGCTCAGGAGAGTCCGCAAGGAAACTCCTCGAGAGGGCATCCGCCTTAACATTCTTAGTGCCAGGAAGAAAGGAAACCACAAAATTAAAACGTGTGAAAACAAGGCCCACCTGGCCTGTCTAGGATTGAGTCGCTTGGCAGATTCCAGATAGACCAGATTCTTATGGTCCGTAAGGACCACCACCTGATGTTTGGCTCCCTCCAGCCAATGTCTCCACTCTTCAAAAGCCCACTTCATGGCCAATAACTCCCGATTACCCACGTCATAATTACGTTCAGTAGGAGAAAATTTTCGAGAGAAAAAGGCACAAGGGTTACTTTTAGAGGTCTCTGGATCTTTTTGGGACAAAACGGCACCTGCCCCAATTTCAGAGGCATCAACCTCCACCTGAAATGGCAGAGAAACATCAGGCTGCCGTAGAACAGGAGCAGAAGTGAATCTCTGCTTAAGTTCCTGAAACGCAGAGACTGCCTCAGGAGGCCAATTCACCACATCAGAACCCTTTCTGGTCAAATCAGTTAATGGTTTAACAATAACCGAGAAATTACCAATAAATTTACGATAAAAATTGGCAAAACCCAAAAATCTCTGAAGAGCCTTTAATGAAGTAGGTTGGACCCAATCACAGATGGCCTGAACCTTGACCGGGTCCATTTCAATAACAGATGGGGACAAAATGAATCCCAGAAATGAGATCTTCTGTACGCCAAAAAGACACTTTGATCCCTTCACATACAGAGCATTCTCTCTCAAAATCTGGAATACAGTTCGAACATGTTTCACATGAGAGTCCCAGTCATTAGAAAAAATCAAGATATCATCCAAATAAACAATCAGAAACTTGTCCACAAAATCCCTGAAAATGTCATTCATGAAGGACTGGAAGACGGAAGGAGCATTAGTGAGCCCAAAGGGCATCACAAGGTACTCAAAATGCCCTTCAGGGGTGTTAAATGCCGTCTTCCATTCATCCCCGTGCTTAATGCGAATAAGGTTATACGCCCCCCTGAGGTCAAGCTTGGTAAACCAAGTAGCGTTTTTCACCCTGGAAAACAGGTCAGAAATCAAGGGTAACGGGTATTGATATTTCACAGTAATATTGTTCAAGAGACGATAATCAATACACGGCCTTAATGAACCATCTTTTTTGGCCACAAAGAAAAAACCGGCACCTAAGGGTGAAGAGGATGGTCTGATATGACCCTTCTCCAATGATTCCTTGATATAAGACCGCATAGCGTCATGTTCAGGTACAGACAAGTTAAAAAGGCGACCTTTAGGGAATTTACTACCTGGCACTAATTCAATAGCGCAGTCATAGCTCCTATGGGGAGGTAAGGATGCAGATTTACTTTCGCTAAACACATCAGAAAAATCAAACAAAAAGTCAGGAACATCCTCAGCCTGGGGGGAGGCAGAAAAAACAGGAGTGTTGGTATTAACACATTGGCAGCCCCAACTGGTTACAGACACAGATTTCCAATCCAAAACAGGATTATGAGACTGTAACCAAGGGAAACCCAGCACGATAATGTCATGCAGATTATATAGAACCAAAAATTTGCAGCACTCCTGGTGATCAGGTTCAACCCTCATTATCACCTGAGTAGAAAACTGGGGTTTATTCTCAGCCAAAGGGGTAGAATCGATCCCCAGTAAGGGAATAGACTTCTGTAGGGGTATCAAGGGAAACCCACAACGTTTAGCAAAATCATAATCCATCAGGTTAATAGCTGCTCCAGAATCAACGAAAGCCTGAGCAGAAAATGAGGACAGAGAGCATATCAGAGTGACAGTTAATAAAAACTTAGTCTGAACACTACCCAAGACAACTGAGCGTGCAAAAGTCTTCCCCGCTTAGGGCAGACTGAAATAGCATGAGAGGCATCACCACAGTAGAAACATAACCCATTGCGCTTTCGAAACTCATGACGCTGTGCCCCAGACACCACTCCATCACACTGCATGGGTCAGCAGCTGGCTCACAAGGCAACACCACTCCACGCATACTTCTCCGCTCACGCAAACGTCTGTCAATTTGAATCGCTAATGACATAGAATCATTGAGACCAGAGGGGACAGGGAATCCCACCATAACATCCTTTACATTATCGACAGACCCTTCCGGAAAAGGGCTGCCAAAGCGTCGTCATTCCATTGGTCAGGACTGCCCACCTACGGAATCTCTGACAGTATAACTCAGCGTCATCAAGCCCCTGATTTAATGCCAACAAGGCTTTTTCAGCTTGATCAGTGACATTAGGCTCATCGTACAATAACCCCAAAGCCTGAAAAAATGCATCAACATCACTCAAAACAGGATCCCCAGGTATCAGGGAAAAAGCCCAATCCTGAGGATCGCCGCGCAGGAGAGAGATGATAATTTGAACCTGCTGCGCTGCGTTTCCTGAGGACTTAGATTTTAAGGCAAGAAAACAATTTACAATTATTTTTGAAATTCTGAAACTTAGCTCGATCCCCTAAAAACACAATCTGGCATGGGGATCCTAGGTTCCACAACAGGCAACCTAGCAAGATATGCAGCAATACTCTGAACCTCAGTGGCAAGCTGATCCACACGGCCAGACAACTGTGCAAACTCCATTGGGAGAAAAGATCCTCCCCAGCACCCAGAGATACAGAGGGAAAAAAAAAAAAAAAAAAAACAGAAAAATATCTCTGACAACTTTTCTTCCTTCAAAATATTTTTTCCCTTCTGTGAGTACCATACAATTTTTATGGCCGGTGATACTGTTATGTTACGGTAGCTGAGGAGTGCAGGTAAAAAAGGAAATACACCAGAGCAGTTGGAATCTATGAGATTGCAGTACCCTGACTAACCACCACAACTAGAGGCAGCCGTGGAGCGTTCCTACGTTGGTCCTAGACGCCTCGTCACAGCCTGAGAAACTAACTACACCTAAAGATAGAAATAGGAAAGCTATCTGCCCGGAGCAGAACCCCAAAGATAATAGAAAGCCCCCAAACATGTAATGGCGGTTAGACAAGAGGAAATACAGACACAGAAAGAAAATAGTATGAGCAAACGCTGGGCCCAAACTATCTAAATAGAAAAGGATAGGAAGGGTACTTACTGCAATCTCAGAAAACCCTGAAAAAACACCAACTCTACTAATTTCAAAATCACCTGAGATCACACGACCTCTACCACCTAAATTAGTTCTCTGGTGTAACAAAACAAAACAGCAGCCACTGAAAAAAAACTGGAAAAAGCAAAAGTACAAAACACAGTGGCTGGACTAAACTGAGAGGGCAAAAGCCCCGGAGGGGACCCTGAAGGCCCCCACAGAAGTGCAGGACAAAATGCAAAAATATAGCAAAAACACAAAATAAGAAATTGTCTTATCTGATAGCAGGAGATGCAGACACGACACAGCAGGCTACAAGGGAAACTGGAAAGAAGGATTCAGACCAGAACAATTGATCACCGGCAACCCTGATGGGAAAATGACTCCCTTATATAAGACCAATCAGTAACACCTGATTCCCAGTCCTCACAATCCTCACTAGTACCGCTTGTAACCACCAGAGGGAGCCTCTGCTCAGAACTCATCTCAAACCCATTCACAACAATGCCCCAGCCGTTTTCCAAGACTTTGTCAATGACATCTTCCGGGATATGCTCTCCACCTCGGTCGTAGTCTATCTGGATGATATACTCATCTTCTCTCCAGATATTGACTCCCACCGGAGAGATGTCTGCAGAGTCTTCGACCTCTTACGGGCTAATTCCCTTTATGCTAAGTTAGAGAAATGTATGTTTGAGCTGGAGTCTTTACCTTTCCTTGGTTATATCATCTCAACCCAGGGATTGGCTATGGATCCGGCCAAACTACAGGCTGTGATGGACTGGCAGGAACCCCACTCTCTTAAAGCGGTGCAGCGCTTTATGGGGTTCATTAATTACTATCGCCAGTTCATTCCGCATTTCTCTACTTGGTAGCTCCCTTGGTAGCCCTCACCAAGAAGGGAGCAAATCCCAAATTGTGGTCGGAAGAGGTCTCCAAGGCTTTCACTTCTATTAAGTCTCATTTTGCTAGCGCTCCCATCCTACATCGCCCCGATGTTGATAAGCCATTTTTATTGGAGGTGGATGCCTCATCCGTTGGTGCTGGAGCAGTCCTCTTCCAAAAGGATGCTCAAGGTCGGAAGCATCCTTGCTTCTTCTTCTCTAAGACCTTCACATCAGCGGAGAGGAATTATTCCATCGGGGATAGGGAGTTGCTAGCCATGAAGTTGGCCTTCTCTGAATGGGACATCTGTTGGAGGGGGCCCGCTTTCCCTTCCAAGTCTTCACCGACCACAAAAATTTGGTGTATCTGCAGACAGCCCAGCGGCTTAGCTCTCGCCAGGCCAGATGGTCCTTGTTCTTCTCCCGGTTTAATTTCACACTCCATTTCCTCTCGGGAGAGAAGAACATTCGTGCCGACGCTCTCTCTCGCTCTGTGGTGTCCTCTGAGGAGGAGGTGGAGGAGCCTCGGCTTATTGTCCCCACAGAGAGCCTGAGAACAGTGGCCCCGGTTTCGCTAGAGTCTGTGCCCCGGGCAAGACTTTTGTACCTACCAACTTGCGACCGGAGGTACTCTCTTGGGCACATTCATCCAGGGTGGGTGGACACTTTGGGGCAAAGAGGACATCTGAATTGCTGGCGAGGACATACTGGTGGCCGCATATGGTCCGTGACGTTGGGGACTATGTTCGGGCGTGTGTCTCCTGCGCCAAGAATAAGTCTCCACGACAACCGTCAGCTGGGTTACTTTACCCTTTGCCGGTGGCAGACAGGCCCTGGGAGATGGTTGGAATGGACTTTGTGGTGGGCTTTCCCAAGTCTCGGGGTTGCACCATCATTTGGGTAATCACCGACCATTTTTCCAAAATGGTGCATTTGGTGCCGCTACCACGGTTACCTTCTGCACGGGCTCTGGCAGCGTTGTTCGTTAGGCACATCTTCCGTCTACACGGCATGCCGGTCAAAATTGTCAGTGACCGAGGTCCCCAGTTTGCGTCTCGGTTCTGGAGAGAGCTTTGTCGTCTACTCAGTATTGAGTTAAATCTCTCTTCAGCGTACCATCCTGAGACGAATGGGTTGGTAGAGAGGGCCAATCAGACTTTGGTCACCTATCTACGACATTTTGTCTCGGCCAGGCAGGATGACTGGGCATCCTTGCTACCATGGGCTGAGTTTGCCCTAAACAATGCTGTGGCTGATTCCACCGGACAGACTCCATTCCTCCTAAACTACGGTCAGCATCCGCGGGTTCCGGTGCCCATGCCTGTGTCTTCCGCCGACTCCAGGGTGGCAGACTGGGCTGTGGAGGCACGGGACATTTGGGACCGTACCCAGGATGCCATTCAGGCATCCAAGGAGAGGATGAGGTCCTCCGCCGACGCACATCGGCGCCCCGCTCCAACATTTGCTCCTGGAGACTTGGTGTGGCTCTCCGCCCGTAACATCAGGCTGCGAGTTTAGTCCACTAAGTTGGCACCCCGCTACCTGGGTCCTTTCAAGGTCCTCGAGCAGTTAACCCTGTGGTATACCGTTTGGCTCTTCCACCACGGCTGGGTATCTCCGACACCTTTCACGTGTCCCTCCTGAAGCCCGTGCTCATGTCCCGGTTTTCTGAGTCATCTGCCGAGACATCGGGTTCATCTACGGATGACCATGAGGTGAACGCCATCGTAGGGTGTAAGGTGGTACGGGGCAAAAAGTTTTATTTGGTGGACTGGAGGGGCTATGGGCCTGAGGATAGGTCTTGGGAGCCTGCCGAGCATGTTCACGCTCCGCAGCTCATCGCTGCCTTTGAACGGAGCGAGGCCCAGAGAAGGGGGGGCCCTAGGAGGGGGGGTAATGTTAGGGTTCGAGTTCCCGCTGCTGCACAAGGGGAGTCTCGAACCAGTCCCGCTGCGGTCTTCCATTCATCTCTGGCCGCAGTGGAGCCTGCTCAGCAGAGACGTCGGTCCAAGCATCTTGCCCACTCCACTACTGTGCAGTGACTTGCTGCTGCCTTTCCTGGATCTGCTAGTATAGCCAGTGTTGGAGCAGACGTCTTTGGGACAAAGTCCTGCATTTTCCCTTCTGAGCATGCCCAGAGTGAGATCTCTCATTGGAGATCAGGGGTCACATGCTCAGGTACTGCAGCGGCTCCTATTGGTCCGCCAGGAAGGCCCTGCGATTACTGATGTTCTGGAACAAGTTTCATTGGTCCTGGTTTCTGGCAGGTCCTGTAGCTGTTGCTATAAAAGTGTAGCATGGCTGGGCCGCCATGCGCTAATATCAACCATTGTATGCTATGCGCCAGTGTGATCATGCGTATGTGTGGTTAGGGACCCGGCTGAAATAAGTCACTAGAATACCGACTTAATCGGTGAGGAGTTTGGTATGGTAGCTGGTCAGGGTCGGTGTCCTAGATGCCCTAGATTACCGGCATAACCGGTGAGGAGTTTTGATTGCCGTATTCAGGGTCTGGCGTTCAGACGCCATAGATTGCGGGTTACTCCCGCGAGGACATTAGCACACGATCACGCTTTATGTACGCTTAGCACTTAACTGTGTACCTGAGAGCCTGACAGGACACAGTGCTTTTTCTCAGCGGCCCTGTGACGTAACAGGGTTCGCTTTCTACGCTAGACAGCGCCCTAGCGTGTTTTCTTTGTGACTCAGCTGTGTCTAGTGAGTGCGCACACATCGCCATATAGCGCTGCGCTCTCTTTCTTGCGGCTCTGTGGAACAGAGTTCGCACTTATTGCCACAGCACATTACGGCGTTTATGTTAGCGACTCTGCGGGATAAGAGTTTGCTTCTCGCGCCATTTTTACTAGCAGCAGGCTCCGCTTGCACGGTGGACCCCGGGCTGCGAACGCACCTCTCTACATTATATATTTGGTGCGTTCTGCAGACCTTAACAGAAAATAAGTATTCGGTCAACTAAAAACATGCAAGATTTCTGGCTCCACAGACCTGTAACTTCTTCTTTAAGAGGCTCCTCTGTCCTCCACTCATTACCTGTAGTAATGGCACCTGTTTGAACTTATTGTCAGTATAAAAGACACCTGTCCTCAACCTCAAACAGTCACACTCCAATCTCCACTATGATAAAGACCAAAGAGCTGTTGAAGGACACCAGAAACAAAATTGTAGCCCTGCACCAGGCTGGGAAGACTGAATCTGCAATATGAAAGCAGGTTGGTGTGATGAAATCAACCGTGGGAGCAATAATAAGAAAATGGAAGACATACAAGACCACTGATAATCTCCCTTGATCTGGGGCTCCATGCAAGATCTCATTCCGTGGAGTCAAATTGATCACAAGAGCGGTGAGCAAAAATCCAGTAACCACATGGGGGGACCTAGTGAATGACCTGCATTGAGCTGGGACCACCGTAACAAAGGCTACTATCTGTAACACACTATGCTGCCAGGGACTCAGATCCTGCAGTACCCAGATGTGTCCCCCTGCTTAAGCCTGTACATGTTCGGGCCCATCTGAAGTTTGTTAGAGAGCATTTGGATTATCCAGAAGAGTATAGGGAGAATGTCATATGGTCTGATGAATCCAAAGTAGAACTGTTTGGTAGAAGCAAAACTTATCATGTTTGGAGGAGACAGAATGCTGAGCTGCATCCAAAGAACACCATACCTACTATGAAGCATGGGGTGGCAACATCATGCTCTTGGGCTGTTTCTCTGCAAAGGGACCAGGACGACAGCTCCGTGTACATGAAAGAATGAATGGGACTATGTATCATGAGATTTTGAGTGCAAACCTCCTTCCATCAGCCAGGGCATTGAAGATGAAACGTAGATGGGTCTTTCAGCATGATAATGATCCCAAGCACACCACCAGGACAACAAAGAAGTGGGTTCATGTTGACATTATGACTGCTTCCCCCTAAAATTATCTGATATGTGGGTCCTTGTTCCTATGTCCAAATTAAATTGCAACCCAATTAGTCAAAAAATATTTAAAGAAAACCTGCCAAGAACTTTAGGGTCAACAACCTCATAACACTGTGGGGGAGATTAGTAAAATACAAGTTCCAACATACTTTCTTGGCTGAAAATGGGTTTTCCAACACTTAGAAAATCAACCTTTCGTTTTTTGCAACTGAATCTGCAAAGACGTTTTTTTTTGTCATGGGCACTGATTTTAGTACATTATTTCCATCCTAACTCTACCTCCATTGATGGCTCTTTTGTGTTGTGGAAGAAATGTCTATTAAGCCCAGGCAGGTTCCCTATCACTGCAACTATTCAGTAAACAGATATACAGTAACTATAAAATTAATGCACATATAACATATATTGACAATTAAAAAAACACTTTTCATGATGGAGTGACAAACAAAACCAGATGTTTGAAAATCTGACTTATGACACAGGAGTGTTCATGTACATGTCTGTAGAGAGCTACGTTGTCACCGGAATTTGGCGTATTGATGAAACATTTGCAGTGATCATCTAACTTTTTTCCTGCCACAAGCATTCTTCTTTTTATGATAATTGCAATTGCCTCATCCTCTTACTTCTTTATGCTCTTTAAATTAAACCTTTTTTACATTTATTGAATGTTTCTAAATATTTAATAGTTCACAATGGAGTCTTCAGCTGCATTTGATTTGGTTAAGTGCACCAAGTGGCCCTTAGTGAACAGGAAGATCAATAAAATGAATCGGCAGACTTTACCCAGCTTATGTTTCGCAAATAAAACATTGATGCTCCTTTTAAGCTCACCCATCACTCATTGTGCAGCTTTTACAGACAACAATAGTTCATTTAAATTTTCGGGTGCAGAAGATATACGATGCTGTAAATATTTAAAATCAAATTTGAAAAGAGGACAGAGATAAATGGGGAGTAAAGAACATAATGCTGAGGGCTATTTTTTTCTTAAAGTGACTTGCACTGAGAAGATATTTCGTAAGCCTCCAGAAAGTGGCACTATTGCTAAAAGAAAGAACATTAACCCCTTAATGACCAAGCCATTTTGTAGGTTAAAGACCAGGCCAATTTTTACAATTCTGACCACTGTCTCTTTATGAGGTTATAACTCTGGAACGCTTCAACGGATCTTGGCGATTCTGAGATTGTTTTCTCGAGACATATTGTACTTCATGATAGTGGTAAAATTTCTTCAATATAACTTGCGTTTATTTATGAAAAAAAACGGAAATATGGCAAAAATTTTGAAAATTTTGCAATTTTCAAACTTTTAATTTTTATGCCATTAAATCAGAGAGATATGTCACAAAAATTAGTTAATATATAACATTTCCCATATGTCTACTTTACATCAGCACAATTTTGGAACCAACATTTTTTTTTGTTAGGAAGTTATAAGTGTTAAAATTTGACCAGCGATTTCTCATTTTTCCAACAAAATTTACAAAACCATTTTTTTTAGGGCCACCTCACATTTGAAGTGAATTTGAGTGGTCAATATGACAGAAAATACCCAAAAGTGACACCATTCTAAAAACTGCACCCCTCAACGTGTTCAAAGCCACATTCAAGAAGTTTATTAACCCTTTAGGTACTTCACTAGAATTGAAGCAATGTGGAAGGAAAAAATGAACATTTAACTTTTTTTCCCAAAATTTTTCTTTCGACACAATTTTTTTAAATTTTGTCAAGGGTATCAGGAGAAAATGAACCACAATATTTGTTGTACAATTTCTCCTCAGTACACCGATACCCCATGTGTGGGGGTAAACCACTATTTGGGCGCATGGCAGAGCTCGGAAGGGAAGCAGCGCCATTTGACTTTTTTGGCTGGAATTGAGATTGGACGCCATGTCGCATTTGGAGAGTCCCTGTGTGCCTAAACAGTGAAAACCCCCCACAAGTGACCCCATTTTGGAAACTGGACCCCCCAAGGAACTTATCTAAATGTGTTGTGAGAGCTTTTAACCCCCAAGGGCTTCACAGAAGGTTATAATGTAGAGCCGTAAAATTAAAAAATCATATTTTTTCCACAAAAATGATCTTTTCATCCAAATTTTTTTTTCCACAGGATAAAAGGACCCCAAAAGTTATTGTGCAATTAGTCCTGAGTACGCTGATACCCCATATGTGGGGGTAAATGACTATTTGGGCGCATGGCAGAGCTCGGAAGGGAAGCAGCGCCATTTGACTTTTTTGGCTGGAATTGAGATTGGACGCCATGTCGCATTTGGAGAGTCCCAGTGTGCCTAAACAGGGGAAACCCCCCAAAAGTGACCCCTTTTTGGAAACTGGCCCCCCAAGGAATTAAACTAATGTTTTGGTGGAGTTTAACCCCCCAAAGGGGCTTAAAAAAGGGGGGTTTTATAAGTAGACCAAAAAAATTTAAAAAAAATCTTTTTTTCCCAAAAAAAAGTTTTTTTCCCCCCCCAAATTTTTTTTTTTCCCCAAAGGGGTAAAAGGACCCCAAAATTTTTTGTGAATTTTTGTCCAAATTGCGATCCCCCATATGGGGGGGAAACCCACTTTTTGGGGGCCCAAAAGGGGGCCCAAAGAGTTTTGGGAAGGGGGGAAGGGGGGCCCCTTTTCCAACGGGGGATTTCCTTTTTTGGGAAAACTAGCCCCCCCCAAGGGGGAACCCTTTTGATTTTTGGGTGGCATTTTAAACCCTTTTTTCTTCACAGAATTTTATAAGGGGGGGGGGGAAAATAAAAAATAAATTTTTTTTTCCACAAAAAAAAATTTTTTTTTCCCCCCCAAAATTTTTTTTTAAAAGGGAAACCGGGAGAAATACCCCCCCAAAAAAGTATTGGGGGCTTTTTTTTTCTGGAAAGCTGTATCCCTTGGGGGGGGGGGAACCATTTTTTGGGAGCAGGGCAAATTGGAAAGGGGAAGGGGGCCCCTTTTTTTTTAAAATGAAATTTTTGGGGAGGAATGGTCTGGGGTGCCCTGTCCGTTTGGGGCCCCCCCTAAGGGCCAAAACAGTAAAAACCCCCCCCAAATTTAACCCCCCCATTTTGAAAACTAGCCCCCCCAAGGAACTTTCTAATGTGTGGTCAGCATTTAAACCCCCCAAAAGGGTTTTCCAAAAGTTTAAAACGTGGCCCGGGAAAAAAAAAAAAAAATCATTTTTTTTTTTTCCAAAAAATGCCCTTTTTTTGCCCAAAAATTTTTTTTTTTTCAAAGGGGAAACAGGAGAAAAAGGACCCCAAAAGTTGGCTTTTTGGTCCTGGTACGCTGCCCCCAAAATTTTTGGGGGGGGTTAAACCCCACGGGGGGTTCCCCTTTTTTGCGACTTTGGGGGGAAAATGAAAAAAATTTAAAAAAAGGGTGAAGAATTGGTTTTTTTTTTTTTGGGGCCCTTTCCCGTGCGGTATTAGTGAGGGGGCCTTTTTTTTCCTGATCTTTGGCGATTAGGGCGATCCGTTTTACCCCCTTTTTTAAATGTTTACTTCTGTACCCAAAAAAAAGATTTTTTTTTTTTGGAAAATAATTTTTTGAAAAAAATTTTTTGAAATCCCCGTTTTTTGAGAGAAAAATTTTTTTTTCCATATTTCCCGACAGGTTATTGTGGTTTTTTTTTTGGGGACGAGCTGACGTTTTTTTTGGGGGAAATTTCGGGACAAAAACTTTTTTTTGATCGTTTTCCATTCCGATTTTTGGGAAGCGAATGAACAAAACCCAAAATTAAAGGAATTTTTTTTTTTTTTTTTTTTTTTCCCCCCTTTTCCTTTTTTGGGGGAAAATTTTATAAAGCGTTCATTCTTGGGTAAAAAAGTTTACAGCGATACCTCATTTATATATTTTTTTTTTTTTTGGGGGGTTTTTTTCACAAAAAAAAATTTATAGAAAAAATAATTATTTTTGCATCAGTTTTTTCCCCCGGGGAGCTATAATTTTTTTTTTTTTTTGCTGATATGTTATAGGGGCTTTTTTTTTTGGGGGAAAGATGACTTTTTAACGGTCCCATATTTTTTTTTTTTGATTTTTTTCCAAGGGGTTTTAAATGTTCCGTTTGGGAAAAAAAGTATAATTTACTACTTTTTTTTTTTTTTTTTTTAACGGTTTTTCAAAAAAGGGGGGTTAAACTTGGGTTTATTTTTATATAGGGGATTTTTGGGGCGGGGGAATACCTAACATGTGTATTTTTTTTTTTTTTTTTTTTTTTTTATTACATAAAAAGAAAAATTTTTAAGGGGATTTTTTTTTTTAAATTTTTTTAAATATTTTTTTTAAAATTTTTTTTTAAAAAAATTTTTTTTTTTTTAATTTCCCCCCTTTTTGGGGGCTTTCATTTTTTTTTTACTTTTTATTGCATTTACAATGCTTTGCAATGCTCCACTTTGCAATGCTTGTACCTATGTAAAGCTGCGTGCATGATCACACAGCCCCCCGTAGGTAAAAAAAGGGGTTTCATGAAAACCCCCCCGGGTCAAAAGGAGAGATCGGCCCCTGAAAACTTTGCGGGGCCCCGATCGGGGCAGAGGGGCTCCCCCCCCTGCCCCCCCCCAAGCTCTGCGCGGCTGGACCCCGGCCCCCCTTTTTTCCAGGGGGTTAACACCCAGGGCCCGGGGGGGGCCCGCCCCGGCGGTAAAGGGGGGGGAAAACCCTGGCCACTGCACCCCGGGGCTCCCCCCTATCGCGCGGGGGAAGCTAAAATTTCAGTTTCTCCTGCACGACCCGTGGGGGTTGGGGGGCCGCGGAAAAGGCCCCGCCCGCTTCCCCGTGCCTGTCAGCGGGTCTGTAAAAGCTGTGGGCACTGATTCCAGGCTTTTTTACACGCAGTGGTAATCAAAGGCAGGGGCGTGCACACCCGTCCTGGTCCCCGGAAAAAGGCACCTTGCCTGAGGGACTGGCACGCAGTGGAATTAAGGGGTTAAAAATGGGTATTTTTTAGGGAAAAGAGAAATCAAGTAAAAAGATAGCTTTTTGGTTTAAAAAAGGGGGACCGGGGGTTTACGAAAGGGAAAGGGGGGAAACTTTTTTAAAAAAAAATAAATTTTTTCCCCACAAAAATTTTTAAGGGTCTTTAAATAAAGTCAAACAAAAACATCCCCCAGAAATTCCAAACATTTTTTTTGCCCAATAGGGAAAGAAAATTTTTAAAAAAATAGTTATTTTTTCTTTTGAGTTTGGGAAAAAAAATGCTCAAGTATGCATCCGGGGGGTTTTCCATGGGGGGCCATAGAGGGTTTGGGTTTAAAATATGATATGTTTGCTTTTCTCTAAATTTTTCCCCCTTTTCAGCAAAAAAGAAACATATTTGCTATGTTTTTGCTTAAAATTAATTGATAAAGGGGGAAAAATGTAATTAAAGAAGGGGGGAAAAAAAATTTTGGGCCTATGCAGGGAAAAGAAAAAAAATTTTCTCTGATGGGGAAAAAATTAAATTGATGAGCTCCCACTTTTTCTCCCGGTGTGCCACCCCCCCAAAATTAAAAGGGGGACCCAAAACATTAGCCGTCCCCTCAAAAAGGGGCGTTACGGGGGAAAGCCCCTTCAACAATGGACTGGGGCCCAATTTCTTTGGGCGGGAGGGTACATCTCGCACGGCCCCCTTTTGGGTTAACATAGGGAAAGCACTGAGCACTCCCTACCCAAAGGGGAAAAAGGGGGCTGTGCTGAAGCAAATATCTTGGGGGACAAACCGACAATGCTGAATAGTTGGGGACAGCTCAAAAAGAGCGGGCATATGTGGCTAAACCCTATTACACCAGGCAGGGTTGGTGTGAAAAAGGGCCCGGAACCTTGAGGTGGTCTAAGGTGAGTCGAGTCACACACATCCATGCGGGCCCCTATGGTTTAAACCTCGTTGTTCAACAGTTTCTCAAAAACTACCGGGGGCTGCCAATTGCTTGTCAAATACGCCCCCTGTGCCCCTTTTAGAAAATAGCTACGCTTCCCCCCACCCCCTTTCCACCTTTAGCAGATTTGCAGTTTGGCCACTGAATGGTGTGTGGTCCCCACTAAATTGGCGAAAAAGGTCGGTCAGATTCAAAAATGCCCATTTCGCCCAAAGTCGGGGTTGCCCGCGAAAAAAGACCCTATGGAAGGGCCAGCGTCGTCAAAGAAAAAGTGGTTTCCCCTTTGGTTCATGGGCCTTTTTCAGACTAGTTTTGGAGAACTAGGGCAACAATGAATGGGGACGCCAACCCCCATTTAGAGAAGGCATTGCAAGATTGGCTTGCTTTGGGGGGGGTCATAGTGTCTATAAAAGCCTTTACGCCGACCGCCCCTTTTACTTCTCCTCTTAACGTGGAAGAGGTTGCTGACGGTTTTTCAGTAGGGAGAGTGTTAGGACTGGGAAAAAGAAGTTTACGTGCTTGTCTGATGCATTGTCTGTACAGTTAGTGGCAGGACGGAGAGGGTTTTTTTGTGTGCCGTTTCTGGTTATTAGGTGCCCGTAGTGTATTCTGTGTGCCATCGGTGCAGACTGCTTTTTTTCACAGCACTAAAAGTTTTATTCTATTTTTTTGCCAGTTATGGCGTTCATTTTTTTTCCCCCACCTATAGGCTGTACCTCCTCCACCTACATGTATCGGTTTGGGATCATGGACAAATATATGTGACTATCTGTGGTACTCCGGAAATAATATGGGGGGGTTTACAATTAACCCCTAGACGAACAGCTGACCTTTTGATACGTACCCTTTTTCTTTTTTTATATTCTGGTCTAATCCTACTGACCTGTGAGGTCTGTGTCTGTTCCCGGGAAAAATTTCAGGAGATTTTCAATTACCCCCGACGTATAAAGCTGTACGCTTGTGATACGTACCTTTTCCTGCTTTTTATATTTGTCTAAACCTATGGCCTGTGGCTCTTGTGTGATCCAAAATATATCGGAGATTTACAATTACTCCCAACCGTATACACCCGGGATCTTTTAATACTACCCTTTTTTGCTTTTTATTTCTTGTCTAACCATACTGGCCCGGGGCCTCTGTGTTGACTCCGGGAAAAATATACGGGAAAATTTCAATTGCCCCTAAAACTGTATAACCTGTTATCTTCGTACAGACCCTTTTTTTTTGCTTTTTATTTCTGGGTTTTCCATACTGAGCCCGTAGATTGGGTCTACCCGAAATTTATGGGTTTACAATTTCCCCCCCACAATGTATTCCCCTGGTATCTTCTGAACAGTCCCCTTACTCGTTTTTTAAAATTTTCGGGTTAAAATCATACGAGCCTGTGAGCCCTGTTTCTGCCCCCCCGAAATAATAGGGAAAAATTTAAAATTGCCCCTAAACTGTATACACCGTTTTTCGATACAGTCCCCCTTTTTCTGTTTTTTTATATTCTGGTCTAATCCATCTGAGCCTGTGGCTTCGTGTCTGACTCCAAATATATACGGAGATTTACAATTCCCCTGATGTAAACAGTGTACGTTTGTGATACGTCCCCTTTTTCTGCTTTTTATATCCTGGTCTAATCCATCTAAACCCCTTTGAGCGTCTGTGTCTACTCGGAAATTATTTCCAGATTTAAATTACCCTACACTGTAATCCGGGTTTTTCTGATACAGAACCTTTTTTTTATGCTTTTTATTTTGTCTAATCCTCGACCTGTGGCATTGTGTGTGACTCCAAAATTATACGAAGTTTTACAATTACCCAAACCCTTATACACCTGGTATTTCTGTACAGTCCTTTTCCTGTTTTTTAATTCTTTTTAAAACCCTGAGCCTGTGAGCATCGGTGTGACTCCGAAAAAAATTTGGGAGATTTAAATTACCCCTACAGTATACACCTGGTTTTCTAATACAGTCCCCTTTTTTCGCTTTTTATTTTTCTTGTCAAATCCATACTGAAGGTGAGCTCTGTACTGACTCTGGAAATATATACGGAATTTAAAATTTTCCCCTACACTGTTACACCGGTATCTTCGATACAGCCCTTTTTCTCTTTTTAAATTTTTTGGGTTCTAATCCAAAAGAGCCTGTCGCTGTGCTGACTCCAGAAATTTACGGAGTTTAAAAATTTTCCCCCTACATGTATACACGGGATCTTCTGATACAGTCCCCTTACTCTGCTTTTTATATTTGGTCTAATCCATACTGAGCTGTGAGCCCTTGTCGACTCCAAAAATATTACGGAAATTTAAATGCCCCAAAAAAGTAAAACCCCTGTTATCTTCTGAACAGTAACCTTTTTCTGCTTTTTATATTTTGGGTCAATCCATACTAGCGTGACTTCTGTGTCTACACGGAAATATTAGGGAGTTTTAATTCCCCCAAGACGTTCAGTGAGCTTGTGTTACAGTACCCTTTTTTTGCTTTTTATACCCTGGCTAATCCATACTAAAACCTGGAGCGTCTGTGTCTGACCCGGGAAAATATATTTCCAGTTTAAAATTTACCCCACCGTATACCCCGGGTCTTTCTGATCAAAACCTTTTTTATGCTTTTTTTTCTTGTCAATCCATATGACCCTGTGAGCGTCTTGTGTGACCCGGAAAAATAACAAGTTTACAATCCCCCTTACACTGTTACCCCTGGTATCTTCTGATCAGTCCCCTTTTTCTGTTTTTTGTTTTTTTCCTGATCCATACTGGCCTGTGAGCGTCTGTATTGACCTGGAAATATATCGGAGATTTAAAATTTCCCCCCACACTGTATACACCGGGTTTCTTCTGTTCAGTACCTTTTTCTGTTTTTTTATTCTGGTAAAATCCATACTGGCCTGGAGAGTCTGTGTTAACTCCGGAAAAATATAGGTTTCATTACCCCTCCTGTATACAGCTGTAGCTTCTGATATAGTACCCTTTTTCTGCTTTTATATTGGGGTCTAATCCATACTGACCCTTGAGGTTGTGTGTGACTCCGGGAAATTTACGGATATTGAAATTTTCCCCCTATATATTTTACCTGCTATCTCTGTTACATACCCTTTTTTGCTTTTATTTCTTGTCTAATCCATACGAGTTGTGATTTTCTGTTTTGACTCCGAAAATTTACAAAATTTAAAATTTTTCCCCTTTCACCCTATACTCTGACCTTCGATACAGTACATTATCTCTAGAATTTTTGGTACATTTACCAACATGAGGAAGTATGGAGGAAGAGGCCGCGGCCCTGGGCGGGGGGGGGCCAGCTGGTCTGATGGTGGTGGTTGTGCATTTTGGTGGTCCCAAAAGCAAAATAGCCCAAAGGGCAGGGGTGTTGACTGTGTTTTGTTGGCCCCAGAAGGCCGGGTTTGGGCCCCTTTTTGGGAGTAGGTAAACGTTTTTTAAAGCCAGGCATCGGAAAACAGGTTTGGCTTAAAAAAATGCAAGCACTGAGTCGTCAGTGCGGCTCTGATGGGAGCAACACCTTCCTGTGCCCTTCCCCCCCCCCAAAGTGAAGGATGCGGAGGCCCCATTTTAATTACTCCTGGGCTTTTTCACATTAGCTGGGTTTTCAAGTCAAATCCTGAGTTTCCCCATCCAAGTGAATTGACATGGGTGCACTGATCACAGCCCTTGCTATTGATTTGCTGGTACATTACCCAGGGGCACTACTTGCCCCCCGCAGTCACGAGAGAATCGACCCTGGAAAATCAGGGTGTTGCCAGCTTCTGAATCCACACCTTTTTAGTAGAAAATTTCAAAGAGGGTTCTGGGATAACAACTTTACTTCTTACAACATGAGGGAAAAAGGGAAAAGCACGCATTCCCTTGCATCGGAAAAAAGGAACAAAACGAAACTGAAAAATACAAGTGAACTATTTCTTTTACAATACATTTAAAAAGAAGGGAAACGTTACACAAACATCGCAAACTTTTGTCAGGTCAGCATAAGTCCTCCTTTTATTATAATAAATCCTAAACTGTTGCATGTGCCCAAGGTGCCCCCTTTCCCCCATACTATACCACTTTACACGGTGACACAGAGGAAAATGCAGATGAAATTGTAGAGGAGGGGGTGGTGACCAGTTGTTGCCCCGGATTGGCATCCTTGGGGGAAGAGGGTGCCGCTGGCAATAGCTCAGAAGGGGAGAAGTATCCCAGAAAGGACGACATCGCTGAAGGTTATCGGGCAACCCGTGAGTCCAAAAAGTTTTTTAAAAAAACAAAAAGGTTGGGGGACAGCTTGCCAAAAGGTCAAATTGCACAGCGTGCAAGCCCTGAAAATTTACCCAAGTAGGAAGATGCAGGGGGGCACCTTTTTTGCCCCAAAACCCTAGAGATGCAAAGGTTATCGTAAGAATGCGGAGGCCCTTTGCCGAGGGAAAATCCCAAAATTTAAATCCCAGTTGCATTCTTGACATTTAAACACCACCCTTGAAAGCTGGAGGGGACTAAAAAACCCTCAGGAGAATTTTGCACTGCCCCGATGAATGTACCCAGCAACGCTACACCGTTCCCCCCCCACTGTAAGCCCCCCGGTTAGCACCCACCGAAAGAAATGTTGAGGTGTCGTCCCAAGGCCAAAGCAGTCAGGGAAAAAAAAATGTTTTTGCAACCAAAGACTGAATCTGGGCCCATCCCCCCCACCACCACCTCCCAATCCCCCCCTAACCGTCATTCCACCGCCGTTATATGCAGTCTATGCAGCTCTCGGGCCCAGCACCCTAGCAGACACTTGAGTAGGACAAGAAAATTACTACCTCTCATCCCGTACATGGTTTTGAACACCTAATTGCCAAATGATCTCATTGAGATGACCCCTTTCCCGTTTTTTAAAAAGCGCAGCGTCGAGGCTCATGGTCTATGCTGTCCCCCGCGTCCCCCGTATGACCTACCCGTGGCACTTATTTTCTAGAAAAAACCATCCCCGCCCTCCCCCTGCATGGAAAGACCGCATTGTCCATGCCTCAAACAATCAGTGAGTTTAAAGGTGCACCCCAAAGATGCATGGGCAGTTTGGCATGGCCAGGGTGTTACGTGTCCATCACTGCGCACTGGGTTAAAGTGGTGGATGCAGGGGCCCAGGGGGCAGCGGCGGGGGGCAGTGCTGCCAGACCCCGGGATAGGCAACAGTTGGCTGTAGGCGTTCGCCCCCCTCCTCCGAAGCGAAAGTCATCGACAGAGCGCGTTGCACGGAACTCCCTCCCCCAGGCCCGGTTGCACATAGGTGTCCCCCCTATCGAACAGTAGTTTGGGAAACGTCAGCAGTGTTTTAAAAAATGATATCTTTGGGCGCAACAGACAACAGTGGAGGTACTGGCCAACTACTTGGAGCGAGAAATGAGTCATGGCTGGGCAGTTACACTCCCTGAAGAAGTAATGTGCTTATCCTGTTATGTAAATAAAAGCTTAAAACCCTACCTTAAATTCACCATTGGTTGTATAAACTTTTTTTTTTGAAAGTGAAACCCTGCGAAATGTGGTTTAGTTAAGAAAATAAAAATTGGCTCAATGCAGAAATATTGATATTTAAATGGACACAGAATGGTCAGTTTTGGCAAGACAAAAGTTTTGACATCCATCACTTGCCCCCTAGACTCCGGCGTATGCAGAGGCTGCGTGATCGCTCCACCTCCCTAAGAACCCCCTAATTAGAATTTCAACAATGGAATCCCCATGCACCTGGTTGATAGGGTGTGTGAAAAGGCAGGCGTAATGCATTTTGAAAGGATACACGGGGAGCAGTTTAAAGCGGGACAAGGAGTTGTCAGGTTGCAGGGGGCAAAGCTGAAAGACTCTGAAACCCTTCAGTGTTTTGAGGAATGACACGGCTGGTAAGGCAACGCCCCTTCATAAGCATGAGATCCCACTTATGGTCTGCTCATGCAAACTTTATGTACTTTAAAGGATCAGGCGCTGCAGTGGGGGAGAAGAGGAGGAGGAGAGAAGCCTTGATGACAGTCGATTGTGCTCGGGAAACTGTCCGGGATAGGTGGAGGGAAAAAGAGGAGGAGGAGGGGGATGGGGGGGGTGATTTTTTGGGGAAGGAGAAAAATACCCAAAAAAGAAAGGACCAAAAGGCAAATTCAAAAAAATTTTTTTAAAAATTTTTTATTCTTGCAAAATTCACAAAAAAAATTAAAACATAGTTTAATAAAATATACAAGGGAAAAGGCAATATCTAGAAACCATAGCAGCAAGAAAGATTAACAGATGAATAAATAAATTATAAATTTTCAAATATTTCCCCGGCTCATTTCCACTTTTGATCCATCACAAAAGAAGAAGTCTCCAGACTTTCCCTTCCTTCTCCCACTCTTTTCCTACCGCCCCCATTCCCGCACATCTCCTCAGTCTCTCTCTCCTGCCCAAACAGGGTTGAGCTTTCCCCGATACTGCAAATATGGGTTTAGGGCCCGATTGGTGTATCAAATTCCCGATTCGTTTCCGATATTTTCGTCATATGGATCCCGGAATGGGGGATGTCACGTACTGCAGTGTCCGTGGGTCGGGTCTGGTCGGGAGTCAGGGCATTAGGGCAAAAATTTCGGCGGTCACTCCTGGACTGCTTGATGGGCCCCAATCTTCTTTTTCCCGGGGGTCACATGCGTATCTCGCGATAACTGCAGTGAGCTGGGGAAACCCCGGCCCAAGCAGTCGTCCGATGAGCACCGCCCGGGGGGAAAGGTAATAGTTGTGCGTTGGATGACAGGCTTGCCTTCATTGGATGTAGGGAGTTTTCGTGGGGACTGTGTTATGGACTGCGTCGGACAGGTGGTATCTGTTGGTTTGTTTTTTTTTTTTTTTTTACAGGGATCGATGCGTCGCGGGGAATGAGAGTACAAAAAAATTAATGAAAACTGTGTTGTCTTTTTTTTTCTTAAAAATATTTTTTTTCTTGCTGGTTTTTTTTTTAAACATTTAATAACTTTGGGGATTAATAATGGATCGGTGTTTTATTGAAAACCTTCCTTATTAACCGGGCTTAGTCCCCCGTGAAATCAACGGTGACATTAACCCCTTATTACCCCCCCTTGCCAGCTCAGGGCAAGGGGGAAAGAGCCGGGTAAAGTGCAAAATTTGGCAATTTTTGATGCGAATGGGGGTGCGTGCTGGTATTATCAGCGGTTGGGGGCCAAAATCCATGGGCCTTGACAGTCTTTTAATCCCAGGCCGCAGCGTCTGCTTTTATTGGCGGGTTAAAAAAAATAGGGGGCCCCCTCCCCTTTTTTTTTTTCGAGGGGTCCCCTATTTTTTTTAAAACCACCCAACAAGCAGACTGCTGTGGCCTGGTTTTATCGGGCTGGCAAGGTCCTTGGGATATTGGACCCTTTCCACCTGAAAAACCAGGCCAGGGGTCTGCTTCATCGGGCTGGTTAACAAAAATAGGGGGGACCCCACCCAAAATTTTTTTCGGGGGGACCCCTATTTTTTTAAATCACCAAATATGAGATGTTTGGGGCCTGGTATTATCAGGCTGAAAGGGTCCAGGATCGGGCTCCTTAACACCCTAAAAAACCGGCCTAGCGGTCTGCTTCATCTGGCGGGTTTAAACAAAAATGGGGCCCCCACCCATTTTTTTTCGGGGGGACCCCTATTTTTTTTAAATCAGCCCCGATATGAATTGTGTCCCTGGTAAATGGTGGAAAGAAATTTTCTTCCCTTTAACCCCTTAAAATATGCTCGGTCGCTGCTGAGTCAATTTTTGTGACGCGCAGCGAGCTCACCAGGGTATCGCTGTGTGTGACATTCAGGACGATCCCGCCCCCTGCCCCGGGGATCGCTGATCGTCGCCCCAAAGTCAGGACCTTTTTTTTATCGCTGGTTTTCCCCCTGACAGGCCAATCGCTGGGTGAAGGCGGGAGACCACGATCGCTGGAAACCAAAGGTACACAGCGGGTTTCCACGCGGGGCTGTGCCCTAGAAACCCCCTGTGTACCTTGGATACCACGCCCTGTGCGGGGCTGGTATCCAGGTACACGGGGTTTTTCCAACGCTGGCGGTGCCGGAAACCCGTGTGTACCTTTGGTTCCAGCGGATCGTGGTCTCCGCCTGTCAACGCAGGTGGGTGCGCGGGAAAACCAGCGTAAAAAAAAGGCCCTGACATTTCTGCGACGTCACGATACGGCAGGGGGGTGATCGTCGCTGAATGTCACACACAGCGATACGTGGTGAGCTCGCTGCTGCGTCAAAAACTATAAATCCAGCGTTCGGTAGCGATATGCATGTGAGACGGGCCCCTTAAGGGGTTTACCCCAGGTCGCTTCCAATCGCTGCCTAGCTTTCCCGTTTGGCGCTCAGCACGATCATGTAGCGTACACCAGGGGTCCTGACAAGTGAATCTTTGTCGGGATGCGGGTGTATCGTTATGGCCCCCCACCCTTTCCCTTCCTGTCAGGCAGGAGGGGAACTCATTCATTTGGGGGGTTTCTGTGAGGCTGCAGCATTAGCTGCGGTCCCTGCGAAAAAAATAACCCTTTTAAGGGATACCCCGGGGGCCAAATGGGGGCAGGGGATGGTTGAATAATTTTTTTTTTTTTTATTTTTTTTAAAAAATTTTTTTTTTGCAGTAAAAAAAAGATGGTAAAAAAACTGTGTTTTTTAATTTCATTAAAATGGTTTTTTAATTAAAGTGTGTGTGTTTTATTTTTATTTAAAGCAATGGATTAAATTGATATTTGGTTAATTGACAGCCCCAAATTTATTAACTGGTTAAAGGTCACCTTTCAATAGCAAGGGGGCTATAACCCCAATTAACCCATTCGCCCCCGCTCAGGGCAATGGGAATAGACGGGAAAAAGTGCCAAAAAGGGCAAATTAATTATGATTGTCTTTCGGGGTTTTGGGGGGCAGATGTTAGTAGCCGGGGGGGGCAAAAATAAGGGTCCCTTCTGGGCTATTATTATCCCCCCCACTCACTTTTGTCTGTTGGTTGCGAAAAAAGGGGGGAGCCCAGCATTTTTTTTTCAGCAATTTTACATATATTATTATATACATGTCATTTAATTTGTGCACATATTATATATATTTATATTTTTAGTTTACACTTCTACATGTATAATAGCCGCTAAATTTAATTGCCCTTTTGTGAAAATGAAACCCCACATGAAAAGACACTTGGGGTAATGGGTTAACCCGTCTTTTCATGTCCTTTTAAACTAATTTGCACAAACAATTTTAAAACAGATATGTGTGCAAAAATTTACACCTGTAGGGGGTAATTAAAGGTTAAATTTTGCAAAAAAATCCGTTTTTTTTACAAAAAACGAATTTTTTTTTTTTTACACCTTTAATTAACCCCTTTTAACAGGTTTTTTGGAAAATTTTTTTTGGCACAATAGACTGATTTTTTAAATTTTTTTTTTTGTGCCCAAAACAGATAGCAAACGACAGAAAAGACAGGTTAAACCCCATGTCCCAAAATGTCATTTTTGTCGGGTGCTTTTCTTTTTACTGAAGCCGGCTTTACCCGGCAATTGATCAGAGGAAAATTTTTACTATGTAGAAGTGTATAAACTAAAATTATGTTATATATAGTCAAAGAATGTATATAATTTTTTTGTATTCTTTTGTGTATATTTTTGTTTTTTCAAGGGAAAAAAAAGGGGGTTTTTTTTTTTGCGATATTTTGTTCCCCTGACTTCATGGGGTTCCGGTATCGGACGGGGGATCGCCCTATTTTAGTGAAACGGGGAACCCTTCCCCATCGATACTTTAGGATATCGGAAAAATATCGTCAATCTAGTCACAAAATCACCAAACACAATAATTTAAAACCTCATCTCCCCGGCATTTTCCATCTTCCCTTTAAGCACTCCCCTTAAACCCACTACAAAGAAACCCCTTCGACCCTTTCCGCACAAACAAAATCAGCCGTCTCCAATCTCCCTTCATCTTAAATTTTGGGACCTAGTCTTTCCCGCCTCACCCGTTACCTCTCCACTTACCCCTTCTTGCCTACATTCGACTGAAACTGCACTCATCAAAGGGACCCAATGACCTTTGACAGCAAAGTTGGTGGCCACTTCCGCTTTTATTTTTCGACCTTCGCAGCTTTCGACACGGGTTTCCACCGTCTCCCCACTGTCTAGGGGTCCCGCTAGGTATTAAGGACAATGTTCCTCCCTTTTTCCTCCTATTTTCTGACCGTCCTTCAGTGTTTGTTCTCTTTCCCTTTTTTTGTTTGAATGCAGATTGCACATGTTTTAGTGTAATCCTCATTTTCAAGGCAGAAACATTCTTGTTAATAGTTATTAGATATATAAAATGAAATAGCTGTTGCAAAAAACCCAAATTTTTAAAAAACATTAAGTTTAGATTAAGGGGAGTGCCCAAACTTTTTCATATAACTGTACATGAACAATCTGACATCAAAAAAACTTACTGAATAGTGGGGGGAGCCCCACGCGCGTTTCGTCAAAGATCCTGGGGGCGTGTTTAGTGTATAAAGTGAGTTTTTTATACACAGGGGAGGAATAAAAGAAGCGGTCATGTGGGCCTTTCCCAACATGCGGCAAAAAAAAAAACCGGGAATCAAAAGTCGGGGTCCCGCGTCACAGATACATGCCCCCTTCCATGACGTCAATGAAATGGGGGGGCAATTTTGCGATACTTTTGGGGGGAGGTGCTTCTCGGGGGGGCAAAGAAAATGTTGGGTTGCCAAGGTCAGGTACAGGGTTTGTGCTGATGGAGGGATGTGGATTTGGCAGAAAGTGTCCCCAACCCCCCCCACTGGGTTGCTTCATTGACACCTGGAACATTGGCACAGTGTGTGATTATCTCTTTTGGATCCTAAAAAGGGCCCCCCATTTCCAAAATTTTTGAAGGATATACTAAATAGCGACTTTGCCTTTTTTAGGGGGGTCGGGGGGTTTATAAAAAACCCGACTTTTAAAAGTCGGTCGAAAAAGTTCGGCTGACTGTCACGGCAAAAGTAGAGGTCGGCAAAAAATGAAACCCGCCCCCAATAAAGTCAATGGAAATTAACAGCTGCCCCCCACATCCACGTCCTCTTCCCCATACTACCTCATTTTGGAAAAAATGTACCCAAAATACAAGAGATATAGGGTACTGTACAGTAGTGTTCAGCTGTATAGTTTGGGGAAATTTTTTAAAATCTCCGTATTATTTCGGAAAAACACAACAGTGCTCATTTGTATGGTTTTGACCAAAATAAAAAAAAGCGAAAAAAGGGTATGATCAGAAGAAAAAGCTTATACGTGTAGGGAAATTGAAAATCTCCGTATATATTTCTGGAGTCCACACAGGTCAGATGTTTTTTGCCCGTGACACCAGCCGGTACACGGTAGTGTGGAGGGCGTACTGCTCTATACGGTGTGGGGGAAAAAATGACGCTCGGTTTACTGTGCAGAAAAAAAAAATAAAAAGTAATTTGTGCTTGTAAAAAGCAGCTGACGCAGTGTATACACAGCAATCAGTGCAGCACCTATTAACCCGCTCTCTCTGCACACACAAAATCCTCCCCTGTCATGGGGGCAGCCATTAACCCGCTGCTGCACAAAGGGAAAATCCCCCTGTCACTGACACTAATTGTAATTTTTAAAATTTGTATCGACAAGCCAGAAGAAAACTTCTTTTTCCCCAGTCCAAAAGTCCTCCCACTATAACACGTCAGAAACCCCTCCCCTTGTTAAATCAGCAGAAGAAAAAATTGGGCGGCGATCAGGGCTTTTATAGACTTTATGACGCCCCCAAGCAAAACCAAATCACTGCAATGCACTTTTTAAAGATGGTGGGGCGCTGCACTTCATCTCGCTCCCACAGTGAAAGTTTTGCTCTTTGCCTGGAAAAAGGGCGACTGAAACATTCGGGGAAAAACTCGACTTTGGCGCTCGTTTTGACGCATCATGTCCAACCCACGCATGGTGTGTTTTAGCCAACGAAACCCGATTGGCGAAATCGGCGATTTTTAAATCTGACCGACCTGTTTCGCTAAACTCTAAGACGATTCGGGTTGGCCCATCCTGATCCACCTATAAAGGAAAATTTACAGAACATCATGCCACAGGAGAACCTAGAGAAATTTTATTGGCGAAAAACAAGCAACTCTGGTAAAACCGTTTTTTAGAGTCATTCCCAGCACATAGCAGCGGTGCGGGTTTCTACCTGAGCCTTAATTGGGCCAAGGGAAAGGTTTTGTGATGCACCGCCGAAGTGGCATTGGAGACGGGGGTTTAAATGACCATGTTGGGGGACGATTTCCGAGTCCCCTCACACGACTGTTAATCTGAATCGATTGCAAAAATTTAAAAGCATTGTCAATATGGTTCAAAATTACCTTTCCCCCCACTACCGATGTTTCCCTAAAGTTCATTCCCCTTTGATTTGGGCCTGTAAAATTTACCCTGGCCTAATTGGGACAAAAGGGTTCAGGACTCGCTTGCCCAGAAAGAGTCTTCATGCGCTGGACAATCCTGACAGAAAGGACCGGCTGCGACCCAAAAAGTTGGTGATTCCCTTCATTAAAATGAACCTGCCGGGTTTTAAAGGGTTTTTTACCCCCTTCCTGATGACACATAGGTTTCCAGCAAAATGGCTCCTTTGTCCTCCCTTTCCCCCGACTTCCCAATTCTCCATTTGCATTGCTGAAAGTCCAGCTAACCCAAAAAAAATCCCTTTTTCCAAATCCCCAACTGGGGTTTCCCCCCCCGGGCCCGCGTCAGCCCTGGCACACCGGGGAAATGCAGTGCCAGAGCAGGTGGGGGGCCCATCATGGGCGCTCACTGGCACGGGCCCCCCATAGTACTCCGGGGCTCTCACGGTGGGGGTGCCTTCCCGTCAGAGACTCGGCGTACTATGAGGGGCCCCCGTGCCAGGGGCCCTCGTCCCCAATTGGCCCCCGTTGCTCAGGGCCCCAGCACTTACAAACTTACTCTCCCTGCTCAACCGCTGTGACGTCTTCCGCATTTCTGACTGACATTCAGGTCAGAGGGATGCGTCACGTCTGTATCCCCTCTGCCTAAACGTCCAATGGGGAAAAACGGGGAAAATCGCTGGGGGCAATAAAATGGGGTCTTTTATTCTTTTTTAAAGGGAGCATATATGGGGCATTACATGGGAAATTTTATAGGGGCCATCATCACTGGAGATCATTTTGGGGCCCCCTTATACACTGGAGCATTTTAAAAAGGGGCCTATTATATTTGGAGCATTTAAGGCCCGTCATCAGTGGAGCACATCCAAGGGGGCCCCTAACTGGGCATCATATCGGGGCCCCTTTTACACTGGGCTTATAAATGGGGCCCATTTTATATGGAGATTATATAGGCCCATCATACACTGGAGCACACCATGGGGGGGGCCCCATATACTGGGCATTAAAATGGGGCCCCTCAACACTGGGCTATATTTTGGGCCCATTATTCACTGGAGAAAAATAAATGGGGCCCCTTATTTGGACAAATTTATAGGCCCTCATACATGGGCATCATCCAGGGGCCCTCAACATTGGAGCATTAAAAAGGGGCCCCTCATACAGGGAGCATCAATTGAGTCATTTTTATGAATCTTTATATGGGCCCCCTCTACACTAGAGCATCATCCATGGGGCCCTCTATATGGAGAACATATGGGTTCTTTTTATGGGCATCATATAGGATATGGAGCAAAGGGGGCCTATTCTGTATAGCATTATATGGACCCCCTTTCAGTAGGGAGAATTATGGGCCCCAAAATATACTGTATGGAGTTTTATTTGCACTCTTTATATGTATGGGCAATATTGGGGCCTTTATACCTAGGGGGGCCCGTCCTATCGTAGGGCACATTTATGGGGACCATCATAACTTTTAGCATTTTGTGGGCTATCATATATGTAGGGAACAAAAATTGGGCCCAATTTATTTTTTGGAGAAAATGGGCCTCATTATTTCAATGGCATATGTGGGGGCCCAAAAATACTGTAGGGAGGAATATACGCCCGGTTTTTGAGTATTGTAAAATTTAAAATAGATATCAGTCATGTTGTAAAAATAAAGTATTTGGAAATTTACAACCCATATTTCTCTGCCATATCGGAGCTCATGAATTGGGTATGTGTTAAAAGGGGCCACTACACTTTTGGTCGGAGCCACGAAAACCTGGAGCCAGCCCCGCCCCCCCCCCAACTTTGCAAATAAAACCCCCAGTTTTCAATGCATAAATATTATTATAAAATAAAATTAAGGTTTACAAGCTTAAGTAATACGGGAAATTGATTCGTTGGCATTGAAAGGGCACTGTAGGTGTGTTTACTGTCCTCCCCTCCTGCCGACTTTGTTCCCATTGACTTTCATTGAGTTTCGGTTTTATCGGACCTTTACTTTTCCCGATGCGGCCCAAATTTTGTTTTGACTTGATTTGAGAAGTCGGGTTCACAAACCCACTCGACCCCCCTGGAGGCAAGCGCCCGTCTCTAGTCCCCACCTTGGAAAATTTCACTGCACGTGTTTTGGGAAAAAATTTTTGAGCGAAAAGGGCAGTTGTTTAAAAAAACCCTGTGAAAAAGGCCATTTGGTATTCTTTGACTCCACACATAAGACCACAAGAGTGGACATGGGTGTCAGACATAGTACCCCTCCCCCAAAAACTTTGAGGCTCCCCAAGATGGTGAGCGGCGATGACGCCATAATTGCGTCACCTCCGTTTTCCCTGTTTTCTAAAATGCTCTTTACAAATCAGAGAGGTGCTTGAGGTATGAGATGGGCACGGAACCATACAGGGATTACACACCCCCAGCCCATTCACCCAATGTGGTTTGGGGACAAAAAGAAGAGGAGGAGGAGGAACAGGAGCTAGTTTCATGTGTATAGAATTATACAAGCACAACTTTATACCTTTGTTCAGCATGGATGGGCCCGAGGACAGGGGGAAAGGAAGGGAACTTGGGCAATTGTCCTTTGGGGGAGGGACACAGAAGTTTGCCTGTTAGCAGTCTGGGAACTAGCTGAGTTTTGTTCCTGCCTTTCCCGGACCCCCGCGTTCTCTAAAATTTTTTGGGACGCTTTATGGTTTGGTGACATTTTAGCCCCCCGCTAAAAGGGAGCTTTCTATCTCTTATTCCCCAGGCGGTCAGTTATATTAAATGGGGCAGTAGCAGAAGGCCCTTGCTGTGGAATTATTAATAAATTCCATCTGAAAACGCTGGTGGGGCAGAGGTTTGTTCGTTGGCAAACCCCAAAGGGGTACAGAAAGGAGATAAACTCCAATCCAGAGAGGCAGGGGAAATTTAGATTTGGGAGCTGAGGAGAGAAGCAAAAAAGAAAACACCAGAAGGGTTTGGGAAACTATGGGATTTCGTACCCCGAAACCACCCCAAAATAAAGGCAGCCGTGGAGCGTCCTACGTTGGTCCTAACGCCCGTCACGCCTGAGAAGCTAATACCCTAAGACAGAAAGGGGAAAAAACTATCTCCCCCGGGAGCAGATCCCCAAAGAACATAGAAAGCCCCCAAAAAACATGTAATGGGGGTTTAGCAAGAAAAAATACTAACACAGACAGAAAAAAAGTATAAACAAACGTTGGGGGCCCAAAATTTCCCAAAATAGAAAAGGATAGGAAGGACATTACTGAAACCCCAAAAAACCAAAAAGTCCCAACTCAAAAAAATTACAAAAACACCTGAGATAACACGCCCTCTCCACCAAAATTTTTCTCTGGTGTAACAAAAACTAAACAGCACCCCCTGAAAAAAGGGAAAAGGGCAAATGAACAAACAACAGTGGCTGAACTAAACTAGGGGAGCACAACCCCCCGGAGGGGACCGGCAGACCCCCAAGAAGTGCAGGACAAAATGCAAAAAAGCAAGCAAAAAAAAACAAAAGAAAAATGTCTATCTGTTACAAAAATGCGGGAAAACAGCAAGTACAAGTGAACAGGGAAACAAAGATGAGACCAGAACAATTGATCACCCGGGAACCCCGATGGGGGAACCCCCCTTTTATAAGGCCAGTCAGTAACACCCGTCGCCCAAAAAAAACTTCCAATCTTCATTATATTTTAGTACTGTTTGTAACCACCCGAGGAGCTTTCTCAGAATTATTTTTTACACATTCAAACAGTACCCCCCCTTAGGAGGGGGCACCCAACCCTCATTTTGACAACCCGGTCGGCAGGATGGCTCGTGATAGCCGGGAGGTCTCCTAGCTGGGGTCCAAGCAAACACCCAAGAATTGTCCCCTACCAAACCCTCCACTTAACCAAATACTGGGTTTTCCTCTAGAAAACAGTTTTTAATATTTTTAAACCCAATACTCCAGATTGCCCCCCAACCCCAAAAAAGGGTCCAAGGGAAGCCTAGGAACCAGGCTCCACAAACCTCTTCAATAAGGACTTGTGGAACACGTTTGGATCTTAAATTCCCCGAAGAAATAAAAAAAAGGAAACAGGGTTAAGAAACTCCATGATCTTATAAGGTCCAATGAACCTAGGCTTTAAACTTAGGAGATGCAACTTCTAGGGTATTTTGAGGAAACCAGACCAACCCCACTTCAAACCGAGGACCCTCAGTCCTTTGCGGTTTTGGGAAACCGCTGGGGCCCCTCCCGACAGAGGGACAAACCCTCCACTACCTGGTCCCCAAAACTGCTGCATACGCTCCACAACAGAGTCAAAACCGGGCAACAAAAACCCCCGTCGTCCTGAAGAAAAACGGGGTGAAACCCAAAAAATTTCAGAAAAAGGAAAAAAAAACAAAGTGGGAGAGCTAGCCTTTATTAAGAGCAAACCAACCAAAGGCAAAAAAAAGCCCAGTTTACCTGATCAGCAGAACAAAGCTTCAGATAAGTCTCCAAGTTGGTTTGTTTCTCATTTGATTGGTTGGATGAAAAGCCGGGGGAAAACAATAAACCCCCAAAAATTTAGAACAAAAAAATCCTCCAAAATTGGAAAACAAATGGACTCCTCGCCCAAAAAATGTTTCAGGGAAAGCCGGTAACCGAACCCCCTGCGAAGAACAAAGGCACCAATTTTAGAGGAGGAAGGCAACTTAGTTGCACAAGATGTATCTTTTGGAAAACCTTTACAAATCCCAGAAACGGGCTTCTCTGAGAAAAAAGGGGTGGGAAAAGAAATCCATAGAGATATGGGCCTGGTCTTTGGGGACAGGGAAAGGCATCCAAACCCACTGAGCGAGAGCAAGTCCCGCAGGACTGCACAAATTCCCCGATCACAGACAAAAAGGGCCCCAAAGGACCGACTAACCAAGTCTCTTACCAAAAAAATTTCCGGATGAACCGGGCCCAAAGCGGAAAAATGAATCTCAGACATCACACTCTTTTTATCGGTCTGGGACAAACAATTTCCCAATGGGCACCTCGTGTTTTTCCTCCTGACACCCTTCCAAGCAGTCTCAAATTTGGGGAAAATTGGGGGAAAACTACACCCTCTTTCAAAATAACAGCAGGATAATAACCCAGGAGAGTCCGCAAAAAACTCCCAAGGGCATCCCTTAACATTCTTAGTGCCAGGAAAAAGGAAACCACAAAATTAAAATTGTTTTAAAAAACAAGGCCCCCCGGCCTGTCTAGGGTTGAGTCGCTTGGCTGATCCCGTTAAAACCGTTTCTTATGGTCCTGAGAACCCCCACCCGATGTTTTTGGTCCCCCCAGCCAATGTCTCCATCTTCAAAAGCCCCCTTCCTGGCCAATAATCCCGATTCCCACGTCTAATTTTGTTCAGTTTTGGGGAAAATTTTTTTAGAGAAAAAGGCAAAGGGTTATTTTTGGGTCTCTGGGTCTTTGGGGGCAAAACGGCCCTGCCCCAATTTAAAGGCTCAACCCCCACCTATTGAGGAAAAACATCAGGCTGCCCAGAACAGGAGCAGCAAAGGGAATTCTGCTTAAGTTCCTGAAAAGCAGAGATGCCCCAGGAGGCCAAACTACCACACGAACCCTTTTTTTGGTAAATCAGGGCAAGGTTTAACAAAAAAGAGAAATTTTCCCAAAAAATTTACGATAAAAATTGGAAAACCCAAAAATCTTTGAAGAGCCTTTAATTTTAAATGGGGGGACCCAAACACAATGGGCCGAACTTGACCCGGGGCCATTTTCTTTAAAAAAGGGGACAAAATGAATCCCCCGAAATGAGTCCTCTGACGCCAAAAAAACACTTTGATCCCCTTTACAACAGACATTTCTCTCAAAATCGGAAAACAGTCCAAATGTTTACAAAGAGTCCCAGTCATTGGAAAAAAAAAAGATATCATCCCAAAAAAACAATCAGAAATTTATCCCCAAAATCCCCGAAAAAAGCATCATGAAAGGATGGAAGACAGAAGGAGATTAGGACCCCAAAAGGATACTAGGTACTAAAAAAAGCCCCCTTGGGGTATTAAATGCCGTCTTCCTTCACCCCGTGCTTAATGCGAATAAGGTTTTCCCCCCCTGAGTCAAGTTGGGGTAAACCAAGTACCCTTTTTCACCCCGAAAACAAGTCAGAAATAAAGGGTAACGGATTTTGATATTTCACAGTGTTATTGTTCAAGAGACGATAATCAATAAACCGGCCTTAAAGAACCATCCTTTTTGGCCACAAAGAAAAAAACGGCCCAAAAAAGGGTGAAGAGGATGGTCTGATATGCCCCTTTCCCCCGGACCCTTAATAAGCCCGCTAGCGCATGTTCAGGACAGAAGTTAAAAAGGTGACCTTTAGGGAATTTATACCAGGCCTAAATTTTTAAAAGCAGTCAAGCTCCTATGGGGGGGGAAGGATGAGATTTTTTTTTTTCGCTAAACACATCGAAAAAACCAAAAAACAAAAACCCCAGCCTGGGGGGGGGCAGAAAAAAAAGGGGTGTTGGTTTAAAACCCTTGGCAGCCCCAACTGGTTACGCACAGATTTTAAACCAAAACGGATTTGAGGGCTGTAACCAGGGGGAAAAACCCGTACATAATGTCAGGGGTTATACACACCAAAATTTTTAACTCTCTGATGATCAGGTTTAACCTCTTTTTCAACTGAGTAAGGAATGGGTTTATTTTAAACCCAAAGGGGTAGAATCGATCCCCAGTGGGGAATTTGATTCCGTAGGGGGGTCAAGGGAAACCCAAAAACGTTTTAAAATCAAAAACCATCAGGTTAATAGCTGCTCCAATCAAGAAAGCCTGAGCAGAAAATGTGGCGGGGGGAAAACAGGGTTTAACAGTCAACAAAAAATTTTGTTGACATACCCAGACAACTGAGGGCAAAATGTCTTCCCCCCTTAGGGCAGCTAAAAGCATGAGGCATCACCCCAGTAAAAATAACCCCTTGCGTTTTCGAAAACCCTGATGCGTGCCCCAGAAGCCACTCTATCACCGCATGGGTTCAGAAATGGTTCACAAGGCAACACATTCCCCGCAACCCCTTTCGCTACGCAAAAGTTTTTGTCAAATTTTTTTTTCGCTAAGACATAGAATCATTTTAGACCCAAGGGGCGGGAACCCACCCTAACATCCTTTACATTCTCTGACAGACCCTTTCCCAAAAAGGGTGCCAAAGCACGTCTTCCTTTTTTCGGATGCCCACCCCTTTGGAAACTCTGACAGTAAACTCACGTCCTCAAGCCCCCCGATTTTAATGCC
>JARQOD010000010.1:12302927-12345549 GCA_033576555.1 Oophaga sylvatica
ATTACTGATGTTCTGGAACAAGTTTCATTGGTCCTGGTTTCTGGCAGGTCCTGTAGCTGTTGCTATAAAAGTGTAGCATGGCTGGGCCGCCATGCGCTAATATCAACCATTGTATGCTATGCGCCAGTGTGATCATGCGTATGTGTGGTTAGGGACCCGCTGAAATAAGTCACTAGAATACCGACTTAATCGGTGAGGAGTTTGGTATGGTAGCTGGTCAGGGTCGGTGTCCTAGATGCCCTAGATTACCGGCATAAACCGGTGAGGAGTTTTGATTGCCGTATTCAGGGTCTGGCGTTCAGACGCCATAGATTGCGGGTTACTCCCGCGAGGACATTAGCACACGATCACGCTTTATGTACGCTTAGCACTTAACTGTGTACCTGAGAGCCTGACAGGACACAGTGCTTTTTCTCAGCGGCCCTGTGACGTAATAGGGTTCGCTTTCTACGCTAGACAGCGCCCTAGCGTGTTTTCTTTGTGACTCAGCTGTGTCTAGTGAGTGCGCACACATCGCCATATAGCGCTGCGCTCTCTTTCTTGCGGCTCTGTGGAACAGAGTTCGCACTTATTGCCACAGCACATTACGGCGTTTATGTTAGCGACTCTGCGGGATAACAGAGTTTGCTTCTCGCGCCATTTTTACTAGCAGCAGGCTCCGCTTGCACGGTGGACCCGGGCTGCGAACGCACCTCTCTACATTATATATTTGGTGCGTTCTGCAGACCTTTAACAGAAAATAAGTATTCGGTCAACTAAAAACATGCAAGATTTCTGGCTCTCACAGACCTGTAACTTCTTCTTTAAGAGGCTCCTCTGTCCTCCACTCATTACCTGTAGTAATGGCACCTGTTTGAACTTATTGTCAGTATAAAAGACACCTGTCCTCAACCTCAAACAGTCACACTCCAATCTCCACTATGATAAAGACCAAAGAGCTGTTGAAGGACACCAGAAACAAAATTGTAGCCCTTCACCAGGCTGGGAAGACTGAATCTGCAATATGAAAGCAGGTTGGTGTGATGAAATCAACCGTGGGAGCAATAATAAGAAAATGGAAGACATACAAGACCACTGATAATCTCCCTTGATCTGGGGCTCCATGCAAGATCTCATTCCGTGGAGTCAAATTGATCACAAGAGCGGTGAGCAAAAATCCAGTAACCACATGGGGGGACCTAGTGAATGACCTGCATTGAGCTGGGACCACCGTAACAAAGGCTACTATCTGTAACACACATGCTGCCAGGGACTCAGATCCTGCAGTACCCAGATGTGTCCCCCTGCTTAAGCCTGTACATGTTCGGGCCCATCTGAAGTTTGTTAGAGAGCATTTGGATTATCCAGAAGAGTATAGGGAGAATGTCATATGGTCTGATGAATCCAAAGTAGAACTGTTTGGTAGAAGCAAAACTTATCATGTTTGGAGGAGACAGAATGCTGAGCTGCATCCAAAGAACACCATACCTACTATGAAGCATGGGGGTGGCAACATCATGCTCTTGGGCTGTTTCTCTGCAAAGGGACCAGGACGACAGCTCCGTGTACATGAAAGAATGAATGGGACTATGTATCATGAGATTTTGAGTGCAAACCTCCTTCCATCAGCCAGGGCATTGAAGATGAAACGTAGATGGGTCTTTCAGCATGATAATGATCCCAAGCACACCACCAGGACAACAAAGAAGTGGGTTCATGTTGACATTATGACTGCTTCCCCCTAAAATTATCTGATATGTGGGTCCTTGTTCCTATGTCCAAATTAAATTGCAACCCAATTAGTCAAAAAATATTTAAAGAAAACCTGCCAAGAACTTTAGGGTCAACAACCTCATAACACTGTGGGGGAGATTAGTAAAATACAAGTTCCAACATACTTTCTTGGCTGAAAATGGGTTTTCCAACACTTAGAAAATCAACCTTTCGTTTTTTGCAACTGAATCTGCAAAGACGTTTTTTTTTGTCATGGGCACTGATTTTAGTACATTATTTCCATCCTAACTCTACCTCCATTGATGGCTCTTTTGTGTTGTGGAAGAAATGTCTATTAAGCCCAGGCAGGTTCCCTATCACTGCAACTATTCAGTAAACAGATATACAGTAACTATAAAATTAATGCACATATAACATATATTGACAATTAAAAAAACACTTTTCATGATGGAGTGACAAACAAAACCAGATGTTTGAAAATCTGACTTATGACACAGGAGTGTTCATGTACATGTCTGTAGAGAGCTACGTTGTCACCGGAATTTGGCGTATTGATGAAACATTTGCAGTGATCATCTAACTTTTTTCCTGCCACAAGCATTCTTCTTTTTATGATAATTGCAATTGCCTCATCCTCTTACTTCTTTATGCTCTTTAAATTAAACCTTTTTTACATTTATTGAATGTTTCTAAATATTTAATAGTTCACAATGGAGTCTTCAGCTGCATTTGATTTGGTTAAGTGCACCAAGTGGCCCTTAGTGAACAGGAAGATCAATAAAATGAATCGGCAGACTTTACCCAGCTTATGTTTCGCAAATAAAACATTGATGCTCCTTTTAAGCTCACCCATCACTCATTGTGCAGCTTTTACAGACAACAATAGTTCATTTAAATTTTCGGGTGCAGAAGATATACGATGCTGTAAATATTTAAAATCAAATTTGAAAAGAGGACAGAGATAAATGGGGAGTAAAGAACATAATGCTGAGGGCTATTTTTTCTTAAAGTGACTTGCACTGAGAAGATATTTCGTAAGCCTCCAGAAAGTGGCACTATTGCTAAAAGAAAGAACATTAACCCCTTAATGACCAAGCCATTTTGTAGGTTAAAGACCAGGCCAATTTTTACAATTCTGACCACTGTCTCTTTATGAGGTTATAACTCTGGAACGCTTCAACGGATCTTGGCGATTCTGAGATTGTTTTCTCGAGACATATTGTACTTCATGATAGTGGTAAAATTTCTTCAATATAACTTGCGTTTATTTATGAAAAAAACGGAAATATGGCAAAAATTTTGAAAATTTTGCAATTTTCAAACTTTTAATTTTTATGCCATTAAATCAGAGAGATATGTCACAAAAATTAGTTAATATATAACATTTCCAATATGTCTACTTTACATCAGCACAATTTTGGAACCAACATTTTTTTTTGTTAGGAAGTTATAAGTGTTAAAAGTTGACCAGCGATTTCTCATTTTTCCAACAAAATTTACAAAACCATTTTTTTTAGGGGCCACCTCACATTTGAAGTGAATTTGAGTGGTCAATATGACAGAAAATACCCAAAAGTGACACCATTCTAAAAACTGCACCCCTCAACGTGTTCAAAGCCACATTCAAGAAGTTTATTAACCCTTTAGGTACTTCACAAGAATTGAAGCAATGTGGAAGGAAAAAATGAACATTTAACTTTTTTTCCCAAAATTTTTCTTTCGACACAATTTTTTAAATTTTGTCAAGGGTATCAGGAGAAAATGAACCACAATATTTGTTGTACAATTTCTCCTCAGTACCGATACCCCATGTGTGGGGGTAAACCACTATTTGGGCGCATGGCAGAGCTCGGAAGGGAAGCAGCGCCATTTGACTTTTTTGGCTGGAATTGAGATTGGACGCCATGTCGCATTTGGAGAGTCCCTGTGTGCCTAAACAGTGAAAACCCCCCACAAGTGACCCCATTTTGGAAACTGGACCCCCCAAGGAACTTATCTAAATGTGTTGTGAGAGCTTTTAACCCCCAAGGGCTTCACAGAAGGTTATAACGTAGAGCCGTAAAATTAAAAAATCATATTTTTTCCACAAAAATGATCTTTTCATCCAAATTTTTATTTTTCCACAGGATAAAAGGACCCCAAAAGTTATTGTGCAATTAGTCCTGAGTACGCTGATACCCCATATGTGGGGGTAAACGACTATTTGGGCGCATGGCAGAGCTCGGAAGGGAAGCAGCGCCATTTGACTTTTTTGGCTGGAATTGAGATTGGACACCATGTCGCATTTGGAGAGTCCCAGTGTGCCTAAACAGTGGAAACCCCCCACAAGTGACCCCATTTTGGAAACTAGACCCCCAAGGAACTTACCTAAATGTGTGTGAGAGCTTTTAACCCCCAAGCGCTTCACAGAAGGTTATAACGTAGAGCCGTAAATTAAAAAATCATATTTTTTCCACAAAAATGATCTTTTCATCCCAATTTTTATTTTCCAAAGGATAAAAGGACCCCAAAAGTTATTGTGCAATTAGTCCTGAGTACGCTGATACCCCATATGTGGGGGTAAACCACTATTTGGGCGCATGGCAGAGCTCGGAAGGGAAGCAGCGCCATTTGACTTTTTTGGCTGGAATTGAGATTGGACGCCATGTCGTATTTGGAGAGCCCTGTGTGCCTAAACAGTGGAAACCCCACACAAGTGACCCCATTTTGGAAACTAGACCCCCCAAGGAACTTATCTAGATGTGTGGTGAGAGCTTTGAACCCCCAAGGGCTTCACAGAAGGTTATAACGTAGAGCAGTAAAATTAAAAAATCATATCTTTTCCACAAAAATGATCTTTCCACCCCAATTGTTATTTTCCAAAGGCTAACAGGACCCCAAAAGTTATTGTGCAATTTGTCCTGAATATGCTGATACCCCATATGTGGGGGTAAACCACTATTTTGACGCATGGCAGAGCTCGAAAGGAAGGAGCGCCTTTTCAAATGCAGACTTGATGGAATGGTCTGCGGGTGTCATGTCACGTTTGGAGAGCCCCTGATGTGCCTAAACATAGAAACCCCACAGGTGACTCCATTTTGGAAACTAGACCCCCAAGGAACTTATCTAGATGTGTGGTGAGCACTTTGAACCCTCAAGTGCTTCACAGAAGTTTATAACGTAGAGCCGTGAAAATAAAAAAATCATATTTTTTTCCACAAAAATAATCTTTTTGCCCCCAAATTTTTATTTTTATAAGGAGTAACAGGAGAAATAGGACCCCAAAAGCTATTGTGCAATTTGTTCTGAGTACGCTGATATCCCATATGTGGGGGGGAACCACTATTTTGACGCATGGCAGAGATCGGAAGGGAAGGAGCACCGTTTTTAAATGCAGACTTTGATGGAATGGTCTGCGGGTGTCATGTCGCGCTTGGAGAGCCCCTGATGTGCCTAAACAGTAGAAACCCCCCTCAAATGACCCCATTTTGCAAACTAGACCCCCCAAGGAACTTATCTATATGTGTGGTCAGCACTTTGAACCCCCAAGGGCTTCACAGAAGTTTATAACGTAGAGCCGTGAAAATAAAAAAATCATATTTTTTTTCCACAAAAATGACCTTTTTGCCCCCAAATTTTTATTTTTCTAAGGGTAACAGGAGAAATAGGACCCCAAAAGCTATTGTGCATTTTGTCCTGAGTACGCTGATACCCCATATGTGGGAGTTAACCACTGTGGTCGCCTTACTGCGATCTTTGGGAGGCACAATGAACAAATCTACAAAAGGTGAAGAATTGGTTTTCTTTTTTGCGCCGTTCCTCGTGCGGTATTAGTGATTAGTCGACTTTATTCCTCGGATCGGTGCGATTACGGCGATACCAGATTTACACCCTTTTTTCATGTTTAGCTTCTGTCACACTCTAAAAGACTCTTTTTTTTGGAATAATTTTTTGTAAGAAATTTTTGCATCGCCGTATTTTGAGAGCTATAATTTTTCCATATTTCGGCTGACAGAGTTATCTGTGGGCTTATTTTTTGCGGGACGAGCTGACGTATTTATTGGTACCATATTCGGGCACATAACGTTTTTTGATCGCTTCCTATTCCGATTTTGTGGAAGCAGAATGAACAAAAACCAGCAATTCAGGAATTGTTTTTTTTTTTTTTTTTTTTCCTCCGTTCCGCGTGTGGTAAAATTGATAAAGCAGCTTCATTCTTCGGGTAACTACGATTACAGCGATACCTCATTTATATATTTTTTTTATGTTTTGGCGGTTTTTACACAATAAAAAATTTTATAGAAAAAATAATTATTTTTGCATCAGTTTATTCCGCGAGCTATAACTTTTTTATTTTTTGCTGATGATGCTCTATAGCGGCTTGTTTTTTGCGGGACAAGATGACGTTTTCAGCGGTACCATGATTATTTATATCTACTTTTTGATCGCGTGTTATTGCACTTTTCCAAGCGGTATGATGATACCGCTTGGAAAAAGTATAATTTACTACTTTTTTGTGTTTTTTTTTTACGGCTTTCACTGAAGGGGTTAACTAGGGTTACGCTTTTATATATGGGATTTTTACGGACGTGGCGATACCTAACATGTGTATTTTTATTTTTTTTTATTTTTTTTATTACATAAAAATGTGTATTTTTTAGGGGATTTTTTTTAAATTATTTTTTAATATTTTTTTTACAATTTTTTTTAAAAAATGATTTTTTTTTAACTTGTCCCTTTATGGGACTTTCACTTTTTTTTACTTTTTATTGCAGTTACAATGCATTGCAATGCTCCAGCATTGCAATGCATTGTACCTATGATGAAAGCTGCTGTGACATGATCACAGCAGCTTCCCGTAGGTAGATGACCCGGAGGTTGTCATGACAACCCCGGGTCATCAAGGCAGAGATCGGCCCCTGCAAATACATTGCAGGGCGCCGATCTGAGGCAGAGGGAGCTCCCGACCCTCTGACTCCCCCCTGAGCTCTGCGATCGCGCTGGATCGCAGCAGTCAGGGGGTTAACAGCCATGGGCGGTGGGGGCTCCGCTCCTGGCTGTCAGTGCAGGAAGCCTGGCCACTGCAGCGCCGGCTCCTGCACTGATCGCGCTGGGGAAGCTGAAATTTCAGCTTCTCCTGCACGAGCGCTGTGGGTGCGGGGACCGACGGCAAAGGTCCCCGCACCGCTTGCCGTGCCTGTCAGCTGTCTGTGACAGCTGTCGGCACTGATCTACCACTGCGTGTTTACACGCAGTGGTAGATCAAAGGCATGACGTGCACAGTCCGTCCTGGTGCCGGAACTGGCACCTTGCCATGACGGACTGTGCACGTCAGTGGACATTAAGGGGTTAAATGGTATTTTCTAGGGTAAAGAGAATCAAGTAAAAAGATAGCACTATGGTAGTAAAAGTGGGGAGCCGGGATTACTGTAAGGAACAGGAGAACATTTGTAAAAAAAGATAAACTCTTTTCCTTATCATAAATTTATATAATGGGTCTTTAAATAAAGTCAAACTAAACTATCACATGAAATTCTCAAACAGTAGTTTGTCACATATGGAAGAAAATGTTAAAACATAGTTATAATTTCTGTTGAGTATTCGGATAATAATGCATCAATGTAGTGCATCCAGGGGGTTTTCCATGGTGCCATAGACGGTTATGGTATGATATGATATGCTTGTGCTTTTCTCTGAAAGTGTCCTTTTCATGCAGGCACTGAAACATAGTCTGCTATGTTTTTGCTTAAAATTAATTGATGAAGGGGAAAATGATAAGTAAAGAAGCAGGTGGAAGAGAAATTGGCCTATGCATGGAGAAGAATGCAATTTTCTCTGATAGGATATAATTATTGATGAGCTCGCCACTATTTCTCCCGGTGTGCCATCCCCGCATTCACAAGCGCGTGACCCACAACATTAGCCGTGCCCTCAACAATGCAGTTACTGGGAAAGTCCTTCTAACAATGGACATGTGGACAAGTTCTTCTGGGCAGGGATGGTACATCTCGCTGACGGCACACTGGGTTAACATAGCTGGAAGCACTGCAGCACTGCCTCAGCCAAGCGGCAACAGGCTGTGCTGAAGCTAATATGCTTAGGTGACAAACCGCACAATGCTGAATAGTTGTGGACAGCTCTAAAAGAGCAGGCAGATATGTGGCTGAACCTACTGTACAGCCAGGCATGGTTGTGTGTGACAATGGCCGGAACCTTGAGGTGGCTCTAAGGTGAGTCGAGCTCACACACATACCATGCCTGGCCTATGTGCTTAACCTCGTTGTTCAACAGTTTCTCAAAGCTACCTGGAGCTGCCAGATCTGCTTGTCAAAGTACGCACCTGTGTGCCCATTTTAGAAAGTCAGCTACAGCTTCCGCCACCCTTGCCACGCTTCAGCAGCATTTGCAGCTTCTGGCTCACTGACTGGTGTGTGATGTCCCCACTAGAATTGAGCGAAACAGGTCGGTCAGATTCAAAAGATGCCGACTTTCGCCAAAGTCGGGTTTCGCCAAGCGAAACATGACCATATCGTGAAGTCGGCCATGCAGTCGTCGACCCGAGCGCCAAAGTCGGTTTTCCCATAATGCTTGCATGCGCCTTTTTTCAGCCACTGAGTAAGGACGTACACTATGGGCAACGAGATGACATGGGCATCGGCCACCACCATCTTAGAGAAGGGCATTGCAATGATTGGCTTGCTTTGGGGGGTGTCATAGTGTCTATAAAAGCCTGACCGCCGACCGCCATTTTACTTCTGCCGATCTTAACAGTAGGAAGAGGTTGCTGACGCTGTTTATCAGTAGGGAGAGTGTTAGGACTGGAAAGAGAAGTTCTTACGTGCTTGTGCTGATAGCAATTGTGCTGTACAGTTAGTGTGGCAGTGACAGGAGAGGATTTTCTTGTGTGCAGCAGTGCTGGTTATTAGGCTGCCTGATAGCTGTATTGCTGTGTGCACACTGCGGTGCAGACTGCTTTTTGCACAGCACTAATAGTTTTATTCTATTTTTCTGCACAGTTACTGAGCGTTCATTTTTTTCCCACACCATATAGAGCTGTACGCTCCTCACACACTACCATGTATCGGCTGGTATCATGGACAAATATATGCTGACTATCTGTGTGTGACTCCGGAAATATATAGGAGATTTACAATTACCCCTAGACTGTATACAGCTGTACACTTGTGATACAGTACCCTTTTTCTGCTTTTTATATTCTGGTCTAATCCATACTGAGCCTGTGAGCGTCTGTGTCTGACTCCGGAAATATACACGGAGATTTACAATTACCCCTAGACTGTATAAAGCTGTACGCTTGTGATACAGTACCCTTTTCCTGCTTTTTATATTCTTGTCTAATCCATACTGAGCCTGTGAGCATCTGTGTGTGACTCCAGAAATATATACGGAGATTTACAATTACTCCTACACTGTATACACCTAGTATCTTCTAATACAGTACCCTTTTTCTGCTTTTTATATTCTTGTCTAATCCATACTGAGCCTGTGAGCCTCTGTGTCTGACTCCGGAAATATATACGGAAATTTACAATTGCCCCTAAACTGTATAACCTGTTATCTTCTGATACAGTACCCTTTTTCTGCTTTTTATATTCTGGTCTAATCCATACTGAGCCTGTGAGCATCTGTGTCTGACTCCAGAAATTTTATCGGAGATTTACAATTTCCCCTACACTGTATACACCTGGTATCTTCTGATACAGTACCCTTACTCTGCTTTTTATATTCTGGTCTAATCCATACTGAGCCTGTGAGCCTCTGTTTCTGACTCCAGAAATATATACGGAAATTTACAATTGCCCCTAAACTGTATACACCTGTTATCTTCTGATACAGTACCCTTTTTCTGCTTTTTATATTCTGGTCTAATCCATACTGAGCCTGTGAGCTTCTGTGTCTGACTCCGGAAATATATACGGAGATTTACAATTACCCCTAGACTGTATACAGCTGTACGCTTGTGATACAGTACCTTTTTCTGCTTTTTATATCCTGGTCTAATCCATACTGAACCTGTGAGCGTCTGTGTCTGACTCCGGAAATATATTTCCAGATTTACAATTACCCCTACACTGTATACTCCTGGTCTCTTCTGATACAGAACCTTTTTATGCTTTTATATTCTTGTCTAATCCATACTGAGCCTGTGAGCATCTGTGTGTGACTCCAGAAATATATACGAAGATTTACAATTACCTCTACACTGTATACACCTGGTATCTTCTGATACAGTACCCTTTTCCTGCTTTTTATTCTTGTCTAATCCATACTGAGCCTGTGAGCATCTGTGTGTGACTCCAGAAATATATACGGAGATTTACAATTACTCCTACACTGTATACACCTGGTATCTTCTAATACAGTACCCTTTTTCTGCTTTTTATATTCTTGTCTAATCCATACTGAGCCTGTGAGCGTCTGTATCTGACTCTGGAAATATATACGGAGATTTACAATTACCCCTACACTGTATACACCTGGTATCTTCTGATACAGTACCCTTTTTCTGCTTTTTATATATTCTGGTCTAATCCATACTGAGCCTGTGAGCGTCTGTGTCTGACTCCAGAAATTTATACGGAGATTTACAATTTCCCCTACACTGTATACACCTGGTATCTTCTGATACAGTACCCTTACTCTGCTTTTTATATTCTGGTCTAATCCATACTGAGCCTGTGAGCCTCTGTGTCTGACTCCGAAATATATACGGAAATTTACAATTGCCCCTAAACTGTATACACCTGTTATCTTCTGATACAGTAACCTTTTTCTGCTTTTTATATTCTGGTCTAATCCATACTGAGCCTGTGAGCTTCTGTGTCTGACACCGGAAATATATACGGAGATTTACAATTACCCCTAGACTGTATACAGCTGTACGCTTGTGATACAGTACCCTTTTTCTGCTTTTTATATCCTGGTCTAATCCATACTGAACCTGTGAGCGTCTGTGTCTGACTCCGGAAATATATTTCCAGATTTACAATTACCCCTACACTGTATACTCCTGGTCTCTTCTGATGCAGAACCTTTTTATGCTTTTATATTCTTGTCTAATCCATACTGAGCCTGTGAGCGTCTGTGTGTGACTCCGGAAAAATATACGAAGATTTACAATCACCTCTACACTGTATACACCTGGTATCTTCTGATACAGTACCCTTTTTCTGCTTTTTGTTTTCTTCTCTGATCCATACTGAGCCTGTGAGCGTCTGTATCTGACTCTGGAAATATATACGGAGATTTACAATTACCCCTACACTGTATACACCTGGTATCTTCTGATACAGTACCCTTTTTCTGCTTTTTATATTCTGGTCTAATCCATACTGAGCCTGTGAGAGTCTGTGTGTAACTCCGGAAATATATACTGAGATTTACAATTACCCCTACACTGTATACAGCTGTATGCTTCTGATATAGTACCCTTTTTCTGCTTTTTATATTCTGGTCTAATCCATACTGAGCCTGTGAGCGTCTGTGTGTGACTCCTGAAATATATACGGATATTGAAATTTTCCCCTATACTATATACACATGCTATCTTCTGATACAGTACCCTTTTTCTGCTTTTTATATTCTTGTCTAATCCATACTGAGCTTGTGAGCTTCTGTGTCTGACTCCGAAAATATATACAGAGATTTACAATTTTCCCCTTCACCCTATACATCTGTACGCTTCTGATACAGTACCATATATCTGCTAGAATTTTTGGTACATTTTACCAAACATGAGGAAGTATGGAGGAAGAGGCCGCGGACCTGGGCGGGGGGGGCCAGCTGGTACTGATGGTGGTGGTTGTGCATCTTCTGGTGGTGCCAAAAGCAAAATAGCACCTAAGGCAGGAGGTGTTGAGCCTGTGTCATTGTCTGGCTCCAGAAGGCCTGGTAGGCTCCCTTTTCTGGGAGTAGGTAAACCGCTTTTAAAGCCAGAGCATCAGGAACAGGTTTTGGCTTACAAAAATGCAAGCACTGAGTCGTCAGTGCAGGCTCCTGATCAGGAGCAACACCTTTCCTTGTGTCCTTCACCCCCACCAAAAGTGAAGGATGCGGCAGGCCACATTTCAGATTACTCCATGGAGCTCTTTTCACATACTATGCCTGGGTTATCAAGTCAAATCCTGAGTTCCCCAGTCCAAGATGAATCTGACATGGAGTGCACTGATGCACAGCCATTGCTATATGATTCTGCTGGTACATTCACCCAGAGCACTACATTGCCCTCGCAGTCTACTGAGCCAGAATCTGACCCTGATGAAACTCAGGTGTGTTGCACAGCTTCTGAATCCACACCTTTGCAGTAGAAAATTTCACAGAGCAGGCTGCATGGGATAACAAGCTTTTACTTCTTACAACATGAGGTAAAAGGAAAATGCACAGTCATTCCAGCATTGCATCAGGAAACAGGAACAAAACGAAACTGAAACTACAAGTGAGACTATTTCTTATACAATACATTAAACAGAAGGAAACGTTACACAACATCGCAATCTATTGTCAGGTCAGCATAAAGTCCTCCTTTTACTTATAATAAGTCCTAATCTGTTGCATGTGCCAACAAGGTGCCCCTTCCCGCATACTATACCACTTTACACGGTGACACAGAGGAAAGTGCAGATGAAATTGTAGAGGAGGTGATGGATGACCCAGTTGTTGACCCGGATTGGCATCCATTGGGGGAAGAGGGTGCCGCTGGCAATAGCTCAGAAGAGGAGAAGTATCCGCAGCAGGCATCGACATCGCTGAAGCAGTTATCTGGCAGACCCGTAGCAGTCCAAAAACGTGTTAAAAAAACAAAAAGAGTTGCAGGACAGCTTGGCCAGAAGGTCAAATTAGCACAGCGTGCAAGCCCTGAAAATTTATCCCATAGTAGGAAGAGTGCAGTGTGGCACCTTTTTGACCAAAATCCTACTGATGATGCAAAGGTTATCTGTAAGAAGTGCGGAGGACCTTTAGCCGAGGGAAAAATCTCCGAAATTTGAATACCAGTTGCATTCTTAGACATTTAAACACCACGCACTTGCAAGCGTGGACGGACTACAAAACCTCAGGTAGCACATGTGCACCTGCTCCGACTGAATGTAGCCAGCAACGCTACACCGCTTCCCCACTGTAAGCCCACCGGTTAGCACACCACCAGCAAGAAATGTTGAGGTGTCGTCACAAGGCCAAAGCAGTCAGGGAATAACAATGTTTTTGCAACCAAAGACTGAATCTAGGCCATCACCACCACCACCACCATCACCATCATCAACCCCCTCTCAGTCCGTCATGTCCACCGCTCGTTCATATGCAGCTCATATGCAGCTCTCAAGTCCAGCTCACCCTAGCAGACACTCTGAGTAGGACAAGAAATTACTCATCCTCTCATCCACGTACACTGGCTTTGAACACCTACATTGCCAAACTGATCTCATTAGAGATGATGCCCTTCCGTTTTTTGAAAGCGCAGCGTTCCGAGAGCTCATGGTCTATGCTGTCCCACGCTGTCCCACGCTATGACCTACCCAGTCGGCACTTATTTTCTAGAAAAGCCATCCCTGCCCTCCACCTGCATGTGAAAGACCGCATTGTCCATGCACTCAAACAATCAGTGAGTGTAAAGGTGCACCTCACAACAGATGCATGGGCCAGTAGGCATGGCCAGGGCTGTTACGTGTCCATCACTGCGCACTGGGTTAATGTGGTGGATGCAGGGTCCACAGGGGACAGCGGCGGTGGGACAGTGCTGCCTAGACCACGGTATAGGCAACAGTTGGCTGTAGGCGTTCGACCCTCCTCCTCCAGAAGCGAAAGCTCATCGACAGAGCGCAGTTGCACGAGAACTCCATCCGCAGCTGCCAGTGTTGCACACTAGGTGTCCCACTATCGAACAGCTAGTGGTAAGCGTCAGCAGGCTGTTTTAAAGATGATATCTTTGGGCGACAACAGACACACAGTGGAGGTACTGGCCAACTACTTGGAGCGAGAAAGTGAGTCATGGCTGGGCAGTCTACACTCCCTGACAGAAGTAATGTCGCTTATCCATGTTATGTAAATAAAAGCTTATAACCTGACCTTAAATTCATCCATTGGCTGTATAAACTATTTTTTTGAAAGCTGAAACCCTGCGAAATGTGGTTTAGATTAAGAAAATAAATTGGCATCAATGCAGAAATATTGATCATTTAATGGACACAGAATGGTCAGATTTTGGCAAGACAAAAGTTTTGCACATCCATCACTTGCCCGTAGACTCCGGTCGTATGCAGAGGCTGCAGTGATCGCTCCACCTCCCTAAGCACCGCCTAATCATAGACATTGCAACAAGGTGGAACTCCACCATGCACATGGTTGATAGGCTGTGTGAACAGAGGCAGGCTGTAATGCATTTGTGAAAGGATACACGGGCAGGCAGTTTGAAGGCAGACAAGGAGTTGTCAGGTGTGCAGTGGTCAAAGCTGAAAGACCTCTGTAAAGTCCTTCAGTGTTTTGAGGAATGCACACGGCTGGTAAGCGCAGACGACGCCATCATAAGCATGAGCATCCCACTTATGCGTCTGCTCATGCAAACTTTGATGTACATTAAGGATCAGGCGTCTGCAGTGGAGGAGGAAGAGGAGGAGGAGAGAAGCCTTGATGACAGTCAGTCATTGTCTGCTCAGGGAACTGTCCTGGACTAGGTGGAGGAAGAAGAGGAGGAGGAGGAGGATGAGGGGGGTGATTATTTTGGGAAGGAGTAAAATACCCCAAAAAAGATAAGGACCAAAGAGCAAATTCAAAAGAATTTTTATATAAATTTTATTGCTTGCAAAATTCACAAAAATAATTAAAACATAGTATAATACAAATATGACAAGGGAAAAGGCAATATCTAGACACCACTAGCAGCAAGAAAGATGTAACAGACTGAATAAATAAATATATCAATATCAATATATTTCCCCTGGCTCACTTTCCACATTTGATCCCATCACAGAAGAAGAAGTCTCCAGACTTCTCCCTTCCTCTCGTCCCACTACATGCACTACCGACCCCATTCCCGCACATCTCCTCTAGTCTCTCTCTCCAGTTGTCACAACTAGGGTTGAGCATTCCGATACTGCAAATATCGGGTATCGGCCGATATTGGCTGTATCGGAATTCCGATTCCGAGTTCCGATATTTTCGTCATATCGGATACCGGAATCGGGATTGTCACTGTCACTGTCAGTGTCCGTCGGTCGGGTCTGTCAGGAGTCAGCGGCACTTACCTGGCAGAAATCTCCGGCGGTCACGTCCTGGACTGCTTGATGGCCGCAATCTTCTTTCCCCGGCGGTCACATGCAGTATCTCGCGATAACTGCAGTGACTGCTGGGTAATCCCGGCCGTAAAGCAGTCAGTCCGATGACGTCACCGCCGGGGAAGCAGGTAATCAGCTGTGCTGCGTTGCGATGACAGGCTCTGCCTGTCATTGCGATGTAGAGAGTTGGATCGTCGTGGGACTGTCGTTATGGACTGCGTCGGACAGGTGGTATACTGTTGGTTTGTTTTTTTTTCTTTTTTTACAGGAGATCGATGGCGTCGCAGGAATGAGAGTACAATAAAATTAATGAAAACTGTGTTGTCTCTTTTATTTCATTAAAATACTTTTTTCTTGCTGTGTTTTTTTTTTACACATTTAATAACTTTGGGATTAATAATGGATCGGTGTCTTATTGACACCTCTCCATTATTAACCGGGCTTATTGTCACCGTGCAATCAACGGTGACATTAACCCTTATTACCCGCTTGCCACCGCTACAGGGCAAGTGGGAAGAGCCGGTAAAGTGCCACAATTGGCACATCTTTTGATGCGCCAATGTGGGGCTGCTGTAGCCTGGTATTATCAGGCTGTTGAGGGCCAAAATCCATGGGCCTTGACAGTCTTTTAATACCAGGCCGCAGCAGTCTGCATTTTACTTGGCTGGTTAACAAAAATAGGGGACCCCTACGCCATTTTTTTTTCGAGGGGATCCCCTATTTTTGTTAACCAGCCAAGCTAAGCAGACTGCTGTGGCCTGGTATTATCAGGCTGGCAAGGTCCATGGATATTGGATCCTTACCAGCCTGAAAAACCAGGCCTCAGCGGTCTGCTTCATCTGGCTGGTTAACAAAAATAGGGGGGACCCCACGCCAATTTTTTTCGAGGGGATCCCCTATTTTGTTAATCAGCCAAGATATGCAGACTGCTGTGGCCTGGTATTATCAGGCTGGCAAGGTCCAGGATCTGGCTCCTTAACAGCCTGAAAATCCAGGCCTCAGCGGTCTGCTTCATCTGGCTGGTTAACAAAAATAGGGGGGACCCCACGCCATTTTTTTCGAGGGGATCCCCTATTTTTGTTAATCAGCCAGATATGCAGACTGCTGTGGCCTGGTATTATCAGGCTGGCATAGGTCCATGGATCTTGCTCCTAACAGCCTGAAAATCCAGGCCTCAGCGGTCTGCTTCATCTGGCTGGTTAACAAAAATAGGGGGGACCCCACGCCAATTTTTTTCGAGGGGATCCCCTATTTTTGTTAATCAGCCAAGATATGCAGACTGCTGTGGCCTAGTATTATCAGGCTGCAAGGTCCATGGATCTTGGCTCCTTAACAGCCTGAAAATCCAGGCCTCAGCGGTCTGCTTCATCTGGCTGGTTAACAAAAATAGGGGGGACCCCACGCCATTTTTTTTTCGAAGGGAACCCCTATTTTTGTTAATCAGTTCCCTCTGACGTCACTGATTGTGTCCCTGGCTGACCTGAAGTGAAAGTGGAAAGCAATCAATTAAGCTTTCCACTTAAGGGCCCGTCTCACATAGCGATATCGCTACCGAGATCGCTGCTGAGTCACTAGTTTTGTGACGCAGCAGCGAGCTCACCAGCGATATCGCTGTGTGTGACATTCAGCGACGATCAGCCCCCCTGCCGGGTATCGCTGATCGTCGCTGAAATGTCAGGACCTTTTTTTGATCGCTGGTTTCCCGCTGACAGGCACACATCGCTGCGTGTGACAGGCGGGAGACCAGCGATCGCTGGTAACCAAGGTACACAGCGGGTTTCCAGGCGCGGGGCTGTGCCTAGAAACCCGCTGTGTACCTTGGATACCAGCGCCCTGATGCAGGGAGCTGGTATCCAAGGTACACAGCGGGTTTCCAAGCGCTGCGCGGTGCCTGGAAACCCGCTGTGTACCTTGGTTACCAGCGGATCGCTGGTCTCCCGCCTGTCACACGCAGCGATGCGTGCCTGTCAGCGGGAGAGACCAGCGATCAAAAAAAGGTCCTGACATTTCTGCGACGATCAGCGATACCGGCAGGGGGGCTGATCGTCGCTGAATGTCACACACAGCGATATCGCTGGTGAGCTCGCTGCTGCGTCACAAAACTAGTGACTCAGCAGCGATCTCGGTAGCGATATCGCTATGTGAGACGGGCCCTTAAGCGATGTTACCCGCAGTGTCGCTGTCCAGATCGCTGCCTGAGCTGCCTGTTTGGCAGCTCAGCAGCGATCATGTAGCGATACACCAGCGATCCTGACAAGTGCATATCGTTGTCGGGATCGCTGGTGTATCGTTATGTGACACCCAGCCTTTACTCTCCTGTCAGGCAGGAGAGGAACTCATTCATTTGGGGTTTACTGTGAGGCTGCAGCATTAGCTGCGGTCCCTGCAGTAAACATTAACCCTTTCTGAAGGATTACACCGTGGGACCTGACTGTGCATGGGATAGGTAAGAATAATTTTGCTTTTTTATTTTATTTTTATTACAGGAAATGGTTTTTGCAGTAAAATAAAAGATGGTCAAAAACATGTGTCTTTATTTCATTAAAATGATTTTTAATTAAAGTGTGTGTGTTTTATTTTTATTTCATGCAATAGGATTAATAATTGATAGTTGTCTAATTGACAGCTCTCAATTATTAACCTGGCTTAAGGTCACCTTTCAATAGCAAGGTGGCTATAACCCCATATTAACCCATTCGCCACCGCTACAGGGCAATGGGAATAGACGGGCAAAGTGCCAGAAAGGGCGAATCTAATTATAGATTTGTCTTTCCTGGGGTGTCTGGGGGCAGATGTTAGTAGCCGGGGGGGGCAAAAATAATGGTCCCTCTCTGGGCTATTATTATCTGCCCCCACTCACTGGCTTTGTCTGTCTGGTTGCGAAAATAGGGCGGGAGCCCACGCATTTTTTTTCAGCAATTTTACACCTCATATATATATATATACATGTCATTGAATTTGTGACACATATATATATATATATTTATATTTGTAGTTTATACACTTCTACATAGTATAATAGCCGCTAATTCAATTGCCGGCTTTTGTGAAAATGCAGAACCCGACATGAAATGACACTTGGTGTACATAGGGTTAACCATGTCTTTTCATGTCCTTTGCTATCTAATTTGCACAAACAATTAAATCAGACTATGTGTGCAAAATTTCACACCTGTAGGGGTTAATTAAAGGTGTAAATTCGTAGCAAAAAAGTCCGTTTTTTTTACAACGAATTTACACCTTTAATTAACCCCTACAGGTGTGAAATTTTGCACACATAGACTGATTTAATTGTTTGTGCAAATCAGATAGCAAACGACATGAAAAGACATGGTTAACCCTATGTACACCAAGTGTCATTTCATGTCGGGTGCTTCTGTCTTTTCACTGAAGCCGGCTTTACCCGGCAATTGAATCAGAGGATATTTTACTATGTAGAAGTGTATAAACTATACATATATGTATATATATATGTCACAATGACATGTATATATATTTATATATGTATTCTATGTGTGTATATTTAGTGTTTACAAGGAAAGAATGGGGTTTTTTTAGTTGCGATATTTTGTTCCCATAGACTTACATGGGACTTCCGGTATCGGTATCGGGTATCGCCGATATTTTAGTGATATCGGCGACACCATTCCGATTCCGATACTTTAGGATATCGGAAAGTATCGCTCAACTCTAGTCACAACTCACCAAACTACAATATTTAATCTCTCACTCTCCTCTGGCATTTTCCCATCTTCCTTCAAGCACTCCATCATTACTCCACTACTAAAGAAACCCACTCTCGACCCTTCCTGCACAAACAACTACAGACCGATCTCCAATCTCCCCTTCATCTCTAAACTTTTGGAGCACCTAGTCTACTCCTGCCTCACCCGTTACCTCTCCACTTACTCCCTTCTAGACCCTACATTCGACTGAAACTGCACTCATCAAAGTGACCAATGACCTTCTGACAGCAAAACGTAATGGTGGCCACTCTCCGCTCATTCTTCTCGACCTTTCTGCAGCTTTCGACACGGTTGACCACCGTCTCCTACTGTCTAGGCTCCAGTCACTAGGTATTAAGGACAATGTTCTCTCCTGGTTCTCCTCCTATCTTTCTGACCGCTCCTTCAGTGTTTCGTTCTCTTCCTTTGTTTGTTTGAATGCAGATTGCACATGTTCTGCTAGTACAGTAATCCTCATTTCAAGGCAGAAACATTACTGTGTCTAATAGTTATTAGATATATCAAACTGAAATAGCTGTTGCAAAAACACCAATTTTTATAAAACATTAAGCTTAAGATTAATAGGAGTGCCCAAACTTTTTCATATAACTGTACATGAACAATCTGACATCAAAAAACTTACTGAATAGTGGGCAGAGAGACCCCTACGCGCGTTTCGCTCAATGCATCCTCGGGGCGTGATGTCAGTGTATAAAGATGAGTTTTTATATACACAGGGCAGGAAGTCAAAAGAAGCGGTCATGTGCGGCTCTTCCAATCATGCGGCAGAAACCGGAAGTCAAATAGTCGGCGTCCCGCGTCACAGATACATGCCCACTACCATGACGTCAATGAAGTGGGTGAGGCAAATCTGCGATACTTTTGGGGAGGAGGATGCTTCTCGGGGGGGCAAGAGAAAATGTTGGCTTGCCAAGGTCAGGTACAGGGTTTGTGCGTGACTGGAGGGATGTGGATTTGGCAGAAAGTGCTCCTCCACCCACCACTGGCATTGCTTCATTGACACCTGGAACATTGGCACAGATGTGTGATTATCTCTTTCGGATCCTAAAAAGGGACCCCTGCATTGCCAAAATTATGAAGGATGATGACTAGAGATGAGCGACTTTGCCTTTTTTAGGGTCGAGTCGGGTTTCATGAAACCCGACTTTCTCAAAAGTCGAGTCGAAAAAGTTCGGCTGACTAGCTCACGGCAAAAGTCAGAGGTCGGCAAAAAAATGAAACCCGACCCCAATGCAAGTCAATGGGAAATAACAGCTGCCCGCCCCTCATCCACGTCCTCTTCCACCATACTACCTCATGTTTGGTAAAATGTACCCAAAATACAAGCAGATATATGGTACTGTATCAGTAGTGTTCAGCTGTATAGTCTTGGGGTAATTTTAAATCTCCGTATATATTTCCGGAGACACAGACAGATGCTCACTTAGTATGGATTTGACCAGAATACAAAAAGCAGAAAAAGGGTACTGTATCAGAAGCAAAAAGCTGTATACAGTGTAGGAGAAATTGTAAATCTCCGTATATATTTCTGGAGTCACACACAGATAGTCAGCATGTATTTGTCCGTGACACCAGCCGGTACACGGTAGTGTGTGAGGAGCGTACTGCTCTATACGGTGTGGGAAAAAATGAACGCTCGGTAACTGTGCAGAAAAAAAGAATAAAAGTAATAGTGCTGTGTAAAAAGCAGTCTGCACAGCAGTGTATACACAGCAATACAGCTAGCAGGCAGCCTATTAACCAGCTCTGCTGCTGCACACACGAAAATCCTCCCCTGTCACTGGCAGGCAGCCTATTAACCAGCGCTGCTGCACACAAGAAAATCCTCCCTGTCACTGCACACTAATTGTACAGTACAATTGCTATCAGCACAAGCACAGAAGAACTTCTCTTTCCAGTCCTAAGTCTCTCCCTACTGATAAACAGCGTCAGCAACCTCTCCCTACTGTTAAGATCAGCAGAAGTAAAATTGCGGTCGGCGATCAGGGCTTTTATAGACATTATGACGCCCCCCAAAGCAAACCAATCACTGCAATGCACTTCTCTAAGATGGTGGTGGACGCTGCACATGTCATCTCGCTGCCCACAGTGTAAGTTCTTGCTCATTGCCTGGAAAAAGGCGACTGAAAGCATTCTGGGAAACTCGACTTTGGCGCTCGTTTTGACGACATCATGTCCAACCTCACGCTATGGTCGTGTTTTAGCCAACGAAACCCGACTTTGGCGAAAGTCGGCGATTTTTGAATCTGACCGACCTGTTTCGCTCAACTCTAATGACGACTTCTGGTTGGCCAGCATCCTCGATCCACGCTATAAAGGCAAATTACAGAACATCATGCCACAGGAGAACCTAGAGCTAATATTGGCGAACAAACAAGCAACTCTGGTAAACCGTTTGTTAGAGTCATTCCCAGCACATAGCAGCGGTGCAGGTTCTACCATGAGCCATACTGGCCAAATGGAAGAGGTTTTCGTGATGCACACAGCCGAAGTGGCATTGGAGACAGGGGTTTCATGACCATGTTGTGGACTGATTTCTCGAGTACCGCTCACACGACTGTTAATACTGAATCGATTGCAGACATTAGACAGCAGTTGTCAACTATGGTTCAAAATTACCTCTCCTCCACTACCGATGTTCTCCCTCATAGTTCATTCCCCTTTGACTTCTGGGCCTGTAAACTGGACACCTGGCCTGAATTGGCACAATATGGCTTACAGGAGCTCGCTTGCCCTAGAAAGAGTCTTCAGTGCTGCTGGATCAATCCTGACAGAAAGGACACGGCTGTCGACCCAAAATGTTGGTGATCTCACCTTCATTAAAATGAACCATGCCTGGGTTTCAAAGGATTTTGTACCACCTTCCCTGATGACACATAGGTTTCCAGCAAAATGGCTCGCTTTGTCCTCCTCTTCCTCCGACTTCTCCAATTACTCCATTTGCATCTGCTGAACGTCCAGCCTACACCTCAACATATGCCAGTTTTTCCAACTCCCTAACTGGGCTTTACCCCCCCCAGGGCCAGCGTCAGCACCTGGCACACCTGGGCAAGTGCCAGTGCCCAGAGCAGGTGGGGGGGCCCACTCATGGGCGACGTCACTGGCACAGGGCCCCTCATAGTACTCCGGTGTCTCTCACGGTGGGGGTGCACTCTCGCCGTCAGAGACATCGGCGTACTATGAGGGGCCCTGTGCCAGTGCCATCGTCCACAAGTTGGCCCCCCCTGCTTGCTCAGGGCCCCAGCACTTACAATACTTACCTCTCCCTGCTCAACCGCTGTGACGTCTTCCGCATTTCCTGACAGTGACATTCAGGTCAGAGAGCGCGATGACGTCACGTCTGTATGCCCTCTGCCTGAACAGTCCAAGTGCAGAGAGCTGGAAGATGGCGACGCTGAGGAGTCCAGAGTAGAGAAGTGCCCAGCGAGGAGAGGTATTTCATTTTTTTAATGTTTGGAGCAATATATGGGGAGCATTATACACTGTAGAATTATATATGGGGCCCATCATACACTGGAGTATCATATGCGGGGCCCATTATACACTGGAGCATTATAAATGGGGTCCATTATATATGGAGCATTATATAGGCCCATCATACACTGGAGCATCATCCATGGGCCATCATACACTGGAGCATTATAATGGGGCCATCATACACTGGAGCATCATATACAGGGCCATTTACGCTGGAGCATTATAAATGGGTCCATTATATATGGAGCATTATATAGGCCCATCATACACTGGAGCATCATCCATGGGGCCCATCATACACTGGAGCATTATATATGGGGCTCATCATACACTGGAGCATCATATACGGGGCCCATTATACACTGGAGCATTTTAAATGGGCCTATTATATTGGAGCATTATACAGGCCGTCATACAGTGGAGCATCATCCAAGGGGTCCATCATACACTGGAGCATCAATACGGGGCCCATTATACACTGGAGCATTATAAATGGGGCCCATTATATATGGAGCATTATAAGGCCCATCATACACTGGAGCATCATCCATGGGCCCATCATACTGGAGCATTATAAATGGGCCCATCATACACTGGAGCATCATATATGGGGCCCATTATTCACTGGAGCAATATAAATGGGGCCCATTATATATGGAGCATTATATAGGCCCATCATACACTGGAGCATCATCCATGGGGCCCATCATACATTGGAGCATTATAAATGGGGCCCATCATACAGTGGAGCATCATATTGAGCTCATTATATATGAATCATTATATAGGCCCATCATACACTAGAGCATCATCCATGGGGCCCATCATATACTGGAGCATCATATGGGGTTCATTATTTATGGGGCATCATATAGGATATGGAGCACATATGGGGCCTATTCTGTATGGAGCATTATATGGAGCCCATTCAGTATGGAGCAATATATGAGGCCCATAATATACTGTATGGAGCTTTATTTGCGACTCATTATACTGTATGGGGCAATATGTGGGGCTCATTATACTCTATGGGGACCGTCCTATACTGTATGGCACATTATATGGGGACCATCATATACTGTAGCATTATGTGGAGCTCATCATATACTGTATGGAACATTATATGGGACCAATTATTCTGTATGGAGAATATATGGGCCTCATTATTCTATATGGCGCACTATGTGGTGGCCATAATACTGTATGGAGGAATATACTGTCCGGTTTTTGAGCTATTGTAGAATTTAAAATAGATATCAGTCATGTAATGTAAGAAGTGAAGTATTTGGCATTGTACTATACCTATATTTCTCTGCCATATCGGAGCATCATGAATTGTGGTATGTGTTAAAGGGGCCCACTGACACTCTTTGGCTCGGAGCACACGAAAACCTGGAGCCAGCCCTGCCCCCCCACAACTTTAGCCAAATAACCTCCAGTTTTCAATGCATAACTATTATTATAAAGTAAATTAAGGTTGACAAGCTTAAGTAATACGAATTGATGTCGTTGGCATTGAAATGGGCACTGTAGGTGTGTTTACTGTCCTCCACTCCCTGCCGACTTTGCTTCCCCATTGACTTGCATTGAGTTTCGTGTTTCAGTCGGACCTTTGACTTTTCCCGATAGTCGGCCAATTTCGTTCGACTTGACTTTTGAGAAAGTCGGGTTTCACGAAACCCGACTCGACCCTCCTGGAGGCAAAGTCGCCCGTCTCTAGTCCCCACGCATTGGAACTCTGCACTGCACGTGTTGGAAAGAATTTGTGAGCAGAAAAGGGCAGTTGTTGACTACCAGTGTGAACAAGGCCATTGGTATTCAGTTTAGACTCCACACATAAGACCACAAGAGTGGACATGGATGTCAGACATATGTACCATCCTCCAAAACTTTGAGGACTCCACCAAGATGGTGAGCGGCGATGACGCCATAATTAGCGTCACCATCCCGCTTTCCTGTGTTCTGAAATGCTCTCTGCTCACAATCAGAGAGGATGCATTGCAGGTGATGAGATGGAGCACGGAACCATACAGGATGATTACACACATCCCAGCCTCATCTCATCCCAATGTGGATTGGGTGACAATAAGGAAGAGGAGGAGGAGGAACAGGAGCTAGTTTCATGTGCTATAGAAGTTACTACAAGCACAACTATCATACCGTCTGTTCAGCATGGATGGCCTGAGGACAGGGAAGAGGAGGAGGAGAACTTGGTCACTTGTCCTCTTGGTGAGGACACAGAAGTCTTGCCTGTTAGCAGTCTGGCACACATAGCTGAGTTTATGTTACGCTGCCTTTCCTGTGACCCTCGCGTTCTCTAAATTTTCGGTGACAGTCTTTACTGGTTGGTGACACTTGTAGACCCACGCTACAAGGAGAGCTTTCTATCTCTTATTCCCGAGGCGGTCAGTTATACTTAAATGGGGCAGTAGCAGAAGGCACTTGCTGTGGAATTATTAAATAAATTCCCATCTGAAAACGCTGGTGGCAGAGGTCTCAGTTCGTTGGACAACCAAGGAGTACAGGAAAGAGAGATACAACTCCAATCCAGCAGAGGCAGGGGAACTGTTATGATTTGGTAGCTGAGGAGAGCAAGCAAAAAAGGAAATACACCAGAGAGGTTGGAATCTATGGGATTGCAGTACCCTGACTAACCACCACAACTAAAGGCAGCCGTGGAGCGTACCTACGTTGGTCCTAGACGCCTCGTCACAGCCTGAGAAGCTAACTACACCTAAAGACAGAAAGAGGAAAACTATCTGCCCCGGAGCAGATCCCCAAAGAACATAGAAAGCCCCCAAACATGTAATGGCGGTTAGACAAGATGAAATACTAACACAGACAGAAAATAGTATGAGCAAACGTTGGGGCCCAAACTTCCTAAATAGAAAAGGATAGGAAGGACACTTACTGCAATCCCAAAAAACCCTGAAAAGTACCAACTCTACTAATTACAAAAACACCTGAGATAACACGACCTCTACCACCTAAATTAGTTCTCTGGTGTAACAAAAACTAAACAGCAGCCACTGAAAAAACTGGAAAAGGCAAATGAACAAACAACAGTGGCTGAACTAAACTGAGAGGAGCACAAGCCCCCGGAGGGGACCCGGCAGACCCCCACAGAAGTGCAGGACAAAATGCAAAAAGCAAGCACAAAAAACTAAAAGAAGAAAATGTCTTATCTGTTAGCAAAAGATGCAGGCACGAAACAGCAAGCTACAAAGTGAACAGGAATCAAAGATGAGACCAGAACAATTGATCACCGGCAACCCTGATGGGAGGGAACCTCCCTTATATAAGACCAGTCAGTAACACCTGATCGCCATCTTCACAATCTTCATTGGATAGTTCAGTACTGTTTGTAACCACCAGAGGAGCTTCTGCTCAGAATTCATTTCTAGCACATTCACAACAGTACCCCCCCTTGAGGAGGGGTCACCGAACCCTCATTTGAGCAACCAGGTCGGTCAGGATGAGCTCTGTGATACGCACGGATGAGTCTCCTAGCATGGATGTCCGAAGCAAACACCCAAGAATTGTCCTCCTGACCATAACCTCTCCACTTAACCAAATACTGGAGTTTCCGTCTAGAAAAACGAGAATTCAATATTTTCTCAACCACATACTCCAGATTGCCCTCAACCAAAACAGGGTCAGGAGGCACAGCCATAGGAACCACTGGCTCCACAAACCTCTTCAATAAGGACTTGTGGAACACGTTATGGATCTTAAATGTCCCTGGAAGAAGTAAACGAAAGGAAACAGGATTAAGAATCTCCATGATCTTATAAGGTCCAATGAACCTAGGCTTAAACTTAGGAGATGCAACTCTCATAGGGATATTTCTTGAGGACAACCAGACCAAAGTCCCCCACTTCAAACCGAGGACCATCAGTCCTATGCCGGTTGGCAAACCGCTGGGCCCTCTCCCGACAGAGGGACAACCTCTCCACTACCTGGTCCCAAATCTGCTGCATACGCTCCACAACAGAGTCAACACCTGGACAGACAGAAGCCTCCGTCTGTCCTGAAGAAAATCGAGGGTGAAACCCAAAATTGCAGAAAAATGGAAACATCAAAGTGGCAGAGCTAGCCCTATTATTAAGAGCAAACTCAGCCAAAGGCAAAAAAGAGACCCAGTCATCCTGATCAGCAGACACAAAGCATCTCAGATAAGTCTCCAATGTCTGGTTTGTTCTCTCAGTTTGTCTATTGGTCTGAGGATGAAAAGCCGAGGAGAAAGACAATAGAACACCAAGTTTAGAACAAAAAGTCCTCCAAAATCTGGAAACAAACTGGACTCCTCTGCCAGACACAATGTTCTCAGGAATGCCGTGTAACCGAACCACGTGCTGAAGGAACAAAGGCACCAATTCAGAGGAGGAAGGCAACTTAGGTAATGGCACAAGATGTATCATTTTGGAAAACCTATCACAAATCACCCAGATAACGGTCATTCTCTGAGAAACAGGGAGGTCGGAAATGAAATCCATAGAGATATGGGTCCATGGTCTCTTGGGCACAGGCAATGGCATCAACAAACCACTAGAGCGAGAGCAAGCTTACCAAGCAGGACTGCACAAATTCCCTGACGTCACGAGACAAAGTAGGCCACCAAAAGGACCGACTAACCAAGTCTCTGGTACAAAAAATTCCGGGATGACCGGCCAACGCGGAACAATGAATCTCAGACATCACACTCTTTTTCCATCGGTCTGGGACAAACAATTTCCCAATAGGCAGCACTCGTGTTTATCCTCCTGACACCCTTCCAGAGCCAGTCTCAAATTGGGCGAGATGGCGGAAAGAACTACACCCTCTTTCAAAATAACAGCAGGATCAGATAATCCAGGAGAGTCCGCAAGGAAACTCCTGAGAGGGCATCCGCCTTAACATTCTTAGTGCCAGGAAGAAAGGAAACCACAAAATTAAAATGTGTGAAAAACAAGGCCCACCTGGCCTGTCTAGGATTGAGTCGCTTGGCTGATCCAGATAAACCAGATTCTTATGGTCCGTGAGAACCACCACCTGATGTTTGGCTCCCTCCAGCCAATGTCTCCACTCTTCAAAAGCCCACTTCATGGCCAATAACTCCCGATTACCCACGTCATAATTACGTTCAGTTGGAGAAAATTTTCTAGAGAAAAAGGCACAAGGGTTACTTTTAGAGGTCTCTGGATCTCTTTGGGACAAAACGGCACCTGCCCCAATTTCAGAGGCATCAACCTCCACCTGAAATGCAGAGAAACATCAGGCTGCCGTAGAACAGGAGCAGCAGAAGTGAATCTCTGCTTAAGTTCCTGAAACGCAGAGACTGCCTCAGGAGGCCAAATCTACCACATCAGAACCCTTTTTGGTCAAATCAGTCAATGGTTTAACAATAACAGAGAAATTACCAATAAATTTACGATAAAAATTGGCAAAACCCAAAAATCTTTGAAGAGCCTTTAATGAAGTAGGTTGGACCCAATCACAGATGGCCTGAACCTTGACCGGGTCCATTTCAATAACAGATGGGGACAAAATGAATCCCAGAAATGAGATCCTCTGTACGCCAAAAAGACACTTTGATCCCTTCACATACAGAGCATTCTCTCTCAAAATCTGGAACACAGTCCGAACATGTTTCACAAGAGAGTCCCAGTCATTGGAAAAAATCAAGATATCATCCAAATAAACAATCAGAAATTTATCCACAAAATCCCTGAAAATGTCATTCATGAAGGACTGGAAGACAGAAGGAGCATTAGTGAGCCCAAAGGGCATCACTAGGTACTCAAAATGCTCCTCTGGGGTATTAAATGCCGTCTTCCATTCATCCCCGTGCTTAATGCGAATAAGGTTATATGCCCCCCTGAGGTCAAGCTTGGTAAACCAAGTAGCACTTTTCACCCCGGAAAACAAGTCAGAAATCAAGGGTAACGGATATTGATATTTCACAGTGTTATTGTTCAAGAGACGATAATCAATACACGGCCTTAAAGAACCATCCTTTTTGGCCACAAAGAAAAAAACGGCACCCAAGGGTGAAGAGGATGGTCTGATATGACCCTTCTCCAATGACTCCTTGATATAAGACCGCATAGCGTCATGTTCAGGTACAGACAAGTTAAAAAGGTGACCTTTAGGGAATTTACTACCAGGCACTAATTCAACAGCGCAGTCATAGCTCCTATGGGGGGCAAGGATGCAGATTTACTTTCGCTAAACACATCAGAAAAATCAGTCAAAAAGTCAGGAACATCCTGAGCCTGGGGGGAGGCAGAAAAAACAGGAGTGTTGGTATTAACACATTGGCAGCCCCAACTGGTTACAGACACAGATTTCCAATCCAAAACAGGATTATGAGACTGTAACCAAGGGAAACCCAGTACATAATGTCATGCAGATTATACAGCACCAAAAATTTGCAACTCTCCTGATGATCAGGTTCAACCCTCATTATCACCTGAGTAGAGAACTGAGGTTTATTCTCAGCCAAAGGGGTAGAATCGATCCCCAGTAGGGGAATAGACTTCCGTAGGGGTGTCAAGGGAAACCCACAACGTTTAGCAAAATCAAAATCCATCAGGTTAATAGCTGCTCCCGAATCAACGAAAGCCTGAGCAGAAAATGTGGACAGGGAGCAAATCAGGGTAACAGTCAACAAAAATTTAGTCTGAACACTACCCAAGACAACTGAGCGTGCAAAATGTCTTCCCCGCTTAGGGCAGACTGAAATAGCATGAGAGGCATCACCACAGTAGAAACATAACCCATTGCGTTTTCGAAACTCATGATGCTGTGCCCCAGAAGCCACTCTATCACACTGCATGGGTTCAGAAGCTGGTTCACAAGGCAACACTATTCCACGCATACCTCTACGCTCACGCAAACGTCTGTCAATTTGAATCGCTAATGACATAGAATCATTGAGACCAGAGGGGACAGGGAATCCCACCATAACATCCTTTACATTCTCTGACAGACCCTTCCGAAAAAGGGCTGCCAAAGCATCGTCATTCCATTTGGTCAGGACTGCCCACCTTCGGAATCTCTGACAGTATAACTCAGCGTCCTCAAGCCCCCGATTTAATGCCAACAAGGCTTTTTCAGCTTGATCAGTGACATTAGGCTCATCGTACAATAACCCCAGAGCCTGAAAAAATGCATCAACATTACTCAAAACAGGATCCCCAGGTGTCAGGGAAAAAGCCCAATCCTGAGGATCGCCGCGCAGGAGAGAGATGACAATTTGAACCTGCTGTGCTGCGTTCCCTGAGGACTTAGATTTCAAGGCAAAAAACAACTTACAGTTATTTTTGAAATTCAGAAATTTAGGTCGATCCCCTAAAAACAAATCTGGCATGGGAATCCTAGGTTCCACAACAGGCAACCTCGCAAGATAGGTAGCAATACTCCGAACTTCAGTGGCAAGCTGATCCACATGGCCAGACAACTGTGCAAACTCCATTGAGAGAAAAAAAATCCTCCTCAGCACCCAGATATACAGAGGGAAAAAAAAAAAAAAAATCTCTGACAACTCTGACAATCTTCTTTCTTTAACACTATTTTTCCCTTCTGTGAGTACCATACAAATATCAGTTTTTGGGCGGTGATACTGTTATGATTTGGTAGCTGAGGAGAGCAAGCAAAAAAGGAAATACACCAGAGAGGTTGGAATCTATGGGATTGCAGTACCCTGACTAACCACCACAACTAAAGGCAGCCGTGGAGCGTACCTACGTTGGTCCTAGACGCCTCGTCACAGCCTGAGAAGCTAACTACACCTAAAGACAGAAAGAGGAAAACTATCTGCCCTGGAGTAGATCCCCAAAGAACATAGAAAGCCCCCAAACATGTAATGGCGGTTAGACAAGAGGAAATACTGACACAGACAGAAAATAGTATGAGCAAACGTTGGGGCCCAAACTTCCTAAATAGAAAAGGATAGGAAGGACACTTACTGCAATCCCAAAAAACCCTGAAAAGTACCAACTCTACTAATTACAAAAACACCTGAGATAACACGACCTCTACCACCTAAATTAGTTCTCTGGTGTAACAAAAACTAACAGCAGCCACTGAAAAAACTGGAAAAGGCAAATGAACAAACAACAGTGGCTGAACTAAACTGAGAAGAGCACAAGCCCCCGGAGGGGACCCGGCAGACCCCCACAGAAGTGCAGGACAAAATGCAAAAAGCAAGCACAAAAAAACTAAAAGAAGAAAATGTCTTATCTGTTAGCAGAAGATGCAGGCACGAAACAGCAAGCTACAAGGTGAACAGGAATCAAAGATGAGACCAGAACAATTGATCACCGGCAACCCTGATCTGAGGGAACCTCCCTTATATAAGACCAGTCAGTAACACCTGATCGCCAATCTTCACAATCTTCATTGGATAGTTCAATACTGTTTGTAACCACCAGAGGGAGCTTCTGCTCAGAATTCATTTCTAGCACATTCACAACAGGGAACACTTAAAATTCTGGGAGAGTTTTCTCAGACCCTTCCATCACACAGACCCTGAGGCATGGGGTACTGTCACAAGGTGTGGAAAGTTTGGGAAGATGCTGAGGGAGTACTTTGCAGACCATGCCAACGTCCTCCGTGATTCCTCTGCACCTTAAAATTATTGGGTATCCAAGCTGGACACATGGCATGAACTGGCTCTCTATGCCTTGGAAGTCCTGCCCTGCCCTGCCGCTAGTGTTTTGTCGGAGTGGTTTTTAGTGCCGCTGGTGGAATTATAAATGATAAGCACATCTGCCTGTCAACTGAAAATGATGACTCTTATAAAAGTGAACAAGGGCTGGATTGGGCCAGACTTCTCAATACCCCCGATTGATAGCAGCGTAATATAAACTCAAATCCAGTGTCTTTTTTTGGGAGGTCTATTCCCATGCAACTCTTCACACCCACAGATGGTTATACGCTTCCTGATTTTGGCTATTTGCTGTTGTCCTCCCCCTTCTCCTCATCCTCATCCTCCACCACAATATCACCAGGGTGACCGTGGTCCGTGATGCAACACCCAAATAATTCTTTTAAAGGGTGTTTATGATGCCCGTAAAAAAACTTTGTTATACAGTATGTTCATGTATACCCCCAGGGGTAAATGTTTGTTAGTCCATACACTTAGTGCATGGGCATTAGAAGTATAGGAGACCCGCTCCTTTCTAATGGGAACATTTTTTAATGAGGTCCTCCTCCACGTCTCTTCCAAGGGGCCTTGCAATGCCTCCAAATTTTTTGCAGCTCTTGCATTCACTGCACAGGCAAACAATATTAGAGCCCCACTTCCTAATAATGGGAATATTGTTTTCAGGAGGCCCTCCTGTATGTCTCTTCAAAGAGGTATTGGGGTGCGTCCAAATTTTGGGCAGCCCTGCCACTCACTGCATACACAATAACAGCATAGGAGACCCACTGTTTAATAATGGGAACAGCAAAGCATAGCCGACTGATGGCTCTCTAAAAATAGTGAGGGCCGACTGATGCCCCTTTAAGTTTAGTAAAGGCTGCCTGATGGCCCTATAAAAATAGGCATTTTGACTTTCAGAGTCCCTCCTTCATAAATGAAACAGGATGTGTCTGATGATGTGTCACACATCACATGGCCAGATAAGGTTGTAAAATGTTAAAATAACATTTCCCCGTGAATGCATTTGTCTTGGTTAAAAGCAATGCTAAAGTTGAAAAATGCATCAAAAACACTACATGTGAACATAGCCTAAGGTGTAGAGGAGCATTTTTGTTTTTGGTTATTTATTTTGCCTTATATAAGAGTCATTACCCTGAAAAGGATGTTCCTTAGCATATTTCTCAGGAAAATCCATTTTGGTTTTATTTTTGTATGTTTTGTTGTGAGTCTGTAAAGGTGACGTAAGACTCTGACAACATTGTTCACAGCAGTGACCTGTGAGACAGAAATGCTTCCAGGCGTCTTGCCCATGCTGTTCCCATGTCATTTAAGCACTGTTCCCATTGATTTATGCAATTTTTAGTCCCTCTATAGACTGCCAGGAGTGCCGCCAGAAAAATGCTCGAGTTCCCCACAGACTTACATTGGGCTCGTTGCTCGGGTCAAGCACCCGAGCATTCCAATTTGCTCGACCCGAGCAACAAGCACCGAGCATTTTAGTGCTCCCCCCATCACTATGAACAACTAGTGCTCTTTTTGTCCAACATGAATGTCACGCAAGGTTACAGGAAAGGTAGCGTATATAAAGTCGGCCATATGTGCAAAGCTCCATTCAGCCAACACTTCCCTGTCTCCACCATGATGATAACACTTCATCTCCTCCTCCTCCCTCTCTTCATCCTCATCCCCATCCTAAGCCCATCCATGTGAGCAGACGAGGTGAGGCTGGACTGGTTAAAATTTCTCTGTTATGTCTTCTTCCATCCCCACTTGGTCCGCATGCAAGTAAGTAAGCATAGAAGCGGGATCATTGCACTGACTATGATATCATCGCTGCTCACCATCTTTATGGAGTCCTCAAAGTCTTGGAGAACAGCTCAAATGTCAGACATCCATGCCCACTCTCCAGTCATTATGTGTGGAGGCTGACCAGAATACCAACATCGAGTGTTGGAGCTGGTATTCAACCACTGGCCTCTGCTGCTCACAAGCCTTGCCAGTATGTGCAGTGTGGAGTTCCAGCACGTGGTGACATTGCACACCAGTCGGTGAGCTGGCACTTGCATGCACTGCTGCAGCAATGCCAGAGCAGAAGCAGCTGTTGCCGACTTGAGGAAATTGGCGCTGACAAAGCGTACCTTGACCAGAAGCTCTGGCAAATCTGGGTAGGTTTTCAGAAACAGCTGTATTACAAGTTGAGCACATCTGCCAAGCATTGTAGTTGTCTGAGCTTCCCAAGCTTCACAGCTGCCACCATGTTATGCTCATTATCACACAATACCATGCCTGGTTGGAGGTTCAGCTGTAAAAAACACAGATCTATCTGGTCAATTATTCATTTAAGTAACTCTGTTGCGGTGTGCAGTTTGTCTGCTAGACAAATTAGCTTCAGCAGAGCCTGTTGCTGCTTCACTGAGGGAATGCTGCAGATCTTCCAGCTTCTGGCTCATGTTGACGATGTCCTCTGATATAGCAAATCAGAGATGGAGGATGAGAAGGACCAGGAGGAGGTGCAGGAACTGCTGTAGGAGTTGGAGGAAACCCTGATTGATGTAGGGCCAGCAATCCTTGTTGTGAGAAGCACATGTGCCATGCCAGGGTTTGGCTAGGCCTCAGCTTCCACAATGTTCACCCAGTGTGGACAATCCCAGTAAGTTTTTTGGTAAGGGCACAAGTGATATTCCTGAACAAAAGCTGGTACATGGTGGGGACACCACCCCAGGAGAAAAATTGGGACCGAGTAGCAAGTGACCGCTGCAATCATGAATCAGCGGAAATCTTCCATGTCAACATGCCGAATCAGCAACATTTCCACGGCAAGCAGCCTGGAAATGTATCCATTTAGCCTTTGGGCCTGAGGATGGTTGGCTGAAAACTTTCTCTTTCATTTCAAGGCCTGGGTTAGGGACACCTGACTGCTGTGCTGGGGCAAGGAATTGGAAGTGCCTAATGATGTTAAGTCAGAATGTGCAAGAATTGTTGCAGGACAGGAAGCATCTGAGCCAGCGTTTTGGACAAGGAATTAAGAAGCATCTAGCACATGGGAAGAGGCAGTGATGTCAACTGATGGCACCAATCGTGGCCCACTGATTCGAGTGCTTAGATGGCATGTGCCTGATTATGCTGGTGGTGGTTAGCTTCTTAGTGTTCAGATCCCTACTGATCTTGGCATGGCACAGGTTGCAAATGGCCATTTTGATTGTCTCACAACTTTCTTCAAAAAAATCCCAGACAGGGGAACACTTAATCCTTTGACAGAGAAATTCAGGCTTGTCCGTAATCTGCGGAACAGTTGCCCGCCTTTTCTCTCTGGTCACCCAACTTCCTCTTCCTGTCTGTTTCAGTGCTGCCAATCTCTCCCCCTCAACGCTGCTGGCCTCACTGTGCATGTCAGCTTCCCAGGTTGGGTCAGTGAGTTTTTCATCTACCACCTCATCTTAACCCCCGCACCCTGGTCCTCCTGACTTTGTAACTTAACAAAAACAAGACTTAGCATAAACTGTGTCTCATCATCATCGTTCTCTTTAGCCAAAATTTGTCATTCCCCACCATCATCTTCTTGTGGCCATGGCTGCTCTAAGTTTTGTGTATCACTAAACAGTTTGTCCTCTTGTCCCTCTTGGAGCATACAGGTTGAGAGGCCACAATCAATAAATGTTGTTGTTAAAAGCTCCTAGGAGTGTCCTAGTGTGGGATCACTGGTCTCCTAGGACTCAACATGTTGGGAGGAAGAAGGATCAGTCTGAGGAGTAAGTGATCCAGACTGTAGGTTGCTGATAGTGGACTGTGTGGAAGCCTGGGTAGTGATACCAATCCTGTTTGAAGCATTATCTGCTATCCAACCGAACACCTTTTTGCACTGTTCTAGGTACAGAAGTGGTGTACCGTGCCTCCCTGAAAAGGGACAGGAACGCATCTGATGTGGATGGGCGCATTTCTTGTGCTCCAGCAACAAGCATAGTCGCACCTGCCGCACAGATGAGAACTGTAATCAAGCCAATTTTTTCAATGCTTTTTTGTATGTTAAATAATTTCACTGAAATTTAGCCAAGATAACGGTATAGTGTATGTGTGAGAAATGTAATCCAGCTAATTCTTTTAAATGCTTTTTTCGAGTGTTCGATATCACAGAATAGGTGAAAATGAATGGCTGAGAAATATAAACCCTACAAAATGTTTGAACTGTTTCTCTTTGTTTTATAGATCACAGGAATGTACCCAGAACATGTAATACTGTGTGGCTGAGAAATGTAATCCTACAAAATTCTTAATCTGTTTTTCTGAGGTTCATAAATCACAGAAATGTACCCAGAACATGTAATATTGTATGGCTGAGAAATGTAACCCTACAAAATTTTTAAATGCTTTTTCTCAGTTTTTTAAATCACAGAACTGTACTCCTCACTATATAATAGCGTAATGGTGAGAAATGTATCCAAGGAAAATGTTTCAATGAACTTTGGGAGAGTTACATAATACACAAAAAGAGAACCTCAAAGCACATAATGCTTGATGGATCAAAATATATTCCAGTTTTGAGGCCCAGCAAAAAAGCTCTGGCTATATATTTGTCAATGGATTGCACAGCCGTAATCCCTCAGATTATATTATATCACTCTCTCTGCTCCTGCGACTCTCTCTCCCTTCCTAGGCTAAATGCCTATGGTATGTAATACAAACAGTAAAGCAAATGATTAGCCCTTAGAAGGGCTGTTAGTGTGATGGCTCATCTTCAGCACCAACATCAACACTTCAGGCCTCTGATTCACTACTATGCACACATATGACTAGACAAGCACTCTCTCCCTCCAATACAAAGTGTCACAGAGCTGTGCAATGGCATCAGTGTCTGTTCTTTTATAACGCCTGATGATGTCACACAGCCAGCCAATCACAGTAATGCCACAACCAAGATGGCTATGGTATTAAATTGATGCTCAGGCAATCCCTGCATGCTTATTGACTGTATAACAGGCGCCAGAAATGCAGGGCAGAGATTCAAGTTTTACGTTTGCTCATCCTTAATTATCGCATAAAGTGACACAGGACAGAATTGTAATATTTGGCCTGGTCATGAAGGTCAAAACAGGCTTGGGGATTGAAGGGTTTTAAGGCAATTTTCAGAACTATCCCAAAAACATGTTATAAGAAAATAATATTTACTTGCTAAAATAATCCAAGAGGCTTTGTGAACAAATGCATTGTACACTTTGATTTATGTCCCCAACAATTTTATTCTGACAGTACAAAGTGGCATATATTTAGCTTTGCTTTTTGATGACACTTTGATGTTGACTATGCCATTGTTGTAGAATGATGAGCCTATGATATATTGCCCATCATCTTTCCTGTCTGCCTTCTCCAAAGCATTGGTAAATCGTGTCATGTGTACTCATTTGTGATTCCATATTGTAGCCCAGACAAGGGACTAGATCTGCGTGATATTATGTTATCCAATTCCATACCCTGTTTGCTGAATTCACCTGTAAAAATTACTCCTTTCTCGCTGCTCTCTCTGCACACTTGCCCAGTCTGGTCAAAGATGAACTATCTTCTCATGATGACTTGATTACTCTTGCCACCTGAGTGGACTTGTAGTTTAAAAAGCGGTCCTCTGTCATGGCTCAGCAGATGAGTTGGATCCTCTCAGCCCCAAGTCCAAGTGGGCACATGAAACCTGGGCATCACTGCAGCGAGCAAGAAGGCATGTGGGCAGGAAGGACAGTATTGGATTACCAGAAATCCGGGATCAGCAGGGTAGTTGCAGTTCAACCCAGCAGGAATGAATGCAACCATGAGCACAAAGCATAAACCGGACAAATGATGAGCACACCATCTGCAAACCTGACATGGACCACAACAGAGGGCAGTAGACTCAGGGGAAGGAAGCATGGAATGGGATATCTGGGACAGGTTTGTAAGCTATTACACTTCAAACACACAGTGCGAGGCTTCTGATCCAGCAAAATCAGTTCTCCTGCTTTTCACTGATAAGGGGTAAACACTGATAATGGAGTTTCTAGATTTTTTTCTTGCCCAAAGTCATGTGGCAAGACCCTTTAAAAGGCTGACAATGACTTTTAGGCCATGTTCACACATTCAGTATTTGGTCAGTATTTTCCTCATTTTTGTAAGCTAAAAAGAGAAGTGGGTGAAAATGCAGATGTGGTGCATATGTTTATATTATACTTTTCCTCTGATTTTTCCACTCTTAGTTTATAAATACTGATGTAAAATACTGACCAAATACTGAAAGTGTGAATGTGACCTTAGGATTGCTACTTCCCCAAGGTTTGTCTTTCTTTTTGAAGAATCAATTTGCATATGAAAATCAATAACATATATTAAAATGGATTTATAACTTAAGGAAGCAGATGGATTTTTTTCAATTATTTATATGAAAAAAATCCGACATTGAATCTGCTGCATTTGAATATGCCCTGAGGTTTGAGCCCTGCGTTATGCTAACTATTAACTATGTTTGCATTGTTAATTAATCACAAGTATTGAATCCCAAAATAATAACATGTAAATGAGAATAGGTAAATATGCAGTATCTTTCTATTGTTTTTTCCCTTAATGCATTTATTGTTTTTCAATTGAACCAAAAGGAAGTATAAAAGTTGTGCCGTACACTAATATTTCACTTGACAATACGTCAATGAATTTTTAATGTAAACATGACAATTGAAGGATGATCTAATCAGTGGCTTAAGAGTCATGTCTGAAAGTGGATCGCTTACTTAGCTCATACTGAAAATATATATTATTATTACCTTTTCTTTGGCAGAGAACTGATCAGGGTTTTAGGAGCAACAGGATATCTTCAAGTTGAAAGGGTTAGGTTAAAACCAGATAAAAGAGGTTCTTTCGAATAATGTTTGGACCTTGTCATTTTTGTTGACAGGTCTCGAAAATTAAATTTATAAAGTTGAGTGCTGATCAGTTTGATATCTACTTTCTGTTTAGAGATGATGCATTGCCATTTTAATGGAATATCATCTATCAAGTGATAATAACAAATGTAGAATTTCTGAGCTTGTCATCTGTTCTCCGGTGACAAATAATCCAACTTGTAACTGTGATAATGGGATTTTTTAATGAGCTATCCCAAACTGACTCAAACTGTGGCTATTATTCTTTAAAACTGAATTAAATATGGATTACTAAAGTCACCTTCATACCTTCCCACATTGCTACGGATCAGAAAAATATACTGAGCATAATATGAGTAAATAACGCCTTAGTCCACAACTTTGCAAAAAAAAAAGCAAAGTAAGAAAAGTAGACTTGCTCATTACTGTCAAATGCAGCTGATTTGAGTTTTTTTTTACAGAATTTTGAGTTGAGTTTTTATGGAGAATTTGGGAGCTTCCTCTCAAAAAAAATCAGCAAAATTTCTCAGTGTGAACACACCCTTGATGCCTTGAAGTAAGACATATGCTGTGTTGGGGAGTACAGTGCATACTTTGCCCCTTCTTAGACTTAAGTACTGTTCAGAAGGTAGATTACTTTTTTTGCACATGAGAATTTGTATACCACGCAACTTAAAAATATGTACAAGGTTTGGAACAAAAAATGAAATATCAGTTGGTTTACTTGAATAATTAGACACAGAAAATCACCCTATTTAGCCCCAGACACATGCACGCAGGTTTTTTTATTTTATTGAAAAAAAATTAGAAAATTGGAAAAATAAATAAAAAATCACAGACTTGGCATTTTTGGGGTGCACAGATTGTTATAACTAAATCAATCTGTGGAGAATTGAGTATCAGTTGAATTTCCTGAAATTTGTGGTTTCACTCAAATATCACCATTTTTAGAGTCGATTTTTGGTGCACAAAAACTTATTAACTTACTAACCTGGCACCGTTTCCCACACTGGTAAAGCATAAGAGAGTGGGAAAATACCATTGTGCATTGACGCAAATTTTTTTTTTTTTAGGAGATTAGAAGGGTTAAAGGTTTTACAACAATATTTACAAAGCCATTTCTTAGGCGCCCAATTTTTTCTCGCTGCATGGGTTAGATCCCAGGCATTCCCTGGTGCCATGGCCTCACATTCATGTCCTGCTTCTGTGGCTGTTGCTCAGTGCAGACCTCGGTCCCGACGCCTTGCTCAGGCTCACAGTATACCTTTAGTTATGGCTGGCTTTCCAGCTAAATCTATGATAAAGGCACCGCCTTGTGCTCTGATGCCTGAGTCCAGAAATCACCTTACTGAGCATGTCCGTGATGTGGCGTCTTCTCTTTGGTGTTCGGACTTCAGCTGCTCTGGTGATGTGGTAGTTCTGGATTGTCAGTGTGAGTGTTTGTGGTGGAGCCTTGTGTATGCAAGACTCCAAGCGACGCCGGTGGGCGCCCTAGTATCATTGATGATTGGTGTGTGTGTGAGTGAATACGCTACCACTCTGTCTGCACATGTGTGTGTTAGTTGCCTTCATAGGTAGTGTTTTTTTGCCCAGCTTGGCTAAGCATTTGTATCCGGTTGTGTTTGCAGTTAGCACAGCTGAGTTACAGAGCAAGATCCAACCATAAAAGCTTTGCTCCCTTGTGAGTTCTACAGGTTTTCCCCTCGCATCTTTGGAGGTTTTGTCTCTTGCCTCAGCTTCTGTTTTGTTCCAGTGTGCCCTTAACACTGTTGAGTTACAGAGCGAGTTCAACCCGTGTACTTTACCTCTCTGTAAAGCTAACAGAGCTGAGTAATCTGCATTCTGTTTATTTTGCGTGGCGTTAACGCAGTCAGATTAGGGTGAACGCTCGCTGTTTAGTTCCGTCATTGTTCACATTAGCAGCAGGTTACATCTCTGCATGATGGACCCTGGGTTGCGATCACACTTTATTATTATAATTAATTAAGCGCTATCCGCCAGCCTTAAAACTGTTTTTTAGGAACCACATCACATTTGAAATGACCTTGAGGGGTCTATATGACATAAAATACCCAAAGTGACATCATTCTAACAAATGTGCCACTCAATTAATCCACATTCAAGAAGTTTATTACTATTCAAGCGCTTCACAGGAACTAAAGCAATGTGGAAGGAAAAAACAGAACTTTTCCCTTTTTTTCACAAGATGAGTGGTGAGCACCTTGAACTTACAGGTGCTTCCCAAATTTTTAAAAATGGCTCACCAAAGGATATAGATTAAAAAAATACAAATAAAAGAAACAGCCTTACCAACACCATGTTAGATTACAAATGCACTAGCAAGATGCAGCAGACCCCCATGATAAAGGCGGAGGCAGCACATGTGCAAAATACTGATGAAAACGCACACTCACAAACCTACCAATTCATGGAGGGGGTGGCTGCCTAGTAAAAAATGCACACAATTGAGGCTTTCGTAGAATGCCAGTCACACAGGTGGTGTGATGCACAGTGTCTAGCTTACAGCCCATTTAGGATGTCCGTATTTTTACTTGGCAGCCACCGTCCATGAATTGGTACATTTATGAGTGGCTGTTTTCAACTGTATTTTACACCTTTGCTGTCTGTACCTTTATCATGGGGTCTGCTGCGTCTTGCTAGTGCATTTGTAACTTGACTTGGTGTTGGAAAGGCTTTTACTTTTTCTGGTATGCTTCCCGAAATTTTACAAGGCTGAAATGTGAACATATATATATATAAAAATATATATATATATATATATAAAAAAATTTCCTTCTCACCTCCACTGGGGGTGGTCTTTGTTGTCCTTTCTCATTCTCGGGTCACCTACCAGAGGCCTGGGAGTTTGAGGTTCTGCGCAGGATCTTAGCGGTTCCCGACATTGCGCTTTTCTGGAGAGCTCAGATGTTGCTCCTGGGATCTGTTGTAGCAATTCTTCCTACTTAGGCGTCACTGCTCCAAGTGCTCCTATCACCACTGGAATCACTGTTACTTTCACCTTCCACATCTTGTCCAGTTCTCCTTTGAGGCCCTGGTATTTCTACAGCTTCTCATATTCCTTCTTTCTGATGTTGCTGTCACTTGGCACTGCCACATCTATTATCATTGCTGTCTTTTGATCCTTGTCTACAATCACAATGTCTGGTTGGATAGCCAACACCTGCTTATCCATCTGGAACTTGAAGTCCCACAGGATTTTAGCCCTATCATTCTTCACCACTTTTTCTGGGGTATCCCACCTGGACTTAGGAGGACTTAGACCATATGCTGTGCAGATATTCCTGTATACAATTCCCGCTACTTGGTTGTGGCGTTCAGTATACGCTGTTCCTACTTGCATTTTGCATCCTGCCACTATGAGTTGGACCGTTTCTGAGGTTTCTTTGCATAGTCTGCACCTTGGGTCTTGTCTTGTTTGGTATATATATACAATGGGGGAAATACGTATTTGATCCCTTGCTGATTTTGTAAGTTTGCCCACTGACAAAGACATGAACACTCTATAATTTTAAGGGTAGGTTAATTTTAACATTGAGAGATAGAATATAAAAAATAAAATCTAGAAAATCATATTGTTAAATTATATAAATTTATTTGCAGTTTGCAGTGAGATATAAGTATTCGATCCCTCTGGCAAACAAGACTTAATACTTGGTGGCAAATCCCTTGTTGGCAAGCACAGCAGTCAGATGTTTTTTGTAGTTGATGATGAGGTTTGCGCACATGTCAGGAGGAATTTTAAGTTTTCTATGGGATGAATGTGTAATGATTATAGGGATAACTCAGGAGACTCTTTGAGTGGAACAAGACAACTACAGGACACAGTTTTATAAGTGGTAAAATCTATATTATCACACGGTGATTCAAACAGGTGCAGAGCAAAGCTCAAGTCAACAACACTTGGTGCATATATTAAATGCAGCTTAACAGTCTATAGGAAACATCAGAGGAAAATGCAATCAAGCAGAGAGTCTATGAAGCACAAATATACTTGGGGATACTTGACCCGAATAAGTCCTTGCTTTGTCCAAGCACAAGTAGATATGCTTATAAGGCAGTTCAAATAATATCTTAGCTCAATCAGGGAGGCCTGGGTAATAGTCTCAGGTTTAAGCAGAGCAGAGCTGCAGCAGCTTACATGTCCAGCAAATGCAGAAGGAAGTAAACACCAGCAGCCAGATGAAGGAGGATTACTGGAAACCGGTGTATGCAGCAGGAACTCAGAGCAGAGTAGCAGGATCACCAACAGGTTCACAGGAGCAGGTAACATGCCAGGGAGCCACCAGAGGACAGAGACTGGATGCAAGGCAGAATACTTTAGCACATACTTAAGGCTGGGGTGGAGTTATATAGCAGGAAGACACAGTGCACATGAGACCAAAGATGCCATCTTGGAAAAGGGCAGTAATGCACAAAAGGTAATCAAAAAATGTTCAGAGTCCTGACATAAGGTCTGTAGACTGGCTAGGCCACTCCATGACCTTAATGTGCTTCTTTTTGAGCTACTCTTTTGTTGCGCTGGCTGTATGTTTTGGGTCATTGTCTTGCTGGAAGACCCAGCTATGACCCATTTTTAATGTTCTAGCGGAGAGAAGGAGGTTGTCACTCAGGATTTTTCGGTACATGGCTCCATCCATTTTCCCATTGATAGGGTGTAGTAGTCCTTTGGCCTTAGCAGAGATCCACCCCAAAACATAATGTTTCCATCTCCATGCTTAACAGTGGGACTGTGTTCTTGGGTCACAGGCAGTATTTCTCTTCCTCCAAACACGGCGAGTTGAGTTAATACCTAAGACCTCAATTTTTGTCTCATCTGACCACAGCACCTTCCCCCAATCACTCACAGAATCAACCAGGTGTTCATTGGCAAACTTCAGACGTGCCTGCACATGTGCC
>JARQOD010000010.1:12345649-12387051 GCA_033576555.1 Oophaga sylvatica
AATTTTGCCCACTTTTGACTCCTCCTCCTACTCCTTTCCCTGATCCGTGAAGGAGCCCAGGTTACCTCACAGGGCCCCGGGGACGCTTAGGCGACCGTATGAGCCCCCGTGGCCAAACGGCAAAGGGTTCTAAAATTAAATTTCCCCAGGGGAATCAAAGCCAACAGCGCAGGGGTTGGAATGCCATCAAGCAGGAGGCAGTGGGGTTTTTGCAGGAATTCCAGCCAGGCTTGGTGTGTTAAAAGGCCCAAATCTGGGGGCGCTTGGGCCTTGGCAACCTCACTCACTTTCCATGTCTGGCAATGTCCCAAATTGGTCGTGCGGTTTTTTGAGGGACTACCCGGATTTGATGCACGCTGCACAGGTCCGCCTAAGTGCGTCCTTGCGAGTTCCAATGGAGATGCGCATTGCAGTCGCAAGCAGATTGCCCCCTTCCTGAAATCGTAATGTGACGTAAAACGGGGGAATTAAAAGTTAAATTTTTTGGGAGGGGTTTGTGTGGCAGCAGAAAGAAATTTTGGAGTTCGCTATGGGCGAAATCAACACGCATTTGGCCGCCCCCACCTTCACCAAAATGGGGGCCCAATGAAGGAAGTGACTTTTTTGCTGGTTTGATAGTAAAACGGGGATGGCGATGCAGATAAAGCCCTAGTCACCTGATGTCCCCCTTACTGCCTGCTTCAAAAAACCTGCAAGCAATAAAGGGATGAGGTTTTGGGAAAAGGGGAGGATGAGGGGCCAAATTCCCCTCATTCGGAAATCAGGGCCCAAAGTGGTTCCCCCAAAAAGGGCTGGGCAGGGCCCCCTTTGGGGGGATGAGGGGGGAGGAGTCAAAAGGGGGAGGAAGCTCGTCCCGGGGAGGGCAAACGCTCTAGTCATATGAGGCGGGGGGGGGTGAGCAGAGAGGCAGAGATAACGCCCTTGCAAGGGGACGCGTTTTTTGCCCGTTGGGGGTCTCGACATGGTTGGTTTCTGCTGCATGCCTAAGAAAAACCGCCGCATCGCCCACTTTAAAGACGTCTATTATTGGGGGTACCCCCCTCCAGACCCCCGCTACCCCGGGACAAGTCAAAACCCCATCCACCGTTGAAACCGGGAAAAGGAAAATGCGGGGGGTACCGACACACGTGCAACCCTAATGTTTTACCTTATGCCGAGGGCACTGTGCTGCTAGTTTACAAAGCAGTCGTCGTCGGGGGCAGTGTAGAGAGCTTGCAACAAGAGGAGCACACGCAGGCCTTGCCAGGGGGAAAAACAGTATGTTCAAAATGTGGGAAAGTTTTTTGGCGCGCCACAAATGCTACCCACCCCGGGGGGCCCCCTCAGCGGGAGGCAACGTACCCCTCTTTGGGGACAGATTTTTTGGGTTTTTCCTTTAGGAAACTCCCCCGGGGCCCTTTCCCCCCATTCAAGTTTTTTTCTCAAAGGGCTGGATAGGGGGCCAGGCTTAGCCGTTCTTGGAGGTCGGCTTGCCCTGCTCCCTAAATTTCGGACGCGTCTTTGTGCTGAAGGGTGGTGTATAAAACCGTCGCATGCGACTTTCCTCCGTTTTTTGTAGAGGGCTTTTTTCTAAAAATAAAAAAGGGGCATGGATTCGCCAAAATTTTTGTCTGTCCTTTTAAAGTTTAAAAATAACTGGTTGCAACGTTACCCAATGTCCCTTTTAAATGTTCATTTTTTACCACCTGACTCTCCCCCGGGGCCCCAAAACACCATTGGCTCAAAGTGCCCGTTTTCCCAGAAAAAAACAAAGCTCTATTTTTAGGGGGGTTCAGTAACGCCAGTTTTCCCCCCTGCTGTGTCGGGGGAAAATTTCCCCTTTTCCCCCGACACAGGGGGGGAAAAACACATGCCCAACATGCTCCAAATAGGGAAGAGGGCCGTCCCCCCTGCTTGTTAGGGCTGAAAACTGAAATTAAAAAGTTTGGGGGGGCCTTTTAAAAAATAAATTTTTATGAAAAATATGGACAAATAAAATTTGTATACAGGAAATTTCTGCACAGTTAAAAAAAAGGGAACAAAAAAAAAAACATAGTTACTTTTTACTTTTTTAAAATTAATGCATAAAATCCCTTAAAATTTTTAAATTAATTTTTTTAAAAGGGAATTTAACTGAAACCGAAAGATAAGCACCCCGGGGGGTGTCGAATCAAAAACCCCCTTTCAATCACGAGTTTTTTTTTGAAGAATTTAAAATAAAAAACTGATCCCAACTGAACTTCAAACATTTTTAAAAAAAAGGGCCCCGATGAAAAAATTTTGGTAAAAGGGTCCAATTAAATTTTTAACTGAAAGTGCATCATGCATCTGACAATGGTACTTATCCCTGAAAGTCTTTGAAAAAACCCAAGAGTATAAATTAATAGGGTTATAGGTACCCACGGGGCGTTACCAGGAAATTTTTGATGTAATACTGTTAAAAATTTAAAGTCAGTGTCAACCATTAGGTTGTTAGTTTGTACTTTGTTAAAGGGGAAGAAATTTTTTTTTGGGTTTTTGTATAGGTTAGTTTAAATTTTTAAAAAATTTTTAATGCTGTACTTTTTTTTGGCCCCTTGTGCGCAATAACGCAAAAAACCCCAAAAATTTGTAGCCCATAATTCCCACACGCAAACCCTCCCCTAGCGTGAAAGTGGAAAAGGTAGTTTTTTGAGGATAAAGCTTTGCGCAACCAGAATTTTTTCCCCTTTCAAAAACTCCCCAAGCAAAAAATGAAAGTTTCACCGCAAAATTTTTTATTGCGTCAGTATAACATCGGCATTACCCTCAGAGGCCCGTCCACTGTGTGATACAGAAAAGAATAACCTTTTTTTTTTCCCTTTTTCCCTTTTTTTCCCCCCCTTGCAGGCACACACTTAAATTGTGACAAACAATGCCTAATGTTTTTTTAAATGCTTTTTTTTTATTTTAATTATTCGCATCAATACATTGGGTGGTCCCCTCTGGACAGTCCCTACATGCTAAAAAAAAATTACGTTTTTGAACTTTTAAAAAATTTAAAATTTTTTGTGATGTCCCCCAAAAAAAATTTGCGTGATGATGATGGTGATATTAAAAAATCCATTGTCTTACTAAATTAGGTTTTTAAAAATTTGGGTTTCCCTTTAAACTTAATTTTATAAAAAAAAAAAAAAATTTTTTTTTTTTTTTAAAAAATTTTTTAAAACATATTTTGTTTCCAAAATTTTTTGGGGGGTTTTTTTGGTTTTCCTTTTTTTTTGGCCCTTTGGGGGGTTTTTCATATATCGTTTTTATTTGTAATTTTTTTTAAATTTTTCCTTCTTGAAATTAAAAAAAAATGTGTACTTTTTACCGTTTTAGCCAGTTTAGAAAAATATTTTGACTTCCCAGTCCGCAAAATGGTTAATCCCTTTTTTTTTTGGGTAATGAAAAGGGAAACCCAAAATTTAAAACTTTCAGGTCCCGTCTTTTCATCAGGGGGAAAAACTAACAAAAAAATTTTTCATCACATTTTTATAAACAAAGGGGAAAAGGGAAAAGTGAATGGGAAGACAAGAAATTTTACTGTATCGGGGAAAGTCATTTCTAAGGATAAAAATAAATATTTCCCAACATTTCCAGTTTTTGGGTAAAAAGTTTGATTGCCCCTTTTTGGCGTATTTTTTGGGGGTTTTCCTAAATGGAAAAGGGGGTTTACGCGTTTTCCTTAAATTTAAAATTTTGAAGAAAAAAAATTTTTATGTGACTTTTTTTCCATCACTAACAAATGTAAAAGGGGATGATGGTTATATTTAAACCTTTTTACGTTCTCATTTTTTTAATTTATTTTTATAAAAATTTTCCCTATCCAAGTGCTATGACCGGGCATACAAAAGTCTTTTGCCACAGCTAAATTCATTAAAAAATTTTCGTGTTGTGTGGTGTGTAATTCTCCTTGTTCTCCTTTTTGTTGCCGGTTTTTCCCTTACGGGCCCCCCCCCAATTGTCTTACTATTCCTGTGTCCCGTTGTGGTGAAAAATGTAAAATTTTTCCTTTTTGGGGGTTTTCTTAGGTTTTTGACACCCGAGAAATCCGAAAACTTTTTAATTTGTTACCTTTTTCGTTGCCCCTTAAAAAAAATAACCACAGGGACTGTCAAATATTTTAAAAAATTTTTTTATTTTTTTAATTGAAATTTAAACAAATTTTTTTGTTGTAAAAAAATTCATTTTTTTTTTTTAAGTAAAAAAATTTTTTGGGCCAAAAAAAGAAAAATCTAATTTTCCCCTAACCCTCCTTTTCCCCGGGGGTTCACACCGCCAGTTGTGTGGAAGTGCTGTTAGCCGTTACCTTCCCTTTTTTAAAAGGGGTTCAGTAATGTCAGGTTCCCCTGTGTGTGAACGGAATAGCCCTGTCCCCTCCCCATGTTCTCTTCCTCCCGGGGGTTCAACCCGAGTTGTTTCTAAAATGTGTTAAACGTTACCTTTTCCGTGTTCTGGGGTTTAATGTTTGCCCCCCCGCTTTGAACGGCAAATTCCCTGCTGTCCACCTTTTCTTTCATCCGGGGGGTTAAAAAAACGCCAGTTGTCTCGGAATGCTGTTTAGACAGTTACACTTGCTCCGTGTTACGGGGTTCAGTAATGTCAGCTGTTCCCCTGCTGTGTGAACGGAAAAAAGTCCTGCTCCCTCCACCATTTTTCTCTTCTCATCCCTGGGTTACAACACCGCCAGTTTTTTTCCGGAAGTGCGTTAGCACATCTACACTTGCCTGTTTCTGGGGTTCGTATTGTCAGCTGTTCCCCTGCGTGGAACGGCAAATAGCCTCGCCTCCACCAGTTCTCTTCTCATCCCTGGGTTAACAACACCCCAATTGTTTCTCGGAAGTGCTGTTTAGCACAGTTACACTTCCCCGTGTTACTGGGGTTCAGTAATGTCACTGTTCCCTGCTGTGTGAACGGCAAAAAAGCCTGCTGCCTCCACCATGTTCTCTTCCATCCTGGGTTTAAACAGCCAGTTTTTTCTCGGAAGTGCTGTTACACAGTTACACTTGCCTCTTTTACTGGGGTTCAGTTTGTCACTGTTCCCCTCTGTGTAACGGCAAAAGCCGCTGCCTCCCCCAATGTTCTTTCTCATCCCGGGTTAACAACCACCGCCAGTTTGTTTCTCGGAAGTGCTGTTAACAGTCTACACTTGCCCTTTTTACGGGGTTCAGTATGTCAGCTGTCCCCTGCTGTGGAACGCAAAAGTCCTGCTCCCCTCCACCATGTTACCCTTCTCATCCCGGGGTTTTACAACACCGCCATTTTGTTTTCGGAAGTGCTGTTAGCACAGTAACACTTCCCTCCCGTGTTACGGGGTTCAGTAATTTTCAGCGTTCCCCGCTGTGTGAAGGCAAAAGTCTGCTGCCTCCACCATGTTCCTTCTCATCCGGGGTTTAAAACCCGCCAGTTTTTTCGAAGTGCTGTTAGCACAGTGAACACTTGCTCCTGTGTTACTGGGGTTCAGTAATGTCAGCTGTTCCCTGCTGTTGTGAACGGCAAATAGTCCGCTGCCTCCACCATGTTCTCTTCTCATCCCTGGGTTACAACACGCCAGTTGTTTCTCGGAAGTGCTGTTTAGCACAGTCTAACTGCTCCCGTGTTATGGGGTTCAGTAATGTCAGCTGTTCCCCTGCTGTGTGAACGGCAAAAAAGTCCTGCTGCCTCCACCATGTTCTCTTCTCATCCCTGGGTTACAACACCGCCAGTTGTAGCTCGGAAGTGCTGTTAGCACAGTGAACACTTGCTCCCGTGTTACTGGGGTTCAGTAATGTCAGCTGTTCCCCTGCTGTGGACGGCAAAAAGTCCTGCTGCCTCCACCATGTTCTCTTCTCATCCCTGGGTTACAACACGCCAGTTGTTTCTCGGAAGTGCTGTTAGCACAGTCTTACACTGCTCCTGTGTTACTGGGGTTCAGTAATGTCAGCTGTTCCCTGCTGTGTGAACGGCAAAATAGTCCTGCTGCCTCCACCATGTTCTCTTCTCATCCCTGGGTTACAACACGCCAGTTGTTTCTCGGAAGTGCTGTTAGCACAGTGAACACTTGCTCCTGTGTTACTGGGTTCAGTAATGTCAGCTGTTCCCCTGCTGTGTGAACGGCAAATAGTCCTGCTGCCTCCACCATGTTTCTCTTCTCACCCTGGGTTAAACACCGCCAGTTGTTTCTCGGAAGTGCTGTTAGCACAGCTACACTTGCTCCTGTGTTACTGGGGTTCAGTAATGTCAGCTGTTCCCCTGCTGTGTGAACGGCAAATAGTCCTGCTGCCTCCACCATGTTCTCTTCTCATCCCTGGGTTACAACACCGCCAGTTGTAGCTCGGAAGTGCTGTTAGCACAGTCTACACTTGCTCCTGTGTACTGGGGTTCAGTAATGTCAGCTGTTTCCCCTGCTGTGTGAACGGCAAATAGTCCTGCTGCCTCCACCATGTTCTCTTCTCATCCCTGGGTTACAACACCGCCAGTTGTTTCTCGGAAGTGCTGTTAGCACAGTCTACACTTGCTCCTGTGTTACTGGGGTTCAGTAATGTCAGCTGTTCCCCTGCTGTGTGAACGGCAAATAGTCCTGCTGCCTCCACCATGTTCTCTTCTCATCCCTGGGTTACAACACCGCCAGTTGTAGCTCGGAAGTGCTGTTAGCACAGTCTACACTTGCTCCGTGTTACTGGGGTTCAGTAATGTCAGCTGTTCCCTGCTGTGTGAACGGCAAATAGTCCTGCTGCCTCCACCATGTTCTCTTCTCATCCCTGGGTTACAACACCGCCAGTTGTTTCTCGGAAGTGCTGTTAGCACAGTCTACACTTGCTCCCGTGTTACTGGGGTTCAGTAATGTCAGCTGTTCCCTGCTGTGTGAACGGAAAACAGTCCTGCTGCCTCAACTTTAATTTCCATGGGTACCTTCTGCTACCATCCGGGTTCCAGTACCGTCAGCTGGTTCTCCGCAGTGCCTTTGGGGCCAGGTGCCTCCATGTCGGTATCCGAGTTCCAGCAACGCCCTGCTGGTCCTTGGTAGTGCTTTGGAGCACAGGTACATCTGCTTAGTAACCCTGTCCCAGTAACGTCAGCTGGTCCTCGGTTGTGCCATTGGCTCTTTTCCTTCTGCTGACCCCCCGGGTTCCAGCACAGTCAGCTGGTCCTCGTTACTTTCATTGGTTCTTGTACCTTCGCTACCCATCCGGGTTCCAGTACCGTCAGCTGGTTCTCCGCAGTGCCTTTGGCCTAGGTGCCTCCATGTCGGTATCCGAGTTCCAGCAACGTCTGCTGGTCCTTGGTAGTGCTTTGGAGCACAGGTACCTCCTGCTTAGTAACCCTGTCCCAGTAACGTCAGCTGGTCCCGGTTGTGCCATTGGCTCTTTTTCCTTCTGCTGACCCTCCGGGTTCCAGCACAGTCAGCTGGTCCTCGTTACTTCCATTGGCTTTTGTACCATCACCAACAGGACAAAGAAGGTTAGACAAACTACAGATACAGAACAAGAGACAGAAGAACAATAAGCAAAGATCAAAAAGCAGAAGAACATTAAGTATAAGACCAAAATGAAGAGCAAATATATGCTCTAAATTCTAAGCAGAAGAAGACTAAGCAGTGTATGGGGGTGAGTCCGTTCCTCCTCGTGGTGCCCCTGAAAATGCCTGATGCTGCTGCAGGCTAAACTGAACGCGGACAAATACTGTTGTAATTAAAATCTTTCGTGACAGCAAGAACGGAAGGATGAAAATTCAGAGTTTTACAGATTACAAGTACAGGAATGTCTGTCACAAATAAGAATATGATGAAAAGGATGAATAGGAAGAAGATGAAGAAGTAGAATATGAAGAATAATAACTGTTTAATAAGAAACAATATAAGTAATGTTAACAAAAAGATGATAGCAAGAAGTTTTTAGAAGATTAATAAGGTGAAGATGAAGAATAATTTGTGAGAAAGAGATGCTGCTGAAAATTATGAGGAGAAAGTGTGTGAAAAGTTAAAAAGGTGAAGACCATGGAAGTTGTGAAACAGACATATTGACAAAATAGAAAAAGGTTAACAACATTGTCAATTTGTTCGTCAATCCGAACGTATTTCCTAAAAAAAAAAAATTAATGCTATTCCATTGGATTGGGTCAAATATCTATGCCTTTTAATGTCTCCTCAACCTCCCCCAATACATTCTACATTACTCTTTCTTGTTTTCCTTCATGTACAATTAACCAACAAGGCAAGAAGGGGTTTTTTTTTTAATTTCGATATTTTGTTCCCATAGACTTACATGGACTTCCGGTATCGGTATCGGGTATCGCCGATATTTTAGTGATATCGGCGATACCATTACGATTCCGATACTTTTGGATATCGGAAAGTATCGCTCAACTCTAGTGAGTATATGTTTTTTATTTCTTACAGAACACAGGGGCATCAAGGATTAGGTGTAAAGTGAGTAAATACTGTGTTTCTTATTTTTATTTCAATATTTATTTTCTTTATTTTAACTTTTTTTTCTTTACTTAGAGCACAGTGCCAGCTAATAACTACATCCATCAGCCGCCGCCTGTTCCCACTGTTTTCAGCGACAGCAGTCGTAGGTTTATGGGAGTAGTAGTCTGTCACCAGTCGATGCCTGTTGACTTGTGGTAAGCTTTTTACCATGGGTCACAGTCACAGATGCGGGGTCACGCTGACATCTGACAGTGTGACCCCACAGCGCTTTACTGATGGTAACAATGTTACCGGTGGTAGCATTTTATAGAAAAAAAGGGAAACATGAATAACTAGGATTCAGCTGATCAGCGAAACCGTCACTGGTGAGAACCATTAATAATAAGGATCACTACAAGGATAATATCCATCCCGGGAAGAGGGGTTTTGGATAACGATCAGTATGGTGATTTTATCACTTACTGTATATGATGGTATATAATATAATATGTTGCTATGGTCGGGTGGTATTTGTTTGCCAATTGCAATATTTTTGCTATTATTATTGTTGTTACAAACCTTACAGTTATTATGGTATTTTTCTAAATACAGGTTTAGTAGTAAATCTTGTTTATTCCCAAGCAGGGGAAATATAAATAATGGTGTCCCCAATCTTGGGAAGGGGGTGGAGCCGACATAGGCTTGTGAGCTTTCAAATATCAGGACTGAATTTTACTCAGTCCTCCCTGCTAAATTGAAGTATATGACAACAATCTGTATATTGCTGTACTGTTATAGCACAGCATAATAAATTATTGGGTAATATTTTTTCTTTTTAGCCTTGTTAGGATGAAATATTTTGATCTAAATCTACTTATTATACTTATTATAGTAACAAAAGTAACTTTTATTTTTTACATAGAATATAAATCGGTGAAAGATCTTTAGGATAAAAATGCTCATTACACCTGTAAATATATTGCCTGAGAGGATTTCTAAAATGAGGTCACTTTATAGTTTTTCTGCTGTTCTAGTTCTTCAGTGGCTCTGCAAGATGTAAGCCAAACTATTTCTACCAAATTTATACCAAAAACTATTTTTCCCTATTAGGCCCTCTTGTGTACGATAACAGGAGTTTCTGAACACATATTAGGTATTGCCACATTCAGGAGATATTGTTTTATACATTTTGCTGTCCATAATCACCTATTATTCCTTTTGAAAAAAAATGGGACTAAAATATCATTTTAGTGAAAAAAACATAATTGCTCGTTTCCACGGCCCAGCATTAAAAAATTCTGTGAAGCGCAGATTGGTTCAAAATACATAACTTTGGATGAATTTCTTGAGGATCGTAGTTTCTGAAATGGGGTCTCTTTCTGAATTTTGGGGGGCTCAACAATTTGCACTCCAAATGCCAAATTGCATTATTCCCTTCTGTGTGTCCAAACAGTAGTTTCCTACCACATATGAGCTATTTACACATTTGAGAGAATTTGTTTTCATCAGCTTAAGGGAAAATTGCAATTTTTCTGTTTTGCATCCCAAATTTAGGAGAAGCACCATAGGTGCATTGAAAACACAACCTGTCGATCACAATCTATTCCAGCCAAATTATGCTCCAAAAATCAAAGAGCCACATATGGGATTTCAGTATGCTCAGAAGAAACTGTATAACAAATTTTATGTGGCATTTTATCCTGCTATTTTTGGGAAAGAGAAACATTTGGGCTAAAACAACATTTTTATGGTAAAAGAAGATAATTTTTCATTTTTGACCACATTATTTTAAACTTTTGTGAAGCACCTGTAAGTCCAAAAAGATCAATATACCCATAGACAAACTCCTTGAGGATTGTAGGTTCTAGCTTGGCATTCTTTGTGGGGCTTTTCTACTGTTTTTCTTCCTTGGGAACACTTCAAATGTGCCATACAGAATTAATCACGTCCAAAATTGTGCTCCAAAAGTCAAATAGCGCTTCTTCCATTCTGTGCCATTCTTTGTGCCAAATAGTAGATTTTGACAATATCTGTGATATCTGCATGTTCAGTAGAAATTGCTTAACACATTTTTTTCAGAATTCTCTCTCATTATAAGTTGTGAGAATGAAAAATTTGCGGCTAAACAACATTTTAGTTGAAAGAATATACAGTAGTTCTTCACTTTTTCATTCAGTTTAGCATTAGTTCCTGTTAAACACCTGAAATGTTAGTACACTTTATAAATATGGTTTTAAATATTTCAAGGGATTTAATTTTTAAAAAAGTGTAACTTTGGGGAATTTTCATTCAAAACTGTAAAAAAAAAATAGATTTTGTAAATTTGGTTTGAAAAATTAAAATTGCTGCATAACTTTTCACCTTTCTGAAATCCCAATAAAATAGGCTTTAAAATGGTGCTGATGTGAAGTAGACTTTTGGGAAATTTTATTTTTTAACTACTTAATGTGCAGAAAAATTCAAAGTTTATTAATTGCAAATGTTAGTAATTTTTTTTCAAAATCTACATTATTTTTATAAATATGTACAAATTCTAAAGACTTAAATTCACTAATGACTGGGCTTACAATATGGCAGAAAAAAATATTCTCAGAATCACTGAGATTTGTGGAAGCTTTTTTACTAAATAAAATTACATGTCAGATATGAAAAATAGGGCTTTGACGGGAAGGTATGAACAAGATTTAGCATTAAAAGATTAAAGGGAGTCTGCCAGCAAGTTTTTGCTACCTCATCTGAGTGCAGCATGATGTAGATAAAGAGACCCTGAATTCAATGATGTATCAATTAGATTACTGGCTGCAGCAATTAAGACATAATCAGAGTTTTTTGATTTACCTGAGAAAGCTAACACTGCACACACCAGGCTCTCAGTTTACATAGTCTATAGACAGTGAGGTGCTTATCACAGAAGGGGGTGTGTCTTCCTACCAGTCATGTGCTTCTGTAGTAAGGACAATGATAAGCTCCAGTGACCATAGCCTACACCCATTGATGATCCTTTTTTCGACTATCAGAATGCATTGAGATTCTCAAAAAAAAGCATCATGAAAGAGGAAGTTGTAAAAAAAATAGAGAAGTAGTTAGTGTAGTCATGGAAGAGTAGGGAGTTTTTAATTCAACTATTTCAGAAAATAGCATAATTATGGATTCTTGTAATAATTGTTTATTACTCTGGGCATGCTCAGATGGGAAAACGCAGGACTTTGTCTCAAAGACGTCTGCTCCAGCACTGGCTATAATAGCAGATCCAGGAAAGGCAGCAGCAGCAAGTCACTGCACAGTAGAGGAGTGGGCAAGACGCCTGGACCGACGTCTCTGCTGAGCAGGCTCCACTGCGGCCCGAGGTGAATGGGAGACCGCAGCGGGACGGGTTCGAGACTCCCCTTGTGCAGCAGCGGGAAATCGAACCCTAACATAGGGGTTGCAATTTGCATCTTCCCAGTGCATGTGCAGAAGGAGTCCTGGAAGATAATGTCTGCACCATACAATATGACTTTGGTTGAAAAGGCAGATGGTGCAGCACTGATGACAATTTACGAAAATGTGACTACTGCAGCATGACTGGGCTCATTGGCTCATGCAGGTCTCCGTGGTTTGGCTAGAGCCATGATGACATGTTGACAAATCCACCGAGCCCAGTGATTTTCTACAATGGATTTGTCACGTGACATCACAGCTGCTGTGGCGCAACAGCAGAAAGGCAGCGCTAGAGGCGGAGAGGATGAGTAACAACAATAACATTGCTCCTGGGAAAGATGTTTGATTGGAGGAGGCTGATGAACTACTCACGATATTAAAATACTCTTTTTTATATTTTTTTGTGCAATAGTGAACACACAAGCAATGCCAGACTAATTACCAATTCCCAGTGGTATCTTAAATGGAAAATGGGGTTCCAATGTAAATATTAGCTAGTAAAGTGCAACAAAAATTATAAGAATATTAGGTCCTTAGTTAAATCTGTTTGGGGGTAAGTTTTTAAACATACATTTAAGAAAAAATAAGAAATATAAGAAAAAAATAGTAATATAGATATTTTATCCACTATTGTTTTAATTGTATTTACATATTCAGGTTAGCCCCTCAGGTTGGCTAGGTTCAGCCGATATTTTGAATTTCATAACCCAAAATAATTAGCCTGAATCGGCATGGTGATTAGGGATTTTCACAGTAACACACTATATTTAAGATGGAGCTGTTGCTATAATTAATTTGTTATATCTTTTCATTAGATATAAAGTGATGGGATATTTTAACAGCAACACACAGTATTTTAGTTGGAGTTTTCACTACAATAGTATTAAACTGCCCTTTCGTATATATTCCAGGGGTACATGCATTAGTAGTGTCACTCTCCTGACATTACTAACAATGATATATTGCACTTTAAAAGGTTTAAATGAACCACTGGCTAATGTTATAGGAAATGGGTTCTTTCCTGCATATCATATGAGGCTAGGTGTGTACCCAGCAAAAATACCAAAGCAACATGGAACCACATATCCTAGCTAAAAACCTTACTATATGAAGGAGATATCAATATCTGCGCAAAGAGCCACTGCCGCCGTCCCCAGCACAGAGCCCCAATGCTGCACAAAGAGCCGCCGCCACCCCCAGCACAGAGCCCCCACGCTGCTGAAAGAGGAGCCACCGACGCCGCCCCCCAGCGCCTAGACCCACAGAGAGCAGCGCTGATGCGATCAGGTTTCCAACACCTTCCCCTGAGATGCCCCCTCCCTTCATCATCGGGACCACTCCTGGTGTATAAGATGACACCCGGCATATAAGAAGACCCCCCAACTTTTAAGAACATTTTATATTTTGACAGGAAAAGTTGGGGGGTCGTCTTATACGCCCTGTCGTCTTATATGCCGGAAAATACGGTAAATAAATCAAACCTTACGCGTTTAATCATAATTTATGACTGCTATGATCATCAGAGGCTAGCAGTTATGCATAATGCATTCAAAATGTCTCCGATATTTTTATAATGTTATGTATCGGCAAGATTGCTAGCCTCCCAGGAGGGTGATGGACTACTCGGGTCATATGCTCTTTCACCAACAGTCGCTTTATGGGAGGATCTCTGTTCTGTCTGTTAGGATGGCTGTTCTAACAAATACAGGAGGAGAACCTATAATACTTATATACTAATAAGCAAAACATTGCCCATGCAAAACTGTTTAAATTGGATGAAGGTGATGGACTACTTGGTCACATGCTATTTCACCAACAGTAGCTTTATGGGAGGATCTCTGTTCTGTCTGTTAGGATGGCTGTCTCTAACAAATACAGGAGGAGAACCTATAATACTTATATACTAATAAGAAAAACATTGCCCATGCGAAAACTCTTTAAATGGAGAAGGCTGATGGACTACTCTGGTCACATGCTATTTCACCAACAGTAGTTTTATGTGGAGGATCTCTGTTCTGTATGTGAGGATGGCTGCTCTAACAAATACAGGAGGAGAGCTTATAATACTTATGTACAAATAAGAAAAACATTGCCCATGCGAAAACTGTTTAATTGGAGGAGGCTGGTGGACTACTCTGGTCACATGTTATTTCACCAACAGTCAGTTTTATGGGGAGGATCTCTGTTCTGTCTGTTAGGATGGCTGTTCTAACAAATACAGAAGGAGAACCTATAATACTTATATACTAATAAGCATAACATTGCCCATGCGAAAACTCTTTAATTGGAGAAGGCTGATGGACTACTCTGGTCACATGCTCTTTCACCAACAGTCGTTTTATGGGGAGGATCTCTGTTCTCTCTGTGAGGATGGCTGCTCTAACAAATAAAGGAGGCGAGCCTATAATACTTATATATTAATAAGCACAGCAACATCATGTTAAAATAAAAATATGGACAATCACTTTAAGATCATGAAACATAAAAGAAAAATCAACCATGGATCTTTATAGCTTTTAATGGTATATGTTATAAATGACAATATTTGTCTTTTTTACAGATCGCAGTGCTGACTGCTAGTTGCATCAGTACAGCCACAGCCTCAGGCTGTGAAATGACAAGGTACGCCAGGGATCTGACTGTAAAAAATCAATATATGTTCCTCCCCTCTTATATGCCTCACACTTTTAAATATGTCATAAAAGTCTCATTCAATTGATGCCAGCAAGCTGCTCAGTCACAGTAACTTGGATCGTCATGCCTTGATTTAATGCAATGACAGTTTCCAGAAAAACAATATAAAAAAGAGTAAAGATGAGGCTTTTATTTGTAGTAACATTACCTCACAGGACAACAAAATGCGCAAATCATCCACCCAAAAAGCTGAGTTTTATACTTCTCTAAAACTAGAGAAAGTAGTGAATTATTGGGAAGGGTCTTACTGAAATTCAGAATATATTGAACCTGGGAAACATCTGTTTATTGGCTAATGACCTGAAATTCACCTTCCGTTGTGTGATATGTCATCGCCTGTAAGTCAATCCTCAGAAAACATCTGTTTGTAGTGAGAAGAGAAAAGGTGTCGATCTTTGATGTTATTATTTGAAACTTATGAAAGTAAACAGTTTTTTTCACAGTCTAACAAGATTTATTTCGCTCCAGGATATACCAGGCATACTGTATCTTTTGAAATGCAGACTTCATTGTTAATGCAACAATATTAGCACGTTCGGTGAGGCTTATTTAAAGCAGACTTCTGCCTTGATTAAAAAGTGTCTTTCATACATGCAAAAATCTCCAATTAAAAATCAAGTCAAAAGAAGACGTTAGTTCTGTTGTACAAAGTTATTCTGGCATCAGTTAATATTTTACTTACATTTATTTCCATATATACATCAATGAGATGTTTAGTTGTTGTTTGGGAGTTATATTTTCTGCAACTGTAAGGAAATATGCTAAAATAACGAAACAGCTATCACTCACTTGTAGTGATGAGCGAGTATACTCGTCGCTTGGGTTTTCCAGAGCATGCTCGGGTGGTCTCCGAGTATTTGGAAGTGCTCGGAGATTTAGTTTCTGTTACCGCAGCTGCATGAGTTATGGCTGCTGGACAGCTTGAATACATGTGAGGGTTGCCTGTTTGTTAAGGAATCACCACATGTATTCAGGCTGTCAAATATCCGCAAATCATGCAGTTACGGCAACAGAAAGTAAATCTCCGAGCACTTCCAAATACTCGGAGATCACCCGAGCAACGAGTATACTCGCTCATCACTAGTCACAATAATAAACCCTCCACTTATCCAGCGCAAAACTGGGTTTTGTATAATTTTCCTGTGATGATGTGCGGTACATCAACATAACTGCTGCAACCAAATACTATCCTCAGTGGTGATGCCTTCATGGACTGCACATTATTACTGATCTCGGCTGTGTTGTTAAAGATGTCACTCCTCCCATCAAATTTTTTATCCTCCAAATATAATGCAATCCTTATATTATATGGCACTGTATATTTACAATTGCTCATTTTGCCTTTCTACCCAGCTAATTCTTCTCTTTTCTCTGCTCTATGTAGAAACAAGAAGTCTCTAATCCCTGCATTTATCATTCCCTCTTCAACTCCTAACCTACCAGCTCCAACTTTTCCCTGCCAGGGACTTTTGCAATGATGACTCATGCAGGGAAAATTAACCTCCTGTTTCTGCATAGAGTTTGAAGGATTCAGCTAGTCAGTTTGTTAGAGACCTAATTGAAAAGAGAAGAATGAACTAAGAAGTAAAGCAAAATGATCAATTGCAAGTGCACAGTGCTGTAAAAATGATGACTGCAGTATATTAAGAGAAAAAAAATTTAATGGGAGGAGGGCTTCTTTAACCCCTTCCCGACATGCGCCATAAATTCATTGTTCTGTAAGAGCTGCATTCCCGCAAAGAGAAGTGTATGTGCGGCGCCACGATCATTCGAGCTCACGCTGAGCGCCGTGGTGATCGGGTGTGGTGTGTCAAGTCTATGTGAGAGCTGACACCATGCAGCAATGTTTAACCCCTTTGATGCTGCGGTCAATAGTGACAGCCACATTGAAGAGATCACTCTGTTGATGGATTCCCTGTGTACGTCCATCAGCACATTCGCGATGCGATCGCGTTATGCTGATGGTCTCTATGGTGACCCTCAGTCACAAAATCGCCGTGGGGTCTTTCAGGCAAAGTGTCTTGTCAGTGCCTGCTGACAAGCTTCCTTCCCTGACTGGCAGACGCTGATATGATGTTCTGCAGTGATCTGTCACAATACAGTGATGATGTCCCATCCTGAGACAATGTAAAAAAAGGAACACAAAAAAGGTATTAAAAAGTGTAAAAATATTAAAAAGAAGACCCCAAATAAAGAACAAAAAAAGAAAAAAGCCAATAGATAAATTTATGTAAAAAAATTAAATAAAAAGTACACATATGTGGTATAGACACGTCCAGAATGACCCGCTCTATAAAACTGTTCAACTAGTTAACCCCTTCAGTGAACACCATGAATACAACATCTTGTCACTTAAAACACAAGCTGCCATACAGCTCCATCAGCACTAAAATAAAAAAGTTATAGGTCTCAGAATAAAGCGATGCAAAAACATTTATTTGTTCTATAAAATAGATTTTATTGTTTAAAAGCACTAAAACATAAGCAAAAAATATATAAATAGTCTATCGCAGTAATCATACTAACCCAAAGAATAAAGCTACCTTATCAATTTTACATTAGGGGAACGATATAAAGCAAAAACAAAAAACAATTCCTAAATTGCTGTTTTTTGTTCATTTTGCCCCCCAAAAACACAGAATAGAAAGCGATTAAAAAGTGTCATGTGCCTGAAAATGGCACCAGTACCAATTGTGAGGGCTGTTTAGGCACATCAGGGGCTCTTGAAACGCGACATGACGTCCGCTAATTTTTCCAGCAAATTTTACATTCAAAAAGTCAAACAGCGCTCCTTCTCTTCAAGCCCTGACGTGCGCCCAAATAAAGTTTTCTCACACATAAGACGCATGTTCAGGAGAAATTGCACAACAAATTTTATGGTGCAATTTCTCCTGTTACCTTTGTAAAAGTAACAAAGCACCTGAATGGTTAATAAACTTATTGAATGTGGTTTTAAGCACCATAAGGGATGCAGTTTTTATAATGGTGTTAATTTTGAGTATTTATAGGAACTGGAGCCTTTTTGCCTAGAAGAGTGGGCAGCTTTACCATCTGAGAAAATAAAGAACCTCATCCACAACTACCACTAAAGACTTCAAGCTGTCATTGATGTTAGAGGGGGCAATACATGGTATCAAGAAATGGGGTATGTAAACTTTTGACCAGGGTCATTTGGATGTTTAGGGTTGTCATTATGATTTAAAAAGAGAAAACACAGTAGTTTGACAATAAATGGCTTCACCCAACCACTAACCATGAGTGGAGAAAAAGTTTTGGTGTTATCATTCATATTCTCTGAAAAAAGCCAAGAAATATTTGCAGGGGTATGTAAACTTTTGAGCACAACTGTAGCTTAAAAGGAGGCCAATAGTTCCAGCAGTCATTCGTAGATTTTATTAGTACCTGTTTAATTTTAGATTTTTTAACTTGTGATCTTGAATATAGAATTAGTGTGCTATGTACAAATAGAGTACTTGTGAAAAACTGGTAATCTTGTCCGGTCAATCAATCACAAATTTCCAAGTAAATAAAGAGCTTTATGTATCCATTAAAAAACATGAAAAACACACAAGTATAAAAACGGGACATACTTAGAAAATCCTATGTGTTTCAACCCTAGAAATTAGTGATGAGCGAGTAGCATTGTTGCTCGGGTCTCCCTGAGCATGCTCGGGTGATCTCCGAGTATTTTGGCATGCTCGGAGATTTAGTTTTCGTCGTCACAGCTGCATGATTTGCGAACTTGTAACAGGCTTAATACATGTGGGAATTCCCTAAGAAACAGGCAATCCCCACATGTGTTCAAGCTGTCTAGCAACCGCAAATCATGCAGCTCAGGCGACGAAAACTAAATCTCCGAGCACGCCAAAATATTCGGAGATCACCCGAGCGTGCTCGGGGAAACCTGAGCAACGAGTATACTCACTCATCTCTACTAGAAATATGTATGGTTCTTAGTCATAGCACTAGAGTATTGCACTACTCCAGTTCTCATTTTATGTTTTATATTGAAGTACACTGTACAGACAGATGTCAAAATAGTGATGTTGCTACTAAATTGTAGGGGGGTGCAATGCTGCTACCATGACAGAGCAGAGTTTAAAGTAGGATGTGATGGTGATGCTGCTACCAATCTGGAAGAGGTATGAAGGAGCACAGCTGTGGTCAGTGGTAATTGTTTAGTGCTGGTCAATTTGTATAATGCTTCTGTAGAGTTGTTTTCTGCTCTACGGCTTTCAGAACAGCTCAAGGTACAGTAAGTAGGAGTTTGATGTGAGCGACGGGAGCAATATTGCTCAGGCAATGTTCTATTGATATGCCATAAATGTTTAGATGAATATCAATCATTTATTGAAACAGACAAGTAAGGATAGCTGATTGATTCTCTAAATATTATTTATTCTTCCTGTGTCTGATATTCTCTGGATCTAGACTGCAGCGACTGATAATACACTGCAGATCAACTGTGTAGTCTTGACCACTGTATGGCCTGGTCATATTGTTGGTGATATTGGTGCTGATATGGTGCTAGTGTAATGCCAAAAGTGACAACATTTTTGCATAATTCTGCATGTTGCAACTTATTAAAGCATTTTATAACAGTTTTCTAACTTAAAAGTTTTGATGACTCGGAGCCTTGGGGATAAAATTTATGAATTAATTTTTTACCTCTTCTTATTAAATCTAAGACAGTCCCATTAATTTATTTAAGACTCCTAACCGTTGTAAGTTCGCTCACACTAGCGTAAAATAATCGGCCCCATTCTCATCCAGGAGTGTGGGACGATTTTTCTTGCTTGTCACTTGTCATTTCTTATACTACAGAATTGTATTGTATCCTTAAGAATCGGATGCTATACTGATGCTCTGTATGGCATGCAATTTTGTTCTTGCACTGTCCGATTTCAGAGTGAAATTGCAGCATGCTGTGATTTTTTTACAGCTGAGAAAAAATCTGAAAATCTGCACTGCCTGAACACTGGTCCAAGTGCAATCCAATTTTTTATCAAATTGCACTCATCCAATTTATACTCTAGTCTAGGCGAGCCCTAAAGAAGAATAATACAGAAGCCAGATCCAACCCTTGAATGGATCTTTCCATTTGAAATATTTTCATATCATAGGCTTAGTCAGATTTAAAATAGCAAATTAAGCTTTACTCACCCTCCTCAGATTCAGCCAGTTTCTCTGCTGCTGCTCCAGTCTTAGTTGATCGGCTGCAGCAGTAAAATCACATTGACAACACTTCAGCCAATTATTGAGCTCAGAGGCTTTGCCAATGTGACAGCACAAGACACTTGATTCGTGATTAGTGAAAGGGGCTCTGCACCCTTCCTAGGACTGGGGGCATAAGTATCCTTGCCCCAAGATACCTTTAAAGGTTTGTTCCACCAGCCTTACTGCTCTCCTGTTATTCCCTAAGCTTTCCCCTCACCTTACCCCAGGAGGCCTGGGAGAGAAATACTAGTGTATAAACACACACGACAGACAGGGATAACAGAAAGCAATTAACATGCAAAACACTTACCAAAGGTAGAGAGGTATAAAGGAAAGGGTAGGAATGTGCAACACAAATGGGAATAGGATAATGAGGAAAGCATCCCATACTCTTTTATTAAGCATTGACTGCAAGGCCTGCCCTGCTACCAAGTCATATGCACTGCAACAACCCCAATCCCCCCTTGGAAGAAACATGGAGGAGGGCCTCATAAAAAAATGTCCCATTAAAAAGGAGCGTGTTTCCTAGACTTGGAATGCCCATACACTGAGTGTATGGGCTGGCAAACATTTTCCCCTGTGGGGTACACCTCAACCTTTTCCATAACAAGTATTTTACGCCCAGCATAACCACCCACGCTTGTTAGGAATTTGACACTGGCTGTAGCAGCACGGAACACGTTAACCCTGGTGATCTAGTGGTGGTGGATGATGTGCTGTGGAGGAAGGCCAGATTAAAAACTATGCCCAAGTTAATGGAGCGGGTCTCCTAGACTTGGAATTCCCATACACTAAGCGTACGGTCTGGCAAACATTTTCCCATGTGGGGTACACCTCAACCTTTTCCATAACAAGTATTTTACGCCCAGCATAACCACCCACTCTTGTTAGGAATTTGACACTGGCTTTTGCAGCACGGAACACGTTAACCCTGGTGATCTAGTGTCAGTGGATGATGAGCCGTGGAGGAAGGCCTGATTAAAAACTATGCTCAATTTAAAGGAGTGGGTCTCCTAGAGTTCGAATACCCATACACTGGCTGGCAAATATTTCCCCTGGGGGTAGATATCAACATAATGTGTAAAAAAAATTTAGGGGCATCATAAACATCTTGCAAAACTGTAACGTGGTTTCCTACACAGTTGCTGCTGGGAAGGTGCAGGTTTTTAGTAAAAATATGGCAGACAAAGCGTTGGATGAAGTGATCAGGAAAAGGGGGATGGTGATGACAGGAATGGGAAAGTACATGATTAATAACAGCAATGGCTGTGGGCTGTATGAGAGCCAGAATACTGCCTACAATGTTTCGTCGTTTAGCGACCCTCATTTACCAGAATCGGTTTCATGCCCGTCAGAAGATCGCTGTAACAGATGCGCGTATGAGACTTGGCCTAAGAAATGCTCATCCAAAATATGTTGCCAAACATGCATGTGTCTGTATAAAGGGCAAAGTGCAACTTGTTCGTGAGATGCTGAATTAGAGAAAGCAGATCAGTCTCGGAGGAAAACCAAACAAACTGATAGATGTTCGTCAAAAACTAAGTTTAAAGAGGAGTGCACCGTCCGTAACTATAAGGCTATGTGCACACTGTAACATTTCCAGGGGTATTAGCTCTAGGATCGCTGTCTGGGTAGACAGAATGGCACGGAAACAGTTCATTCAGACAGCAATTATGGTAAAAACTGGCCGCAGCCAGTTTTATTAAAGTCCACAGCACACAGATAAAAGAAACAAAGCATAAACAAAAGACCTAGGCTTGTCTAGCCACTAATTCCACTTATATAGATTTTCCCTTTCTATCAGGAACCCGGCTCTATCAGCCTAGGCCCAAAACAACACATATGATATATGTTACCAGTATGGAGTTTCCCAGATACTCCTCCTTATGTCTGAAGGTCCACCCGACGTCCAGACTTGAGAGAGATCCACTCCTATTCAGTAGTCATCATCCTGGAGGTTCACAGAGACACTCCTGTGTCCGGGGTACATCTAACCCAGACTGAGACAGCTCCCCTCCTCTTCAGTAATCATCAGCATGGAGGTTCACAGAGACACTCCTGTGTCCGGGGTACATCTAACCCAGACTGAGACAGCTCCCCACCTATTCAGTAATCATCAGCATGGAGGTTCACAGAGACACTCCTGTGTCCGGGGTACATCTAACCCAGACTGAGACAGCTCCCCTCCTCTTCAGTAATCATCAGCATGGAGGTTCACAGAGACACCTCTGTGTCCGGGGTACATCTAACCCAGACTGAGACAGCTCTCCTCCTATTCAGTAGCTTATCCGCATGGCTTCTCACAGAGACTGCTTCCTGCGCCGGGACACCTCCCTGTGTCCAGGCTAAAGACAGCTCTAACACTCTTGGAGACTGTTTCTTGTGCCAGGACACCTCCCTGTGTCCAGGCTAAACTAGCTCTCCCACTCTGACTTGGAGACTGTTTCTCGTGCCGGGACACCCTCCTGGTGTCCAGACTAAACTAGTTCCAGCACTGTCTGTATTCCCAGACACCTACTTCTGGTTTCCCAATTAACACCTGAGTGATTTCAGGCCTGAGCTGCAAGTGTTTACTGAATGTAAGGTGTAGTGACCTTTCCCTACCACTAGGTCTACAAAGCCACACACACCTCCCTTATACCAGTCAGTAAAGTAGCTAGGTGAAATATACACCCCATTCAATACACATACTCTCACTGTCTCACATATCCCCCCCTCTTCTCCAGACCGGAGGGCTGGTCATCCAGACCGGAGGGCTGGTTAACAATCCCAAAGAGACAGTGAACTCCGGACACTGCATCAGCACTATACACAGGTAGGTCAGGGACACTTGGTTCCCGAGAACCACCATCCTCGTCTCCCAACATTACCTGCAAAGGAATTTCATCTTTATCACGGTCATCAACATTATCAGTATCATCACTATTATGATTAGCATCATCATCATTATCATCATCATTATGATCATCATCATCATTATCATCATCATCATTATCATGATCACCACATAAGTTTAAGCTTGTGGGGTTGAACACATAATATATCCAATCACCTCAACCCACAGTTCTCACAGAGACCATGTACTTGTCCCTTGCTCTGTTCAGCCCCCCGGAATATTAGTCAATGACATTCGCTCATTCCGTAGGGACCTACCGTCTGTCATTGTCACAGACTTCGTCCAGTCACATTTCTGGGACGTAACCTTGTCAGGTCTCCCCTTCGCTCCCAGTGGTCAATCGTAACCTTGTCAGGTCCTGCCTGGGTATCTAAGGTCCGGTTAGACTCTGTACTGTCCTGTACTCTATCGGGTCGTCTGTATGGGCCTCTCAAACCTGAGTTACTGGAGGTCTCACTACCTCTAAACCCACGCCCACTACCCTCAGGACATCTTGTAAGTTCCCTAACTTCAGCCGTAGCTGTTCTGTTATTTAGGGGGCCCTTTCTCTGTCGGGTCTCACTATTCTTAGACGGCTGCCATCTTCTGCTGCTCAGATGATGCTGTCTATCTACTCGCTGTCTAGCGAGATTCAATTGTTCTACCTCTCGCAGGTAGGTCACACGGTACGCCACCAGCATGCACACATATTCAAGACTTTCTTCCGTTCCTATAGCGTAGAATGACACCATGCCGTCTTCATCTGGTATCCAGTCCCGACGATCACGTGGACTGCTTACTTTCACCACACCAGACTTCTTCACCATTATCTGCATGGCTCGGCCATTTCTCCCAATCAGCTTTCTCACCAGAACATGAGGCACCCGGATGACCTCTTCCTGTAGACTGTGAGCTTTTCTCATAAGCTTTAGTTGTCTAACGGTTTGTTCTGTCTTCAACCGGAGAAACTGCTTTGTGCGAATACATCGCCAGTGCATGTCACTTAGGATTGCCACCCTCTTCACTGTAACTTCAGTCGTGGACAAGACCACCAGCTGTTTAGCTCCTGAGGTCGAGTACACCTTACAGGCTCCCACGGCCTTCCTAAACGCTTCATGTACAGACTCACGGGTGCATTCTTCTCTCAAGTCCTCGGGTACATCTACGAGGCACTTGTACCGACACGTTTCGGTCTCACCAGTGGGTTCCAGACGATCAATCAGCTCAGGGTTCAGGGACAACTGACTTTCAGCTTCTTCCCCCTTTACACTTCTTCTGAGCTGACTCACAGCTACAATTTCGTGAATTTCCGTCCGGACCACTTCCATTTCACAATTATCTTCCGTTACCACACTCTTAGCTCTCCTCAGGTCTATCTTCTCCTGGCCAAGGGAAGCGAGTGCAACATGGTTGCCCTTTTCTTTCTCCAAGGAGGCCTTGTTCACCGAGTGACACTGTATCAGGCGACTTTTAAGAGCGAGAACTTCTTCCTCTAGTTCCGCCATTCGCCTCTCAGCAGCCCGTCTCTGAAGCTTCTCTTGCGTCCAATGGGCTTGTAACCACTCCTTGAGCTCCTTGATCTCGGCTCCGACATCCACCGAATCATCCGAACTCACAGCACTCGAGGAAGTATCTGCTTTACACTTCTCATCTCCAGTGGCCAACTCCTGGACCTGGTCTGTAGCTTCTCTGATGGACTCATCTTTTCCTGCTCAGCTTCCATTTGGCTGAGCTTTTCCTTAAGGCGCATCTCCACCTTCTGGAGAGTATCACAGGACATCTGTAGCTCCTTCACCTGAGCTTCCAGACCTAGGGTCTTTCTGCGCAGATCACCATTTTCCTCACGGGTGTCCTGCAGAGTGGTCTCAACCACCTGGCGCATTTGCTCTGCATCCATCTTCTCCTCTTCTAGTTTTTCTTTGACCCTGAGGAGATCTACATAATCTCTCTTCCTCTGTTGCAGTTCCCTACTGCGTTCATCACACTCCTTCCTGGAGTCACACAGCTCCTGGTTGAGCTGTTCGCGCAGTCGTTCTAGGATTTGTTTACTTCCAGAAACTCCATCCTGCAGCGCCTCCTTCTCACGCTTCAACTGCAAAACCTCTTCCTTGATTTTGCGGCGGTCCTCTTTAATGGCAAAGAACATATTCTGCCACAGGATAACTTCCTCGTTGCTTCCTTCTAGACCTCGCTGGTCTGAGGACACGTCCTCCAGGTTTTCACATAATTGCAGCATGTCACTCTGATACTGCAGCCGAATATGTTCCAGCTCTTGGCCATGACTGGCCCCCTCCTTTTCTATCTCTAAAGGAGAATCCACACTTGAAGCATAGGCAGACAGTACTACATTCTCTTCATTTTCTTTTTCAGCGAGTACTACCGGCACAACCTTTTTGTGGCCCTTGCGCCGTCTACGACGAGAGGAGGACTCTCTTCCCTCGTCTAGCCTCTCCTGACTGAACTCACTTTTTACTTTCATAGTGTCCCAGTCAGCTACGGGGTCTGTGTCACTCCCCATGGTGTTGTGGACTAACAGGTCACCTCCCACTTTGACGTCACCCCTTCTACTGGAGATACCCCGTTAGCAACGGTCACATCGTCATTTTTAGGAGGTACCAACCCACCACCAGTAACAATTTTCATTTTTCCACACTCTACACTCTTGTGAAAATCCGCCCCTTTTTTAGACTCTGCCCCCTTTTTAACAACCACACCGGCAGGGTAATTTTTACACAAAAAATCAGCAGTAGTCTTAGGACTCAGTTCACAACATCTCTTACCACCTCCCCGGGCACTCTGTGACAACACTGGCACCCCCGGAGAGTCCATAGAATGGTCCACTGCCGCCATTCCATACGGTGCCCATGGTTCCCGCACCATGTCCAGTTGCATGTCCAGTAGACATTTCTCACATATGCGGTCCGACTCGTCAGACCCATTCGTGGCTCCATTCACAGCCATCGTGGAGCACTGTTCACACCAGAACTTCACCGCTTTCCCTTGAAAAAAAATCTTCGTGGCCCCGCCGAGCCACAGCAAAACTGGATTTGAGTGCGACGACAATCTTCACAACCCCGCCGAGTTGCAGCAAGATGCCTTCGTGACCCCACTGAGTCACAGCACGATGCCTTCGTGACCCCACTGAGTCACAGCAAGATGCCTTCGTGACCCCACTGAGTCACAGCAAGATGCTTGTATCCACACTCGTCGTCCATGCTGTCAGACTTCTCTGTCTCAACAACGGCAGTCTTCACTCAAGACATACACACACTCTACAGTCTTTTCCATAGAAAAATTCAGCTCTGCTGTGCAGACACCCTTTTTTTTTTTCTTTTGTTATTTCAATAGACTTCACCTTTAATGCTGTCTCTCGCTACTGTGCCGCACGCACACTCCAGCACTAACTGTATCAGGCCCTGCGCTGCCCCAGCATCCTCCACCAATTGTAACATTTCCAGGGGTATTAGCTCTAGGATCGCTGTCTGGGTAGACAGAATGGCACGGAAACAGTTCATTCAGACAGCAATTATGGTAAAAAACTGGCCGCAGCCAGTTTTATTAAAGTCCACAGCACACAGATAAAAAAAACAAAGCATAAACAAAAGACCTAGGCTTGTCTAGCCACTAATTACTCTTATATAGATTTTCCCTTTCTATCAGGAACCCGGCTCTATCAGCCTAGGCCCAAAACAACACATATGATATATGTTACCAGTATGGAGTTTCCCAGATACTCCTCCTTATGTCTGAAGGTCCACCCGACGTCCAGACTTGAGAGAGATCCACTCCTATTCAGTAGTCATCATCCTGGAGGTTCACAGAGACACTCCTGTGTCCGGGGTACCTCTAACCCAGACTGAGACAGCTCCCCTCCTATTCAGTAATCATCAGCATGGAGGTTCACAGAGACACTCCTGTGTCGGGGTACATCTAACCCAGACTGAGACAGCTCCCCTCCTCTTCAGTAATCATCAGCATGGAGGTTCACAGAGACACTCCTGTGTCCGGGGTACATCTAACCCAGACTGAGACAGCTCTCCTCCTATTCAGTAGCTTATCCGCATGGCTTCTCACAGAGACTGCTTCCTGCGCCGGGACACCTCCCTGTGTCCAGGCTAAAGACAGCTCTAACACTCTTGGAGACTGTTTCTTGTGCCAGGACACCTCCCTGTGTCCAGGCTAAACTAGCTCTCCCACTCTGACTTGGAGACTGTTTCTCGTGCCGGTACACCCTCCTGGTGTCCAGACTAAACTAGTTCCAGCACTGTCTGTATTCCCAGACACCTACTTCTGGTTTCCCAATTAACACCTGAGTGATTTCAGGCCTGAGCTGCAAGTGTTTACTGAATGTAAGGTGTAGTGACCTTTCCCTACCACTAGGTCTACAAAGCCACACACACCTCCCTTATACCAGTCAGTAAAGTAGCTAGGTGAAATATACACCCCATTCAATACACATACTCTCACTGTCTCACAACACGTTCAGGATTTTTCAAGTTTTTTCGCATTTTTTCCGTGATTTTACGCAGCAAAAACACATAAAAACGCATGCAGTAAGCATTCTATTATTAGAATGCATTCTGCAATTTTTTCGCACATGGTGCGTTTTTTTCCCGCGCAAAAAAATGCATTGCTGTGAAAAACGCAGCATGTTCATTAATTCCACTGTAAATTCGTGTTTTTCCCGCTATATTATAAACCTAGAATGATCAGGAAAAAATTGTGGTAAAAACGCGCAAAAAAAATTGCGGTAAAAACGTGCAAAAATGCATCCGGATTTCTAGGGAAAAAGTCCGGTTTTTCTCAGGAAATTTCTGCAAAGATTCCTGAACATGCGCACATAGCCTAAACATATCCGTGGCACAAGCTTCTTCATCTTCACAACATACATATTACCAATAAGATCCAAATGTCCCAATTGAAAATTATTTTTCATAGTGTAACGAACACTGTTAAAGGAATGCCACTAAACGTACATAACCACGACCCTTGGAAACACCAGATTTCCTCTTTACAAGATATGGACGATGATGGTATTGATGATGACTTTGAAATTTACCACATTCACACCAAGAAGATGAATATCACAGCTCCAAAAAATGTGCAAAAAGGGCGTGAATGTCTAGAAAATAATTTTCTCTAGGGCTAAGTTACCCTCTTACTAAAGTGGTACCAAATGATGCATACACAACTCTCATGTCTACTCAGCGTGAGATGCTTGAAAGATGATGTATTCTGATTTGTCCATGTCCACTTTTTGAAAGCGAGCAGAAAAGAAGGATGATATAGCGGGAAGACGTGTGATTTTGTTCAGTAAGGAGGTGATGTCAGGTACAGATAGGTAGATCTGCGTGTCATTGCCGTAGTGATGATATTGCAAACCATGCCATTACATCAGCTGTCCCAGGCCGAAGGTGTAGATGGAGAAGAGTAGGGGTCCTAGAACAGAGACTTGGGGAACACCGAAAAACAGGTGTCGAGGTGAGGAGGTGGTGTGGGAGAGGAAGACATTGAATGTCCTCCTAACAGTCTTGTTGTTTTTTAAAGACTCTGCCGATAACCCCAAAAAGGCCATTTGCATCACCAGCCATGCCCACATCAGCAGGGATAGCAAAACTACCAGCCTTACCACCACCAGCATGATCAGGCACATGGCAGCAATGCACCCAACTTTGTTGGTTGAACACCAGGCTCCATGAACAGTGTCTACGGATGATACCACAGCGTCTTCCGCTGTTGTGCATGCAAGCCAATCCCCTGTCCATGGTGTATGCAAAGATGCCTCCTGTCCGGCATCTGTAGTTGCACACGAACTCAACTAGCACCATTAAGAATCACGTCCACGTCCTTGTCCCAATGCAGCATTCAGTTGTCCATACCCCAGTCCTTGGAACATAAGCGGAAATGCGCAGCCAAAGCCACAGTACTAAATTCACACATTTCTCATCTGTTTGCGATGTAAATGTTGCATTTTAGGCTCGTGGAAGACGGAAGCTTTCCGCAACCTGATGGCGGTGACCGAAACCAGGTACTCGGTCCCCAGCCGCCACTATTTCTCCCGTCTGCCGTAACGACATTACACAAGCAAGAACGTGTCCCACAACATTACCCGGGCCCTCAACAATGCTGTTACAGGGAAAGTGCACCTAACCACGGACATGTGGACAAGTGCTTGTGGGTAGAGACGGTACATCTCGCTGACGGCACACTCAGTTACCGTTGAATAAGTCATGAGCCAGTCAGACATTGGGAGATGATGTCACATATGTATGTAGGAGACAGTTTCTGGAAGGCTTTTGTATGTCATAGTTAGGCTTTTGAACTGTAACTTATGGGAAATAGGAAGGCAGTGAAGGGCCTGGCAGAGAGGAGAGGCTGGGGAATAACGGAGGGACAGTTGGATTACTCTGGCAGCAGAGTTTGGGATAGATTTGAGTGGTGCAAGAGTGCTAGAGGGGAGGCCAGAAAGTATAAGGTTTCACTAGTCGAGGCGGGAGATCATGAGGGCGTGCACAAATATTTGTGAAGTTTCTTGGAATGTACGGAGCCAGGAAATGTTTTTGAGTTGTAGTGGCGCGGAGGAGGCAAGGGCTTGGAAGAAGCTAGAGGGCAGAGTCGAGGATCACCCCAAGGCCACGAACAAGCGGGACTGTTTTTCACGGTGTGCCCTTCCTGCATTACACAAGCACATGTCCCACAACATTACCTGTGCCCTCCACAATGCTGTTACCTGCAAACTCAACCTAAACACAAACACGTGGACAAGTGCTTGTGGTCAGGGAAGGTACATGTCACTGAGGGCACACTGGGTTAACATAGTGGAAGCCGGGACCCACTTCGACCTTGGTATGGTGCACGTCCTCCCAACCCCTAGTATTGCGGGCCCTATGTAAATCTGGGTTGCCCCCACAGTCTACAGCTCCTGCACCTTCTCATCCTCCTCCTTCTCCTCCTCTTCAGCCTCCATCTCCAAAAGTAGCACATCAGTCAAACGCTGGAAGCACTGCAGCACTGCCTCATCAAAGTGGCAAAATGCTGTGCTGAAGCTAATATGATTAGGTGACAAAATGCACAATTATGAAGAGTTGTGGACAGCTCGGAAAGAACAGGCAGATCTGTGGCTGACACCGCTGACCCCACAACCAGACATGGTTGTGTGTGACAATGGCTGGAACCTGGTGGCTGCTCTGTGGCGAGGCGAGCTCAGACACGTGCCATGCTTGGCAAATGTGCTTAACCTCATTGGTCAACATTTTCTGAAAAATGACACGGAGCTACCAGATCTGCTAGAAAAAGTACAAAGCTCTGCGTACCCATTTTAGAAAGTCAGCTACAGCTTCATCCGCCCTTGCCGTGCTTCAGCAGTGCTTGCAGCTTCTGGCTCACTGACTGGTGTGTGATGTTCTCATGCGTTCTAACTCTACACTGCAGATGTTGGAAAGGATTTGTGAGCAGAAGAGGGTATTTGGTGACTAGTCTACCAGCATCAACAAGGTTGTCGGTATTCAGTTTTGACTTCACACATAAGATTTCAGGAGTGGACATGGATGTTAGACATATGTACCATCCTCCAAAAGTTTGAACAATCCAACAAGATGGTAAGCTTAAATGACTCCATCATTAACATCTTCATCCTGCTTCTCTGTGTTCTAATCTGATCATTTAGAGTTATTTAAATAGCGCAAACATATTTACAGTTTAACCTTTTGAAAAACAACAGTTCTAAGTAACAAAGATAACCATAATACAATAATTAAGCCAAAATCAAACGACCCTGTTTGTCATAGCTTACAATCTACACTAAGTAACAACGATTACAATAATACAATAATTATGCAGAAATAAAATGACCCTGCTCGTGACAGCTTACAATCTACATTAAGAAACAACGATAACAATAATTAACCCCCCCCCTAAAAAAAAATCCTGCTCTTGACAACTTAAAATCTACAATGAGGTGGGAAGATAAAAACTACAGGGGTGTATTTACAATTATATTACAGAGGTTAGTCGAAAGTCGAGGAGGCCTGAGGACAAGTAGGAGGAGGAGAGCATGGTCAGTCATCCTCTTGGTGAGGACACGGAAGTATTGACTGTTAGCAGTCTTACACGCATGGCTGAGTTTATGTTCCGCTGCCTTTCCCGTTATCCTCACATTATCAAAATTTTGGGTGACGGGCAATACTGATTGGTGACACTTCTAGACCCACGATACCAGGAGAACTTTCTATCTCTTATTCCAGAGGCAGACAGGTGTATTAAAATGTTGGAGGACCAGAGGGCCCTTCTTGCGGAATTATTAAAAAAATTCCCATATGAAAACGCTGGCAGTAGAGGTCATAGTTTGCTGGCCAAGCAAGGAGTACAGGTGAGAGAGACACAACTCCTATCCAGCAGAGGCAGTGGAACACTGGCAAAGTTCGGGGAGAGTTTTCTCAGACCCTCTCATTGCTCTGGCCCTGAGGCACGGTGCACTCTCACAAGGAGTGAAAAGTTTGTGAATATGCTGAGGGAGTAGCTTGCTGTCCATACCAATGTCCTCTCTCATTCCTCTGTGCCTTATAATTATTGGTTATCCACGCTGAATACGTGGCATGACCTTGCTCTCAGTACTGCGCATGTGCGCTGTACCCACGGTCAAGGAGCGCACGGCGCCTTGCTCTCTGGCGTCCACTGGTCACACGGTGCCTCGCTAAATGGCAGTACCGCTTTTAGTGGTGGGAGCCAATGGGAACAGTCATTTACAGCGTCAGTGCTCTAAGGATGGAGCACGCTGCTCAGCCTCTGTTGTGCTGCTTGTCCACGCCACAAATCTTTGATGTCTTGCCCGCTTTCTCTTAAGCTGACCCCATGCCTTTTTTTCCTCAGCTTCTGGCCAGGCTCCCTGTCTAAACATGACCCCTCTTTCAGTGTAATGGGGCCTATCCATTATATTATTCCTTCCGCTGGGAAACAGGGGACGCAGCCTTGACAGTTCCGGACACTGCACAGCACAGGTACCTACAATCCGGTCATCCTGACTCTGTACATATCGGCCATATCAGTTCTTTAATGCAAGCAGCATAGAAAGCATGTACTTCAAATTTTCTAGAGAGAATTGTACAGTACATCCAGAACAGTTTCAATTTGAAGGACTTTGTGGCTCATATCATTCCACAAGATGACATAGTCTCATACTTAAAAATGTTGGTGGAAAATGATTTCCCCACTGATAGCTTTTGTATGTTTAGAATCATGTTACATCATTTGTGTAATTAATTATTCATACCTATTTGGTTCACAATATATTCATCTTTTTCTTCAACGCTTTGGAACATAATGTTGTAAGAGTTAAAGCAACTTGTTGAAGTGCAATTTACCTCAAATGTGAAACTACTTGTTAATTGTCATCTTTACTATTTCTCCATTCCGTGTGCGGCTAACTACCTCATTGATGTTATTGTGTTTCTTTGCCAAGAAAACAATAGCTACACCAATAACACATGCTTTTCCTATTAATTTATCATGCTGCTGAAGTAGAGGTGAGATTAGGGACCTACATAACATCAGGGGACTGTAGTCAACATGACACTGTGCCAACACCCACTGGGGTATAGCTACCAAGTTGACATAGTTTGTGCACAGCTGAACAGAGTTGTCAGAAAAAAAATTCCTTCAATAACATGTTTGATGGATTGTTTAGTGGAAACACCCATATAGTATTATTACTATTATTATTATTATTTAGCTATTTATATAGTTCCATTAATTCCATGGTGCTGTACATGACAAGGGGTTACATACATAGTAATAGATATTGCTTACCTCCAAAAAATTATAATGACAGACTTTTACAGAGGGGAGAGGACCTTGTCCTTGCCGACTTTCATTCTGCGGGAGAATTGGGAAAGAGACAAAGGGTGGTGGGTGCGGTACCTCGGATGGTGGAAAGGCGGCAGCTCGTGTGGTGGTGTAGAAGTCACATCTCTGACCACCACACTCTCCAATTGACATCCCTGGAAATGCATCTGAAATGTCAAAATCTCTAGCTTCAGTTATAGAAAATGCATGGGCTCCTTTTAAACGTCAGCGTCCAACCAGTTCAGTATTAGCAGGTGAGGGCTCGTCAGAATCCTGCCCAGGAACACCAGGCTTCAGTAGTTGCGAGTCCTGTCCCTGTTATCTTTAACATTATCTTGCTATGGCTCTTCCAGGCATGATTTCATCAAGAAGATTTAGCCTTTGTAATACAGAGATGGAGTACAATACAGAGTACAACACCGCCTAAGAGTTCACCCTCTGCTACTCAGACTTTCTATCTGCGCAGTGACTGCCTGTAGGCTGAAGATGATGGTGGTAGTAGTTGGAGCATTTAACACAGTCATGAAGCTCTGTCTCTCATTAGTGGCAGCAGCATTGCGGCGCTTCCGCCCTCGTGATCAGCCTGACGTCAGCCTGAACCAGCGTCACATGACTCCCCTCCTCCCCAGCCTGACGCGTCAAGGCTGTGGGAGGGAAAAGGAACCACTACAGACGCGTTGCCACAGCGACGCCAGAGAGGGTAGTGGGCAGGAGCGCACACCGCAAAAGGAACTGAATCTCAGAGCTGGAAGCATTGTGAGTAACAAGTTAGAAATCACAATTTACACACCACACAAAGCTGGGGCATGAAATTGATGTATAGAAAAGGAATAAGTGTACAAAAAGTGTAAAAAAGATGAAGGACAATAAAATCACAGTGACAAAAAAAGTGACTACAAGTGACATTACTATAAAGTATAAAAATAAAAAATAAAACATAAAAAAACAAAAAATAAAAAACAGTGTATTACATTTTATAAAAAATAATAATATAAACAGAATTATGAATAAATAAATACAAGTGACTTAACTGTTATAAAAACATAAATAATGCTGAAAACTAATAACAGTGAATTTAATTATCATGAATTATAAAAAATAAAAAACGAGATAAACTCGAAACATACAAATAGAATGTGATAAGGGGAAAAAAGTAAAAGCAAAAAAAAATAAGAAAAATACGATTACATAAAGTCCAATTAATAAAGAAAAAATCTTGCTCTCGCAAATATGGATTCTTGAAGGACCACTGGAACATTGAAGTATATATGACAAAGTTCAAGGAAACCATGAGGAACAGCACTTTCAACAATTGATGTACAAAGGAATCCAGCTAGCTCCAAAAGAAAGCCCGGGCCCCACCAATTGGCGTCATATTGATAAAACTAGAAAAACTGAAAAAAAATATAATTAAAAAACACATAAAAAGGAGACTAAAATAACTATGTTACATAACTTTACAAAAAAGGGGCAAAACTAAGCACTTCATTAAGACCCAGCGGTTGAACTGATTTGATTTTGTGAATCCATCGGGATTCCAGTTGTGCTAAAGTTTTTCTCCAATTACCTCCGCGCAGGTCTATGTGCACTTTGTCAATTCCCATAACTTTAAGAGAAGTAGCATCGCAATTATGACAGGTTTTGAAATGCCTTGGAATGGGTTTGAGGGTGGCATAATCATCTATATCTTTGGCGCTAAGAATGTCTCAGAAATGTTCTCTTACTCTGACTTTCAGAGGTCTAGATGTGAGTCCCACATAAATCTTGGGACAGGGGCAAACTGCGTAATATACCACACCTATACTGTCACAAGTAATACGTTGTGTGATTTTGAACTCTTGCTTACCGTTACTTGACCGGAATGTATTAGCTCTTGTCATGTTGGGGCAAGCTGTACAAGTGCCACAAGGGTAGAAACCCCACTTAGGTTTACCGGGAGATAATGCTTTATTCATCGGAGGTTCAAAGTAACAACTGTGCACGAGTTGATCTCGAAGATTAGGTGACCTCCTATAGGTAATTGAGGGGTATGTAAAAATATGTTTGGTCAAAGTGTGATCTCCTTGGAGTATTGGCCAATATTTCTGGAGAACATTCTTCATATCTGACCACTTGTGGTTATAGGTAGAAATGAATCGTACCTTAGATTCACTTGTGGATTTAGAGGAAGAAAATAACAAATCCTTTCTTTGTGCCTTTTTTGCCCTTTTAAATCCTTTATTTATACTTCTTTTAGAATATCCACGTTCCAAAAACCTATTGGATAAAAGGTCAGCTTGTTCACGAAAGGTTTTCTCATCTGAACAAATTCTCTTGATCCTGAGAAATTGACTTGTTGGAATTCCATCGATTAAAGGTTTTGGGTGGGACGATGTAGCGTGCAAAAGAGAATTTACGGCAGTTTCTTTGCGGAATACATTAGTATCCAACATACCTTTAGTATTCTTAGAAATGAGGATGTCTAGAAATTCAATTTTGTGTTGACTATATTTTCACGTTAGCTTGATGTTCAAAAAATTGTTGTTCAAAATGTCCACAAAGTGGAGGAGGTCCTGCTCTGAGCCCTGCCAAATGAGTAAGATGTCATCTATATAGCGGACCCCCTCAATATATGCCACAGGGTTAACAAAAAAGATGTCTTGTTCCCATTTGCCCAAGAACAAATTTGCGTAAGAACATGCAAATGGAGCCCCCTTGGCGGTACCCTGCTGTTGTAAAAATATCCCTCCCTTGAATGTAAAAAAATTGTGTTCTAAGGCAAATCTTAATAAAACCAGCAAAAAATCAACCAAAGCTGTATGGTGACTAGAAAGGCGTAGAATGGTCTCTGTTGCTCTAATCCCATCAGAATGTCCAATAGAAGTATATAAAGATTCTACGTCCATCGTCACAAGCCACATGTCTTCTTCCATTGGGATGCCTTCAATTTTTTTCAATACATCTCCTGTATCTTTCAAGTGAGAGGGAAGGTTACTCACCAATGGCTTAAGGTAGAAATCCAGAAATTTGCCAATCACTTTACATAAATTGACATTACCCGAAACAATAGGGCGTCCTGGGGGTATTTTGGAATTTTTGTGGATTTTGGGTAAAAAATAAATACTTGGCATCCTTGGGTATGTTGGAACTAAATGATCTCTAAGATCTTTAGTAATGATACCTTCCTCAAAAGCACTATTCAGAATAATATGTAACTGGTCTTGGAATTTAGATGTGGGATTGAAAGTAAGTTTTTTGTAACAATTGGTGTCTCTGAGTTGACGAAATGCTTCCTTTTCATACATTTTATGTGGCCAAATCACCACATTTCTGCCTTTGTCGGCAGGTTTAATTAACACCTCTTTTAAATGTTTTAACTCTTTAAGACCTTTCCTTTGTTCAAAAGTGAGATTGTCATTCTCCATTTTTTTAGGGATTTTTTTCAAACTCTTGAGACACCAATTTTACAAACGTATCTATGTTAGAGTATAGATTCAAAGGAGGAAATTTTTTGGGGACAGACAGAGCAAATTTACCTGCAATCACTGTTTCAGGTTCATCCTGTAATTCTTCCAGAGCAGCAATTGCCTGCAATTCTCTTTCACTCCAAACTTCTTGTACATCTGATTTATCATGTAACTTTTTCAAGACTAATTTGCACGCAAATAGATGCAGATCCTTTATCGCTACAAATGGGTCAAAAAGAGAGGTAGGTGAAAAAGATAATCCTCCTAATAATAATAATAATAATCTTTATTTATATAGCGCCATCATATTCCGCAGCGCTTTACAGTTTAACAGTTTCAAAACACAAGTCATAAGTAACAACGTTAACAATACAGTAATTAAAGCAAAATAAGACGACCCTGCTCGTGAGAGCTTACAATCTACAATGACGTGGGGGAGATACAAAGTACAGTGGTGTATATACAATGGTGTATTTACAATGATGGTCCAGCCATCTTGAGGGAGTGAGGGATGGATGGAGATAGTGAATGGGCTACACACACACACACTTACACATAGAATGACTTTGATTAGTGAATGTGATAGGCCGCTCTGAACAGATGTGTTTTGAGGGAGCGCCTGAAACCATGCAAATTGTGGATAGTCCTTATTTCTTGGGGTAGAGCATTCCAGAGGATTGGCGCAGCGCGGGAGAAGTCTTGGAGTCGGGAGTGGGAGGTACGGATTAGTGCAGAGGTTAGTCGAACGTCGTTTGTAGAGCGCAGCAGTCGGTTAGGCCGATAGATAGAAATGAGGGAGGAGATGTAGGGGGGTGCTGCACTGTGGAGAGCTTTGTGGGTGAGAACCAGTACTTTGAATTGGATCCTATAATGAATGGGCAGCCAGTGTAACGATTGGCGAAGAGCGGACGCGTCCGAGTACCGATTAGCCAGATGGATGACCCTGGCTGCTGCATTAAAGATGGACTGGAGAGGGGATAGTCGAGTAATGAGGAGGCCAAGTAATAGAGCGTTGCAGTAGTTCAGGCGGGAGTGGATCAATGCTACAGTGAGGGTTTTTGTTGTTTCCATGGTGAGAAAAGGGCGGATTCTAGAGATGTTCTTTAGGTGTAGGCAGCAAGAGCAGACAAGAGATTGTATATGGGAGGTGAAGGAGAGATTGGTGTCAAACATAACACCCAGACAGCGAGCCTGCTGCCGGGGTGTTATTATGGTGCCACCCACGGAGAGGGAAATGTCAGATTTAGGGAGGTTAGTAGATGGCGTGAGCAGAAGAAGTTCAGTTTTGGAGAGGTTAAGTTTCAGATAGAGTGTAAGGTTCTTGTATATATTCCTGAAACTCAGTTTGTTCGTCAGCCATTTTACTTTCTGTCTTGCTGCAGCTATCTTGCCCTCAGTCAAAATGGAGTTTCCAGCTTGCATGTTCCCGCCCTGATTCTCTCCTTTGCTTCTTAAGCAGCCACAGCTGAGCAATCAGTGCTTCAGAATCTAGCCTGCAGTGAACCTGTGACTTGACTCCTGTAAGCCTTGGACCTTGTACTCCAGCTATTCCTACTGAGGAACTCTGAAGCACTTGTGGACTCTGAACCCTGCTCTTTGAAAGACCCACATTTGCATGGACTTACGGTAACAGAGAAGAAGATCCTGAATCTGTATTGGAGAGTGATTGCTGAGCTTGGATTACTCTGGCCTGCTGTGTCTCCTGTTTCTGTGTCTGCAAACTGTGTGACTATTTCTGCCAACTTGTATGAAGTAATACAGGACTTTTCTATATCAAACCTGTGACTCCTGTGTTTTCATCGCACCAAAGCACAAGACGCTATATGAACTGTACTACATACATTACAAGATTCTGAAGCCAAAACGTTAGTGTCTGCTGGGTCTGGAAGGCTGTGTCTGCTGTACTGTGGATATCAGACGTCCGGTTGTACTTTCTGTGATGACAGTGGTTGTGACTTCTCACAACCATTCCAGGTGAGCAATTCCCTTAAGTTTTTTCTTTTTGCAGTGTTACCACAGGTAAACACTATTGTTTTTTTTTTTTTTTTTCCCTTTCTTTTCTCTTTTTTGTCTGCTGTAACTCTGGATATCAGATGTCTGGTTGAAACTTTCTGTGATGATAGTGGTTGTGACTTCTCACAACCATTCCAGGTGAGCAGTTCCCTTAATTTTTTTTTCTCTCTGCAGTGTTGCCACAGGTGAACACTATTGTTTTTTTTCTCTCCTCTTCTTCCAGTAATCCTGTCTTAAAAGATCTGGAAAATGGAGGCCCGCATAAAGGAACTTTGCGGAGTGACTGATAATATCCTTGCAGATTTGCAGAATATAAAGACCCGTTTTACAAATCTACAGGACCTCAATAATCACAATTTGCAAGTGGTTGGACAGACTACCCAGGATTTGCGAGCCAGGATTGAGGTTCTAGAGGGGCGAGTCCAGGCTCCTGCCGTAGCCCCGAGTGCTGGGATTCCCAAGTTGCCCCCTTTTCGTTTTGGCGGTGAACGTGAGAAATTCAGGGGATTTATTAATCAATGCAATCTTTTTTTTTCTGCACATGCTTCACAATTTCCCACTGAACGATCTAAGGTGCTTACTATAATTATGTTGCTTACCAACAAGGCTTTAATGTGGGCAAACCCTCTGATTGAGACTGAGGATGATTGTTTGAATCACCTTGATGATTTTATTTCAGCCATGGGGCAGGTGTTTGATGACCCCAATCGAGGTGCAACAGCTGAAGCAGCCATGTTAGCTTTGCGCCAAGGTAAGCACTCGGTAGCTGAATATGCCTTGGATTTCAGGAGATGGGCCCTTGATACCACCTGGGACAGTTCCGCCAAAAAATCTATTTTTCGAAAGGGGTTATCTCCACTGATTAAGGATGAACTTGCTCGTGCCGACCCTCCCACTGCGTTAGGTGACTTTATTAACTACTGCATCCGTATTGATACTCGTCTGACTGAACGCAGGCAAGAGAGATGGTTCGAAAGCAATCGTACTAACCTTTTCCTACCTTCCTCTCCAGCTAAGGAACCTTTGAGTAGGATTACACGGGAACCTGAACCTGAACCCATGCAGGTAGACTCTTTACAACGACGGGTTAGTGATGCACGCAAGGAACATCGTTTTAAGGAGAATCTATGTTTCTATTGTGGTAAGTCAGGGCACTTCATTATAAACTGCCCCAGCCTGTTCTCGTAAGACTACTGCAGCACTCATTCATTGTGAGTGTTGCGAGAGGGGATCTGTCAGGTCCGAGCCTCAGGCTCCAGAGAGATCTGCAGCAACAGATCTTGATTTCTCGGACTTAAACTCCGTTACCTCTGAGGACGTTGACTGTGTAAACGCTGCCATTTTTCAAGTTTCCTCAGCGGTGTCCCAGCTGAGTTGTAAGAAAAACAATTCTCATTGCTTTCTTTCCATCAAACTCTGGGTTGACTCAGCTTGGGTGTCTAGCTCTGCTATGATCGACTCAGGGGCAAGTGGAAATTTTATGGATGTCTCCTTTGCTCTGAAACAGGGAATACGTTCAGTGAAGAAGGCTACTCCAGTACAGATGGAAACTGTGGATGGCTCCCTGCTGACCTCTGGACCAGTGGATCAGGAAACAGAGCCTTTGAGGGTTCTTATGGGTAAAGATCATCAAGAGAAACTGTCCTTTATGCTTATCTCTTCTCCCCACTTTCCCATTATTCTAGGGCTACCATGGCTGCAGGCTCAGAATCCTACCATTAACTGGGAGACCAAGGAATTACACTTTCCAGAGAAACAGATGAGTCCAAAAGTTTCAGCTTGCTCTGTTCCTAAAGGAATCATGTCAGTCCCTGAACTACCAGCTGTATACCAGGACTATGTGGATTTATGTGACAAGAAGAACGCTGACCAGCTTCCTCCTCACCGTCCATATGATTGTCCAATTGAATTATTGCCTGGAGCAGAGATACCTTTTGGTAAGATCTACCCCCTGGCGGGGCCCGAGCTAAAGGCTTTAAAGGATTACATAGATGAAAATCTAGCCAAGGGCTTCATACGCCCCTCTTCATCTCCTGCAGGTGCACCCATCTTCTTTGTAAAGAAGAAAGATGGATCTCTGAGACCATGCGTAGACTATAGGGAACTCAATAAGGTTACTATTAGAAACCGTTATCCATTGCCTTTAATCCCTGAGTTATTGGAGAGAGTGCGACATGCCAAAATTTTTTCTAAACTAGATCTTCGTGGGGCCTATAACTTAGTCCGTATTAGACCTGGGGATGAATGGAAGACTGCATTCAGGTCACGCTATGGACACTTTGAATATCTAGTTATGCCTTTTGGTCTGAGTACCGCTCCAGCCACTTTCCAACACTTGGTGAATGACATCTTCAGGGATCTCCTAGATACATTCGTGGTAATTTATTTGGATGATATTCTAATTTTTTCTAACTCCACAGAGGAACATCATGGACATGTGAGAATGGTCTTGGAACGTCTAAGACAAAATCATCTTTACATCAAACTTGAAAAGTGTGAATTCCAAGGACCGAAATTCAATTTCTGGGGTATGTACTGTCTACACAAGGAATTAGTATGGATGGAAGCAAAACCCAAGCCATCAAGGATTGGCCAAGTCCTAGAAATGTGAAGGAGGTACAGCGCTTCATCGGGTTTGCCAACTTCTATAGACGTTTCATTAGAAATTTCTCTGAGGTAGTGTCACCTATCACTCAACTTACCCGGAAAGAGTCTAGGTTTTCCTGGACTCCCCAAGCCCAGGAAGCATTTTCCCGTCTAAAAGATAAATTTACCACTGCACCTATCCTAGTACATCCCAACCCCGAGCTTGCCTTCATAATAGAGGTGGATGCTTCAGACTGTGCCGTTGGAGCTATACTCTCTCAGAGAACAGGTGAGAAGAATGTCTTGCATCCCTGTGCCTTCTTTTCCCAGCAGTTGTCTTCGGCTGAGAGGAACTACGATGTGGGCAATAGAGAGTTGTTGGCCATTATTGCCGCCTTCAAAGAATGGAGACACCTTCTTCAGGGAGCTGCACAGCAAATAGTCGTCCTGACAGACCATCGTAACCTTGAGTTTATCAGGTCGGCTAAGTGCCTGACTCCTCGCCAGGCTCGCTGGAATCTTTTCTTAAACCAATTTAATTTTATCATCTCTTATAGACCAGGATCGCGCAATGGAAAGGCTGATGCACTCTCTAGGATTTACTCAGCAGAGACACGTCCAATTACTCCTCCTAAGACTATTCTTCCTGACTCTAGATTCCTAGGAGTAATTCATAATCAAGACCTACTTAAGGACATCAAGGAAGCATACCATGCGGATTCCTTTTTGGCACAACCCCCAAGGGACGTAAGTCTTGTCTTTAAGAATGGTGTGTGGATTCAGGGACAACGTCTGTATATTCCTGAAACAGTCAGATTAAGAGTATTGCAACTCATTCACGATTCCAAGATAGCTGGGCATAGAGGAATTCTAAAGACACAGGAATTTCTTTCTCGTTTCTTTTGGTGGCCCACTTGCAGGAAGGATGTTTTGAATTATG
>JARQOD010000010.1:12387151-12556378 GCA_033576555.1 Oophaga sylvatica
CCGAGTGTCCCCATTTTATTAATAACGCCTATGGGTGGCGATCTGCGGGCATCCTTTTTGACGGAATCCGCCAGCGGATCCGTTGCTCTCATAGAAAATCCATACAAAAGATCAGAACACTGTCAGCTCTCTCTCTCTCCTCCGTGCCAGACTGCATACCTCATTTTTTCCAGGCTGAAAAGTTCATGGCATCCTCAAAAACGGATCTTTGCTTCCGTTTTCAACCTGTTCTGCGCATCCGCTTTTTTCACACTTTGGCGATTTTAACTGACGCCAAAACGACTGAGTGGAAAGAGGCCTAATATACTCTCTTTTTTCATGTAAAGCAACTTTACTATATGGGGCGTCAGCGACTGATTCTTGCAGTAATGTCATGTAACTAATGTGGTAAAATACGGGACTAAAACTTATGCAGAATATGCATTGGCACTTTAACTATTCATGCTCTCCACTATGCTCTCTCTTCTTATTCTATGAATGGGGACATACATGACTATGTAGGTTTATTTCTCTTTTTCTTGTTATTGTACATAATTGACCACAGGTCTGGTGATTTGGATATCCCCACTAGCTATTGCATATTCATTTGTGTTTTTTCCTCCCCATTTTGGAGTTTTTGCCCTGTCTTATTATATGATATGTTTTATGTTTATACTTAATAAAACTTTTTTATTATATTATTTTTTTTTTGGAATCTCTTTTCTTCTAATGTCTACATGTTGTATAAGACCATGCTGTGTTATAAATATTGAAGAGTCTAACATTACATTTAATTTTTGGGACATATGGGCGCAATTTTCTCCAGCTATAACCTTCAGCCTGGACATTTTCATAGAGTCCCACGCTTTCAATGTCATCTGTATGCTGATGTTACACAGATCTACCGCTCTGGACACGTTATCACCTCCTTAATAACTAGAATATCACAATGTCTGTCCATTATTTCATCCTTCCTCTCGCCTCCATTTCCAAATTTAACTTGGAAAAAAACATAATTCAACATTTTTCCCTATCTCACTCAACCCCCAACAGACCTGTGATGAACGGGCACGCGGTCCGCCACACGGTACCCGGGGGTATCACGGCTTTGATCCCACCGCTGCCACCAATATGTGATGAACGGGCAAAACGGTCCGCCACACGGTAGCCCGGGGGTCACGGCTTGTGATCCCACCACTGCCACCAATATGTATGAACGGCCCACGCGGTCCGCCACACGGTAGCCCGGGGTATCACGGCTTTGATCCCTCCGTGCTGCAAATGTGACGAAAACGCGCACACACAAACGGCTGCGCCGTCCGACTCAGTAAACTGCAGGATTTATAATTATCCCACTTCCACTTAGAACTTGCAGCTCTCTGGCGCCCCCCCCTTACCCTCAGGTCAGTCAGGGAACTGCACCTAGGATAATTGGTCGCCAGACGGGTCACTTGGATGTGTGCTGGCTATTGGGCACGCTGCAGTGAGGGAATTACAGGTCCTTCTCAAAAAATTAGCATATAGTGCTAAATTTCATTATTTTCCATAATGTAATGATTACAATTAAACTTTCATATATTTTAGATTCATTACACACCAACGAAATTTGTCAGGTCTTTTATTGTTTTAATACTGATGATTTGGCATACAACTCCTGATAACCCAAAAAACCTGTCTCAAAAATTAGCATATCAAGAAAAGTTCTCTAAACGACCTATTACCCTAATCTTCTGAATCAACTAATTAACTCTAAACACATGCAAAAGATTCCTAGGCTTTTAAAAAACTCCCTGCCTGCTTCATTACTCAAAACCCCCCATCATGGTAAGACTAGCGACCTTACTGATGTCAAGAAGGCCATCATTGACACCCTCAAGCAAAGGGTAAGACCCAGAAAGAAATTTCTCAACAAATAGCTGTTCCCAGAGTGCTGTATCAAGGCACCTCAATGGAAGTCTGTTGGAAGGAAACAATGTGGCAAAACGCTGTACAACGAGAAGAGGTGACCGGACCTGAGGAAGAATTGTGGAGAAGGACCGATCCAGACCTTGGGGACCTAGGGAACAGTGGACTGAGTCTGGTGTAGAAACATCCAGAGCCACTGTGCACAGGCGTGTGCAGGAATGGGCTACAGGTCCGCATTCCCCAGTAAAGCCACTTTTAACCATAAAACAGCGCAGAAGTGCCTGACCTGGGCTCAGAGAAGCAGCACTGGACTGTTGCTAAATGGTCCCCAATACTTTTTTCTGATGAAAGCAAATTTTGCATGTCATTCGGAAATCAAGGTGCCAGAGTCTGGAGGAAACTGGGGAGAAGGAAATGCCAAAATGCCTGAAGTCCAGTGTCAAGTACCCACAGTCAGTGATGGTGTGGGGGCCATGTCAGCTGCTGGTGTTGGTCCACTGTGTTTCATCAAGGGCAGGTCAATGCGCTAGCTATCAGGGGATTTTGAGCACTTCATGCTTCCATCGGCTGAAATGCTTTATGGGGATGAAGATTTCATTTTTCAGCACGACCTGGCACCTGCTCACAGTGCCAAAACCACTGTAAAATGGTTTTCTGACCATGGTATTACTGTGCTCAATTTGGCCTGCCAACTTCTCCTGACCTGAACCCCATAGAGAATCTGTGGGATATTGTGAAGAGAAAGTTGAGAGACGCAAGACCCAACACTCTGATGAGCTTAAGGCCGCTATCGAAGCATCCTGGGCCTCCATAACACCTCAGCAGTGCACAGGCTGATTGCCTCCATGCCACGCCACATTGAAGCAGTCATTTCTGCAAAAGGATTCCCGACCAAGTATTGAGTGCATAACTGAATTTTATTATTTGATGTTTTTTTTGTTTGTTTTTAAAAAACACTTTTATTTTATTGGACGGTTGAAATATGTTAATTTTTTTAGACAGGTTTTTTGGGTTATCAGGAGTTGTATGCCAAAATCATCAGTATTAAAACAATAAAAGACCTGACAAATTTCAGTTGGTGTGTAATGAATCTAAAATATATGAAAGTTTAAATTGTAATCATTACATTATGGAAATAATGAAATTTAGCACTATATGCTAATTTTTTGAGAAGGACCTGTATAATTACTCCTGGCTGCAGCCAGGCAGTACCCTTATAAACCCCGCTCCGTCACTGCCAGCGTCACCCAATAGATTAACACTTTACACCGCTTCCTTTTAGCTGCCACCAGCTACGGCTTTTGATGAACAATTATCAAGAGGGTCCGTAGCAACCCCAAAACAGTAGCGTAGTGCTTCAGCACGTGCAAATTCGTTTATAGAGCAGAGAAACAAACTAATAAATTTATAGGTTTATTCCTTAAAAAACAGGCAGTGCTTAATAATATAAAAAGATGTAACAAACTGAGACAATATCGTTATGTACAGATGCAGTTATAAAATTAAAATGGGATTAAGAATGAAAGATAACTCACATGATAGTTACATATGCATAGGCAAGCCAGGCTGGGGGAAGAGCCACACGTCATAGTTCATTGGCAGATCTCTTACTCAGGACCTCACAGCAGGGACTGCTCCAGGAGGGGGTCACTGCCAGACTTATACATGTGTGCTGGCTGACCTCAGAAACGGGGCTGGTTTTTTGGCCACCTCCCAGGGACAGAAGTGTATGATTTGAGCTCTGAAATATCATAAGGTCCATCCCTCGTCCTGTGAACCTAGCAGAATAACGGCAGACCTATCAATGATCTTACTCTAAAATGACGGTTCCAATGAGCCCACACTTGGGTGGGCTAGTTCATGGGGCACCCGAGAATTCCATTTCTCGGGCTCTGTTGGAGTTACGGGTTCACCGGTACCACGGGAACGATGCCCGTCGGCGCATGGTTCAACACAGTGACGTTCGGTTTCTGACGCAACTTCCCACCGTGTTATAAGCCAAAAGGATGAATTCTCCAAAATGGCTGCTATAGGACTTTTGCAGAGTTTGGGAAGACAAAGAAAAATTCCTGAGGTGGGAGGGATGAGAGATAGAGATGCGCTGCAGAGAGAAGGAGGGAGGGGTAACTTGCCCTGTGCTTGCAAACGGTGGGGTTGTAGTTCTAGCAACAGCACAAGACATGGAGCTACAGTATCATCACACCTCCCCCCTTTAGAGGGCGCTACGGAGGCATGACCTGTCGGTAATCCGACATGCGCACCTCAGCGGGTTCGCCACGTCGTGATAACCCATTGGCCATGGCTTGGGCCAGCATGTCCAGGAGGGGATCCTCTTCCCCGTCCTCGGCAGATTGCAGACCGGTAGGACGCAGGCTTCACGTTCGTGATGGGCCTTCATCATGTTGACGTGAAAGGCCTTGCGCCTACCCCGAGTGTGGTCAAGCATGACCACGTAGGTGGCTGGGTTGAGCTGTTGGTGCACGACGTACGGGCCTTCCCAGGCTGCCTGAAGCTTATCCTTTGGTACGGGGACCAGCACCCACACCTTTTGACCCACCTGGTAGGTCCGCTCCCGGGCGTTCTGGTCGTACCAGTGCTTCTGGTCAGCCTGAGCCTGCGTCATGTTGTCATGCACCAACTGCGTCAAGGTCTGCATCTTGTCGAGGAAGCGCATGACATAATCCACGATGGACACTTCCGTGGGGTTTGGCTCATCTTCCCAGGATTCTCTTATCAACCCAAGGGGTCCCCGGACTCGCCTACCATACAGGAGCTCGAAGGGGAGAACCCCGTCGAGGCCTGCGGACTTCTCTGTAGGCAAATAGCAGGTGTGGGAGGTACCGCTCCCAATCGCGTCCCTGGGTCTCAACCAGCATGCGGAGCATCTGTTTGAGGGTACCGTTAAAGCGCTCACACAAACCATTGGTCTGTGGGTGATACGCACTCGATACCATACGCGTCACCTGCATTTTGCTGCAGAGAGCCTTCATTAGGCGAGACATAAATTGGGTCCCTTGATCGGTAAGCATCTCCCTGGGAAAACCTACCCGTGAAAAGATGGTCACCAGTGCATCTGCCACCTTATCTGCCCTAGTTGAGGACAGAGCTACCGCCTCCGGGTACCGGGTAGCGTAGTCTACCACAGTCAGGATGTATTGCTTTCCAGAGCTGCTGGGGACGGCCAGCGGGCCCACAATGTCCACCGCGATCCTCTGGAAAGGCTACTCTATCACTGGCAACGGGATCAGGGAGCCTTAAGAGCAGGCCCCGCCTTCCCCACTCTTTGACAGGTGATACAGGAGCGGCAGTAGTTAGTCACATCTGTCCCCATCTTGGGCCAATAGAAGTGTTGAGACAGCCGTGCCTTAGTTTTGCTAATCCCCAAGTGTCCAGCAATGGAATCTCATGGGGAATCCTCAACAACTCACCTCGGAACTGGTGCGGGACGACCAGCTGTTTTTCCCTCAACCACTCCTTTTGGGAGTCTCTGGGTACTGTCTCCGGTACAACCTTCCTCGTTCCCAGAACACCCTCTCCTTATCAGTCACGGAGGTGGGCGTCTCGGCGAGGTGCCTCAAGTTCTCCAGGCTCGCATCTGAGTGCAGAGCGGCCTGGATCTCCTGGCTGGAGGCAGCCAGAAGTGACGTCAGGGTTCCTTCCTCACTGGGACCCTCTGGGACCGGCTCTGGGTCCACCTCTGGTTCAGTCTCTCCTGTAGCGGAGGAGGGTCCAGATGGCAGGGTGCTACCTGCGATCCGGGCACTCTGACTGCGGGTGACAGGAGCTACATATGCAGTCTCCCCGGGGGTTTCTATAGACCCATCAGCCTGCGCTGCTATGGGCTCTACCTCCCCATCCACCCCCAACACTTCAGGAGCAGTGCTACTTATGGGCCAGTTACCTTCCTCGGTGGCACTGGTCAGTGTCATGGCGTCACCTTCCTCCCGGTTCCCATGCACCTCCCCATTTCCTTGAGCACTGTCGCTTGCTCCTGCTAGGGGTTCCTCAGCCGTCTCACTCCGCAGAGCGACGGGACTGAACGCTCCTGTACCTGTGGACACATCTACCACTTCAGAGAAAGGGTTAACAGATTCAGATGGCACAGATACATCACTATCAACATCATTCCTAGGGAAAGAAAGGTTATCAGTTGCATCATCACTTCGCAAAGCATTAGCAGGTAACACAATCAGTTTCCCATCATCATCAACATCATGGTTAACGTTAACCTTATCATCAGATTGGGAAGGGGTGTCAGGGACATAGTACGCCACCATCCTCCCCAGATCAGTCCCCAATAAAACATCAGTGGGCAGGTTGTCGGACACCCCCACTTCCTTCACCCCGCTCCCGGCACCCCAGTCAATGAAAACTCGGGCTATCGGCAAGGGGTAGTGGATGCCCCCAATCCCGGTGACAGTTAAGGTTTTCCCCGGAATCAACTCTTCAGGGGCCGCCAGTTCGGGTCGGATGAGGGTTCGTTCAGCCCCGGTGTCCTTGAGGCCTGTAGCAAGACGGGCCCCCACGCGGACGGGCTGCACGTTGTCATCAACCCTCCCCACCACAACACCACCAAAAGAACAGAGGCGTTGGGCCCGGAGGCCTTGGCTGGGGGGTTCTTCTGCCTCTCCGGACAGGTGGCGCTGATGTGACCAGTCCTTTTACAGGAGAAACACTGGCGGAGGTCTGATGTAGGCCTGGCGCTGACAAAGGGGATAGTGCCTCCAGAGGGACGGCTGGCAGGGGCACTGGGGTTGGTTGCAGGCTTACCCCCTCCCCAGCGGGTGGTGACGGGCTTCCGCACCTCGGGTTTCCGGTTGGCCTCATAGCTGTCGGCGATCCGGGCTGTTGTGACCGCGTCCTCTGGTTCTCGGTCCAGGATGAACTGTCGGACCTCAGCTGGGCACAGATGCAGGAACTGGTCTTTGATCATCAGATCTTTCAGCTCCTCATAGGTGTCAACTGACAGTCCCTGGATCCACTGGTCAAAGTGGGTCCTGAGTCCTTGCACCACATCGCTATAGCTGTCATGTGGGCCACGTTGGAGGTTCCGGAACTTCTTTCGGTATACCTCAGGGGTTAGCTGGTACTTGGCAATCAGGGCCTGCTTGATGGCCTCATAGTCACTGTCTTGATCTGGCGCGAGGGAAGCAAACGCCTCCAAAGCTTTGCCCTTTAGCCCGGGGGTCAAGTACCTGGCCCATTGGTCGGCAGGCAGCCGGTACTGTCTGCAGACTTTCTCAAAGGCCCGCAGAAAAGTGTCCAAGTCTCCGTCCCTTTCCAGCACGGGAAAGTGCTCCGGCCGGGGCTTGGGACTCTGAGTGCTGCTGGGCACACTGCTCTGGGCTGTGGAGGGCATTGCCCCTCGCTGGACCATCTCCAGCTCATGGGCTCTCTGCGCTTGGGCTTCCCGCTCGGCTCGGGCTCTCTCAGCCTCCCGCTCGGCTCTCTCAGCCTCTCGCTGGGCTTGGCGCTCGGCTTGGCGCTCGGCTCGGGCCTCCTGCTGGTATTGCTGAATCAGCTTCAGGCGCTCCCCCGGTCGTCGGTGGGGAGTTCTTCCAGGGCCGCCTGCAGGTAAGGGTCCAGCCCGCTCTGGGTGTAAGCATGCAGGGTTTGGGCCTCTGCTGCCGCCCCACCTTGGCTTGGGCCGGCTTCTGTGCCCTCCTCGCTCTCAGCGTGGTCCTGTGACATCAGGACCTTGATCAGTTGAGCATTGGTTTGGCCCATGGGGTCAAGGCCTCGGAAATGCATATTCCAGCAAGAGTGTCCCTTTTCTGCAGTTTGTACCAACTTGCTCCTATTGTAGCCATGTTTGCCAAATAAAAGATAGGATAGAAAAACAAAGAGAAGGGAGGGGTAACCGCAAGTACACACAATTGTCTCAGGACTAATAAACACTGAGTCTGTTCTCCAAAACTTTAGTTGCAGGGTCGCTGAAGAACCGTGCAAGTTTTTTAGTGAATGGAATGATTGCTCAAACCAGATCACTAATGCTCTATAATCCCACCGCTGCCACCAATATGTGATGAACGGGCACGCGGTCCGCCACACGGTAACCCGGGGTATCACGGCTTGTGATCCCACCGCTGCCACCAATATGTGATGAACGGGCACGCGGTCCGCCACACGGTAGCCCGGGGTATCACGGCTTGTGATCCCTCCGTGCTGCAAATGTGACGAAAACGCGCACACACACGACGGCTGCTGCCGTCCGACCCAGTAAACTGCAGGGATTTATAATTATCCCACTTCCACTTAGGAACTTGCAGCTCTCTGGCACCCCCCCTTACCCTCAGGTCAGTCAGGGAACTGCACCTAGGATAATTGGTCGCCAGACGGGTCACTTGGATGTGTGCTGGCTATTGGGCACGCTGCAGTGAGGGAATTATAATTACTCCTGGCTGCAGCCAGGCAGTACCCTTATAAACCCCGCTCCGTCACTGCCAGCGTCACCCAATAGATTAACACTTTACACCCCTTCCTTTTAGCTGCCACCAGCTACGGCTTTTGATGAACAATTTATCAAGAGGGTCCGTAGCAACCCCAAAACAGTAGCGTAGTGCTTCAGGCACGTGCAAATTTGTTTATAGAGCAGGAGAAACAAACTAATAAATTTATAGGTTTATTCCTTAAAAAACAGGCAGTGCTTATATAATATAAAAAGATGTAACAAACTGAGACAATATCGTTATGTACAGATGCAGTTATAAAATACAATGGGATTAAGAATGAAAGATAACTCACATGATAGTTACATATGCATAGGCAAGCCAGGCTGGGGAAGGAGCCACACGTCATAGTTCATTGGCAGATCTCTTACTCAGGACCTCACAGCAGGGACTGCTCCAGGGGGGGGGGTCACTGCCAGACTTATACATGTGTGCTGCTGACCTCACAAACGGGGCTGGTTTTTCTGGCCACCTCCCAGGGACAGAAGTGTATGATTTGAGCTCTGAAATATCATAAGGTCCATCCCTCGTCCTGTGAACCTAGCAGAATAACGGCAGACCTATCAATGATCTTACTCTAAAATGACGGTTCCAATGAGCCCACACTTGGGTGGGCTAGTTCATGGGGCACCCGAGAATTCCATTTCTCGGGCTCTGTTGGAGTTACGGGTTCACCGGTACCACGGGAACGATGCCCGTCGGCGCATGGTTCAACACAGTGACGTTCGTGTTTCTGACGCAACTTCCCACCGTGTTATAAGCCAAAAGGATGAATTCTCCAAAATGGCTGCTATAGGACTTTTGCAGAGTTTGGGAAGACAAAGAAAAATTCCTGAGGTGGGAGGGATGAGAGATAGAGTGCGCTGCAGAGAGAAGGAGGGAGGGGTAACTTTGCCCTGTGCTTGCAAACGGTGGAGGTTGTAGTTCTAGCAACAGCACAAGACATGGAGCTACAGTATCATCAGAAGACCTATCCATCAAAGTCAATGGCTACTCACTCTCCCCTGTCCTGCAAGCTCACGGCCTTGCGGTAACCCTTGACTCTGCTCTCTCCTTCAAACTACACATCCAAGCCCTTTTCATTTCCTGCCAAATCCAACTACAAAATATTTCTTGCATCTGTACATTTCTTAACGAAGAATCTGGAAAAACAGTAGTGCACACTATCATCATCTCTCGCCTTGACTACTGCAAACTCCTGCCCTGTGGTCTCCCTTCTAACACTCTTGCACCACTCCAATCTATCCTAAAGTCTGCTGTTCGACTAATCCACCTGTCCTTTGCTATTTCCCGGATGCTCCGTTCTGCCAATCCCTTCATTTGCACGCCATTGCCTAGAGACTCCAGTTCAAAACCCTAACCATGACATACAAAGCCATCTGCAATCTGTTTCCTCTATACATCTTTTACCTTGTCTCTGTACTTATCTGTATGTAACCTCTGATCCTCACAAGATCTCCTTCACGACTCCCCTCTTACCTCATCTTCCACAATCGCATACAAGATTTCTCCCACGCATCCTCCCTACTTTGGAACTCCCTACCCGAACATATCAGACTCTCACTGTTGAAACTTTCAAAAGGAACCTAAAGGCCTAACTCGTCCGACAAGCCTACAACCTATAGTAACCCTCGTTCCACCATACCGCTGCATGACCAGCTCTGCCCTCACCTGCTATATCCTTACCCATCCCTTGTAGACTGTGTGCGCTCGCAGGCAGGGTCCTCTCTCCTCCTGTACCGGTTGTTGACTTGTATTGGTCATAGTTATTGCACTTGTTTTTTATGTTGTATACCTATTTTCACCTATTTTGTAAAGATGGTGTTATAATAATAAATAATAATAATGATAGATTAATAATATGTGCACATTTTCCCATTTTGTTTATCTTAAAAAGGCTAAATATTAACTACTTTCCTTTGGTGCTTGAAAACATTCATTTTGAGCCATTCAGAGCTTCTGTCATTGTCACTTGCTGTCATTTTCAGCTTGATGATGCCAGCGATACAGAATTGTTATCATCACACGTACTTTATCCTATAGCCTAATTTCCAATAACACCAATTCTACTGGATTTATCCTAGTTAATGTAATTTTAGTACTTTTTGCATTTCACCAGGGCTTTTTAGAGCACATTTCATGTCTTCTTCAGCAGTCATGTCATATTCCTTTCCTTGCCTGAGTAGTTGAAGGGGAACTCTTTCACCTGATGACATATGATGTCTCCAACAACAGATTAACTAAGTCTTATAGCTTAAAAAGAAAATTACTACATAATTTAATTTCAATCCTAACAAATTCTTTTGCAAATCACAGGCTACATACCACAGGAAAAAACAAGTATAATCTAAATATGTACTGGTCTGATCCACTTTACTTAAAATTTAGTTTACTCGACAGATTAAAGACTTAAAAGAGATTCGACTAAATGGAGCACACTTCCCGCAAAAATCTTATAAATTAACTTCAATGTTTGTTCAAAAATAACCAGGAATAATTTGATTTGTAATGTTTTTCATCTGGTTTTAAACTGTCCTATATTAGGGGGAAAAATGGCTTTCAGACACATTAAACTGGCCTTCCGACACAATAATTATCATGCAAGTGACTGATTTACTTTAAAATAAACATGAAGGGCCGCTGAACCAGGAATTTCCTGCCCCACGAAATGTGCATAAAAGAAATGAGCATCAGTAATCATTGTCAACAGCTTCTTGTAACTAAGAATTGAATCATTTGTCTGTCTCAATGTGCAAATTATTATCATTTTCTGTCCCAAAGAACAAGACAGCAATAATATATGTAGCAAAGTAACTGTGCATGAGGGTTGAAAATATTTATTTATGGCAGTATTCATTTTGCTTCCATGTAAATTAGAATTATGTTGTATGTTTATGAAATGTTTCACATTGGAGCAAAGTTTTATGCTACTGTAAAATACAATGTAATTAGGGATGAGCGAGCACTGAAATGCTCGGATGCTCGTTACTCGAGCTCAACAAAGCCTAATGCTCAGATTCTCGTTTTGAGTAACTAGCATAATACGAGTCAATGGGAAATCCAAGCATTTTTCTGGCAAACCCTACAAGGAGGTTGAGGTGCATTGAAAATGTTGAAATGGATAGAAAAAGTGCTGAATGGAAGGAGAACAGCATGGGGAAGACCCCTGGAAGCATCTCTGACTCCTTGATAGCAGCTGAGAGCAATGGTGTCATGCTTTTACTCCACTTTAAGGAGCGACAATAAAATATTTAAAATTGAAGTGAAAATGGAGCTTACATGAAAAAAAAGATTAGAAAAATTATTTCCTGTATAATGATTTGTATATAAGGCAAAAAGTAAAAAGAATTAAAAAAATAAATGATTTAAGCCTCAATTTAATTTTTTGTTAAAAAATAGGAAATTTCAGTGTAATTTATGAAGGAAGCAAGAATTGCCAAAATTAGATGGAAGACGGACACAGAAACACCCTGTATTACATAGTAACATAGTTAGCAAGGATGAAAAAGACATTTGTCCATCCAGTTCAGTCTATATTCCGTCAGAATAAATCCCCAGCTCTATGTCCTTCTAAAGAACTCAATAACTGTAAGATACAATATTGTTACACTACAGGAAGACATCCAGGCCTCTCTTGAACCCCTCGACTGAGTTCTCCATCACCACCTCCTCCTCAGGCAATGAATTCCAGATTCTCACTGGCCTAACAGTAAAGAATTCTCTTCTATGTTGGTGGAAAAACCTTCTCTCCTCCAGATGCAGAGAATGCCCCCTTGAGACCGTCACCTTCCTTGGTATAAACAGATCCTCGGAGATCCCCTTTCCCCTTTTTTTTACCCTTATATACAGTGGGGAAAAAAGTATTTAATCCATAAAAAGAGGAAAGATTTGGCACTGCTGCGCTGCCACCACCTCCACTCTGCTTAGAGGTTACACCACACACGCATAAAAAAACACAATAAACCCTCAATGAATGGGTGCTCAATCCAAATAAACAATCAGAGCCAATTTTCCAAACAATTAGAAATTGAAGGATGTCACTCACCATTCAAATATTGAAGACTTTATTCAACAGGTAAAAGACATTGGCAAGGGAGTAATGTATTTTACCTGTTGAATAAAGTTTTCAATATTTGAACGGTGAGTGCCATCCTTCAATTTCTTATTGTTTAAAAAAGTATTTAGTCAGCCACCAATTGTGCAAGTTCTCCCACTTAAAATGATGAGAGAGGCCTGTAATTGACATCATAGGTAGACCACAACTAAGAGAGTCAAAATGAGAAAACAAATCCAGAAAATCACCTTCTCTGATTTGACAAGATTTATTTTGCAAATTATGGAGGAAAATAAGTATTTAGTCATTAACAAAAGTTCATATCAATATTTTGTTATATATACTTTGTTGGCAATGACAGAGGTCAAACATTTTCTGTAAGTCTTTACGAGGTTGGCACACACTGTTGGTGGTCTGTTGGCCCATTCCTCCATGCATATCTCCTCTAGAGCAGTGATGTTTTGTGCCTGTCACTGGAAAACATGGACCTTCAAACCCACCAAAGGTTTTCTATGGGGTTGACATCTGGAGACTGGCTAGGCCACTCCAGGACCTCCTTTATTGCCCTGGCAGTGTGTTTGGGATCATTATCATGCTGAAAGACCCATGCACGTTTCATCTTCAATGCCCTTGCTAATGGAAGGAGGCTTGCACTAAAAATCTCACGATACATGGCCTCATTCATTCTTTCATGTACACGGATCAGTTGTCCTGGTCCATTTGTAGAGAAACAGCCCCAAAGCATGATGTTGCCACCCCCATGCTTTGCAGCAGGTATGGTGTTCTTTTGGATGCAACCCAGCATTCTGTCTCCTCCAAATACGACGAGTTTTGTTTCTACCAAACAGTTCTACTTTGGTTTCATCAGACCATATGACATTCTCCCAATACTCTTCTGGATAATCCAAATGCTCTCTAGCAAACTTCAGACGGGCCTGGACATGTACTGGCTTAAGCAGGGGGACACATCTGGCACTGCAGGATCTGAGTCCCTGTTGGTATAGTGTGTTACTGATGGTAGCCTTTGTTGCGATGGTCCCAGCTCTTTGCAGGTTAATCACTAGGTCCCCCGTGTGGTTCTTGTATTTTTGCTCACCGTTCTTGTGATCATTTTGACCCCACAGGGTGAAATCTTGCGTGGAGCCCCAGATCGAGGGAGATTATCAGTGGTCTTGTATGTCTTCCATTTTCTTATTATTGCTCCCACAGTTGATTTTATCACACCAAGCTGCTTGTTTATTGCAGATTCAGTCTTCCCAACCTCGTGCCAGGCTACAATTTTGCTTCTGGTGTCCTTTGACAGCTCTTTGGTCTTCACCATAATGGAGTTTGGATTGTGACTGAGGTTGTGGACAGGTGTCTTTTATACTAATAACAAGTTCAAACAGGTGCCATTACTACAGGTAATGAGTGGTGGACAAAGGAGCCTTTTAAAGAAGAAGTTACACGTCTGTGAGAGCCAGAAATCTTGTATGTTTTAGGTGACCAAATACTTATTTTCCACCATAATTTGCAAAATAAATCTTGCCAAATCAGACAAGGAGATTTTCTGGATTTGTTTTCTCATCTTGACTCTCATAGTTGTGGTCTACCTATGATGTCAATAAAGGCCTCTCTCATCTTTTTAAGTGGGAGAACTTGCACAATTGGTGGCTGTCTGGTTGACTAAATACTTTTTTTCCCCACTGTACTTATATATGGTTATTAGATCGCCCCTCAGTAGTCTTTTTTTAAGACTAAATAATCCTAATTTGGCTAATCTCTCTGGGTATTGTAGTTCCCCCATCCTCTCTATTAATTTAGTTTCCCTCCTTTGTACTCGCTCTAGTTTAATTACATCCTTCCTGAGGACCGGTGCCCAAAACTGTACACAGTACTCCATGTGCGGTCTAACCAGAGATTTGCACAGAGGCAGTAAATGCTATCATCATGTGTATACAGACCTCTTTTAATGCACCCATGATCCTGTTTGCCTTGGCAGCCGCTGCCTGGCACTGGCTGCTCCAGGTAAGTTTATCATTAACTAGGATCCCCAAGTCCTTCTCCATGTCAGATTAACCCAGTGGTTTCCCGTTCAACATTAGACATAAAGGAGGGCCTTATGCACATTATGTTCAAATTGTCATGCAGTGGTACTGAAAGTCTCATAAATGCTATGCAGTAAGTAAAAAACCTGCCAGAAATTACAAGCAAGATCATCCATACACCCTTGAAATCACCAACTGTAATGCCTCATTCAAATATTGTGAACAAAGTGTAGCTGTGGTATTCCTACACTCATTAATAGAGTTGAGCGATACTTTCCGATATGCTAAAGTATCGGAATCGGAATGGTATCGCCGATATCACTAAAATATCGGCGATACCCGATACCGATACCGGAAGTCCCATGTAAGTCTATGGGAACAAAATATCGCAACTAAAAAAACCCCATTCTTTCCTTGTAAACACTAAATATACACACATAGAATACATATATATATATATATACATGTCATTGTGACATATATATATACATATATGTATAGTTTATACACTTCTACATAGTAAAATATCCTTTGATTCAATTGCCGGGTAAAGCCGGCTTCAGTGAAAAGACAGAAGCACCCGACATGAAATGACACTTGGTGTACATAGGGTTAAACATTTCTTTTCATGTCCTTTGCTATCTAATTTGCACAAACAATTAAATCAGACTATGTGTGCAAAATTTCACACCTGTAGGGGTTAATTAAAGGTGTAAATTCGTTGTAAAAAAACGGACTTTTTTGCTACGAATTTACACCTTTAATTAACCCCTAGAGGTGTGAAATTTTGCACACATAGTCTGATTTAATTGTTTGTGCAAATTAGATAGCAAAGGACATGAAAAGACATGGTTAACCCTATGTACACCAAGTGTCATTTCATGTCGGGTCACCCGACATGAAATGACACTTGGTGTACATAGGGTTAAACATTTCTTTTCATGTCCTTTGCTATCTAATTTGCACAAACAATTAAATCAGACTATGTGTGCAAAATTTCACACCTCTAGGGGTTAATTAAAGGTGTAAATTCGTTGTAAAAAAAACGGACTTTTTTGCTACGAATTTACACCTTTAATTAACCCCTAGAGGTGTGAAATTTTGCACACATAGTCTGATTTAATTGTTTGTGCAAATTAGATAGCAAAGGACATGAAAAGACATGGTTAACCCTATGTACACCAAGTGTCATTTCATGTCGGGTTCTGCATTTTCACAAAAGCCGGCAATTGAATTAGCGGCTATTATACTATGTAGAAGTGTATGAACTACAAATATAAATATATATATATATGTGTCACAAATTCAATGACATGTATATATATATATGAGGTGTAAAATTGCTGAAAAAAAATGCGTGGGCTCCCGCCCTATTTTCGCAACCAGACAGACAAAGCCAGTGAGTGGGGGCAGATAATAATAGCCCAGAGAGGGACCATTATTTTTGCCCCCCCCGGCTTCTAACATCTGCCCCCAGACACCCCAGGAAAGACAAATCTATAATTAGATTCGCCCTTTCTGGCACTTTGCCCGTCTATTCCATTGCCCTGTAGCGGTGGCGAATGGGTTAATATGGGGTTAAAGCCACCTTGCTATTGAAAGGTGACCTTAAGCCAGGTTAATAATTGAGAGCTGTCAATTAGACAACTATCAATTATTAATCCTATTGCATGAAATAAAAATAAAACACACACACTTTAATTAAAAATCATTTTAATGAAATAAAGACACATGTTTTTGACCATCTTTTATTTTACTGCAAAAACCATTTCCTGTAATAAAAATAAAATAAAAAAGCAAAATTATTCTTACCTATCCCATGCACAGTCAGGTCCCACGGTGTAATCCTTCAGAAAGGGTTAATGTTTACTGCAGGGACCGCAGCTAATGCTGCAGCCTCACAGTAAACCCCAAATGAATGAGTTCCTCTCCTGCCTGACAGGAGAGTAAAGGCTGGGTGTCACATAACGATACACCAGCGATCCCGACAACGATATGCACTTGTCAGGATCGCTGGTGTATCGCTACATGATCGCTGCTGAGCTGCCAAACAGGCAGCTCAGGCAGCGATCTGGGACAGCGACACTGCGGGTAACATCGCTTAAGGGCCCGTCTCACATAGCGATATCGCTACCGAGATCGCTGCTGAGTCACTAGTTTTGTGACGCAGCAGCGAGCTCACCAGCGATATCGCTGTGTGTGACATTCAGCGACGATCAGCCCCCTGCCGGGTATCGCTGATCGTCGCAGAAATGTCAGGACCTTTTTTTGATCGCTGGTTTCCCTCTGACAGGCACGCATCGCTGCGTGTGACAGGCGGGAAACCAGCGATCAAAGGTCCTGACATTTCAGCGACGATCAGCGATACCCGGCAGGGGGGCTGATCGTCGCTGAATGTCACACACAGCGATATCGCTGGTGAGCTCGCTGCTGCGTCACAAAACTAGTGACTCAGCAGCGATCTCGGTAGCGATATCGCTATGTGAGACGGGCCCTTAAGTGGAAAGCTTAATTGATTGCTTTCCACTTTCACTTCAGGTCAGCCAGGGACACAATCAGTGACGTCAGAGGGAACTGATTAACAAAAATAGGGGTTCCCTTCGAAAAAAAAATGGCGTGGGGTCCCCCCTATTTTTGTTAACCAGCCAGATGAAGCAGACCGCTGAGGCCTGGATTTTCAGGCTGTTAAGGAGCCAAGATCCATGGACCTTGCCAGCCTGATAATACCAGGCCACAGCAGTCTGCATATCTTGGCTGATTAACAAAAATAGGGGATCCCCTCGAAAAAAATTGGCGTGGGGTCCCCCCTATTTTTGTTAACCAGCCAGATGAAGCAGACCGCTGAGGCCTGGATTTTCAGGCTGTTAAGGAGCCAAGATCCATGGACCTTGCCAGCCTGATAATACCAGGCCACAGCAGTCTGCATATCTTGGCTGATTAACAAAAATAGGGGATCCCTTTGAAAAAAATTGGCGTGGGGTCCCCCCTATTTTTGTTAACCAGCCAGATGAAGCAGACCGCTGAGGCCTGGATTTTCAGGCTGTTAAGGAGCCAAGATCCATGGACCTTGCCAGCCTGATAATACCAGGCCACAGCAGTCTGCATATCTTGGCTGATTAACAAAAATAGGGGATCCCCTCGAAAAAAATTAGCGTGGGGTCCCCCCTATTTTTGTTAACCAGCCAGATGAAGCAGACCGCTGAGGCCTGGTTTTTCAGGCTGGTAAGGATCCAATATCCATGGACCTTGCCAGCCTGATAATACCAGGCCACAGCAGTCTGCTTAGCTTGGCTGGTTAACAAAAATAGGGGATCCCCTCGAAAAAAAAAACGGCGTGGGGATCCCCCCTATTTTTGTTAACCAGCCAAGTAAAATGCAGACTGCTGCGGCCTGGTATTAAAAGACTGTCAAGGCCCATGGATTTTGGCCCTCAACAGCCTGATAATACCAGGCTACAGCAGCCCCACATTTGGCGCATCAAAAGATGTGCCAATTGTGGCACTTTACCCGGCTCTTCCCACTTGCCCTGTAGCGGTGGCAAGCGGGGTAATAAGGGGTTATTGTCACCGTTGATTGCACGGTGACAATAAGCCCGGTTAATAATGGAGAGGTGTCAATAAGACACCGATCCATTATTAATCCCAAAGTTATTAAATGTGTAAAAAAAAGACAAAGCAAGAAAAAAGTATTTTAATGAAATAAAAGAGACAACACAGTTTTCATTTCTTTTATTATACACTCATTCCTGGTACGCCATCGATCTCCTGTAAAAAAAGAAAAAAAACAAACCAACAGTATACCACCTGTCCGACGCAGTCCATAACGATAGTCCCACGACGATCCAGCTCTGCTACATCGCAATGACAGGCAGAGCCTGTCATTGCAACGCAGCACAGCTGATTACCTGCTTCCCCGGCGGTGACGTCATCGGACTGACTGCTTTACGGCCGGGATTACCCAGCAGTCACTGCAGTTATCGCGAGAAACTGCATGTGACCGCCGGGGAGAAGAGGATGGCGGCCATGAAGCAGTCCAGCCCGTGACCGCCGGAGATCTTCTGCCAGGTAAGTGCCGCTGACTCCTGACAGACCCGACCGACGGACACTGACAGTGACAGTGACAATCCCGATTCCGGTATCCGATAAGACGAAAATATCGGAACTCGGAATCGGAATTCCGATACAGCTAATATCGGCCGATACCCGATATTTGCAGTATCGGAATGCTCAACACTACTCATTAACGTTCTGCACACAGTGCAAAGCCTGCCAAAAAAGATAAGCAGGGCCATCCATACAGCTTTGAAGGCACCAACTATAGTCCCTCATTCAAATATTGTAAGCAGAGTGTAGTTGTGTTACTCATACTTTCATAAAAGCTCTGCACACAGTGCAAAGTCTGCTAAAGATTTCAAGTATGGTCATCCACACACTCTTAAAGGCACCAACTCTAGTGCCTCATTCAAATATTATTAAAGTGTAGTTGTAGTACTCATACACTCATAAGTCTCTGCACACAGTGCAAAGACTGACTTAAATTATAAGAAGGGTAATCCATACATCCCTGCAGGCATCAAATTGAGTGGCTTGAGAAAAAATTAAGAATGTGTAGTTGTGGCAGTTCTACATTCATAAAGGCTTTGCACAAAGTGCAAAGCCATGAAAAAATTATAACAAGGGTCATCCAGTCATCCATTGACCCTTGCAGGTAACCACTTGCGAGGTTCATTCAAAAATTTTGAATGTGCATTTGATGTACTCTTACACTCATAAAAACATTGCACGAAGTGCAAAGCCATAAAAAAATGATAATAAAACTAATACAGTAATCCACAGATCTTTGTACGCAACAACTGGCGGGCCTCATTCAAATACTGAAGATTTAAAAACACTTTATGTTTTGCTGTCATGTGGTGGTGTGGAAAACTCAGGGCTAATCCAAGCTTTGTTCAGTTTTATCAGAGTAAGCCTGTTAGCATATTCTGTTGACAGGCAAAATGACTGTCTGTTATGATCCCCTTAGCAGCACTAAAAACCCACTAAGGCAAGATGCTAGTGGCAGGGCAGCACAACACCTCAAAGAAATAAAGGAAGCTCATGCCAGGTGTCCAGCTTTGAGACCCAATAGTTGAAAGTCGCAGAGGAAATAGGGAGTATGCTGGTTTTGTCAGCCAGGTAATGCTTAATCATCTTTTTATAATTTTTCCTCTATTAGAATTGCCGATAACTATCCAGATACATGTCTGCAATTGATGCATTATTGATATATGATGCATTGTAAGGTATAATAAATATTTTCATATTCCGTTTTTTTTTCAGAATGCCTTACAACAACAACAACCACAGTTATAGAAACTCTGACCTGTAGCATTTATTTCCTTTTGCATGTTGATTGATTTGGATCATGATGCTCACAAAGCAAAATGGTTTCCCTTTCTTCTGTCCTTTTCACCCCAGATATGCGATCAATGGGGGTGCTATGGAAATCAGAGTAGTCCTTTTTCCTAATAAATGCCCTAGGACTATCTAGTCAAAGTGTCTGTCACATATAGCAGTCACCATAATTACTGCTTTTAAGCGACTTTAATAGACTAGTGTATCATGGCGCACTACCCTATTTGTGTAGAACAGCTGTTCCCTTTTACTTTAAATGAATGGAGGGATACATGAATAGCATTCTGTACGAGATTCATGACGTGCTGCCGCTGTCATTTTGGCTGCTATTACATCTATACACGCATGTCAAAGAGTATAGATACTATTGTGCTCAAAAGTTTACATACCCAGCAGAATTTCTGCAAAGAAGTTGACACAGATGGGTTTGAAAGGCTACTAAAGGTAACATCCTCACCTGTGACCTGTTTGCTTGTAATCAGTGTCTGTGCATAAAAGCTGAGTGAGTTTCTGGGATCCAGACAGACGCTTGCATCTTTCATCTAGCCACTGACATTTCTGGATTGTGATTCATGGGGAAAGCAAAAGAATTGTCAACGGATCTTCAGGAAAAGGTAATTGAACCTTATAAAACAGGAAAGGGATACAAAAAGATATCCAAGGAAATGATAATGCCAGTCAGCAGCGTTCAAACTGTGATTAACAAGTGGAAAATCAGTGGCACTGTAAAAACAAAACCACAATTGGGCAGACCATCAAAAATTTCATCCACAATTGCCAGAAAAATTGTTCGGGATGCAAAGAAAAACCCACAAATAACATCAGCTCAAACACTGTACTCTCTGAAAACTAGCAGTGTGGCTGTTTCAAGATGCACAATAAGGAGGCACTTGAAGAAAAATTTGCTGCATGGTCGAGTCACCAGAAGAAAGCCATTACTGCGCAAATGCCACAAAGTATCTCGCCTACACTATGCAAAACAGCACAGAAACAAGCGTGAAAACTTCTGCAACAAGGTAATTTGGAGTGATGAGCACAAAACTTAACTTTTTGACCACAACCATAAAAGTTACATTTGGAGAGAGGTCAACAAGGCCTATAATGAAAAGAACACCATTCCTACTGTAAAGTAAGGAGGTAGATCACTGATGTTTTAGGGATGTGTGAGCTACAAAGGCACAGGAAACTTGGTCAAAGTTGAAGGAAAGATGAATACAGCACGTTATCAGCAAATACTGGAGGAAAATTAGCAATCATCAGCCTGGAAGCTGCGCATGGGACATACTTGGACATCCCAACATGACAAGGATCCAAAACACAAAGCCAAGTCAGCCTGTCATTGGCTACAGCAGAACAAAGTGAAGTTTCTGGGGTGGTTGGGGCCAGATGTTTGTAGCCGGGGGGCCAAAAACAATGGTCCCTCTCTAGGCTATGAATATCTGTCCTCAGTCACTGGCTTTCCCTTTCTGGTGGAGAAAATTGTGCGGGAGCCCACACCAATTTTTTCTGCAATTATAGCCTTAAATTTAGCCCCTAGAGTTCACAATTTTTCCTAACACAAACTACTAAATTGATTAAAAACTCACATATATAAATCGTTTTGATATGACATGGTTTACTATATGTAAACCATATGTCATAGCATGTCGGGTTCAGTAATGATATTACTGAAGCCGGCAATTGATTTAGCGGCTATTAAGCTATGTAGAACTCTATGAACTATAAATATTATATATATATATATATATGTGTCTCAATGACATGTATATACAGTACAGACCAAAAGTTTGGACACACCTTCTCATTCAATGATTTTTCTGTATTTTCATGACTGTGAAAATTGTAGAATCACACTGAAGGCATCAAAACTATGAATTAACACATGTGGAATTATACATTACACTTTACAAAAAAGTGTGAAACAACTGAAAATATGTCTTATATTCTAGGTTCTTCAAAGTAGCCACCTTTCGCTTTGATTACTGCTTTGCACGCAGAAAAGGTGAACGGATGGACTCTACATGCCTGGTTCCCACCGTGAAGCATGGAGGAGGAGGTGTGATGGTGTGGGGGTGCTTTGCTGGTGACACTGTTGGGGATTTATTCAAAATTGAAGGCATACTGAACCAGCATGGCTACCACAGCATATTGCAGCAGCATGCTATTCCATTCGGTTTGCGTTTAGTTGGACCATCATTTATTTTTCAACAGGACAATGACCCCAAACACAACACCAGGCTGTGTAAGGGCTATTTGACCAAGAAGGAGAGTGTTGGGGTGCTACACCAGATGACCTGGCCTCCACACTCACCAGACCTGAACCCAATCGAGATGGTTTGGGGTGAGCTGGACTGCTCACCGCTTCAATTTTGAATAATCCCCAACAGTGTCACCAGCAAAGCACCCCCACACCATCACACCACCTCCTCCATGCTTCACGGTGGGAACCAGGCATGTAGAGTCCATCCGTTCACCTTTTCTGCGTGCAAAGCAGTAATCAAAGCAAAAGGTATCTACTTTGAAGAACCTAGACTATAAGACATATTTTCAGTTGTTTCACACTTTTTTGTAAAGTGTAATGTATAATTCAACATGTGTTAATTCATAGTTTTAATGCCTTCAGTGTGACAATTTTCATAGTCATGAAAAAACAGAAGAATCTTTGAATGAGAAGGTGTGTCCAAACTTTTGGTCTGTACTGTATATATATATATATATATATATATATATATAAATATATATATATGTGTATTCTATGTGTATATATCTATTCTTTATTAAACATGTCAGTGTGATTTTACTGTACAGCGCACTGAATTGCCGGCTTTTAAAAAACTGATCCATCGAAAACCGGAAGAAACAGATGAAAAAACTGATGCGACGGATCCGTTTTTTCGACGGATCTGAAGTCAGATCTGTCAAAAAAACTGATCAGTCGCATCAGTTTTTCACAATCTGCGAAGGATCCGTCAATCCGTTGAGACAACGGATTGTGACTGACGTCATAAAACTGATATGTGAAAGCAGCCTAACTGAAAAGATGGTAATAAATAGCAAGCTTTCGAGACTACGCAGGTCTTTTCATCAATCTTGATATGTATATTTTTGCATCTTTGCCCAGAAAATAATTACTCCCTTTTTCTTTCTTACAAATAGTTATAAATAGATGTTTACATATACAGTACACTGCTAAAAAGAAAGGGAACACTTATACAACAAAATGTAACTCCAAGTCAATCACGCTTCTGCAAAATCAACCTGTCCAGTTTTGAAGCAACAACAATTGTGAATCAATTTTTCCTGCTGTTGTACAACAGGTTGCAACAGACAGCAGGCAAGAATTATAGGAAATTAGAAAGACAACCCCTATAAAGGAGTGGTTTGGCAGGGGGTGACCACAGGCTATTTCACCGTTCTCATCCTTTTTGGCTGTTGCTTTGGTAACTTTTATATTTTGTCATTCCTCTCACCCCTAAAGGTACTGTACAGTAGCATGAGGCGGTGTCTACAACCCACATTCATTTCTCAGTTAGTGCAGCTCATCTAGGATGACACATCAATGTGAGCTGTGTCAAGAAGGGTAGCTGTGTCTGTCAGCACACTGTCCAGAGCATAGAGCAGATACCAGAAGACAGGCCAGTACACCAGGAGATGTGGAGGGGGCAGCAGGAGGGCAACAACTCATCAGCAGGACTGCTACCTTCTTCTTTGTGCAAGGAGAACAGCAGGAGTAGTGTCAGAGCCCTGCTGCAAAATGGCCTGCAACAGGCCACTAAGTTCCATGTGTCTGCTCAAATTGTCAGAAACAGACTCCCTGAGAGTGGTATGAGGGGCTGACATCCATAAGTGTTGTGAATGTGTTAGAAATGAATTCTGAGCAGAAGCTCCCTCTGGTGGTTACAAACAGTACTGAACCATTCAATGAAGATTGTGAAGATTGGCAATCAGGAGTTACAGACTGGTCTTATATAAGGGAGGTTCCCTCCCATCAGGGTTGCCGGTGATCAATTGTTCTTGTCTCAACTTTGGTTCCTGGTTCACTTGGAAGCTTGCTGAGTCTTGCCTGCGTCTTCTGCTAACAGATAAGATATTTTCTGCTTTTATTTTTGTGCTTTCTTTTTGCATTTTTTCCTGCACTTCTGTGGAGGTCAGCCAGGTCCCCTCCGGGGGCTTGTGCTCCTCTCAGTTTATCTGAGCCACTGTTATTTGTTCATTTGCCCTTTCCAGCTTTTTCAGTGGCTGCGGCTTAGTTTTGTTACACCAGAGAACTAATTTAGGTGGGAGAGGTCGTGTGATCTCAGGTGTTTTTGCAATTAGTAGAGTTGGTATTTTTTTAGGGTTTTTTGGACTGCAGTAAGTGTCCTTCCTATCCTTTTCTTTCTAGGAAGATTGGGCCCCAAAGTTTGCTCATACTATTTTCTGTCTGTGTCTGTTTTTCCTCTTGTCTAACCGCCATTACATGTTTGGGGGCTTCCTATGTTCTTTGGGGATCTTCCCGGGGCAGATAGCTTTCCTCTTTCTATCTTTAGGTGTAGTTAGCCTCTCAGGCTGCGACGAGGCGTCTAGGACGAACGTAGGTACGCTCCACGGCTGCCTTTAGTTGTGGTGGTTAGTCAGGATACTGCAATCCAGTAGATTCCAACCTCTCTGGTGTATTGCCGTTTTTGCCTGCTCTCCTCAGCTACCAAATCATAACAGTATCACCGGCCAAACTGAAAATTATATGGTACTCACAGAAGGGAAAATTAGTGTAGAAAAAAAAAAAAGTTGTCAGAGATTTTTTTTTTTTTTCTGTTTGTTGCATTTTTTTTTTCCCTCTTTTTCTCTGGGTGCTGAGGATTTTTTTTTTCTCTCAATGGAGTTTGCACAGTTGTCTGGCCGTGTGGATCAGCTTGCCACTAAAGTTCGGAGTATTGCTACCTATCTTGCAGGGTTGCCGGTTGTGGAACCTAGGATCCCCATGCCAGATTTGTTTTTAGGGAATCGAGCTAAATTTCTGAATTTCAAAAATAACTGTAAGTTGTTTTTTGCCTTAAAACCTAAGTCCTCAGGAAACGCAGCACAGCAGGTTCAAATTGTCATCTCTCTCCTGCGTGGCGATCCTCAGGATTGGGCTTTTTCCCTGACACCTGGGGACCCTGTTTTGAGTAATGTTGATGCATTTTTTTCTGGCTCTGGGGTTATTGTACGATGAACCTAATGTCACTGATCAAGCTGAAAAAACCTTGTTGGCATTAAATCAGGGGCTTGAAGATGCTGAGTTATACTGTCAGAAATTCCGAAAGTGGGCAGTCCTGACCAAATCGAATGATGATGCTTTGGCAGCCCTTTTTCGGAAGGGTCTGTCAGAGAATGTAAAAGATGTTATGGTGGGTTTCCCTGCTCCCTCTGGTCTCAATGATTCTATGTCATTAGCGATTCAAATTGACAGACGTTTGTGTGAGCGTAGAGGTATGCGTGGAATAGTGTTGCCTTGTGAGCCAGCTTCTGAACCCATGCAGTGTGATAGAGTGGCTTCTGGGGCACAGCGTCATGAGTTTCGAAAATGCAATGGGTTATGTTTCTACTGTGGTGACGCCTCTCATGCTATTTCAGTCTGCCCTAAGCGGGGAAGACGTTTTGCACGCTGAGTTGTCTTGGGTAGTGTTCAAACTAAATTTCTGTTGACTGTTACCCTGATTTGCTCCCTGTCCACATTTTCTGATCAGGATTTTGTTGATTCGGGAGCAGCTATTAACCTGATGGATTTTGATTTTGCTAAACGTTGTGGGTTTCCCTTGATACCCCTACGGAAGTATATTCCCCTACTGGGGATTGATTCTACCCCTTTGGCTAAGAATAAACCCAGTTCTCTACTCAGGTGATAATGAGGGTTGAACCTGATCATCAGGAGAGTTGCAAATTTTTGGTGCTGTATAATCTGCATAACATTATTGTACTAGGTTTCCCTTGGTTACAGTTCATAATCCTGTTTTGGATTGGAAATCTGTGTCTGTAACCAGTTGGGCTGCCAATGTGTTAATGCCAACACTCCTGTTTTTTCTGCCTCTCCCCAGGCTCAGGATGTTCCTGACTTTTTGACTGATTTTTCTGATGTGTTTAGCGAAAGTAAATCTGCATCCTTGCCCGCCCATAGGAGCTATGACTGCGCTATTGAATTAGTGCCTGGTAGTAAATTCCCTAAAGGTCGCCTTTTTAACTTGTCTGTACCTGAACATGACGCTATGCGGTCTTATATCAAGGAGTCATTGGAGAAGGGTCATATCAGACCATCCACTTCACCCTTGGGTGCCGGTTTTTTCTTTGTGGCCAAAAAGGATGGTTCATTAAGGCCGTGTATTGATTATAATATAGTCTCTTAATTATCGTCTCTTGAACAATATCACTGTGAAATATCAATATCCGTTACCCTTGATTTCTGACTTGTTTTCCAGGGTGAAAAGTGTTACTTGGTTTACCAAGCTTGACCTCAGGGGGGCATATAACCTTATTCTCATTAAGCACGGGGATGAATGGAAGACGGCATTTAATACCCCAGAGGGGCATTTTGAGTACCTAGTGATGCCCTTTGGGCTCACTAATGCTCCTTCCGTCTTCCAGTCCTTCATGAATGACATTTTCAGGGATTTTGTGGATAAATTTCTGATTGTTTATTTGGATGATATCTTGATTTTTTCCAATGACTGGGACTCTCATGTGAAACATGTTCGGACTGTGTTCCAGATATTGAGAGAGAATGCTCTGTATGTGAAGGGATCAAAGTGTCTTTTTGGCGTACAGAGGATCTCATTTCTGGGATTCATTTTGTCCCCATCTGTTATTGAAATGGACCCGGTCAAGGTTCAGGCCATCTGTGATTGGGTCCAACCTACTTCATTAAAGGCTCTTCAGAGATTCTTGGGTTTTGCCAATTTTTATTGTAAATTTATTGGTAATTTCTGTTATTGTTAAACCATTGACTGATTTGACCAAAAAGGGTTCTGATGTGGTGAATTGGCCTCCTGAGGCAGTCTCTGCGTTTCAGGAACTTAAGCAGAGATTCACTTCTGCTCCTGTTCTACGGCAGCCTGATGTTTCTCTGCCATTTCAGGTGGAGGTCGATGCCTCTGAAATTGGGGCAGGTGCCGTTTTGTCCCAAAGAGATCCAGAGACCTCTAAAAGTAACCCTTGTGCCTTTTTCTCTCGAAAATTTTCTCCAACTGAACGTAATTATGACGTGGGTAATCGGGAGTTATTGGCCATGAAGTGGGCTTTTGAAGAGTGGAGACATTGGCTGGAGGGAGCCAAACATCAGGTGGTGGTCCTCACAGACCATAAGAATCTGGTTTATCTGGAATCAGCCAAGCAACTTAATCCTAGACAGGCCAGGTGGGCCTTATTTTTCACACGTTTTAATTTTGTGGTTTCCTTTCTTCCTGGCACTAAGAATGTTAAGGCGGATGCCCTCTCGAGGAGTTTCCTTGCGGACTCTCCTGAGTTATCTGATCCTGCTGTTATTTTGAAAGAGGGTGTAGTTCTTTCCGCCATCTCGCCCAATTTGAGACTGGCTCTGGAAGGGTGTCAGGAGGATAAACCCGAGCGCTGCCCTATTGGGAAATTGTTTGTCCCAGACCGGCGGAAAAAGAGTGTGATGTCTGAGATTCATTGTTCCGCGTTGGCCGGTCATCCCGGAATTTTTGGTACCAGAGACTTTGTTAGTCGGTTCTTTTGGTGGCATACTTTGTCTCGTGACGTCAGGCAATTTGTGCAGTCCTGCGGGACTTGCTCTCGCTCCAAGCCTTGCTCTCGCTCTAGTGGTTTGTTGATTCCATTACCTGTGCCCAAGAGACCATGGACCCATATCTCTATGGATTTCATTTCCGACCTCCCTGTTTCTCAGAGAATGACAGTTATCTGGGTGATTTGTGATAGGCTTTCCAAAATGATACATCTTGTGCCATTACCTAAGTTGCCTTCCTCCTCCAAATTGGTGCCTTTGTTCCTTCAGCACGTGGTTCGGTTACACGGCATTCCTGAGAACATTGTGTCTGACAGAGGAGTCCAGTTTGTTTCCAGATTTTGGAGGACTTTTTGTTCTAGACTTGGTGTTCAATTGTCTTTTTCCTCGGCTTTTCATCCTCAGACCAATGGACAAACTGAGAGAACAAACCAGACATTGGAGACTTATCTGAGATGCTTTGTGTCTGCTGATCAAGATGACTGGGTCTCTTTTTTGCCTTTGGCTGAGTTTGCTCTTAATAATAGGGCAAGCTCTGCCACTTTGATGTCTCCATTTTTCTGCAAGTTTTGGGTTTCACCCTTGATTTTCTTCAGGACAGACGGAGGCTTCTGTCTGTCCAGGTGTTGACTCTGTTGTGGAGCGTATGCAGCAGATTTGGGACCAGGTGGTGGAGAGGTTGTCCCTCTCTCAGGAGAGGGCCCAGCGGTTTGCCAACCGGCATAGGACTGATGGTCCTCGCTTTGAAGTGGGGGACTTGGTCTGGTTGTCCTCAAGAAATATCCCTATGAGAGTTGCATCTCCTAAGTTTAAGCTTAGGTTCATTGGACCTTATAAGATCATGGAGATTCTTAATCCTGTTTCCTTTCGTTTACTTCTTCCAGGGACATTTAAGATCCATAACGTGTTCCACAAGTCCTTATTGAAGAGGTTTGTCGAGCCAGTGGTTCCTATGGCTGTGCCTCCTGACCTTGTTTTGGTTGAGGGCAATCTGGAGTATGTGGTTGAGAAAATATTGGATTCTCGTTTTTCTAGACGGAAACTCCAGTACTTGGTTAAGTGGAGAGGTTATGGTCAGAAGGACAATTCTTGGGTGTTTGCTTCGGACATCCATGCTAGGAGACTGATCCGTGCGTATCACAGAGCTCATCCTGACTGACCTGGTTGCCCAAATGAGGGTTCGGTGACCCCTCCTCAAGGGGGGGTACTGTTGTGAATGTGTTAGAAATGAATTCTGAGAAGAAGCTCCCTCTGGTGGTTACAAACAGTACTGAACCATTCAATGAAGATTGTGAAGATTGGCAATCAGGAGTTACAGACTGGTCTTATATAAGGGAGGTTCCCTCCCATCAGGGTTGCCGGTGATCAATTGTTCTTGTCTCAACTTTGGTTCCTGGTTCACTTGGAAGCTTGCTGAGTCTTGCCTGCGTCCTCTGCTAACAGATAAGATATTTTCTGCTTTTATTTTTGTGCTTGCTTTTTGCATTTTTTCCTGCACTTCTGTGGAGGTCAGCCAGGTCCCCTCCGAGGGCTTGTGCTCCTCTCAGTTTATCTGAGCCACTGTTATTTGTTCATTTGCCCTTTCCAGTTTTTTCAGTGGCTGCGGCTTAGTTTTGTTACACCAGAGAACTAATTTAGGTGGTAGAGGTCGTGTGATCTCAGGTGTTTTTGCAATTAGTAGAGTTGGTATTTTTTTAGGGTTTTTTGGATTGCAGTAAGTGTCCTTCCTATCCTTTTCTTTCTAGGAAGATTGGTCCCCAAAGTTTGCTCATACTATTTTCTGTCTGTGTCTGTTTTTCCTCTTGTCTAACCGCCATTACATGTTTGGGGGCTTCCTATGTTCTTTGGGGATCTGCTCCGGGGCAGATAGCTTTCCTCTTTCTATCTTTAGGTGTAGTTAGCCTCTCAGGCTGTGACGAGGCGTCTAGGACCAACGTAGGTACGCTCCACGGCTGCCTTTAGTTGTGGTGGTTAGTCAGGGTACTGCAATCCAATAGATTCCAACCTCTCTGGTGTATTGCCGTTTTTGCCTTCTCTCCTCAGCTACCAAATCATAACACACAAGTGGTTGTTGGGCTTACAGCCAAACATAATGAAGGACGATTTGAATTTGCCAGAGAACACCAAGATTGGCAGTTTCAACATTGGCTCCGTGTGCTCTTCATTGATGAGAGGAGGTTCACACTGAGCACATGTGACAGATGTGACAGAGTCTAGTGATGCCATGGAGAACGTTCTGCTGCCTGCAACATCCTACAAAATGACAGCTTTGGCAGCGGCTTAGTAATTTTGTGGGGAGGCATTTCTTTGGAGAGTCACACAGCCCTCCTTATGCTGGTCAGAGGTACACTGACTGCCATTTGGTACTGGGATGAGATCCTCAGACCCATTGTGAGACCATATGCAGGTGCAATGGGTGCTGGGGTCCTTCTGATGCATGAGAATGCTAGGTCTCAAGTGGTTGAATTTTGTCAGCAGTTCCTGCATGATGAAGGCATTGATGCTATGGACTGGCCTGCCCATTCCCCGACCTGAATCCAATCGAGCACATGTGGGACATCATGTCTCGTTCCATCCACCAATGCCATGTTGCACCACAGAGTGTCCAGAGTCGACTGATGCTTTAATCCAGGTTTAGGAAGAGATCCCTCAGGACAACATCTGCAGTCTCATCAGGAACATGAACAAGCATTGTAGGGGGAGATCATACAGTCATGTGGAGGCTATACACACTACATCCATTTAATTGAAGTTTGATCAGCCTGTACTTTAATTTTCCACTTTGATTTTGAGTATCATTCAAATCCAGACCTCCATGGGATATTAATTTTGATTTACACTGATCATTTTTATGTTTTATTGTTCTCAACGCATTCCACTATTTAATGAATAAAGATTTGCAACTGGAATATATCGTTCAGTGATACCTAGGATGTGGTATTTTAGTGCTCCCTTTCTTTGAGCAGTGTACTTTAACTCAAGATGCTAAAAATTATCCATATTGACATAGAGTCAGAAAATCATTGAAATCTGTCAAGTCATTATAAAATCTACACTCCATCATAAATACTTCATGTCAAATAATAAGATTTCAAACCCCTGAACATAAACCATCTAACACATGACAGTGTTGTTTCCTTGTAAAGCACAATTAAACTGCTCGAATAGGTATTGGGAAGCAGGCAGATCTGAAAATGCCAGTGGCAGAAGTGCAATCCAGATATTGATTCTAAAGCAATTTGATCCATGATAAATGAAAGCACATTTAGGTTAGGATTCAATCACTGATCAATTAGTCTTTCAGCAAAGGGAGTAAATTCAATTTTTATCTGTAGCAAATGTCCCTATTTACTGCAGCATCTCACATTAAATCCCAGCTAATGTTTAAAAGAAAATGCATTTTCTGTGCCGGAAAAAAAACCTATACCGGAATTGTAGTCCTTTAAGCGATTTTGCATAGTAAGAAATTTTCTTTGTGTTAGAGAAAAACGTTATGAAAAAATAATGCAAATGATAACATAAAAAGTATATATGGTCATATTGGAGTCATTAGGACAGCAGTCAGCAGGCAATTAGGACAACAGCAACATGGGCGTTTGATTATTAACTCTTTTATTAGCTTTTAAGTCTGTACAGTATTAAAAGGAACCTTAAATGTAAAAAAAAGTTATTAAACTGCAGATATGGGGTTAATCTGCAGGTTGATAGTGTTCTAATAGTGTTCTGAAGCTGCGCCCACACTGAGAGTTCCACTGCCAGGAGAAAATGAGCTTTATCCCTCCAGGCAACCTTCAGCTTTTAGTCATGAAGGTGGATCTGCGGCATAGTGATCAGCGGCCATAACCACGCCCCCAGCACTGACAGCCGGCTCTGACTGAAAGCCGGCTTTAATGACTGAAAGCAATCTGTTCCAATTTGTGTAAAGACCTTCAAATATCAGGAAAAGTGACTCAAATTAAATTTGTCGTAAATTAATCCAATGATCTCTAACAGTTATTTTGTAAAATATTAAGTTGTACCATACCTTTGTTTGTCTCTTACTAAATTTGTACTATTAACCCTAACCCTAACCCTGCTGTATTACAAAGCTATGCTTCAATAATAAGTGCAATTCATTTACCTTCACTAACTAAAGTGTGCTTCTCTTATGGTCCTACTATGTAGATAAGGGCTAACTGAAATCTAGCAAAAAATGGTTCTAATTCCTTTTTTATCCAACTGATTTATTTTTTTGTGAGAGCAAATTTTTACTTTCTAAATCCCAAAATTCTAGGCATGTCTAAAGCTAATGGAACAAATGGATTTTTGTCACCTTCAATAAACTAATCCCAAATGGCCACAAATCATAATCCATGGCTTCTGAATAAGATCAAAGCTATGCACACTTAATGTGTTCGATGGAAGGTCATCGTCACAGTGATTAAATAAAAGAATCAGGTGAAGAGCCTGGAGCAAGGATTCGAGCATTATCCCTATTATCACATGAATCATATATATATATATTTTATATATATTTTTAATGAACGTTGATATTGGTATGTTTTTGACAGAGATAGGGTATAAAATGAATCTCACATCAGTCTACGTGTTAGTGATAAATGTATTTCATTTATATACACTTGTATTGAACACTACATTTACATATATGGTTTGTTCTCTTCTTATTCAATGATTGCGAGTTAAATCTAACCCCTCTAGCCACTATGAAAAAATGAACCATCAACAAGTATTTAATGCAGACTCCAATCCCATTAGACAAATCTCCTCTACAGCCATACATTGATAAATGAAATGTCTCATGCTAATGCAAGAATAATCAATTTAGAATGCTTATGACAATTAAGAGAGCGTGCGATAAGCCTACAATGGACCATGCTTTGTCAGCCTTGATATGGCTAAAACTGATACTAATAGGTTCATTTTTCTTTTGAAAGGTATCCATAGAGACAAGTCTATCAATTAATATGAATTATGCATGCATAAGAGGATTGATGTCATTCATTAGAGGAATTCTTTTATGATCGTGTTAATAAGTGAACATAGATCATATGGTAACCCTGATGGACAGCTACTGGTCAGGACACAGCGTTAATAAAGAAGGCACAAATTAACGTGTTTGGCATATTCATTGCAGAGTTTGCGTTAATATTTGGTTGATGACCAAGCAGCGCTATTGATCTGTTATTGCTGGTGGAAAAAAAATGGGACATTAATCTTATTTTGCTGGAACTAAGTGTTAATGCATGTTTACCATAGGGCGATTCCAATATATACATATACATATAGTGTATATAGTCAGCACTGGGATTGCCATACTGTAAAACACGCATTTATACTATGTACACCAGAATTGCTGCTTGATAAGGTTGTCTAGTTTTGGGATAGAAGTCTGCAGTCACTCTATATGACTGAAGACTTCTAAATACTCACAGCGAGCACACCGCACACTGTCAGGATTCTCCGATACTGGCAGTGAGAGTAGGCAGTAGAGTGACCACAAGTGTGCGATTTTGCATACTTATGGCCACATTCTGACATTACGTTTGTGACCCCGCTCAATACAAGTGATTTGAGTGAGGCGACACATATATGGTCGTCACATGACTGCATGTATACAAGTCATGTACTTGGAGTCACATCACTGCCGACTCTCGCCACCGGCACCTGAGTGTCCTGGCAGTGCGTTGTGCGCATGCTGTGAGTATTCAGAAGTCTGTAATGACAGTGTGACTGCAGACTTTCATCCCAAGCCTAGGCAACCCCTAATAATCTTCTTTACTAAAGTGCAAATTGAAAAAAAAAGGTAAATGGAGCTCAATTATCCTCGGTATGAGATACAACAGGTCTAGGATTGTGAAAGGAACACTTTCTCTAAAGCAACTTTCTTCAGTCAATTGGTCAGGAGCCAAATTTAGCTCTTAAGGTTCTGTTACAAAGATAAATTGGCTTAAATAAGGAACGAATGATACAGTGGGGGAAATAAGTATTTGATCCCTTGCTGATTTTGTAAGTTTGCCCACTGGCAAAGTAGAGATGAGCGACTTTCCATTTTTTAGGGTCGAGTCGGTTTTCATGAAACCCGACTTTCTCAAAAGTCGGGTCGAACGAAATCGGCAGACTATCGGGAAAGTCGGGGATCCGACTGAAACACGAAACCCAATGTAAGTCAATGGGGAAGCAAAGTCGCCATGGGTGTGGAGGACAGTAAACACACCTACAGTACCCATTTCAATGCCAACAACATAAATTCTTATTACTTAAGCTTGGCAACCTTAATTAACTTTATAATAATAGTTACGCATTGAAAACTGGGGGTTATTTGGATAAACTTGTGGGGGCGGGTAAGACTGGCTCCCGCTTTTCGTGTACCACGGGCGAAAGAGTGTCAGTGGGCCCCTTTAACACATACCACAATTCATAATGCTCCGATACGGCACAGAAATATAGGTATAGTGCAATGAAAAATACTTCACTTCTTACATGACATGACTGATATCTATGTTAAAATCTACAATAGCTCAAAAACCGGACACTGTATTCCTCCATACAGTATTATGGCTCCACATAGAGCGCCATACAGAATAATGAGCCCCATATATTGCTCCATACATAATTGACTTAAACCAAGAAGAACCAGTATAAAGTGCTATTATGAAAAATATCAAATTTTATTAACATAATCAAAATGCAGAAAAATATACAAAATACACAAAATGTACAAATTATAAAAAATAGTAAATATTGAAAACAGGTACTACCAAACCAATATTAAAATAGGGGATGAGACCACAAATGTACCTAACCTACAAATAATGTATATAACGCCCATTAACTAGTGTTATATCAAAGAAACAGCCGCTTGAGTAAATAGTAAATCAGCCTATTATAGCTGCATTAGCAACAGTGTGCCTCAGCAGCTGAAATAAAACATAACAGTGTTGAGGGCACTTGCATAGATGGTGGTCAGTGCTATGTGGTATCTAACCTTTAAACAATGTGTATAACGCCCATATACTAGTGTTATGCCAGAAGACCAGCCATTTGAGTAAATAGAAAGTCAACCTGTTATAGCTGCATTTACAACAGTGTGCCTCAGCGGCTGAAATAAAGCATAGCGGTATTTAAGGGCACTTACATTGGTGGTGGTCAGTGCTGTGTAGTATCCCCTAGGCGCCCCAACGCGCTTTTCGTCCCTTCGTCAGAAGGCGAACGTAGGGAGGAAGGGGTGTGTGTTTTAAATAGGGAAAGACAACCAATGAGAATTTGAGTTTCGATTTGTTCATTGTGCTTGATCATGTGTGTCGTTCGGTGGTGTTTAATTGCGCATGTGCCGCTGACGTCAGCCCTCTTTATGGCGTCCTGGGTTACGGCCGTGGGACGTAGGTTAGAATGGGCCGTCTAATAGTAGGCGCATGCGTCCTGCTCCCTGTGCCCGCTCACCAGAACGCCGAAGGCTGCGGCAGCTTCCACATGCGTCACACCACAGAGGAAACCGGGGGTATTAGGAACGGGTTTCAGTCGTAGCCATTGGAATGGACACTTATTAAAGTGATTAGTGCATATACATAAATATGTGAATAGACATCCAATATTATACCTCATGCATTACATATGGTAAAGGCATTTAAGGATGATTAATAAACAATATATAATAATAAATCCATAATGTGTCAAATACTTAAACAAATATAATAATAATAATCCATAATGTCCTACCGGGTACATATATAGACATGTAAAACTAAATTGAACAGACAATTTTGTACTAGATAATAATAAATTTCAGTGTACATATTATAAAAGATGAATGATGTGAGTATATAATATTGAAAAAGAAGCGTCCATAGATGTGACATGATTCTAAACTGATTCCGTCTCCGAATATACGTTCAGACATCCCAAGACGTCTCACCGGACCCCCACAAACCAGCACGGTTCAAAGACACCACTCCCAAAGGAAAATGTCATGCCCAAAAAGGTAAGTAAACCTATGAAGAAATATATTGATTAAAAACAAAGATACAAAGAAATAATGATCCTTGTACTGTATAGAAAATAAAAAATGAAATGAAGAATGAAACCCCCCCCCCCATATCCCACATTAAAAGATACCAAACCCTATAAGAAAGAACTGAACCCAAAATTTTCGTTAAGGCCCTTAGGAGTTACTGTTTGAAGTCGGTAGATCCATCGGCTTTCAATCTGTGCCAATCTTCTAAAGAGATCCCCTCCTCTCTGGCCCATGGATACTTGATCAATTGCTCTTAATTTCAAAAGACTTGAATCGGAATTATGAAAATCCCTGAAATGTCTGGGGAGGGTTTTTAATGCTTCTTCTGTTGCCGAATTTTTGGATTTATCAATGTCTCGTATATGTTCCCTAACTCTGTTTTTAAATTCACGGGTAGTCATACCCACATAGATTTTCATACATGGACATTGAGCAAAGTAAACAACTCCCATAGAAGAGCAAGTCAATCTATGCCATATTTTGAAGGTATGTGTGCCATCCGAGTTTTGGAATTCCTTGCACTTAACTAAGTTCCTACAGGCTTTACAGAGTCCACATGGGTAAAATCCCTGTAGGGAGACAGAGTCTCTTCCCCTATTCTCCTGTTGTTCAGAATTATAGTGGCTATGGACTAAAAGATCCTTCAAATTTTTGGATCTTCTTGCTGTGATTCTTGGCACAGGTGGGATCAAGTTTCCCAAGATGGGATCAGTGTGTAGCACATTCCAATGGGTACGGAGTATGCCAATCAAATCGTCCCACTGCTTGTTATATGACGTGATGAATCTTAAATCTCCCAATTTTTTATCATTTTGTGATGAAGTTTGGTAGAGTAACCTGTCCCTAGAGACCTCATTGGCTCTCTGATAACCCCTACGTATTGTTCTATGACTGTACCCTCTCTCTCGGAATCTACAGTATAGATCCTTAGATTGTTTTTGAAAATTAGCCTCTGTTGAGCAAATTCTTTTGATTCTCAGATGTTGACCTACAGGGATACCCCTAATAGTATTATGTGGGTGGGATGACTGAGCATGTAAGATGGTATTGGTAGCCGTAGGCTTCCTATACACATCTGTAACCAACATCCCTTGTTCATTGGCCTGAATATCCACATCTAGAAAATTCACTTGACGACCTGACGTATATGTGAGCTTGATGTTTAATGTGTTCCTATTGAGATTGTCCATAAGGGAACCCAATTCTTCTCTGGACCCCTCCCACACAAACCACACATCATCAATATATCGGGTCCAATGATGGATTTTGTCCGCATATTGTACAGGATTACTTTGAAAAATCTCTCGTTCCCAAGCCCCAAGGAACAGGTTAGCGTATGAGGGGGCACATGTGGCCCCCATCGCTGTTCCCTGGGTTTGGAGATAAATCTGATTCTTGAATATAAAGCAATTATGCTTCAAAACAAATTCCAGTAATTCTCCAATAAAGTCAGTTAATGGTTTGTTGAGATAGCTTGATTCAAGGAACCACATGGCTGCCTTGATTCCATCTGTATGCCTGATAGATGTGTATAGGCTTTCAATGTCTGCTGTGACCATTATCATATTGTCATGTAAAGTCAAGCCATCAATGTGTCCAAGTGCTGCAGTTGTATCCCTTATATATGAGGGCAAAGTGGAGACCAACGGTTTTAAGTAGAAATCAATCATATTACACACCACCTCGCACAGTCCCCCAATTCCTGAAACAATTGGGCGCCCCGGTGGGTCAACTGGATTTTTGTGGACCTTAGGGACAAGATAGAAAGTTGGGATGCATGGTTTGGTGGAGATTATTGTCTCCATCATTTTCTTAGGGATAATATCATCATAAGCTCTCATGACAATGGTAATCAATTCCCCTTTGAATTGTTCCAATGGATTATATGGCAATCTCTGATAGCAGTTTTTGTCAGATAATAATTTCATAGCCTGTTTTTCATAAAGTGTCTTGGGCCAGATAACAAGGTTGCCACCTTTGTCTGCTGGCTTAAAACAGACATTAGTCCATGTCTGCATTTCTTTAATGGCTAACATGGTTTGTTTTTCAGCCCCATATTTATATGTTCTGCCTAGTTTTTCAATATCGGCAGATACCAATTTGACAAATATATCAGTGGCTGGACATGCATTGAGATTTGGAAAATTCTTAGATTTATTGAATAGATGGGTGGGGAAATTGCTTACCATTGATGAGCTTTCTCCCTCAGCCAGGGATTCAAGAATTGCCAGTGCCTCCTGTTCTTCTCTGGTATAAAAAATAACTGAATCACTTCTAGATTTCTCATGATATCGTTTAAGTAGCATTTTCCGTGCAAATAAGTGTGTGTCTTTTACGGCTGTAAATGTATCTATGGAGGTACCGGGAGAGAAGGTTAGTCCCTTTTCTAAAACACCAAGTTGGTTATCAGTAAGTATGTGTGATGACAGATTTAATACCTTAGATTGCTCTCCTTTTTTACGACCTTGATTGAAAAAATCTTTGGGGTTTCCATTACCTCCAAATCTGGTTTTAACAGTCCTTTGAGTAGTAGTCTCCACCTCTGAGCCCGTGGACACATTGCTGACTTGCGAGGCCAATGATGTACTTGACATGTTACGGGTTAGTGGTCTTTTTTGTCCTGTCCTAAATTGCCATCTGTATACATGTTTAGTCTCATAATCATGGGCATCCCTTTGATATTTCCTCAGTTTGTTATCACTAATATCCTTTTCCCATTTAGATAGGTCCCTATCTAGATCTTTGAAAAAGGGTTCCACCACATCATTGGGGAATGTTTGGCTTAATTGCGTCTGAGACCTACTGATTTGTGAATCAATATCCTCAAGTAATTTCCCATTTTTATCATTAATAATCTGCATAAAGCCAAAAGAACATGCGTTAGCAGTCTCTTCCCATTTTTGGGTTAGAGACTCATCATCCAGGAAAAAGTTAGCATATAGCTGTATACGCAAGCCTCTAGGTATAATTTTTAATTTGAGGTAGTTATCTATAGAGGCCTTTGTCCACCATAATCTGGTCTTTTCGTGGACTAAATTTTTATACTTTTTGGAAAGTTCCTTAAAATCAGGGTTGGCATCATTAAAATTGGAGGTAGATCCCTGTTTAAATATATCACAGGCTTTGTTTTGCCAAGACAATTCTCTAGCCTTTAAATCCATAGTGTTAAATCAAGGGTATATGTCTGTTAAGAAACAGAAAAACAAATTATGCACTCAACTAAAACCCAAATTAACAAAGCACATAACTAAAGCATATGTAACTTAAACCAAGAAGAACCAGTATAAAGTGCTATTATGAAAAATATCAAATTTCATTAACAAAATCAAAATGCAGAAAAATATACAAAATACACAAAATGTACAAATTATAAAAAATAGTAAATATTGAAAACAGGTACTACCAAACCAATATTAAAATAGGGGATGAGACCACAAATGTACCTAACCTACAAATAATGTATATAACGCCCATTAACTAGTGTTATATCAAAGAAACAGCCGCTTGAGTAAATAGTAAATCAGCCTATTATAGCTGCATTAGCAACAGTGTGCCTCAGCAGCTGAAATAAAACATAACAGTGTTGAGGGCACTTGCATAGATGGTGGTCAGTGCTATGTGGTATCTAACCTTCAAACAATGTGTATAACGCCCATATACTAGTGTTATGCCAGAAGACCAGCCATTTGAGTAAATAGAAAGTCAGCCTGTTATAGCTGCATTTACAACAGTGTGCCTCAGCGGCTGAAATAAAGCATAGCGGTATTTAAGGGCACTTACATTGGTGGTGGTTAGTGCTGTGTAGTATCCCCTAGGCGCCCCAACGCGCGTTTCGTCCCTTCGTCAGGAGGCGAACGTAGGGAGGAAGGGGTGTGTGTTTTAAATAGGGAAAGACAAGCAATGAGAATTTGATTTTCGATTTGTTCATTGTGTTTGATCATGTGTGTCGTTCGGTGGTGTTTAATTGCGCATGTGCCGCTGACGTCAGCCCTCTTTATGGCGTCCTGGGTTACGGCCTTGGGACGTAGGTTAGAATGGGCCGTCTAATAGTCGGCGCATGCGTCCTGCTCCCTGTGCCCGCTCACCAGAACGCGAAGGCTGCGGCAGCTTCCACATGCGTCACACCACAGAGGAAACCGGGGTATTAGGAACGGGTTTCAGTCGTAGCCATTGGAAAGGACACTTATTAAAGTGACTAGTGCATATACATAAATATGTGAATAGACATCCAATATTATACCTCATGCATTACATATGATAAAGGCATTTAAGGATGATTAATAAACAATATATAATAATAAATCCATAATGTGTCAAATACTTAAACAAATATAATAATAATAATCCATAATGTCCTACCGGGTACATATATAGACATGTAAAACTAAATTGAACAGACAATTTTGTACTAGATAATAATAAATTTCAGTGTACATATTATAAAAGATGAATGATGTGAGTATATAATATTGAAAAAGAAGCGTCCATAGATGTGACATGATTCTAAACTGATTCCGTCTCCGAATATACGTTCAAACATCCCAAGACGTCTCACCGGACCCCCACAAACCAGCACGGTTCAAAGACACCACTCCCAAAGGAAAATGTCATGCCCAAAAAGGTAAGTAAACCTATGAAGAAATATATTGATTAAAAACAAAGATACAAAGAAATAATGATCCTTGTACTGTATAGAAAATAAAAAATGAAATGAAGAATGAAACCCCCCCCCCATATCCCACATTAAAAGATACCAAACCCTATAAGAAAGAACTGAACCCAAAATTTTCGTTAAGGCCCTTAGGAGTTACTGTTTGAAGTCGGTAGATCCATCGGCTTTCAATCTGTGCCAATCTTCTAAAGAGATCCCCTCCTCTCTGGCCCATGGATACTTGATCAATTGCTCTTAATTTCAAAAGACTTGAATCGGAATTATGAAAATCCCTGAAATGTCTGGGGAGGGTTTTTAATGCTTCTTCTGTTGCCGAATTTTTGGATTTATCAATGTCTCGTATATGTTCCCTAACTCTGATTTTAAATTCACGGGTAGTCATACCCACATAGATTTTCATACATGGACATTGAGCAAAGTAAACAACTCCCATAAAAGAGCAAGTCAATCTATGCCATATTTTGAAGGTACGTGTGCCATCCGAGTTTTGGAATTCCTTGCACTTAACTAAGTTCCTACAGGCTTTACAGAGTCCACATGGGTAAAATCCCTGTAGGGAGACAGAGTCTCTTCCCCTATTCTCCTGTTGTTCAGAATTATAGTGGCTATGGACTAAAAGATCCTTCAAATTTTTGGATCTTCTTGCTGTGATTCTTGGCACAGGTGGGATCAAGTTTCCCAAGATGGGATCAGTGTGTAGCACATTCCAATGGGTACGGAGTATGCCAATCAAATTCGTCCCACTGCTTGTTATATGACGTGATGAATCTTAAATCTCCCAATTTTTTATCATTTTGTGATGAAGTTTGGTAGAGTAACCTGTCCCTAGAGACCTCATTGGCTCTCTGATAACCCCTACGTATTGTTCTATGACTGTACCCTCTCTCTCGGAATCTACAGTATAGATCCTTAGATTGTTTTTGAAAATTAGCCTCTGTTGAGCAAATTCTTTTGATTCTCAGATGTTGACCTACAGGGATACCCCTAATAGTACTATGTGGGTGGGATGACTGAGCATGTAAGATGGTATTGGTAGCCGTAGGCTTCCTATACACATCTGTAACCAACATCCCTTGTTCATTGGCCTGAATATCCACATCTAGAAAATTCACTTGACGACCTGACATATATGTGAGCTTGATGTTTAATGTGTTCCTATTGAGATTGTCCATAAGGGAACCCAATTCTTCTCTGGACCCCTCCCACACAAACCACACATCATCAATATATCGGATCCAATGATGGATTTTGTCCGCATATTGTACAGGATTACTTTGAAAAATCTCTCGTTCACAAGCCCCAAGGAACAGGTTAGCGTATGAGGGGGCACATGTGGCCCCCATCGCTGTTCCCTGGGTTTGGAGATAAATCTGATTCTTGAATATAAAGCAATTATGCTTCAAAACATATTCCAGTAATTCTCCAATAAAGTCAGTTAATGTTTTGTTGGGATTGCTTGATTCAAGGAACCACATGGCTGCCTTGATTCCAACTGTATGCCTGATAGATATGTATAGGCTTTCAATGTCTGCTGTGACCATTATCATATTGTCATGTAAAGTCAAGCCATCAATGTGTCCAAGTGCTGCAGTTGTATCCCTTATATATGAGGGCAAAGTGGAGACCAACGGTTTTAAGTAGAAATCAATCATATTACACACCACCTCGCACAGTCCCCCAATTCCTGAAACAATTGGGCGCCCCGGTGGGTCAACTGGATTTTTGTGGACCTTAGGGACAAGATAGAAAGTTGGGATGCGTGGTTTGGTGGAGATTATTGTCTCCATCATTTTCTTAGGGATAATATCATCATAAGCTCTCATGACAATGGTAATCAATTCCCCTTTGAATTGTTCCAATGGATTATATGGCAATCTCTGATAGCAGTTTGTGTCAGATAATAATTTCATAGCCTGTTTTTCATAAAGTGTCTTGGGCCAGATAACAAGGTTGCCACCTTTGTCTGCTGGCTTAAAACAGACATTAGTCCATGTCTGCATTTCTTTAATGGCTAACATGGTTTGTTTTTCAGCCCCATATTTATATGTTCTGCCTAGTTTTTCAATATCGGCAGATACCAATTTGACAAATATATCAGTGCCTGGACATGCATTGAGATTTGGAAAATTCTTAGATTTATTGAATAGATGGGTGGGGAAATTGCTTACCATTGATGAGCTTTCTCCTCAACCAGGGATTCAAGAATTGCCAGTGCCTCCTGTTCTTCTCTGGTATCAAAAATAACTGAATCACTTCTAGATTTCTCATGATATCGTTTAAGTAGCATTTTCCGTGCAAATAAGTGTGTGTCTTTTACGGCCGTAAATGTATCTATGGAGGTACCGGGAGAGAAGGTTAGTCCCTTTTCTAAAACACCAAGTTGGTTATCAGTAAGTATGTGTGATGACAGATTTAATACCTTAGATTGCTCTCCTTTTTTACGACCTTGATTGAATAAATCTTTGGGGTTTCCATTACCTCCAAATCTGGTTTTAACAGTCCTTTGAGTAGTAGTCTCCACCTCTGAGCCCGTGGACACATTGCTGACTTGCGAGGCCAATGATGTACTTGACATGTTACGGGTTAGTGGTCTTTTTTGTCCTGTCCTAAATTGCCATCTGTATACATGTTTAGTCTCATAATCATGGGCATCCCTTTGATATTTCCTCAGTTTGTTATCACTATATCCTTTTCCCATTTAGATAGGTCCCTATCTAGATCTTTGAAAAAGGGTTCCACCACATCATTGGGGAATGTTTGGCTTAATTGCGTCTGAGACCTACTGATTTGTGAATCAATATCCTCAAGTAATTTCCCATTTTTATCATTAATAATCTGCATAAAGCCAAAAGAACATGCGTTAGCAGTCTCTTCCCATTTTTGGGTTAGAGACTCATCATCCAGGGAAAAAGTAGGATATAGCTGTATACGCAAGCCTCTAGGTATAATTTTCAATTTGAGGTAGTTATCTATAGAGGCCTTTGTCCACCATAATCTGGTCTTTTCGTGGACTAAATTTTTATACTTTTTGGAAAGTTCCTTAAAATCAGGGTTGGCATCATTAAAATTGGAGGTAGATCCCTGTTTAAATATATCACAGGCTTTGTTTTGCCAAGACAATTCTCTAGCCTTTAAATCCATAGTGTTAAATCAAGGGTATATGTCTGTTAAGAAACAGAAAAACAAATTATGCACTCAAGTAAAACCCAAATTAACAAAGCACATAACTAAAGCATATGTAACTTAAACCAAGAAGAACCAGTATAAAGTGCTATTATGAAAAATATCAAATTTCATTAACATAATCAAAATGCAGAAAAATATACAAAGTACACAAAATGTACAAATTATAAAAAATAGTAAATATTGAAAACAGGTACTACCAAACCAATATTAAAATAGGGGATGAGACCACAAATGTACCTAACCTACAAATAATGTATATAACGCCCATTAACTAGTGTTATATCAAAGAAACAGCCGCTTGAGTAAATAGTAAATCAGCCTATTATAGCTGCATTAGCAACAGTGTGCCTCAGCAGCTGAAATAAATCATAACAGTGTTGAGGGCACTTGCATAGATGGTGGTCAGTGCTATGTGGTATCTAACCTTCAAACAATGTGTATAACGCCCATATACTAGTGTTATGCCAGAAGACCAGCCATTTGAGTAAATAGAAAGTCAGCCTGTTATAGCTGCATTTACAACAGTGTGCCTCAGCGGCTGAAATAAAGCATAGCGGTATTTAAGGGCACTTACATTGGTGGTGGTCAGTGCTGTGTAGTATCCCCTAGGCGCCCCAACGCGCGTTTCGTCCCTTCGTCAGGAGGCGAACGTAGGGAGGAGGGGTGTGTGTTTTAAATAGGGAAAGACAACCAATGAGAATTTGATTTTCGATTTGTTCATTGTGTTTGATCATGTGTGTCGTTCGGTGGTGTTTAATTGCGCATGTGCCGCTGACGTCAGCCCTCTTTATGGCGTCCTGGGTTACGGCCTTGGGACGTAGGTTAGAATGGGCCGTCTAATAGTCGGCGCATGCGTCCTGCTCCCTGTGCCCGCTCACCAGAACGCCGAAGGCTGCGGCAGCTTCCACATGCATCACACCACAGAGGAAACCGGGGGTATTAGGAACGGGTTTCAGTCGTAGCCATTGGAAAGGACACTTATTAAAGTGACTAGTGCATATACATAAATATGTGAATAGACATCCAATATTATACCTCATGCATTACATATGGTAAAGGCATTTAAGGATGATTATTAAACAATATATAATAATAAATCCATAATGTGTCAAATACTTAAACAAATATAATAATAATAATCCATAATGTCCTACCGGGTACATATATAGACATGAAAAACTAAATTGAACAGACAATTTTGTACTAGATAATAATAAATTTCAGTGTACATATTATAAAAGATGAATGATGTGAGTATATAATATTGAAAAAAAGCGTCCATAGATGTGACATGATTCTAAACCGATTCCATCTCTGAATATACGTTCAGACATTCCAAGACGTCTCACCGGACCCCCACAAACCAGCACGGTTCAAAGACACCACTCCCAAAGGAAAATGTCATGCCCAAAAAGGTAAGTAAACCTATGAAGAAATATATTGATTAAAAACAAAGATACAAAGAAATAATGATCCTTTTACTGTATAGAAAATAAAAAATGAAATGAAGAATGAACCCCCCCCCCACATATCCCACATTAAAAGATACCAAACCCTATAAGAAAGAACTGAACCCAAAATTTTCGTTAAGGCTTATTTCAGCTGCTGAGGCACACTGTTGCTAATGCAGCTATAATAGGCTGATTTACTATTTACTCAAGCGGCTGTTTCTTTGATATAACACTAGTTAATGGACGTTATATACATTATTTGTAGGTTAGGTACATTTGTGGTCTCATCCCCTATTTTAATATTGGTTTGGTAGTACCTGTTTTCAATATTTACTATTTTTTATCATTTGTACATTTTGTGTATTTTGTATATTTTTCTGCATTTTGATTATGTTAATGAAATTTGATATTTTTCATAATAGCACTTTATACTGGTTCTTCTTGGTTTAAGTTACATATGCTTTAGTTATGTGCTTTGTTAATTTGGGTTTTAGTTGAGTCCATAAATAATTGGTCCAATATAATGTGCCATACAATGTAGGACGGTCCCCATAGAGTATAATGAGCCCCACATATCGCTCCATACAGTATAATGAGTCGCATATAAAGCTCCATACAGTATATGATGGGCCCCATATATTGCTCCATACAGAATGGGCTCCATATAATGCTCCATACAGAATAGGCCCCATATGTGCCCTATATGATGCTCCATACCCTATATCAGACCCGGGCAAGGGGCGGCCCGCGGGCCGCATCCGGCCCGCCGGCTGTCAGTGACCGGCCCGCGGAGGCGCTCTGGCAGTCTCAGGGCCCCGGCATCAGCTGGCACAATACTTACCTCTCCGTGCCTCCGCTGCTGCAGCTCCGGGCTCCACCGGGCTTCCTCTCACAGCCGGCCGCTGAATGACGTCATCATTCAGCGGCCGGCTGTGTTAGAGAGCGGGGACGCTGGACAGGTAAGACGTGTCTCTGTGTGTGTCTGTGTCTATGTAGTGCGGTGCTTTGTGTGTGTGTGTGTGTGTGTGTATGTATGTGAGAGAGTGCTTATGTGCTGTCTGTGTGTGATGATGGGCAGGCATTGCTGATAATGGGGAGGCATTGATGATGATGGGAGAAGATGATGATAATGGGCAGGCATTGATGATAATGGGCAGGCATTGATGATGGGGAGAAGATGATGATGGGCAGGCATTGCTGATAATGGGGAGGCATTGATGATGATGGGGAGAAGATGATGATAATGGGCAGGTATTGATGATAATGGGCAGGCATTGATGATGGGGAGAAGATGATGATGATGATGATGGGCAGGCAATGATGATGATGGGGAGAAGATGATGATAATGGGCAGGTATTGATGATAATGGGGAGAAGATGATGATAATGGGCAGGCATTGATGATGGGGAGAAGATGATGATGATGATGGGCAGGCATTGATGATGATGGGGAGAAGATGATGATAATGGGCAGGTATTGATGATAATGGGCAGGCATTGATGATGGGGAGAAGAAAGATGATGGGCAGGCATTGCTGATAATGGGAGGCATTGATGATGATGGGGAGAAGATGATAATGGGCAGGCATTGATGATAATGGGCAGGCATTGATGATGGGGAGAATATGATGATGGGCAGGCATTGCTGATAATAGGGAGGCATTGATGATGATGGGGAGAAGATGATGATAATGGGCAGGTATGTATATATACAGTATACAGTATATATATATATATATTATATATATATATATATATATTATATATATACAGTTATTGGGTAGAACGGAGTTAATTATATTAGTCCGGCCCTCTAAAACCATCCCAATTTCTCATGCGGCCCCCTGGCAAAATTAATTGCCCACCCCTGCCCTATATGATGCCCCATAAATAATGAACCTCATATGATTCTCCAGTATATGATGGGCCCCATGGATGATGCTCCAGTGTCTGATCTGCCCCATTTAGAATGCTCCAGTATATGATGGGCCCCATGGATGCTGCTCCAGTGTCTGATCTGCCCCATTTAGAATGTTCCGGTATTATTTGGGCCCCATGGATGATGCTCCAGTGTCTTATGGGCTAAAATAATGCTCAATATATAATAGGCCACATTTATAATGCTCCATTGTATAATGGTCCCCGTAAATGCTGCTCCAGTGTCTGATCTGCCCCATTTAGAATGCTCCAGTATATGATGGGCCCCATGGATGATGCTCCAGTGTCTTATGGGCCAAAATCATGCTCCATATATAATGGGCCCCATTATTAATGATCCAGTGTATAATGGGCCCTGTAAATGCTGCTCCAGTGTCTGATGTCCCCATTTACAATGCTCCAGTATATGATGGGCCCCATGGATGCTGCTCCAGTGTCTGATCAGCCCCATTTAGAATGCTCCTGTATTATTTGGGCCCCATGGATGATGCTCCAGTGTCTTATGGGCCAAAATCATGCACCAAATATATTGGACCCCATTATTAATGATCCAGTGTGTAATGGGCCCCGTAAATGCTGCTCCAGTGTCTGATGTCCCCCATAAACAATGCTCCAGTATATGTTGGGCCCCATGGATGCTGCTCCAGTGTCTGATCAGCCCCATTTAGAATGCTCCTGTATTATTTGGGCCCCATGGATGATGCTCCAGTGTCTTATGGGCCAAAATCATGCACCAAATATATTGGACCCCATTATTAATGATCCAGTGTGTAATGGGCCCCGTAAATGCTGCTCCAGTGTCTGATGTCCCCCATAAACAATGCTCCAGTATATGATGGGCCTCATGGATGCTGCTCCAGTGTCAGATGTCCCCCATTTACAATGCTCCAGTATATGTTGGGCCCCATGGATGATGCTCCAGTGTCTTATGGGCCAAAATCATGCTCCATATATAATGGGCCCCATTATTAATGATACAGTGTATAATGCTCACCATATATTCCTCCAAACATTACAAAAAATGAAATACCTCTCCTCGCTGTGCACTGCTCTGGACTCCTCAGCGTCGCCATCTTACAGCTCTCTGCACTTGTACTGTTTAGGCAGAGGGAGTACAGACGTGACATCATCGCGCTCTCTAACCTGAATGTCACTGTCAGGAAACGCTGAAGATGTCACAGCGGTGGAGCATGGAGAGTTAAGTATTGCAAGTACTGAGACCCTGAGCAAGCAGGGGGGGCCGACTCATGGGCGACGGTACTGGCACAGGGCCCCTCATAGTACGCCGGTGTGTCTGACGGCGAGTGGGCCCTCCCACCATCAGAGACATATTTTTGTACTATGAGGGGCCCTGTGCCAGTGCTGTCACCCACGAGTCGGCCCCCCACCTGGTCAGGGAACCGGCACTTGCCAGGGTGCATCAGGTGCTGACGCCGGCCCTGGGGGGGGGATTTGTAGGCTTTGTACTCTGTCCATGCTTGCAAGTGCATGTTCACTAAATGTCTAAGCATGCAACTGGTATTCAAATTTCTAAGATTTTTCCCTCGGCTAAAGGTCCTTCCGCACTGCTTACAGATAACCTTTGCCTCATCAATAGGATTTAGGTAAAAAAAATGCCACACTGGACTCTTCCTACTATGGTATAAATTTTCAGTGCTTGCAGGCTGTGCTAATTTGACCATCTGGCCAAGCTGCCCCTGAAACTCTTTTGTTTTTTTAACTCCTTTTTGGGCTGCTACGGGCCTGCCAGATAATCGCTGCTGCAATGTCGATGCCTGCTGCGGTCCTTCTCCCCTTCTGAGCTATTGCCAGTGGCACCCTCTTCACACAATGGATGCCAATCTGGGTCAACAACTGGGTCATCCATCACCTCCTCTTCAATTTCATCTGGGGCACCTGAGTTTCATCAGGCTCACATTCTGGCTCAGTAGACTGCGAGGGAAATGTAGTGCTCTGGGTGAATGTACCAGCAGAATCATCTAGCAGTGGCTGTGCATCAGTGCACTCCATCTGTGATTCATGTTGGACTGGGGAATTCAGGATTTGACTTGATAACCCAGGCATGTTATGTGAAAATAGCTCCATGGAGTAATCTGAAGTGTGGGCTGCCGCATCTTTCACTTTAGGTGGGGGTGAAGCACACAAGGATAGGTGTTGTTCCTGACCAGGAGCCTGCACTGACGACTCAGTCCTTGCATTTTTTGAAACTTCAGAAGAGGAGGCGATAGAGATGGAGGCTGTTTCGGCAATGTAAGCCAAAATCTGTTCCTGATGCTCTGGCTTTAAAAGCAGTTTACCTACTCCCAGTAAAGGAATCCTTACAGGCCTTCTTGAGCCAGAAGACTCTTTATGATAGCACACTACCAGCAGGGCAAGCGAGCTCCTGTATAGTGAAAATATTCTAAATCTCCATATATATTTCAGGAGGCAGACACTGACGCTCTCAGGCTCAGTATGGATTACTGTTATGATTTGGTAGCTGAGGAAAGCAGGCAAAAACGGCAATACACCAGAGAGGTTGGACAAGAGGAAATACATACACAGACAGAAAATAGTATGAGCAAACGTTGGGGCCCAATCTTCCTAGAAAGAAAAGGATAGGAAGGACACTTACTGCAATCAAAAAAAACCTAAAAAATACCAACTCTACTAATTGAAAAAAACACCTGAGATCACATGACCTCTACCACCTAAATTAGTTCTCTGGTGTAACAAAACTAAGCCGCAGCCACTGAAAAAACTGGAAAAGGCAAATGAACAAATAACAGTGCCTCAGATAAACTGAGTGGAGCACAAGCCCCCGGAGGGGACCTGGCTGACCTCCACAGAAGTGCAGGAAAAAATGCAAAAAGCAAGCACAAAAATAAAAGCAGAAAATATCTTATCTGATAGCAGAAAATGCAGGCAAGACTCAGCAAGCTTCCAAGTGAACCAGGAACCAAAGTTGAGACAAGAACAATTGATCACCGGCAACCCTGATGGGAGGGAACCTCCCTTATATAAGACCAGTCAGTAACTCCTGATTGCCAATCTTCACAATCTTCATTAAATGGTTCAATCAGTACTGTTTGTAACAAACAGAGGGAGCTTCTGCTCAGAATTCATTTCTAACACATTCACAACAGATTACACAATAATATAAAAAGATGAAAAAGGGGTACTGTCTCAGCAGATACCAGGTATATAAAGTATAGTGAAAATATTATAAATCTCCGTATATATTTCAGGAGGCATACTCTGACACTCACAGGTTCTGTCTGGATTACACAAGAATATAATAAGAAGAAAAAGGAGTACTGTATCAGCAGATACCAGGTATATATAGTAAAGTCAAAATATTCTAAATCTCAGTATATATTTCAGGAGGCAGCCACTGACACTCTCAGGCTCAGTATGTATTGCACAATAATATAAAAAGCTGAAAAAGGGTACTGTTTCACCAGATACAAGGTATATATAGTATAGTGAAAATATTCTAAATCACCGTATATATTTCAGGAGGCAGACTCTGACGCTCACAGGCTGAGTCTGGATTACACAAGAATATAATAGGAAGAAAAAGGGGTACTTTATCAGTAGATACCAGGTATATATAGTATAGTCAAAATATTCTAAATCTCCGTATATATTTCAGGAGGCAGACTCTGACGCTCTCAGGCTCAGTCTGTATTACACAAGAATACAATAAGAAGAAAAAGGGGTAGTGTATCAGCAGATACCAGGTATATACTGTATAGTATATTCAAAATATTCTAAATCTCAGTATATATTTCAGGAGGCAGACACTGACGCTCACAGGCTCAGTCTGGATTACACAAGAATATAATAAGAAGAAAATGGGGTACTGTATCAGCAGATACCAGGTTTATATAGTATATTCAAAATATTCTAAATCTCAGAATATATTTTTCAGGAGCTAGACACTGACGCTCTCAGGCTCAGTATGTATTACACAATAATATAAAAAGGGTACTGTTTCACCAGATACAAGGTATATATAGTATAATGAAAATATTATAAATCTCTGTATATATATATATATATATATAATATATATATATATATCAGGAGGCAGACAAAGACGCTCACAGGCTCAGTATGGATTAGACAAGAATATAAAAAGCAGATCAGCAAGAAATAATCACACATGTGGGTCAATGTTCCAGGTGTCAATGATGCACTTAGAGTGGTGGGTGGAGGAGGACTTTCTGGCAAAAAGGGTACTGTATCACAAGCGTACAGCTGTAAACAGTCTAGGGGTCATTGTAAAACTCTATATATTTCCGGAGTAACAGACAGACTCTCACAGGCTCAGTATGGATCACACCAGAATATAATTAGAAGAAAAAGGGTTACTGTATCAGCAGATACCAGGGATATATAGTATAGTGAAAATATTCCAAATCTCCGTATATATTAAAGGAGACAGACAATGACGCTCACAGGCTCAGTATGGATTACACAAGAATATAAAAAGAAGAAAAAGGAGAACTGTATCAGCAGATACCAGGTATATATAGTCTAGGTAAAATATTGGAAATCGCCGTATATATTTCAGGAGTCAGACAATGACGCTCACAGGCTCAGTATGGATTACACAAGAATATAAAAAGATCCGCAAGAAATAATCACACATGTAGGCCAATGTTCCAGGTGTCAATGATGCACTTATGGTTGGGGGGGATGAATTTCTGCAAAAAAGGGTACTGTATCCCAAGCGTACAGATGTATACAGTCTAGAGGTTATTGTAAATCTCTGTATTTATTTCTGGAGTAACAGACAGACGCTCACAGGCTCTGTATGGATTAGACCAGAATATAAAAACTAGAAAAAGGGTAATGTATTACAAGCAGACAGCTGTATACAGGGTTGGGGAAATTGTAAATCTCCGTATATTTTGCCAGAGTCAGATACTGGCTCTCACAGGATCAGTATTGATCACACCAGAATATAAAAACTAGAAAAAGGGTAATGTATTACAAGCGGACAGCTGTATACAGGGTTGGGGAAATTGTAAATCTCTGTATATTTTGCCAGAGTCAGACACTGGCTCTACAGGCTCATATTGATCACACCAGAATATAAAAACTAGAAAAAGGGTAATGTGTTACAAGCGGACAGCTGTATAGAGGGTTGGGGAAATTGTAAATCTCCATATATTTTGCCAGAATCAGACACTGCTCTCACAGGCTAGTATTGATCACACCAGAATATAAAAACTAGAAAAAGGGTAATGTATTACAAGTGGACAGCTGTTATACAGGGTTGGGGAAATTGTAAATCTCTGTATATTTTGCCAGAGTCAGACACTGGCTATCGCAGGCTCAATATTGATCACACCAGAATATAAAAACTAGAAAAAGGGTAATGTATTGTCAAGGTAAAATATAATTTTCTATCTTATATTTTATACATATGTGTTTTGCTATTTGTATACCTTTATAAAAATATGTTTATATGTACTTTGTTACTTTGATATGTCAAGATAAACACAAAGTTTTCCTTGAATATGTATTATTCAGATTGAAACTTATTCTAAGATGACGTCAGTACCAGCTAGTCTGTCTCCAAGAAATTCACTGATGACTGCCCCCACCTTTGGGGAACTGAGGATTGCACCAGCAAGTCTGCCTGGATACAAGACCTATGGAATGTGAACCAATAGAGATGGCCAGATGCTGGATATGTCCATATATGGACATATATAGCTTACCTCCCCGCCCCCATCCACCCTTTACTCCACCCTGACATCCTGTGTAGATAATCCCGTGCTTGCAGAAATAAAGATCAGTACTTTTGCTGAGATTGGTGCCTGCATACAGCCCTCTAAGCATGCTCTGAAGTTTGAACCAGCCTATTGTCTGACTCATTCTTTAAACGGTTAACCCATGCTTATAATCTAATCTGGAGTGACTGGAGGACGAGTGTTTGTCGTTTCGACCCCGACAATTGGCGCCTAGCAACGTGGGGCAGTGGATCGCCGCCCGTCCGGACCCGTCCTGAGGACTTTGCGGTGGTGCCCGCGGTGACTGAGTGCGAGGACTGCAGCCTCCATTGAACACGGTAAGTTGGGATCATATACTTTATATGCGTCCCACTTGCCTGTGTGTCAGTCATTGTTGACGTTGCTATATTGTTGATTTGGGTCTGGGTGGGTGACCGGTTGAGTGGTGAGACCGAAGGCGATCCCACACCACGCTCCGAACCAGCAAGTGAGACCAAGTGACGTCGCATGTTTGCGTGTACTCGTGTCAGCACCACTTCCTCTTACAAATGGACAGCTGTATAGAGGGTTGGGGAAATTGTAAATCTCCGTATATTTTGCTAGAGTCAGACGCTGGCTCTCACAGGCTCAGTATTGATCACACCAGAATATAAAAACTAGAAAAAGGGTAATGGATTACAAGCGGACAGCTGGCTGTATACAAGGTTGGGGAAATAGAAAATCTCCGTATATTTTGCCAGAGTCAGACACTGGCTCTCACAGGCTCAGTATTGATCACACCAGAATATAAAAAGTTGGGGGGTGGACAGCCCAGATAGGGAGGTGGCAAAAATGGCATCTGTTGAGTTGTATAATGGACGTAAAGCAGCTGCAAATGGAGGAATTCGAGAAGTCCGAGGAAGAGGAGGACAAAGCGAGCCATTTTGATGGCAACCCATATGTCATCAGGGGAAGGTGGGACAAAATCCTTTGCAACCCATGCATGGTTCATTTTAATGAAGGTTAGATCATCAACATTTTGCGTCGACAGACGGGTCCTTCAGGATCAGGATTGATCCAGCAGCACTGAAGACCTCTTTCTGATAGCACACTACCAGCAGGGCAAGTGAGCTCCTGTAAAGCATATTGTGCCAATTCAGGCCAGGTGTCCAGTTTACAGGCCCAGTAGTCAAAGGGGAATGACCGATGAGGGAGAACATCGATAGGGAGGAGAAGTAATTATTAACCATATTTGACAACTGCTGTCTCCTGTCTGTTGCTATAGATTCACTATTACCAGGCGTGTGAGCTGGCCTGGAAAAATCAGTCCACAACATGGTCATGAAACCCCTGTCTCCAATGCCACTACGGCTGTGTGCACCACGAACACCTCTTCCATTTGGCCCAGTACGGCTCATGGTAGAACCTGCACCGCTGCTGTTTGCTAGGAATGCCTCTAACAAACAGTTTAGCAGAGTTGCTTGTTTGTTCGCCAATATTAGCTCTAGGTTCTCCTGTGGCATGATGTTTTGTAATTTTCATTTATAGCGTGGATCGAGGATGCTGGCCAACCAGTAGTCATCATCCTGCATAATTTTGGCAATGCGGGGGTCCCTATTTAGGATCCGCATCGCATAATCACGCATGTGGGCCAATGTTCCAGGTGTCAGTGATGCACTGCCAGTGGTGGGTGGAGGAGCACTTTCTGCCAAAGCCACATCCCTCCAGTCACGCACAAACCCTGGCCCTGAGCGTAGCAAGCCAACATTTTCTCTTGCCCCCTGAGAAGCATCCTCCTCCCCAAAATAATCATCCCCCTCCTCCTCCTCCTCCTCTTCCTCTTCTTCCTCCATCTCATCCAGGACAGTTCCCTGAGCAGACAATGGCTGAATGTCATCAAGGCTTTCCTCTTCCTCCTCTGCTGCAGATGCCTGATCCTTAATGTGCGTCAAAGTTTGCATGAGCAGACTCATAAGTGGGATGCTCATGCTTATGATGGCGTCATCTGCTCTTACCAGCCGTGTGCATTCCTCAAAACACTGAAGGACTTTACAGAGGTTTTTCAGCTTTGACCACTGCACACACGACAACTTCATGTCTGCCCTCAAACTGCGTGCCCATGTATGCTCCCATAAATGCATTACAGCCAGCCTCTGTTCGCACAGCCTCTCAACCATGGGCATGGTGGAGTTCCACCTTGTTGTAACGTCTATGATTAGGCGGTGCTTGGGGAGGTGGAGCGATCGCTGCAGCCTCTGCATATGACTGGAGTCTACGGGAGAGTGACGGATGCGCGAGCACAGTCTTCGCACTTTATGGAGCGGGGCTGTTAACTCCGGATAATTATTTAAGAAACACTGCACCACCTGGTTCAAGGTGTGAGCCAGGCAAGTTATGTGTCTGAGCTTTGCCAGGGCTATGGCCGCCACAAAATTACGGCCATTATCACTGACTACCTTGCTTGGCTCAAGATGTATACTGCCCAGTCATGACTCAGTTTCTCGCTGCAAGTAGTTGGCCAGTACCTCTGCGGTGTGTCTGTTGTCGCCCAAAGACATCATTTTTAAAACAGCCTGCTGACGCTTACCACTAGCTGCTCGATAGTGGGACACCTCACGTGCAACACTGGCAGTTGCGGATGGAGTGCTCGTGCGACTGTACTCTGTTGAAGTGCTTTCGCTTCTGGAGGAGGAGGGTCGAATGCCTACAGCCAACTGTTGCCTATACCATGGGCTACAAGAAAAAAAGGTAGCACACTGTAGCGCTATAGCTTGCAAACACGAAATATGAAAAATATGAAAAATGAATTGCATCATTACCTTAGAAATATGAAAAATTGAGAAGTCTTAGCGCATAAGATGGCCAAATTATGCGAGCCTGATAGCCACGTCAAGGCTCCTCTCGTATATCAGGTCCTAACTAATGCCTATCCTCGCTTTAGAAAAGTCTGTCTGCATGGGAACATATGAGTCCTCTCTTCAGACTAAAATCTACATCTCTGTGGAGGGGTGATGAACCTGTTGTAATTAAAAAGCCTGTGACCACCAGGTGGAGTGCTCAGGTAGAAGGTAAATGAATACATATCAAAAAACTGACCGGCACATCCAAACATAGATTCAGTGTGAACAGGTGCTAAACCTAGAGTCACCAACTCATATACATACAAGAAAAAAAGGTAGCACACTGTAGCGCTATAGCTTGCAAACACGAAATATGAAAAATATGAAAAATGAATTGCATCATTACCTTAGAAATATGAAAAATTGAGAAGTCTTAGCACATAAGATGGCCAAATTATGCGAGCCTGATAGCCACGTCAAGGCTCCTCTCGTATATCACGTCCTAACTAATGCCTATCCTCGCTTTAGAAAAATCTGTCTGCATGGGAACATATGAGTCCTCTCTTCAGACTAAAATCTACATCTCTGTGGAGGGGTGATTAACCTGTTGTAATTAAAAAGCCTGTGACCACCAGGTGGAGTGCTCAGGTAGAAGGTAAATGAATACATATCAAAAAACTGACCGGCACATCCAAACATAGATTCAGTGTGAACAGGTGCTAAACCTAGAGTCAACAACTCATATACATACAAGAAAAAAAGGTAGCACACTGTAGCGCTATAGCTTGCAAACACGAAATATGAAAAATATGAAAAATGAATTGCATCATTACCTTAGAAATATGAAAAATTGAGAAGTCTTAGCACATAAGATGGCCAAATTATGCGAGCCTGATAGCCACGTCAAGGCTCCTCTCGTATATCACGTCCTAACTAATGCCTATCCTCGCTTTAGAAAAATCTGTCTGCATGGGAACATATGAGTCCTCTCTTCAGACTAAAATCTACATCTCTGTGGAGGGGTGATTAACCTGTTGTAATTAAAAAGCCTGTGACCACCAGGTGGAGTGCTCAGGTAGAAGGTAAATGAATACATATCAAAAAACTGACCGGCACATCCAAACATAGATTCAGTGTGAACAGGTGCTAAACCTAGAGTCAACAACTCATATACATACAAGAAAAAAAGGTAGCACACTGTAGCGCTATAGCTTGCAAACACGAAATATGAAAAATATGAAAAATGAATTGCATCATTACCTTAGAAATATGAAAAATTGAGAAGTCTTAGCGCATAAGATGGCCAAATTATGCGAGCCTGATAGCCACGTCAAGGCTCCTCTCGTATATCAGGTCCTAACTAATGCCTATCCTCGCTTTAGAAAAGTCTGTCTGCATGGGAACATATGAGTCCTCTCTTCAGACTAAAATCTACATCTCTGTGGAGGGGTGATGAACCTGTTGTAATTAAAAAGCCTGTGACCACCAGGTGGAGTGCTCAGGTAGAAGGTAAATGAATACATATCAAAAAACTGACCGGCACATCCAAACATAGATTCAGTGTGAACAGGTGCTAAACCTAGAGTCACCAACTCATAACATACAAGAAAAAAAGGTAGCACACTGTAGCGCTATAGCTTGCAAACACGAAATATGAAAAATATGAAAAATGAATTGCATCATTACCTTAGAAATATGAAAAATTGAGAAGTCTTAGCGCATAAGATGGCCAAATTATGCGAGCCTGATAGCCACGTCAAGGCTCCTCTCGTATATCAGGTCCTAACTAATGCCTATCCTCGCTTTAGAAAAGTCTGTCTGCATGGGAACATATGAGTCCTCTCTTCAGACTAAAATCTACATCTCTGTGGAGGGGTGATGAACCTGTTGTAATTAAAAAGCCTGTGACCACCAGGTGGAGTGCTCAGGTAGAAGGTAAATGAATACATATCAAAAAACTGACCGGCACATCCAAACATAGATTCAGTGTGAACAGGTGCTAAACCTAGAGTCACCAACTCATATACATACAAGAAAAAAAGGTAGCACACTGTAGCGCTATAGCTTGCAAACACGAAATATGAAAAATATGAAAAATGAATTGCATCATTACCTTAGAAATATGAAAAATTGAGAAGTCTTAGCACATAAGATGGCCAAATTATGCGAGCCTGATAGCACGTCAAGGCTCCTCTCGTATATCAGGTCCTAACTAATGCCTATCCTCGCTTTAGAAAAGTCTGTCTGCATGGGAACATATGAGTGCTCTCTTCAGACTAAAATCTACATCTCTGTGGAGGGGTGATGAACCTGTTGTAATTAAAAAGCCTGTGACCACCAGGTGGAGTGCTCAGGTAGAAGGTAAATGAATACATATCAAAAAACTGACCGGCACATCCAAACATAGATTCAGTGTGAACAGGTGCTAAACCTAGAGTCACCAACTCATATACATACAAGAAAAAAAGGTAGCACACTGTAGCGCTATAGCTTTCAAACACGAAATATGAAAAATATGAAAAATGAATTGCATCATTACCTTAGAAATATGAAAAATTGAGAAGTCTTAGCGCATAAGATGGCCAAATTATGCGAGCCTGATAGCCACGTCAAGGCTCCTCTCGTATATCAGGTCCTAACTAATGCCTATCCTCGCTTTAGAAAAGTCTGTCTGCATGGAACATATGAGTCCTCTCTTCAGACTAAAATCTACATCTCTGTGGAGGGGTGATAACCCTGTTGTAATTAAAAAGCCTGTGACCACCAGGTGGAGTGCTCAGGTAGAAGGTAAATGAATACATATCAAAAAACTGACCGGCACATCCAAACATAGATTCAGTGTGAACAGGTGCTAAACCTAGAGTCACCAACTCATATACATACAAGAAAAAAAGGTAGCACACTGTAGCGCTATAGCTTGCAAACACGAAATATGAAAAATATGAAAAATGAATGCATCATTACCTTAGAAATATGAAAAATTGAGAAGTCTTAGCGCATAAGATGGCCAAATTATGCGAGCCTGATAGCCACGTCAAGGCTCCTCTCGTATATCAGGTCCTAACTAATGCCTATCCTCGCTTTAGAAAAGTCTGTCTGCATGGGAACATATGAGTCCTCTCTTCAGACTAAAATCTACATCTCTGTGGAGGGGTGATGAACCTGTTATAATTAAAAAGCCTGTGACCACCAGGTGGAGTGCTCAGGTAGAAGGTAAATGAATACATATCAAAAAACTGACCGGCACATCCAAACATAGATTCAGTGTGAACAGGTGCTAAACCTAGAGTCACCAACTCATATACATACAAGAAAAAAAGGTAGCACACTGTAGCGCTATAGCTTGCAAACACAAAATATGAAAAATATGAAAAATTAATTGCATCATTACCTTAGAAATATGAAAAATTGAGAAGTCTTAGCGCATAAGATGGCCAAATTATGCGAGCCTGATAGCCACGTCAAGGCTCCTCTCGTATATCAGGTCCTAACTAATGCCTACCCTCGCTTTAGAAAAGTCTGTCTGCATGGGAACATATGAGTCCTCTCTTCAGACTAAAATCTACATCTCTGTGGAGGGGTGATGAACCTGTTGTAATTAAAAAGCCTGTGACCACCAGGTGGAGTGCTCAGGTAGAAGGTAAATGAATACATATCAAAAAACTGACCGGCACATCCAAACATAGATTCAGTGTGAACAGGTGCTAAACCTAGAGTCACCAACTCATATACATACAAGAAAAAAAGGTAGCACACTGTAGCGCTATAGCTTGCAAACACGAAATATGAAAAATATGAAAAATGAATTGCATCATTACCTTAGAAATATGAAAAATTGAGAAGTCTTAGCGCATAAGATGGCCAAATTATGCGAGCCTGATAGCCACGTCAAGGCTCCTCTCGTATATCAGGTCCTAACTAATGCCTATCCTCGCTTTAGAAAAGTCTGTCTGCATGGGAACATATGAGTCCTCTCTTCAGACTAAAATCTACATCTCTGTGGAGGGGTGATGAACCTGTTGTAATTAAAAAGCCTGTGACCACCAGGTGGAGTGCTCAGGTAGAAGGTAAATGAATACATATCAAAAAACTGACCGGCACATCCAAACATAGATTCAGTGTGAACAGGTGCTAAACCTAGAGTCACCAACTCATATACATACAAGAAAAAAAGGTAGCACACTGTAGCGCTATAGCTTGCAAACACGAAATATGAAAAATATGAAAAATGAATTGCATCATTACCTTAGAAATATGAAAAATTGAGAAGTCTTAGCGCATAAGATGGCCAAATTATGCGAGCCTGATAGCCACGTCAAGGCTCCTCTCGTATATCAGGTCCTAACTAATGCCTATCCTCGCTTTAGAAAAGTCTGTCTGCATGGGAACATATGAGTCTCTCTCTTCAGACTAAAATCTACATCTCTGTGGAGGGGTGATGAACCTGTTGTAATTAAAAAGCCTGTGACCACCAGGTGGAGTGCTCAGGTAGAAGGTAAATGAATACATATCAAAAAACTGACCGGCACATCCAAACATAGATTCAGTGTGAACAGGTGCTAAACCTAGAGTCACCAACTCATATACATACAAGAAAAAAAGGTAGCACACTGTAGCGCTATAGCTTGCAAACACGAAATATGAAAAATATGAAAAATGAATTGCATCATTACCTTAGAAATATGAAAAATTGAGAAGTCTTAGCGCATAAGATGGCCAAATTATGCGAGCCTGATAGCCACGTCAAGGCTCCTCTCGTATATCAGGTCCTAACTAATGCCTATCCTCGCTTTAGAAAAGTCTGTCTGCATGGGAACATATGAGTCCTCTCTTCAGACTAAAATCTACATCTCTGTGGAGGGGTGATGAACCTGTTGTAATTAAAAAGCCTGTGACCACCAGGTGGAGTGCTCAGGTAGAAGGTAAATGAATACATATCAAAAAACTGACCGGCACATCCAAACATAGATTCAGTGTGAACAGGTGCTAAACCTAGAGTCACCAACTCATATACATACAAGAAAAAAAGGTAGCACACTGTAGCACTATAGCTTGCAAACACGAAATATGAAAAATATGAAAAATGAATTGCATCATTACCTTAGAAATATGAAAAATTGAGAAGTCTTAGCGCATAAGATGGCCAAATTATGCGAGCCTGATAGCCACGTCAAGGCTCCTCTCGTATATCAGGTCCTAACTAATGCCTATCCTCGCTTTAGAAAAGTCTGTCTGCATGGGAACATATGAGTCCTCTCTTCAGACTAAAATCTACATCTCTGTGGAGGGGTGATGAACCTGTTGTAATTAAAAAGCCTGTGACCACCAGGTGGAGTGCTCAGGTAGAAGGTAAATGAATACATAAAAAAACTGACCGGCACATCCAAACATAGATTCAGTGTGAACAGGTGCTAAACCTAGAGTCACCAACTCATATACATACAAGAAAAAAAGGTAGCACACTGTAGCGCTATAGCTTGCTGTGATGAGTGCTGTGCTGGAATTGCTGTCCTCATCTTTTTTTTTGTACTGCTGAAAGCCCACCAAGCAAAGCCCCCTCCTTCTCTCTGCAGCTCTCATACTTCTCACCAACCCCCAGCCTGCACTCAGGCAGTGTAATGTGAGCTGCCAGTGCTGGAAGTTTTCCCGCTTCACCGCAGGGGTCCCCCATTGTCAGCACATGTGCTGCTCCTACACTAGCAGCCATTTTGGAGACTGCATTCTGTTTTGGTTAATAACACGGTGGGAGCGTCCGCTAGAAACACAAAAGTACTGTTGTGAAACATGCGCCTGACAGGCAACGGTCCCGTGGTACTGGTAAACCCGTAACTCCAACAGAACCCGAGAAATGGAATTCTCGGATGCCCTATAAACTAGCCCACCCGCGTGTGGGCTCATTTGAACCGTCATTTCAAAGTAAGATCATTGATAGGTCTGCCATTCTTCTGCGAGGTTCTCAGGATGAGTTATGCTCCTGATAATCTTTCAGAACTCCAACCATACCTTTCAGCAAGAGGAGGACCCTGGTAACTCCACCCCGTTTATGATGTCACGGCCACAGGTCTATAAGGTAGGGGCCAGGTATTCTGGCTCAGATCTGCCCTGGACACCAGACTTATAGCAGCTCTGTGATGCATTGTGATGTCTCCCCTCCCCCGACCGCATGGCTTGCCTACTATGATCTAAGAACTGTAAGTTGATCTTCCTTATGTTAACCCCTTTTATTTTCTAATTGTCTTGTACATAACTATATTGCCTCAGCTTGTTACATCTTTTTATATTGTATAAGCACTGCCTGTCTTTTTAGGAATAAACCTATAAATTTATTAGTTTGTTTCTCCTGCTCTATAAACGAATTTGCACGTGCCTGAAGCACTACGCTACTGTTTTGGGGTTGCTACGGACCCTCTTGATAACTTGTTCATCAAAAGCCGTAGCTGGTGGCAGCTAAAAGGAAGGGGTGTAAAGTGTTAATCTATTGGGTGACACTGGCAGTGACGGAGCGGGGTTTATAAGGGTACTGCCTGGCTGCAGCCAGGAGTAATTATAATTCCCTCACGGCGGCGTGCCCAATAGCCAGCACACATCCAAGTGACCCGTCTGGCGACCAATTATCCTAGGTGCAGTTCCCTGACTGACCTGAGGGTAAGGGGGGCGCCAGAGAGCTGCAAGTTCCTAAGTGGAAGTGGGATAATTAAAAGTCCCTGCAGTTTACCGGGTCGGACGGCAGCAGCCGTCGTGTGTGTGCGCGTTTTCGTCACATTTGCGGCACGGAGGGATCACAGGCCGTGATACCCCGGGCTACCGTGTGGCGGACCGTGTGCCCGTTCATCACATATTGGTGGCAGAGTGGTGGGATTATAGAGCATTAGTGATCTGGTTTGAGCAATCATTCCATTCACTAAAAAACTTGCACGGTTCTTCAGCGACCCTGCAACTAAAGTTTTGGAGAACAGACTCAGTGTTTATTAGTCCTGAGACAATTGTGTGTACTTGCGGTTACCCCTCCCTTCTCTTTGTTTTTCTATCCTATCTTTTATTTGGCAACCATGGCTACGAGGGGATTCGACTGGTATAATCAGAGTAGCAGGGAAACTCTTCTAGCCATATGCGAGTGGAGGCAGATTGTCCCCATGGACCAAACCAAGGCCGCAGTGATCCAGGCCCTGATGGCACGGGACCACGCTCAGAGCGAGGAGGGCGCAGGAGCCGGCCCAAGCCAAGGTGGTGCCGCAGGAGCAGAGGCCCAACCCCTGACTGCTTACACCCAGGGCGGGATGGACCCTTACCTGCAGGTGGCCCTGGAGGGACTCTCCACTGACGACCATGAAGAACGCCTGAAGCTGATCCAGAAAGCTCAAGAGAGAGCCGACCAGCGAGAGGCCAACCAGCGAGAGGCCGAGAGAGCCCAGCAAGAGGCCGAGAGGGCCGAGCGGGAGGCTGAGAGAGCCGAGCGGGAAGCTGAGAGAGCCGAGCGGGAAGCTCAGAGAGCCCATGAACTGGAGCTGCTCAGACAAGGGGCAATGCCCTCCACAGCCCAGAGCAGTGTGCCCAGCAGCGCTCAGAGTCCCAAGCCCCGGCCGGAGCACTTTCCCGTGATGGAAAAGGACGGAGACTTGGACACTTTTCTGCGGGCCTTTGAGAAAGTCTGCAGACAGTACCGCTGCCTGACAACCAATGGGCCAGGTACTTGACTCCCGGTCTAAAGGGCAAATCTCTGGAGGCGTTTGCTTCACTCACGCCGGATCAAGATGACAACTATCAGGCCATCAAGCAGGCCCTGATCGCCAAGTACCAGCTAACCCCTGAGGTATACCGAAAGAAGTTCCGGAACCTCCAACGTGGCCCACACGACAGTTATAGCGATGTGGTGCAAGGACTCAGGAACCACTTTGACCAGTGGATCCAGGGACTGTCAGTTGACACCTTTGAGAACCTGAGGGAACTGATGATCAAAGACCAGTTCCTGCATCTGTGCCCAGCTGAGGTCCGACAGTTCATCCTGGACCGAGAACCGGAGGACGCGGTCAGAACAGCACGGATCGCCGACAGCTATGAGGCCAACCGGAAAACCGAGGTGCGGAAGCCCGTCACCACCCGCTGGGGAGGGGGTAAGCCTGCAACCAACCCCAGTGCCCCTGCCAGCCGTCCCTCTGGAGGCACTATCCCCTTTGCCAGCGACAGGCCTACATCAGACCCCCGCCAGTGTTTCTCCTGTAAAAGGACTGGACACATCAGCGCCACCTGTCCGGAGAGGCAGAAGAACCCCCCAGCCAAGGCCTCCGGGCCCAACGCCTATGTTCTTTTGGTGGGTGGTGTGGTGGGGAGGGTTGATGACAACGTGCAGCCCGTCCGCGTGGGGGCCCGTCTTGCTACCGGCCTCAAGGACACCAGGGCTGAACGAACCCTCATCCGACCCAAACTGGCGACCCCTGAAGAGTTGATTCCGGGGAAAACCTTAACTGTCACAGGGATTGGGGGCGTCCACTACCCCTTGCCGATAGCCCGAGTTTTCATTGACTGGGGTGCCGGGAGCGGGGTGAAGGAAGTGGGGGTGTTCGAAAACCTGCCCACTGATGTTTTATTGGGGACTGATCTGGGGAGGATGGTGGCGTACTATGTCCCTGACACCCCTTCCCAATCTGATGATAAGGTTAACGTTAACCATGATGTTGATGTTGATGATGATGGGAAACTGATTGTGTTACCTGCTAATGCTTTGCGAAGTGATGATGCAACTGATAACCTTTCTTTCCCTAGGAATGATGTTGATAGTGATGTATCTGTGCCATCTGAATCTGTTAACCCTTTCTCTGAAGTGGTAGATGTGTCCACAGGTACAGGAGCGTTCAGTCCCGTCGCTCTGCGGAGTGAGACGGCTGAGGAACCCCTAGCAGGAGCAAGCGACAGTGCTCAAGGAAATGGGGAGGTGCATGGGAACCGGGAGGAAGGTGACGCCATGACACTGACCAGTGCCACCGAGGAAGGTAACTGGCCCATAAGTAGCACTGCTCCTGAAGTGTTGGGGGTGGATGGGGAGGTAGAGCCCATAGCAGCGCAGGCTGATGGGTCTATAGAAATCCCCGGGGAGACTGCATATGTAGCTGCTGTCACCCGCAGTCAGAGTGCCCGGATCGCAGGTAGCGTCCTGCCATCTGGACCCTCCTCCGCTACAGGAGAGACTGAACCAGAGTTGGACCCAGAGCCGGTCCCAGAGGGTCCCAGTGAGGAAGGAACCCTGACGTCACTTCTGGCTGCCTCCAGCCAGGAGTTCCAGGCCGCTCTGCACTCAGATGCGAGCCTGGAGAACTTGAAGCACCTCGCCGAGACGCCCACCTCCGTGACTGATAAGGAGAGGGTGTTCTGGGAACGAGGAAGGTTGTACCGGGAGACAGTACCCGGAGATTCCCAAAAGGAGTGGTTGAGGGAAAAACAGCTGGTCGTCCCGCACCAGTTCCAAGGTGAGTTGTTGAGGATTGCCCATGAGATTCCACTTGCTGGACACTAGGGGTCAGCAAAACTAAGGCACGGCTGTCTCAACACTTCTATTGGCCCAAGATGGGGACAGATGTGACTAACTACTGCCGCTCCTGTATCACCTGTCAAAGAGTGGGGAAGGCGGGGCCTGCTCTTAAGGCTCCCCTGATCCCGTTGCCAGTGATAGAGGAGCCTTCCCAGAGGATCGCGGTGGACATTGTGGGCCCGCTGGCCGTCCCCAGCAGCTCTGGAAAGCAATACATCCTTACTGTGGTAGACTACGCTACCCGGTACCCGGAGGCAGTAGCTCTGTCCTCAACTAGGGCAGATAAGGTGGCGGATGCACTGGTGACCATCTTTTCACGGGTAGGATTTCCCAGGGAGATGCTTACCGATCAAGGGACCCAATTTATGTCTCGCCTAATGAAGGCTCTCTGCAGCAAAATGCAGGTGACGCGTATGGTATCGAGTGCGTATCACCCACCCATATGGTATCGAGTGCGTATCAATGGTTTGTGTGAGCGCTTTAACGGTACCCTCAAACAGATGCTCCGCATGCTGGTTGAGACCCAGGGACGCGATTGGGAGCGGTACCTCCCACACCTGCTGTTTGCCTACAGAGAAGTCCCGCAGGCCTCGACGGGGTTCTCCCCCTTTGAGCTCCTGTATGGCAGGTGAGTCCGGGGACCCCTTGGGTTAATAAGAGAATCCTGGGAAGATGAGCCAAACCCCACGGAAGTGTCCATCGTGGATTATGTCATGTGCTTCCGCGACAAGATGCAGACCTTGACGCAGTTGGTGCATGACAACATGACGCAGGCTCAGGCTGACCAGAAGCACTGGTACGACCAGAACGCCCGGGAGCGGACCTACCAGGTGGGTCAAAAGGTGTGGGTGCTGGTCCCCGTACCAAAGGATAAGCTTCAGGCAGCCTGGGAAGGCCCGTACGTCGTGCACCAACGGCTCAACCCAGTCACCTACATGGTCACGCTTGACCACACGGGGTAGGCGCAAGGCCTTTCACGTCAATATGATGAAGGCCCATCACGAACGTGAAGCCTGCTTCCTACCGGTCTGCAATCTGCCCGAGGACGGAGAAGAGGATCCCCTCCTAGACATGCTGGCCCAAGCTAATGCCAATGGGTCCATTGAGGACGTGGAGGTAAATGCCTCGCTAACCGTCTCCCAGCGGTTGCAGTTGCTGACCACTCTGGAACCCTTCCGGGCCGAGTTCACGAACCGAACCGGAAGGACCGAGTTGGCAGTCCACGAGGTGGACACCGGGGATTATGCCCCATTACGGCGGACACCTTATCGGATCTCTGAGGAAGTGCAGCAGATTATGCGCCAGGAGATCCAGAAGATGTTGCAGCTGGGGGTGATCCGGCCGTCCAAAAGCGTGTGGGCCTCACGTGTAGTTCTCGTGCCCAAAAGGGATCGGACCACCCGGTTCTGAATGGACTACAGGGGGCTCAACGCCATCACTACCTCTGATGCTCACCCAATGCCACGCATCGAGGATCTGCTGGAGCGGTTGGCGAATGCCAAGTACATATCCATCATGGATTTAAGCCGGGGATACTGGCAGATTCCCCTGAGCCCTGCGGCGCAGGAGAAATCCGCCTTTATCACCCCTTTTGGACTGTACGAGTCCACGGTCATGCCTTTCGGCATGGAGAATGCCCCTGCCACTTTTCAGCGGATGGTCAACCACCTGCTTCAGGGACTGGAGGAGTACGCTGTGGCGTACCTGGACGACATTGCCGTCTTCAGTTCCACCTGGGAGGAACACCTTCAGCATCTCCAGGAGGTGCTCAAGCGTATTCACCAGGCAGGTCTGACCATCAAGCCGGGAAAATGCCAGATGGGGATGAGGGAGGTCCACTACCTGGGGCACCGGGTAGGTGGGGGTTCCATGAGTCCAGAGCCCGAGAAAGTGGACGCGATCGTGTCCTGGCCCACCCCCAGGACCAAAAAGCAGGTGAAGTCCTTCCTGGGCACTGCAGGGTACTATAGGCGTTTCGTACCGAACTATAGCGCCATTGCAAAACCCTTGACGGACCTCACCAAGGGCGGTCTACCCCAAACAGTCAGCTGGACAGATGGCTGTGAGGCGGCATTCCGAGATTTGAAAACAGCCCTGTGCAGCTCTCCAGTGTTGAGAGCCGTCGACAGCAGTCGGCCCTTCCTGGTACAGAATGACGCCAGCGAATTTGGCCTCGGTGCTGTACTCAGCCAGGTTGATTCGGGGAACCATTAGCACCCCGTGTTGTACCTGAGCCGGAAACTTCTGCCAAGGGAAGTGGCATACTCCACCATCGAGAAGGAGTGCCTGGCCATGGTCTGAGCACTGCAACGTTTGCAGCCCTACCTGTACGGGCGCACCTTCAAGGTGGTCACCGACCACAACCCTCTGAGCTGGCTGCACACAGTGTCCGGAACCAATGGTAGGTTGCTACGCTGGAGCCTTGCCCTGCAGCAGTATGATTTTGCCGTACAACACAAGAAAGGCAGTGATCATGGGAATGCTGATGGGTTATCACAACGTGGCGAACCCGCTGAGGTGCGCATGTCGGATTACCGACAGGTCATGCCTCCGTAGCGCCCTCTAAGGGGGGGAGGTGTGATGAGTGCTGTTCTGGAATTGCTGTCCTCATCTTTTTTTTTGTACTGCTGAAAGCCCACCAAGCAAAGCCCCCTCCTTCTCTCTGCAGCTCTCATACTTCTCACCAACGCCCAGCCTGCACTCAGGCAGTGTAATGTGAGCTGCCAGTGCTGGAAGTTTTCCCGCTTCACACCGCAGGGGTCCCCCATTGTCAGCACATGTGCTGCTCCTACACTAGCAGCCATTTTGGAGACTGCATTCTGTTTTGGTTAATAACACGGTGGGAGCGTCCGCTAGAAACACAAAAGTACTGTTGTGAAACATGCGCCTGACAGGCAACGGTCCCGTGGTACTGGTAAACCCGTAACTCCAACAGAACCCGAGAAATGGAATTCTCGGATGCCCTATAAACTAGCCCACCCGCGTGTGGGCTCATTTGAACCGTCATTTCAAAGTAAGATCATTGATAGGTCTGCCATTCTTCTGCGAGGTTCTCAGGATGAGTTATGCTCCTGATAATCTTTCAGAACTCCAACCATACCTTTCAGCAAGAGGAGGACCCTGGTAACTCCACCCCGTTTATGATGTCACGGCCACAGGTCTATAAGGTAGGGGCCAGGTATTCTGGCTCAGATCTGCCCTGGACACCAGACTTATAGCAGCTCTGTGATGCATTGTGATGTCTCCCCTCCCCCGACCGCATGGCTTGCCTACTATGATCTAAGAACTGTAAGTTGATCTTCCTTATGTTAACCCCTTTTATTTTCTAATTGTCTTGTACATAACTATATTGCCTCAGCTTGTTACATCTTTTTATATTGTATAAGCACTGCCTGTCTTTTTAGGAATAAACCTATAAATTTATTAGTTTGTTTCTCCTGCTCTATAAACGAATTTGCACGTGCCTGAAGCACTACGCTACTGTTTTGGGGTTGCTACGGACCCTCTTGATAACTTGTTCATCAAAAGCCGTAGCTGGTGGCAGCTAAAAGGAAGGGGTGTAAAGTGTTAATCTATTGGGTGACGCTGGCAGTGACGGAGCGGGGTTTATAAGGGTACTGCCTGGCTGCAGCCAGGAGTAATTATAATTCCCTCACGGCGGCATGCCCAATAGCCAGCACACATCCAAGTGACCCGTCTGGCGACCAATTATCCTAGGTGCAGTTCCCTGACTGACCTGAGGGTAAGGGGGGCGCCAGACAGCTGCAAGTTCCTATGTGGAAGTGGGATAATTAAAAGTCCCTGCAGTTTACCGGGTCGGACGGCAGCAGCCGTCGTGTGTGTGTGCGCGTTTTCGTCACATTTGCGGCACGGAGGGATCACAGGCCGTGATACCCCGGGCTACCGTGTGGCGGACCGTGTGCCCGTTCATCACACTTGCAAACACGAAATATGAAAAATATGAAAAATGAATTGCATCATTACCTTAGAAATATGAAAAATTGAGAAGTCTTAGCGCATAACATGGCCAAATTATGCAAGCCTGATAGCCACGTCAAGGCTCCTCTCGTATATCAGGTCCTAACTAATGCCTATCCTCGCTTTAGAAAAGTCTGTCTGCATGGGAACATATGAGTCCTCTCTTCAGACTAAAATCTACATCTCTGTGGAGGGGTGATGAACCTGTTGTAATTAAAAAGCCTGTGACCACCAGGTGGAGTGCTCAGGTAGAAGGTAAATGAATACATATCAAAAAACTGACCGGCACATCCAAACATAGATTCAGTGTGAACAGGTGCTAAACCTAGAGTCACCAACTCATATTCATACAAGAAAAAAAAGGTAGCACACTGTAGCGTTATAGCTTGCAAACACGAAATATGAAAAATATGAAAAATGAATTGCATCATTACCTTAGAAATATGAAAAATTGAGAAGTCTTAGCGCATAAGATGGCCAAATTATGCGAGCCTGATAGCCACGTCAAGGCTCCTCTCGTATATCAGGTCCTAACTAATGCCTATCCTCGCTTTAGAAAAGTCTGTCTGCATGGGAACATATGAGTCCTCTCTTCAGACTAAAATCTACATCTCTGTGGAGGGGTGATGAACCTGTTGTAATTAAAAAGCCTGTGACCACCAGGTGGAGTGCTCAGGTAGAAGGTAAATGAATACATATCAAAAAACTGACCAGCACATCCAAACATAGATTCAGTGTGAACAGGTGCTAAACCTAGAGTCACCAACTCATATACATACAAGAAAAAAGGTAGCACACTGTAGCGCTATAGCTTGCAAACACGAAATATGAAAAATATGAAAAATGAATTGCATCATTACCTTAGAAATATGAAAAATTGAGAAGTCTTAGCGCATAAGATGGCCAAATTATGCGAGCCTGATAGCCACGTCAAGGCTCCTCTCGTATATCAGGTCCTAACTAATGCCTATCCTCGCTTTAGAAAAGTCTGTCTGCATGGGAACATATGAGTCCTCTCTTCAGACTAAAATCTACATCTCTGTGGAGGGGTGATGAACCTGTTGTAATTAAAAAGCCTGTGACCACCAGGTGGAGTGCTTAGGTAGAAGGTAAATGAATACATATCAAAAAACTGACCGCACATCCAAACATAGATTCAGTGTGAACAGGTGCTAAACCTAAAGTCACCAACTCATATACATACAAGAAAAAAAGGTAGCACACTGTAGCGCTATAGCATGCAAACACGAAATATGAAAAATATGAAAAATGAATTGCATCATTACCTTAGAAATATGAAAAATTGAGAAGTCTTAGCGCATAAGATGGCCAAATTATGCGAGCCTGATAGCCACGTCAAGGCTCCTCTCGTATATCAGGTCCTAACTAATGCCTATCCTCGCTTTAGAAAAGTCTGTCTGCATGGGAACATATGAGTGCTCTCTTCAGACTAAAATCTACATCTCTGTGGAGGGGTGATGAACCTGTTGTAATTAAAAAGCCTGTGACCACCAGAGATGTAGATTTTAGTCTGAAGAGAGGACTCATATGTTCCCATGCAGACAGACTTTTCTAAAGCGAGGATAGGCATTAGTTAGGACCTGATATACGAGAGGAGCCTTGACGTGGCTATCAGGCTCGCATAATTTGGCCATCTTATGCGCTAAGACTTCTCAATTTTTCATATTTCTAAGGTAATGATGCAATTCATTTTTCATATTTTTCATATTTCGTGTTTGCAAGCTATAGCGCTACAGTGTGCTACCTTTTTTTCTTGTATGTATATGAGTTGGTGACTCTAGGTTTAGCACCTGTTCACACTGAATCTATGTTTGGATGTGCCGGTCAGTTTTTTGATATGTATTCATTTACCTTCTACCTGAGCACTCCACCTGGTGGTCACAGGCTTTTTAATTACAACAGGTTCATCACCCCTCCACAGAGATGTAGATTTTAGTCTGAAGAGAGGACTCATATGTTCCCATGCAGACAGACTTTTCTAAAGCGAGGATAGGCATTAGTTAGGACCTGATATACGAGAGGAGCCTTGACATGGCTATCAGGCTCGCATAATTTGGCCATCTTATGCGCTAAGACTTCTCAATTTTCATATTTCTAAGGTAATGATGCAATTCATTTTTCATATTTTTCATATTTCGTGTTTGCAAGCTATAGCGCTACAGTGTGCTACCTTTTTTTCTTGTATGTATATGAGTTGGTGACTCTAGGTTTAGCACCTGTTCACACTGAATCTATGTTTGGATGTGCCGGTCAGTTTTTTGATATGTATTCATTTACCTTCTACCTGAGCACTCCACCTGGTGGTCACAGGCTTTTTAATTACAACAGGTTCATCACCCCTCCACAGAGATGTAGATTTTAGTCTGAAGAGAGGACTCATATGTTCCCATGCAGACAGACTTTTCTAAAGCGAGGATAGGCATTAGTTAGGACCTGATATACGAGAGGAGCCTTGACGTGGCTATCAGGCTCGCATAATTTGGCCATCTTATGCGCTAAGACTTCTCAGTTTTTCATATTTCTAAAGTAATGATGCAATTCATTTTTCATATTTTTCATATTTCGTGTTTGCAAGCTATAGCGCTACAGTGTGCTACCTTTTTTTCTTGTATGTATATGAGTTGGTGACTCTAGGTTTAGCACCTGTTCACACTGAATCTATGTTTGGATGTGCCGGTCAGTTTTTTGATATGTATTCATTTACCTTCTACCTGAGCACTCCACCTGGTGGTCACAGGCTTTTTAATTACAACAGGTTCATCACCCTCCACAGAGATGTAGATTTTAGTCTGAAGAGAGGACTCATATGTTCCCATGCAGACAGACTTTTCTAAAGCGAGGATAGGCATTAGTTAGGACCTGATATACGAGAGGAGCCTTGACGTGGCTATCAGGCTCGCATAATTTGGCCATCTTATGCGCTAAGACTTCTCAATTTTTCATATTCCTAAGGTAATGATGCAATTCATTTTTCATATTTTTCATATTTCGTGTTTGCAAGCTATAGCGCTACAGTGTGCTACCTTTTTTTCTTGTATGTATATGAGTTGGTGACTCTAGGTTTAGCACCTGTTCACACTGAATCTATGTTTGGATGTGCCGGTCAGTATTTTGATATGTATTCATTTACCTTCTACCTGAGCACTCCACCTGGTGGTCACAGGCTTTTTAATTACAACAGGTTCATCACCCCTCCACAGAGATGTAGATTTTAGTCTGAAGAGAGGACTCATATGTTCCCATGCAGACAGACTTTTCTAAAGCGAGGATAGGCATTAGTTAGGACCTGATATACGAGAGGAGCCTTGACGTGGCTATCAGGCTCGCATAATTTGGCCATCTTATGCGCTAAGACTTCTCAATTTTTCATATTTCTAAGGTAATGATGCAATTAATTTTTCATATTTTTCATATTTCGTGTTTGCAAGCTATAGCGCTACAGTGTGCTACCTTTTTTTCTTGTATGTATATGAGTTGGTGACTCTAGGTTTAGCACCTGTTCACACTGAATCTATGTTTGGATGTGCTGGTCAGTTTTTTGATATGTATTCATTTACCTTCTACCTGAGCACTCCACCTGGTGGTCACAGGCTTTTTAATTACAACAGGTTCATCACCCCTCCACAGAGATGTAGATTTTAGTCTGAAGAGAGGACTCATATGTTCCCATGCAGACAGACTTTTCTAAAGCGAGGATAGGCATTAGTTAGGACCTGATATACGAGAGGAGCCTTGACGTGGCTATCAGGCTTGCATAATTTGGCCATCTTATGCGCTAAGACTTCTCAATTTTTCATATTTCTAAAGTAATGATGCAATTCATTTTTCATATTTTTCATATTTCGTGTTTGCAAGCTATAGCGCTACAGTGTGCTACCTTTTTTTCTTGTATGTATATGAGTTGGTGACTCTAGGTTTACCACCTGTTCACACTGAATCTATGTTTGGATGTGCCGGTCAGTTTTTTGATATATACCATGGGCTAGGCAGCACTATCCCACCGCCGCTGTCCCCTGTGGACCCTGCATTAACTAGTGTCCCACGACGATCTCCGGTATAGAATTCTGAAATCAGTTGATGTCAGCGCTCTACACCGCACCTGCGATACACTCTTGTGTATCGCTCAGACGCCGGGAGAGAATGACATCACTACAGTTCATTCTCTCACCTGCAATGCTGGTTGAGAAAATTCCCACACAGCATTGCCATAAAGTGAGAGAATGAACTCAGGTAATCTCAGTGATGCACTGCAGGAGCCATTGTCTCCTGTCAGTGCATCACTGGGAGGCCCAACAGAGCAGTGACATCACCTGATGTCACTGTTCTATAGGGGAGACCGTCGTGGGACATTCGTTATTAATTGGACTGCGTCAGACAGGGAGTATACATTTGTTTTATTTTTTTACTTTTTATTACAGGAGAATGAGGGCGTCGCTTGGATCTAAGCGTGCAATAAAGATATGAAAACCGTGTTGTGCTTTATTTCATTAAAATACTTTATTCTTATGCGTGTGTTTTTTTTAACCCTTTATTAATATAAGATTAATAATGGATAGGCCTCTTATTGACGCCTCTCCATTATTAACTGGGCTTTATGTTACCTTACAATAGCAAGGTGATATTAACCCCTTATTACCCCATATCCCACCGCTACAGGGGAGTGGGAAGAGAGGGGCTAAGTGCCGGAATTGGTGCATCGTACAGATGCGCCAATTCTGGGGCGGCTGGGTGCTGGTATTTTTAGCCATTTGGGTGCGCCAATATCCATGGCCCCTTCCTAGGCTATGAATATCAGCCCACAGCTGTCTGCGTAGCCTTTCTGGCTATAAATTACTGGGGGACCCACGTCATTTTTTTTGGGGTCCCCCTATTTTAATAGCCAGTAAAGGCTAGCTGCGGGAGCTCCAAGGGTATTAACCCCTTCCCAGGCTAGAAATATTGGCCCGAGCTGTCTGCTTTCCCCCTCTGGCGCAGAAAATTGCTACCACGCCATTTTTTCCCATTTTTTTTAAATTAACACTATTGCGTAAAGATTTTGTGTGTGTGTGTGCGCGTGTGTCTAATAAATGATAAAATACATACAAGTGTGAATTTAATAAATAACAACAGGTGTGTGCATACATAATATTCAGTAATGGCTTCCCGGTAGTCAAATATTTCTGTGCTGTGTCCTATAATTATATTGAATAAAATTATTTTTCATAGTATTTATTTTTGAGCCAAAAAAAAGTCAGTCACTGTAATCAATGTACTGGTGATGGAAGTGATATAACAATGACATCCCCTTCCTTTATCAACACTGGGATTTGCATGAATGGTGGTGCAAATAAAGTTAAATGACCTTGATTGGATGAAAACAAGACACACTCAGTTTTAGTGAGCCTCGTGCTCACCATCATATGTATGAATGTTATGCTGAAAAGTGTCCTTTCCTGCAACATACATGCACACGATGATATGAGAAAAATCTTAAAATGAATATGAAATAATTTCTTTATCCCAATTATTTAAGTCCATTAAAATATACACTGCTCAAAAAAATAAAGGGAACACTCAAATAACACATCCTAGATCTGAATGAATGAAATATTCTCATTGAATACATTCTTCTGTACAAAGTTAAATGTGCTGACAACAAAATGACACAAAAATCATCAATGGAAATCAAATTTATTAACCAATGGAGGCCTGGATTTGGAATCACCCACAAAATTACAGTGGAATGTAATGTCCTTAAAACATTGACTTGTTTTAAGGACATTACATTCCACTTTAATTTTGTGCTCAGTAGTCTGTGTGGCCTCCACGTGCCTGCATGACCTCCCTACAATGCCTGGGCATGCTCCTGATGAGGCGGCAGTTTGGTCTCCTGAGGGATCTCCTCCCAGACCTGGACAAAAGCACCCACCAACTCCTGGACAGTCTGTGGTGCAAAGTGACGTTGGTGGAAGGAGCGAGACATGATGTCCCAGATGTGCTCAATCACATTCAGGTCTGGAGAACGGGTGGGCCAGTCCATAGCTTCAATGCCTTCATCTTGCAGGAACTGCTGACACACTCCAGTCACATGAGGTCTGGCATTGTCCTGCATTAGGAGGAACCCAGGGCCAACCGCACCAGCATATGGTCTCACAAGGGGTCTGAGGATCTCATCTCGTTACCTAATGGCAGCCAGGCTACCTCTGGCGAGCACATGGAGCACTGCGTGGCCCTCCAAAGAAATGCCACCCCTCCAAAGAAATGCCACACCATTACTGACTCACTGCCAAACCGGTCATGCTGAAGGATGTTGCAGGCAGCAGATCACTCTCCACAGCGTCTCCAGACTCTCACGTCTGTCACATGTGCTCAGTGTGATCCTGCTTTTATCTCTGAAGAGCACAGGGCGCTAGTGGCGAATTTGCCAATCCTGGTGTTCTGTGGCAAATGCCAAGCATTCTGCATGGTGTTGGGCTGTGAGCACAACCCCCATCTGTGGACGTCAGGCACTCAGACCATCCTCATGGAGTCGGTTTCTAACTGTGCAGACACATGCACATTTGTGGCCTGCTGGAGGTCATTTTGCAGGGCTCTGGCAGTGCTCCTCCTTGCTCAAAGGCGGAGGTAATGGTCCTGCTGCTGGGTTGTTGCCCTCCTACCGCCCCCTCCATGTCTCCTGGTGTACTGGCCTGTCTCCTGGTAGCGCCTCCAGCCTCCGAACACTATGTTGACAGGCACAGCAAACCTTCTTGCCACAGCTCGCATTGATGTGCCATCCTGGATAAGCTGCACTACCTGAGCCACTTGTGTGGGTTGTAGAGTTCGTCTCATGCTACCACGAGCGTGAAAGCACAACCAACTTTCAAAAGTGACCAAAACAGCCAGAAAGCATTGGTACTGAGATGTGGTCTGTGGTCCCCATCTGCGGAACCACTCCTTTATTGAGTGTGTCTTGATAATTGTCAATAATTTCCATCTGTTGTCTATTCCATTTGCACAACAGCATATGAAATTGATTGTCAATCAGTGTTGCTTCCTAAGTGGACAGTTTGATTTCACAAAAGTTTGATTTACTTGGAGTTATATTCTGTTGTTTAAGTGTTCCCCTTTATTTTTTTGAGCAGTGTAGTAGCTGCAAATCAGTGGCATAACTAGAGTCCGATGGGCACCGATGCAAAATTGGGGCCTGCGTCCCGCTTGCATGTTGGTCAGATATATGGGCCCTGGTAATGTTCTAGATCGTGTTCCATTTCACCACATTAAAAAAATAAAAAATTCTTCTTATCTTTGTTCACTCACATGACGTGCTGAGTTTTCTTCTATAGACGGCATAGGTGCTCGCAGTTGACTTCAGCAAGGTCACAGCCATACTCCACTCATTATGGACACACTGACATCAGTTGCTGGCCTTTGATTGGCAAAAGGGTGTTTTGTAGTGCAGAGAGACGGCGGGTCTGTGCAACGCAATATATTTCAACTGAATGTGTGACCTTGGATGCAAAGCCAGCTGAATTATGTGCTGGTGCTGGTAGGCCCCCTGCATTGACCTGGTCGTGGGTGCACCCTATGCCACTGCGATTGTTATGCCCCTGCTGCATAGTGTTTTCCTTCCCATGTATACTTATAGACCATATCAAACATGCCAACTACTATGTACAATTTTGGATTGGAAAATTTACATAAAACTGCAAAAGCTGAATTTTTACTTCACACTTTGAATGGGAAATCCAACCAATGAGATGGGTATATTTATGCTTAGATTTTTTGCTGGCTTCCATATTCTACATGTATTCTTAATTTCTTTGCAGGAGTTAAGTTAAAGGAACACAAAACACATGGGGATTTTGTGATAAAATTAAAAGAAAAGTATCCCAATATAGTTTTCCATGAAGTAATGAAACATATATCACAAAAATGTCTTGAAGAAAGCTTCGTTTACGGCACATGTTGACTACAGATAAAATACCCTTATTATTATTATTACAACCTCATGCATGTTTTGCAATATATTTTTTATTTTGTTTTATTTTAGGATATTTGTTTCTTGTTTTTTGTTTTCTCTGTATAATGGTCATGTGTTTGATATGCATTTACATTTTGCATACACATCAACTTACTTTTCAGTTCAGACCCAGTTTTTCATTTAGTTCTTAGTGCATCTTGTGCATATAAGGTGTGACCGCCCTGCTTTTGAGCTGAAAAATCCATCCTGTCTGGCCTATGCTTTTACTGGTGGGTTCAGTCTCTCTGTCCTTGTTCACATTTGTCACTTGACAGGTGGAAAGGTTTTTAATACAAGAGTTAGGACTGTCCCACAAAGGGTTGCCTTGACGTGGCGGGATGGCTTGTACATTCTTTTGATCAAAATTATGTTTACCAAATACCCTTATTATTATTATTACAACCTCATGCATGTTTTGCAATATATTTTTTCTTTGTTTTATTTTAGGATATTTGTTTCTTGTTTTTTGTTTTCTCTGTATAATGGTCATGTGTTTGATATGCATTTACATTTTGCATACACATCAACTTACTTTTTCAGTTCAGACCCAGTTTTTCATTTAGTTCTTAGTGCATCTTGTGCATATAAGGGTGTGACCGCCCTGCTTTTGAGCTGAAAAATCCATCCTGTCTGGCCTATGCTTCAACTGGTGGGTTCAGTCTCTCTGTCCTTGTTCACATTTGTCACTTGACAGGTGGAAAGGTTTTTAATACAAGAGTTAGGACTGTCCCACAAAGGGTGGCCTTGACATGGCGGGATGGCTTGTACATTCTTTTGATCAAAATTATGTTTACCAAACACCCTTATTATTATTATTACAACCTCATGCATGTTTTGCAATATATTTTTTATTTTGTTTTATTTTAGGATATTTGTTTCTTGTTTTTTGTTTTCTCTGTATAATGGTCATGTGCTTGATATGCATTTACATTTTGCATACACATCAACTTACTTTTTCAGTTCAGACCCAGTTTTTCATTTAGTTCTTGGTGCATCTTGTGCATATAAGGGTGTGACCGCCCTGCTTTTGAGCTGAAAAATCCATCTGTCTGGCCTATGCTTTTACTGGTGGGTTCAGTCTCTCTGTCCTTGTTCACATTTGTCACTTGACAGGTGGAAAGGTTTTTAATACAAGAGTTAGGACTGTCCCACAAAGTTGCCTTGACGTGGCGGGATGGCTTGTACATTCTTTTGATCAAAATTATGTTTACCAAATACCCTTATTATTATTATTACAACCTCATGCATGTTTTGCAATATATTTTTTATTTTGTTTTATTTTAGGATATTTGTTTCTTGTTTTTTGTTTTCTCTGTATAATGGTCATGTGTTTGATATGCATTTACATTTTGCATACACATCAACTTACTTTTTCAGTTCAGACCCAGTTTTTCATTAGTTCTTAGTGCATCTTGTGCATATAAGGTGTGACCGCCCTGCTTTTGAGCTGAAAAAATCCATCTTGTCTGGCCTATGCTTTACTGGTGGGTTCAGTCTCTCTGTCCTTGTTCACATTTGTCACTTGACAGGTGGAAAGGTTTTTAATACAAGAGTTAGGACTGTCCCACAAAGGGTTGCCTTGACGTGGCGGGATGGCTTGTACATTCTTTTGATCAAAATTATGTTTACCAAATACCCTTATTATTATTATTACAACCTCATGCATGTTTTGCAATATATTTTTTATTTTGTTTTATTTTAGGATATTTGTTTCTTGTTTTTTGTTTTCTCTGTATAATGGTCATGTGTTTTATATGCATTTACATTTTGCATACACATCAACTTACTTTTTCAGTTCAGACCCAGTTTTTCATACAGATAAAAGCTGACAATTCCATTTGGCCACAAGAAGTAGTCGCTTAAAATTAAACATTACTTTGTATGTACCTTGGAGGCCAACTCTGAAATACAATTCTCTTTCTTAATTTTGGTGTAGTTTGAGAAATAATAGTTAGAATGTAGTCAACCATATGTAATACACATGTCCATAATAAACCTTAGAGAATCAGGCTGGAATTTAATAGTTATAATTAATCACGAAGACGCTCTATAAATATCTTCCTGAATTTCATCTCTTGCGGATAGAATGTTGCAACTATTTGTTTTATCATATTCAAAGTTGACAGTTGATTATTAAGGACATGAGTTGCTTGGGGCATTTTATAGCTATTTGCTTATATGCACGACAACTTTTTTTTTTTAAATACAGTTTTCCATATGCAATGTTTCATCCACACCTAATTGTAGTCATGATGAGGTCTTCTGTCTTTGTCAAGTGCATTATAAGTTAGTATTCTGTAAAATGAAATAAGTGTTTGTCCCTCTCTCCAATGACCCATTAGCATTTGTATGTTACATTTCCTTACGAACATGACCCCTTCACAATTGCAGAACTTCCTGAGTGCAAAATGATTTTTTTTGCTCTTATATAAATATTATATTTAAGCAATTGGACGTTGATAATGGAAAAGAAGTAATCAGATGTATAGTTGACTCTAGACATTTAATATACAACCGTTATTCTCCATTTGGTAACCTTGGCAATGGAACAAAATTAGCTTGTTTATTGAATCACTCAACCAGCACCCAAATAACAATTTTACCATCAGACACCAGCATATTCATGATGAAATCCATGGACAGATGAGTCCACAGTCTTTCCGGAACTGGCATTGGAAACAATTCTCAGGCCGTCCAGTTATGACAAACTTTACCACGTTGGTAGATTTCACAAACAGAGACAAAATCTTTAATATCATTACTCATATACGGCCACCAAAGAGTATGGAAATAGCTTTCGCGTGTCTATGACCCCAGGATGACCATTCAAGATGGAATCATGAAACTCCGGTAACAGGCTCAATCTTAAGTACACAGGTACAAATAACTTGGATCCTGGAGTGGAGGATTGGGCCAACAACTGAGTTTTACGGATTTCCGCTTCAAACTCTGAGAATACCACAGAAACCACAATGTGCTTGGGAAGAATGAAGGTTCTGGAGGTGAAGCTGAATCTAGACTGCATGACAATGCATCACCCTTCACATTCTAGGACCCCGAATGTGATAGAAAACTTGAAGTTAGATAAAAAATATGGACCATTTGGCCTATCTAAGAGTTAGCTCTTTAGCTGATTCAATGCAAGCAAAATTGAATTAAAGCCATGTTAAAGGAGTGAGATTGTTCCTTTTATAATGTTGACAGAATCCTAGTTGACACACAAGCTTTCCGCCATGTAGTTAATTGAGTAGTTTGGATCTTAGATTGGATACACTTTATACGTCAATGTTGGTTTGTTTTTTGTATGACAATAAGTGCTCTTATACTATAAATCTAGGCAGTTTGGTTATCATTTCATTGATTCTCTTGGGGGATTATGAGTGCTTTATTACTGAAAACCTAAATTAATATTTATGCATTTTAGACCCGCCTATGAAGCTGGAGTGAATTATAATACATCGCCCACATATTAGATGGTTGTGAATTTATTAGATATAGTGCATCTTTATAGGAACTGCAATTGGATTTGGTTTTCTTGGACCCTGTGATTGTTAGTGGTCCTACTAACTCTATTTTGTCCAAATGACTTTAGTGGGCCAACTGATCCATTTATTTTCATACCCAGTTACATGTGCTTCTCACAAAATTAAAATATCATTAAAAATTTAATTTATTTCAGTTCTTCAATACAAAAAGTGAAACTCATATATTATATAAAGTCATTACACACAGAGTGATCTATCTCACGTGTTTATTTCTGTTAATGATGATGATTATGGCTTTCAGCCAATAAAAACTCAAAAGTCATTATCTCAGTAAATTAGAATAATTAACAAAAACACTTGCAAAGGCTTCTTAAGTGTTTAAAAAGGTCCCTTAGTCTGTTTCAGTAGGTTCAACAATCATGGGGAAGACTGCTGACTTGACAGATGACCTTAAGGTAGTCTCTGACACACTCCACAAGGATGGTAAGCCACAAAAGGTCATTGCTAAAGAAGCTGGCTGTTCACAGAGTGCTGTATCCAAGCATATTAATAGAAAGTTGAGTGGAAGGAAAAAGTGTAGTAGAAAAAGGTGCACAAGCAACCGGGATCACCACAGCCTTGAAAGGATTGTTAAGAGGTCATTCAAAATTTGGGGGAGATTCACAAGGAGTGGACTGCTGCTGAAGTCATTGCTTCAAGAGCCACCACACACAGACGTATCCAGGACATGGGCTACAAGTGTCGCATTCCTTGTGTCAAGCCACTCATGACCAATAGGCAACGCCAGAAGTGTCTTACCTGGGCCAAGAAGAAAAAGAACCGGAATGTTGCTCAGTGGTCCAATGTGTTTTTTTTCAGATGAAAGTAAATTTTGCATTTCATTTGGAAATCAAGGTCACAGAGTCTGGAGGAAGTGAAGTTTTCACAATTAGTGATGGTTTGGGGAGCCATGTCATCTGCTCATGTAGATCCACTGTGTTTTATCAAGACCAAATTGTTGTTTGGTAGATGAGTAATAGTTGTAGTCTGGATCCTGTATCTTGAACTTCCCATATCTGCCCTGTTACTGGTCCTGTTGTACATTCCCATTTACACCCCCAAAATTTTTCTGTTACTAACATCATATAGCAGGGGACATGTCACTTTTAAATTGCTTTGAGAATCCACTAAATCTTTAACAGGCCTTATTGACTGGTCCAAAAAAATTATTCCATTACTAACATCAGACAGTAGGGGACATGTCACTTTTAAATTGTTTTGAGCATCCACTCAGTCTTTAACAGGCCTTATCTACTGGCCCGAAGAAATTCTTCTGTTACTAATGTAATACAGCAGGGGACATGTCACTTTTAAATTGTCTTGAGCATCCACTCAATCTTATACAGACCTTATCGACGGGCCCAAAAAAAAAATTCTGTTACTAAAGTCATGCAGTAGAGGAGATCTCAGTTTAAAATTTTTTGTCATATAGGCCTGACCCACACCTAAAATTTTTGTTTTACTGTGACTAACTCAATTCAGCACGTCATATTTCACCTTCTCATTTTGTGCCAGTGAAATTCAGCTGTGCAGAGGTGGTGCAGAGTAAAAAATCTAATTTTTAGTTGCTAATACTGTGTTCATAGCACACTATGTGAGCAACATGACTGTGAAAAAGCGAGATTGTGGTGGAAGGCGGATTAGGCTTGGCGTTTGAGGTCTAAATGGTGTAGATGGTGAAGCTGATGCCACTTTATTGGTGTCTGACACTAATTTTTGGAACTGTGTACACTCGGGTTGGGTGTACATCTGCTAGGTTGACTGTAGTGGTAGATTTGTCGGTGCCTATTATACTATTTCTACCGTGTGAAATTATTGTCACTTTGTTGGTGTCTGCCAATACTGTTAGGGTCTGTGGAACGCACCAAATATATGATATGGAGAGGTGCATTCGCAGCCTGGGGTCCACCGTGCAGGCGGAGCCTGCTGCTAGAAAAATGGCGCAAGAAGCGAACTCTGTTATCCCGCAGTGTCACCAAAATAAACGCCGTAACGCGCTGTCAATATGTGCAAACTCTGTTAATTCACAGAGCCGCTAGAAGGAGTGCCGCAGCGCTACATGGCGATGTGTGCGAACTCACTTAACACAACTGAGTTGCAAATAAACGCGCTAGGGCGCTGTCTAGCGTTGAAAGCGAACCCTGTTACGTCACAGAGCCGCTGAGACAAACTTCTGTGTCCTGTCAGGCACCCAGGTACACAGTTAACTGCTAAGCGAACATAGAACGTGATCATGAGCTAATGTCCTCGCGGGAGTCACCCGCAATCTATGGCGTCTGAACGCCAGACCCTGAATATGGCAATCAATCTCCTCACCGGTTATGCCGGTAATCTAGGGCATCTAGGACACCGACCCTGACCAGCTAGCATACCAAACTCCTCACTGATTAAGTCGGTATTCTAGGGGCTTATTTCAGCCGGGCCCTAACCATACACGCATGACCACACTGCCGCATAGCATATAAAGATTGACACTAGCGCATGGCGGCCCAGCCATGCCACCCTTTTATAGCAACAGCTACAGGACCTGCCAGAAACAAGGACCAATGAAACTTTTCCAGAACACCATTAGTCACAGGACCTTCCTGGCGGACCAATAGAAGCCGCTGCAGTACCTGAGCATGTGACCCCTAATCTCCAATGAGAGATCTTACCCTGGGCATGCTCAGAAGGGGAAAGCAAGGACTTTGTCCTAAAGAAGTCTGCTCGCCGCTACCCAGTACTGGCCACAATAGCAGAGCCTGGAAATGCAGCAGTAATCCTCTGCACACTGTTAGACTGGGCGAGACGCTAGGACCGACGTCTAAGCTGAGCAGAGTCCACTGCGGCAAGAGACGAATGGGAGACCGCAGCTGGGATGGCTCGAGATTCCCCTTGTGCAGAAGCAGGAACTCAACCCCTAACAATACCCCCTCCTAGGGCCCCCCTTCTCTGAGCCTTGCTACGCTCAAAGGCAGCGATGAGCTGCGGAGCATGAACATGCTCGGCAAGCTCCCAGGACCTATCCTCAGGCCCATAACACCTCCAATCCACCAAAAAAAATGTTTTGCCCCGTACCACCTTGCACCCTACAATGGCATTCACCTCGTAGTCGTCCGAAGATGAACCCGACGTCCCGGCAGATGACTCAGGCAACCGGGAGATGACCACGGGTTTTAGGAGGGACACATGAAAGGTGTCGGAGATACCAAGGCGAGGCGGAAAGGCCAAACGGTAAACCACAGAGTTCACCTGCTCGAGAACCTTGAAGGGACCCAAATAGCGGGGTGCCAACTTAGTGGATTCCACCCGTAGCCTGATGTTTCGGGCAGAGAGCCACACTAGGTCGACAGGAACAAATGTCGGAGCGGGACACCGATGGGCATTGGCAGAAGACCTCATCCTTTCCTTGGAAGCCTGAATGGCATCCTGGGTGCGGTCCCATATGTCCCGTGCTTCCACAGCCAAGTCTGCCACCCTGGAGTCGGCGGAAGCCACGGGCATGGGCACCGGTACCCGCGGATGCTGGCCGTAATTTAAGAGGAATGGGGTCTGTCCGGTGGAGTCAGCCACAGCATTGTTTAGCGTGAACTCCGCCCACGGGAGCAAGGATGCCCAGTCATCCTGCCTGGCAGAGACAAAATGTCGCAAGTAGGTGACCAAGGTCTGGTTGGCCCTCTCTACCAACCCATTCGTCTCGGGATAATATGCAGAGGAGAGGTTCAACTCAATGCAGAGTAGATGACACAACTCTCTCCAGAACCGAGATGCAAATTGGGGACCTCGATCGCTGACAATCTTGTCTGGCATACCGTGTAGATGGAAGATGTGTCTAATAAACAATGCTGCCAAGGCCCGTGCAGAAGGTAACCGTGGTAGCTGCACTAAGTGCACCATTTTGGAGAAGTGGTCAGTGATCACCCAAATGATAGTGCAACCCCGAGACTTTGGTAAGCCCACCACAAAGTCCATCCCGACCATCTCCCAGGGCCTGTCTGCCACCGGCAAAGGAAAAAGTAACCCAGCTGGCCGTTGTCGAGGGGACTTGTTTCTGGCGCAGGAGACACACGCCTGAACATACTCCCTGACGTGACGGACCATATGTGGCCACCAGTATGTCCTCGCCAATAACTCAGTTGTCCTCTTTGCCCCAAAGTGTTCACCCACCCTGGACGAGTGTGCCCAAGAGAGTACCTCCGGTCGCAAATTAGTGGGCACAAAAGTCTTGCCCGGAGGCACAGACTCTAGCGAAACCGGGGCTACAGTTCTCAGGCTCTCTTCGGGGACAATAAGCCGAGGCTCCTCATCCTCCTCCTCTGATGACACTAAGGAGCGAGAGAGAGCGTCGGCCCGAACATTCTTCTCACCGGAGAGGAAATGGAGGGTGAAGTGGAACCGAGAGAAGAATAGGGACCATCTGGCCTGGCGAGAATTTAGCCGCTGAGCCGTTTGCAAATATACCAAGTTTTTGTGGTCGGTGAAGACTTGGAAGGGAAAACGAGCCCCCTCCAGAAGATGTCTCCACTCAGAGAAGGCCAACTTCATAGCCAGCAACTCCCTGTCCCCGATGGAATAATTCCTCTCTGCTGGTGTAAAGGTCTTAGAAAAGAAGAAGCAGGGATGCTTCCGACCTTGAGTATCCTTTTGATAAAGGACTGCTCCAGCACCAACAGAAGAGGCGTCCACCTCTAAAATAAACGGCTTATCAACATCAGGGCGATGTAATATGGGAGCACTGGCAAAATGCGACTTGATGGAAGAGAACGCCTTGGAGACCTCCTCAGACCACAACTTGGGATTTGCTCCCTTCTTGGTGAGGGCTACCAAGGGAGCTACCACAGTCGAGAAATGGGGAATGAACTGGCGATAATAATTAATGAACCCCATAAAGCGCTGCACCGCTTTAAGAAAATGGGGTTCTTGCCAGTCCATTACCTTGCCAGCCTGTAGTTTGGCAGGATCCATAGCCAATCCCTGGGCAGAGATGATATAGCCCAGGAAAGGTAAGGACTCCTGCTCAAACACACATTTCTCCAGCTTGGCATAGAGGGAGTTTGCCCGTAAGAGGTCAAAGACTTTGTTGACATCCCTCCGGTGAGAGTCTATATCTGGTGAAAAGATGAGAATATCATCCAGATAGACTACTACAGAGGTGTAGAGCATATCCCGGAAGATATCATTGACAAAGTCTTGGAAAACAGCGGGAGCATTACAGAGCCCGAAGGGCATCACCAAGTATTCATAATGCCCATCCCTGGTATTAAAAGCTGTCTTCCACTCGTCCCCCTCACGGATGCAAATTAGGTTATAGGCACCACGTAGATCAAGCTTGGTAAATACTCTAGCTCCTCGGAGCCTATCGAGGAGCTCAGAGATTAGGGGCAACGGGTACTTATTCTTGACGGTGATAGCGTTAAGACCCCTGTAGTCAATACATGGACGTAATTCTCCGTTCTTCTTTTGCACAAAGAAGAACCCCGCCCCTGCTGGTGACACCGACTTCCTAATGAACCCTCTTGCCAGATTCTCCTGAATATACTGGGACATGGCCTCCATCTCAGGAAGCGAGAGGGGGTAGACTCTCCCCGAGGGGGTTCTGCTCCCGGCAAGAGATCAATAGGACAGTCGTAGGGGCGATGAGGTGGAAGAGTCTCCGCCGCCTTCTTGGAGAAAACGTCTGCATATGACCAATAACACTGAGGAAGAGAAGTGAGATCTACGGGTATCTCTGTGGTGGTGTCCTGAGCGCACTCCCTGACACACCTGCCTCTACATGAATCACCCCAACCCAGTATCCTCCCAGAGGACCACTCAATATGGGGAGAGTGGTAACGGAGCCAAGGTACTCCCAGCAACACCTCGTCTATTCCCTCGGGCAGGACAAGCAAAGAAATACTCTCCTGATGGGAAGGGGACATAGATAAAGTGAGAGGGATCGTCTGGTGGGTGATTTGTGAGGGCAGAGTTGATCCATTCACTACTCGCACAGTCACCGGTTTGGCGAGCATCACCAGAGGTATAGTGTGGCGGAGAGCAAATGCAGAGGACATGAAATTCCCCTCGGCTCCAGAATCCACACAGAGCTCGGCGGTGAGCGTGGATGGACCTACAGTAATTGTCCCCTTAAAGGACTGCTTGGTGGAAAATGCCGCAGTGTCTAGTGAACCTCCTCCCAAGGTCATTAGACGCGACCGTTTTCCCGACCGCTGTGGACATTTGTTGGCATAATGTCCTAACTGCTGGCAGATGTTACAGACCACAGGTACTCGAGCGGCTCGGGACTTAGGTCCTGCTCGAGAAACCTCCATGGCTTCATGGGAGTCAGATGCCTGGCTGGAAGATTCTAGAGGTCTGGCGAAGGTGGGAGCCAGCCGAAACCTCTGCCTACACTGGGACCGCTCCAACCTCCGCTCGTGAAATCGGAGGTCGATGCGGGTAGATATGGCGATAAGCTTCTCCAGTGTGGCGGGAATATCCCTGGTAGCCAAGGCGTCTTTCACATGACCCGCTAGTCCTCTCCAAAACACTGGAATGAGGACTTTATCTGGCCAGTCCAACTCCGAGGACAGAGTCCGAATGGACAGCAAAACAGCTGACCAAGGATGAACCCTGTGAACTTGCCAGAAGTTGGAGCGCCGCATCGTGGGTAACCTGAGGTCCTAGAAAGACCTTTTTTAGAGCCTCCAGAAAATGAGGAGCACTCTGCACCACACGGTCGTCACGCTCCCACAGCGGGGTGGCCCACTCCAACGCTCTGCCCGACAGAAGAGATATTACAAAGCCCACTTGTGCCCGATCCGTGGGGAAATGTGCAGCCAGAAGCTCAAGTTGTATAGAGCACTGACTCACGAATCCCCGATATTGCTTGCTGTCACCAGCAAACTTGTCTGGAAGCGGGAGGTGGGATATTGTGGGGGCAGAGGTGGCAGTAGACACACTGGCTGCAGCCACGCTAGCAGCCTGAACAGCGACTGCGGTAACATCCACAGCTGAGGTTGTGCGCTCAAGAGCCGAAAACCTACCCTCCAGCTGCTGGATGTCCCGTAGTAGACGCTGGTCATCCGCCATTTTACTAGCCAGACTCTGGCGCTAGTGTTATGTTAGGGTCTGCGGAACGCACCAAATATATGATGTGGAGAGGTGCATTCGCAGCCCGGGGTCCACCGTGCAGGCGGAGCCTGCTGCTAGTAAAATGGCGCAAGAAGCGAACTGTTATCCCGCAGAGTTGCCAAAATAAACGCCGTAACGCGCTGTGGCAATATGTGCGAACTCTGTTAATCCACAGAGCCGCTAGAAAGAGTGCTGCAGTGCTATATGGCGATGTGTACGAACTCACTTAACACAACTGAGTCGCAAAATAAACACGCTAGGGCTCTGTCTAGCGTTGAAAGCGAACCCTGTTACATCACAGAGCCGCTGAGACAAACTTCTGTGTCCTGTCAGGCACCCAGGTACACAGTTAAGTGCTAAGCGAACATAGAACGTGATCATGCGCTAATCTCCTCGCGCGAGTCACCCGCAATCTATGGCGTCTGAACGCCAGACCCTGAATACCGCAATCAAACTCCTCACCGGTTATGCCGGTAATCTAGGGCATCTAGGACACCGATCCTGACCAGCTAGCATACCAAACTCCTCACCGATTAAGTCAGTATTCTAGGGGCTTATTTCAGCCGGGCCCTAACCATACACGCATGACCACACTGGCGCATAGCATATAAAGATTGACACTAGCGCATGGTGGCCCAGCCATGCCACCCTTTTATAGCAACAGCTACAGGACCTGCCAGAAACAAGGACCAATGAAACTTTTCCAGAACACCAGTAGTCACAGGACCTTCCTGGCGGACCAATAGGAGCAGCTGCAGTACCTGAGCATGTGACCCCTGATCTCCAATGAGAGATCTCACCCTGGGCATGCTCAGAAGGGGAAAACAAGGACTTTGTCCTAAAGACGTCTGCTCGCCGCTAACCAGTACTGGCCACAATAGCAGAGCCTGGAAATGCAGCAGTAATCCTCTGCACACTGTTAGACTGGGCGAGACACTGGGACCGACATCTAAGCTGAGCAGAGTCCACTGCAGCCGGAGACGAATGGGAGACCGCGGCTGGGATGGCTCGAGATTCCCCTTGTGCAGAAGCGGGAACTCGACCCCTAACAAATACATTTTTGGAAATGTGTAGACTCCTGGTTGAATCTCCTTTATGTGTGTTGCCTGTAGCAGTATGTCATCGAGACCGGCAGTCCTCCACTCACATTGAGTCAACTACCCGTGTTACTATTCTTACATTTTTCTGACAATTGTAATCAACGAAACTGATATTTGTGCCACCTGAGTGCGGCTGAGCATCAATTTCAAATGTTTTTTATCACTTATATAGCACCAATAATTCAACTTTCACTTTACAGACATTCACAGACATTCTTGCTACTGTCACCATTGAAACTCATAATCACAATTTAATATCTGTATGTCTTTGGAGTGTGTGTAGAAAAATAAGCACTGTGAGGAAACCCTTGCATACATTGTTAGAACATATGAACTCTTTTCAAATGCTGTTCTTGTTGGGGTTGTAACACAGGACTCCAGCGCTGCAAGGCTGCTAATGTTTTTGCATTGACTACTCAACGTTTCTGTGGTTGGAAGCCTATCACTGTGATGCAAACTGTGTGCATCACTGCTGTCTTGGAGAAAACCACTGTCAAGATTGTCTTCAAACATATTTGTTAGACTAAGTTCACATTATCGTTCGGGGCTTTGCGGAGGGCTGCATACTTCCTCCATTGAGCCCCGCCTACTTCCGCATACTTCTACATGAGTCCTGAGCACCTTTATTTAACATTGGGTACGCAGGCCAATCAGATGTATGCGGATGTATGTGGATGCATTATTTTGACGGCCTGCCGACTGCACGGGAACACAACAAGTTGCTTTTTGCGCAGACGACGGGCACGTCAAAATGATGCATCCGCATACATCCGCATGTCCTGCGTACCTAATGTTAAAGATAGGTACGTAGGACGCATGCAGAAGTATGCAGGGCTTAACGGAGGAAGTACGCAGCCATCCGCAAAAGCCCCCAAACGCTAATGTGAACGTAGCCATACTGCAGAATGGGCGCGTCCCTTTTTCAGGTTGTGAGGCAACTGTCAAAAAGTACTTTTGTATCATGGATAGAACACACTGGCACCCAGAAATCGGCACTATTTTTAAGCATAACTGTATGGGTAACAATCATGTTGCAGAAAGTGCTGCAAGAAGGAGTACATGGGTCGGTCTTTTTCATGAGGTCCAACTCCACAGTGTGTGTTTGGTTGGGGGATAACACTCAAGCTTTCTTTGTCCATCCCCTTGTGGCTAATATGGATAACAGAGAGGGAATCATTATCCTCTTTATCTCCTAACTGGTGTGCGTCCATCACCTCTTCCTTCTCATACTTTTCATGGTCCTTCTCCATTTGTTCCTCCTCTATTAGTTCCTCCCATGGCAACTGCCTGTGAGAAGGCAGACCTGAACTTTTAGATATTGTTAACCTTAAAGGAATCCTCCTCTGCTTCTTCGTTTTTCCCCGGGACCACCAGCACCTCCTCACCCAGACTATTTAAAGTGTGGTCCAACATTTAGATAACAGTAATAGTGGTGCAGATTATGGCATCATCACCACTAACCATCTTATCAGCCATTTCAAAAACATGCAGAAGGGTGCAGGGGTCCTTCAACTGTGTCTGCTACGCAAGTGTGAATTGCAACACGTCCGTACTGCGATGTGCCAGGCTAGGCAAAATGTCATACTGCACCAGGTCTCGGCACTACTGTCACAGTTGCTGCAACGTGCAGAATTGAATTCTACGGTGTGGTCACTTCGCATATCAATTGGTTAACCGGTAGTCTGAAAGCTCTCTATACCAACTTAAGTGGAATGGTGAAAGTGAACACACAACAACAGTGTTTTCTACAGCAGTACATCCATGCTGGGACAGTGGTGTAGGAATTGCTGTACCATCAGGTTGAGGATGCGAGCCATAAAAGGCACGTGTGTAAGGTTGGCCCGTCATAGAGCCCCCAACAGGTTTGCACTGTTATCGCACACAACCTTCCCTGGCTAAAGGTTGAGTGTAGGCAGCCATTGGTCAACCTCAACATGGATAGCTGTCCACAACTGTTGATCTGTATGACTGCAATCTCCAAGGCATATTAATTTAAAAGCGGCCTGATTGCGGTGAGCCGTGGCTGCTCAGTACACAACTGAAGGGTATTCCCTCTGCAGTGTTGTAACATTGGTTTCATTAAGGCAGATGGTTGAGGGCACAGGTAGAGGTCCTAAAGGAGGTGGGGGAGGCAGAAGCACTGGAGGAAGTATTACAGAGGTTTGTTCTGCAAGCCCTGGGGATTCAAAGACTTGGTGTCTAATGATGCCTTGCTGTCTAGTGCTTAAAGTCTCCATCCCCTGGTGTGTAGTAGTTTTGTTTTCTAAGTCAAGCTGTTTATTAATTTAGTTCTCAAACTCCTCTAGTCTAGTAGTTTAGTTCTCCATGTTCTGGTGTGTATTTGTTTAGTTCTGCAATCATAGCTGTTTTATTAGCTTAGTTCTCCAACCCTGTTGTCTATTAGTTTAGTTATCCATCGTATGTTGTGTAGTGGTTTAGTTCTACAACCTTGGCTGTTTAGTACTTTAGTACTGCAACCCCTGTTGTCTAGTAGTTTAGTTATCCATCTTATGGTGTGTAGTGGTTTATTTTTCCATCACCAAGCACCCTGCAAGCCTTGGGGATAGCAAAAATTGTGGAGCAGACCCTTCCACGAATGCCCTAACAGCCACCAGTCATCCAGTGCACAGTCATCTAGCTGTAATTCCCCTGTCCATGCTTGCTCGCTAGGTATCATTGTTTAAATGCACCCTGGCAGACATAGAATTCTTCAGGGAATGAGTAATGTTGTCTGTGACTTGTTGCTGTAACGCAGGCACATCTTTCTTAGAGAAGTAATGGTGCCAGATCAACTGGTATTGGGTGGACTGCGACGGCCATCAGCTTTCGGAAACTGTCTGTATCCATAAGGCGGAAAGGCTGCATTTCTGTGGCCAACAGATTGGAGTGGCCTTGCAATAATCATAGAGATAACAGGTGTTAGGGTGGTCTCAAATGGACCATAGAGTATATTGGATGGTTGCCAGATTTCAGGATTGCTCATGCAAGTGATGGATAGAGACAGAGACAGGAAGTATCCGTATTAAATGCCATACATTTATTCAAACCGATGGGCTGTTATATACTCTAAGGCCTCTTTCACACATCCGGCGGGCGCCTAAACGGTGCCCCCGGCATTTTACCGCAGCGCCGCATGTGAAAAGCTTTCACACTTCCGGCGCCCAAAATGCGGTTTTTTGCCGGATGGTTTCTGATGCTTGGAGAGATAAGAAACCATCCGGCAAAAAAAAAAAACGTTACATGCAGCGTTTTTTCCGGACGCCGCAATGTACATTTGCGCCGCATCCGGACAAAACCGCATGCAACGCATTGACATGCGGCGCCATGCGGCGCTAATGCATGTCAATGCGAAAAAAGCCGCATGCGGCGCATCAGATTTTCAGATGCGGCGCTGCGGGAAAATGCCGGGGGCGCCGCAAGGGGAAAAACGGATGTGTGAAACAGGCCTTAGAGGGCGTACACATTATGTCATCTCCGTGCTATGCACATGTCAAAGCTTGTTATTGCAAGTAGGCGGAATTGTTTATTACACGTGAAACATCTTTATCTATCAGGTGATTTTCCATTACAGGCAAAGAGCAAATAGGCGTTTATTATGTAGCCTTAAAGGTCAGCACATTTGGTCTAGTCACCATAGGGCTAATGGGCCTTTTATTAATTTTATTGATTATTTCTAGCACCAGCATCCATAATTAGTCACCTTTGATCAACACAGTGCTGGTTATCAATAGCTTGCGTCATATGACAGCTGGATCATGCTGTCCCAGCTAGATTACAGGACACAAGTTATGTCAAAATCTTTTTTATATAAGAAGGAAATCTTAAGGGGCTTCTCTGAATCCCCTATCACAGGCCATGAGTCATACAGAAACAAGCGCTGTGATCTTAGTAGCATATAGCTCTCAGCTGTCCCCTGTCATCCAGACAATGACACGATTGGGCCACGAATCATCTGAGGAGACCGCAGGCTGTTTACAATAATTAGTTCTCAAAAAAGTAGTAGTGAGGGTATGGCTTATCCATGTCCACATTACAACACATGGAATATGCGTATAACAAGCTGTACATTCACTGCTAACTCCACGATAACCCTACACTCCTCATTGCCAACAACAATCCTGTTTTTAACCCAATAAATAAATGCAGGCTGACCTGATGCCTTTCTTCTTTTGAGGTTCACACCATCAGGGTGTTTCATCCTCTCTACCTCAGAGTAGCAGTCATACACCAGCCCCCAGGCTCACTTTTATGAGTTGTGTCCACACTTCATGTCCTCAGAATTGACAAACCTTATCCTGGGAGACTTCAATAGCTCCACCTCCCCAACTGCATCCCAGTTTTTATCTCTAGCCAATTCTCATGGCCTCCCACAACTTTCAAACTCAGAGACACACAAACATGATAACACCCCTGATCTGGACTTTGTCTGGTTAAGTTCAATCTCCTATCCAGATGACTCACCTCTTAAGGTACTGCCACACTTAGCGATCTCGTTAGCGATCACGATAACGACGCAATCGTTGGTGTGATCTCTTTTAGGTTCGCTAGTAGCTGCCAAACAGGAGATCTCATAAACGACTCATCAGCGGTCAGCAATCTCTTTAACGACTTTGGCGGTCGTTAGGATCTGTCAGCATGTACTGAGCGCTTCTGATTCATAGGAATTTCCAGCATCGCTCCTGCTCTCTGCGTCCTGCTAGCCTGCTTTGCAACTTCTGCGATCCTCTCTGTGACATCAAAGAGAACTTACAGATATTGCGACCACTCCGTGACGCAAAACAGTCATATGCGTCACAACGAGTCGCTCGTCGTTCGCAAAAGGTGCCAAACACAGCGATTCAGGCTCACCAGTGGGACGCCAACAATCAAAAAACGGTCCAGAACTCTAGTGAACGATCACGACATCACAGCAGGGCCACATCGTTGCTACATGCCACACACAACGAGGTCGCTAACGAGATCGCAAAATAGTGACGTTTTAGTGATCTCGTTTGCGATCTCGTTTAGTGTGGCATACCCTTTACACTTTGTCCCCATGAAACTAGAGTAAAACACAACTTTGACATTTTTATGTGCTCCCTATAAACACGTGTTTAGGTGGCCTATCAAGTTCCCTAATCAAGTACTTTTTATATAAAACAGCTTATTCTCTACTCTGAACATAATTTACAATCAAACTCAACCGTACCAAAGGCTCGTGCATCCTATCTACCCCCATTTCCTCAAGATGGTTGTACCATCATTGTAAATAAGCACCAGTAATTGTGTGACCCCCACCTAATTGTAGATTGTAATTGTAGATTGAACAGCAGGGTCGTAATTATTTTTGCTTGATTTGTTTGATTATCTTAAATTTGGTAACTTGACTGTTTTATTTGAACTGCTGTCTCATAAAGCTACACGTAATGTGTTTGTGATATATAAATATAGTTTAGTAGATGAAGATGGTGAAATTCAAACTGTTAACTGTGCCATGTGTAGGAGTGAAGAATCTTTATGTGAGCACAACTGCAGAAATGAGGGTTGCTCCTGTGCCAACACAGGTGGAGTAGGGTGAGCATGACAAGCTGCTGGACTATGAGAAGTGCAGGCGGGATGTTAAGGTGGACTGAGAAATATAAGGTGTGCTTGGTAGCAATATAAGTAAAAAACAGCAGGCATGTCCAATTCCGTATCAGTTGACAGGCTATCAATCACTCCAACAGTAGAGGTAAATAATTGGAGGATCTTCAGCCAGAGACCTGTGTGACAACACTTGCCATGGTGAGGGGGAAGAATCAGAGCATGCGTTGAGAGTGGCTGTTAGTTGTGATACCCACTAGTCTGCATTTTAGCACAATGACATTCCCTGATTAATACATGTGATCACGCATGTGGCAGGTCATGTATGTAGCACTGAAACAATTTCATTTTTACTCTACTAGGTTTTTTTAAAAAGTTGACAGATAACATGATTTTTAAGATTTTTGCAAATATGAAAAAAAGACCCAAGCAAGGCAACTGCAGTACTGCGAATGCTGCTGTCCACTGCCAGAGATGGCCTCAGTATGCATTGTTGTCATGTTGCATAACTCTGTGTGTACGCAACCTCTTCACTTCATCCTCTCCTCCTCTGCTGAGCTACTCAGCTGCATGCCTCAGGTTTACAAGTGTAATCTACTACCTCATCATAATCCTCTCTACTTCTCCCACTCCTCTCCCTGAGAGTCACCCACTCTTCTTCCTGCCTTGACAGCACAGTACAGTCTGCGAGTGTCTCAAATACTGAGTCTCATCACAAATGGATCACCTTCACCCAACGGTTAACTTCTGTTGAAGAGTGTTTGGTTTATTCTCGGACAAAACTTAATCCGCCATAGATCTATGTAAAAAATGTGGCCATCGTGCAGATGATTTCCTCCTCTTGACTCTGAATGTTTAAGCAGACCTCAGATACCCATGGCATAGAATGTGTGAACAGCTCTGCAGAATGGCCATCTCTGGTTCCTCACAGTCATTGGGCGCTTGCAGAGTGTGATGTGAGGGAAAAAGGTTAATTGAGGTGCCACCACTGAGACTGTACTGTGTGGATGTTAAGGTGGAGGAAGAGGAGCAGAGGCCACTTGATGCAGCCTTGCCATCTACTGGAGCACATTTTCTTTCTGCCCTCATCTACAAAGCGTACCATTGTATGGCTGCCAAAGAAAGGGAGCGAGTTGCCCATCCAGTAACAGGAGTTGTAAAAATGCTGCGCAAATTCTGACTGCCAGCTCTTATGGGGTTCATACCAACCACAGCTCCTGTCGAGCAAGATCAGGTGAATACAGTAGTCCTCTTAAACATCAGCTTGGAAATAAAGAAATCAATACGCTAATATGTTGAGAAGGGGTTAAGCCAAGCTGAAGAGTTGTAGTAATTTTTTAATAATTTACTATATATTTCTTTTCATTTTAAGGGAACAGGAACACTCTTATTTGCGAACTGTCTCTGGTTTTGCAACTTTTCTTTATTCAGATTGAGCAGAGAAGTGGAAATTTCAGAAACATTCCAAGCAAGATTTTGTGTAAATCCACACATATCTTTAAGTTTCAGTGCTTACTTAATCAAAATTTGTAGCCAAAGACATTCTCTATAGGGGTTTAAGTTTGGTTCGTTGCCACACAAAAGATAGCCCATGGACAAAAGTGATATATCCTGTAATTTATTAAAGATATTACTTTCTAAATATATTCGAAAATATATTTTTCTCCTTATGAACAGTAGATAATGGCATTTGATACTGTGTCACAATATCAGAATATTTTCAATATTGATTTCAGATGTATGCAGTGTATCACTCAAAATTAAAAAAATTCCAGTAGTGTTTTCTAAACTATTTTTCCATGGCCAAAGAATGAATAAACCAGAACTTCAAATTTAAAGTATCAAATTAATTTAGAAATCTCCATAACTTAATTATTTATACAAAAGCATAGATGGTATGAGATAGAGCATATGTTAAACCATATGATAGATTCCACAGAATGATATAAAAATCTTTCACTTTATATGATGCATCTGGATATATCTAAAATCCCTTATAATTTATAAGTCTGCAGCATCTGGTCATCTACAGTCAATCTCGGTTTTCTTGACATCTGCAACTTTATCTTTTTTTTCAGGTTAAAGAAAGTGCTAAGAAAAAGTTAGACCAGGTATAGACAGTAGAATAATACTTAAACACAAAAACTTTAAAAAGGCCCTCATAAAGAAGGTCAAGAGTAGAGATAAGCAAACCTTTTAAAGTTTGGTTCGGCTATGTTCCCATGTTCATCGAACTTCCCAATGTTCGCTGAACATAACTGAACATCATTGAATTCAATGGGAGGCAAAGCCATCCGAATAGGCAGCACCTTCACGGGGGGCCAGAAGCTGCCAAAACAGCTCAAATTAGGGGCAGACACCAGGAAAAGTTGCATCAATTGACCCATCAATTGCGATATAAATAAATAATTTAAAAAAAAATTGATGTGGATTCCCCTATATTTTTCATAACCAGCAATCATCAGCTGTCAACATTAGCAAGGCTGATTACCAAGAATAGTGGGGTCCCCAAGCTGTTTTTTCAACTATTTAAATAAATAAGTTAAAAAAGCGGTGTGGGTCCCTCATTTTTGACAACCAACCAAGCTAAATCTGACAACTGGTGGCTAGTATTCTCAGGCTGGTAAGAGCCCTCCCAGCCTAAAAATAGCAGCCTGCAGCCACCGAGAAATGGTGCTTCTATTCTATACACCAGTTCTGTCATCTTTGCCCATCTCTTCCCTCTTGCCCTGTGGTGGTGGCAAGTGGGGTTCATACTTGTGGGATTGAAGTCACCTTTGTATTTTCTGGTGACATCAAGCCCACAGCTTAGTATACAATGATTCTCCATTACTTATCCTATAGTTCTATTGTATAAAAAAATGCTCACCCAGAATAAAGTCCTTTTTTTAAATTATGACATAGACTCTTTTGTTGACTCTAAATTATACCATACTCACATCATCACCCAGTCCACTGAAGAAAATGTCCCTTGCAAATGAATTAAAATAATAAACAACCATATTTCTCACTTGTCCAAAGTGAAAAGATAATCTAAAATGTCCCACGACGATCTTGATGACTTTGAGAGTAGTCACTAATATGATTGCTCTACGCTGCAGCCGGCTACACACTGACAGGAATGTGTAATCTGTCCTGCAGTGTGTAGTGCTGAGCTCTGGTGAGAAAGTTCAACTGAGTTCATCAGCTGATGAACCCCCGATGATCTCACTAATAACACCTATGCTGCATGAGCACTTTCTCACGCAACGGTGCTGTAAGTGAGATTACCGGTGAATAGTGTTGAGCGATACTGCTCGATATCGAAAAATATCGGATCGGAATGGTATAACCGATATCACTAAATATCGCCAATATCCGATTCCGATAGCGGAAGTCCCATGTAAGTCTATGGGAACAAAATATCGCAACAAAAAAACCCTTTCTTTCGTTGTAAACACAAAATATACACACATAGAATACATATATATATATATACATGTCATTGTGACATATATATATAAACATATATTTATAGTTTATACACTTCAACATAGTAAAATAGACTCTGTGCTTGAGAATTGCTAAAATCATCAGAGAATGTATTTGCCAATTTTTTCCGCCATATCTGCGTCACGACGAGGCACTGGTGAAGAAGAAGGGCGTGCTCTTCGTGGGTGTACACTCACTCAGTGGCGTGAAAATGATGGCCGACCAGTGTAAATGTTGCTGCAATGTAAGATCGTGCCCCACAGCTCTGGAGTTCCGCCTCCTCATCCTCCTCAGTGTGCGGAAACTAACACGAAGGTCCCGCCTCCCTACAAAAGAGGGGCCCTCTCCAGATGCTAATGACACATGTGACTTGGCAGAGATGGCTAATGGACACGAGCAGAAGTGTGAAGGGATGGAGCAGTCAGAGCTCTCCCCCCACGGAAGCGATCCGATCGCCACGGAATCACCGTTGGGCACCCGGCCTGTAAACCCTCCTACGCTGCAAGAAGCGGAGGATACCCTAAGAGGCCTGGCCCGACACCGGGAGGAGGTTGCCAGGATGGAAGCGAGCTGGCGTGCCCTAAAAATAAACTTGGAGCGGCGCCAATCCCTCTTACCTGAAGTGTCTGTACTGGAAGATGAGGCACCCGTTCTAGTAGAGGAGCCCTTGCAATGTGATCCGGTTGACGTTGTCGCAGTGGAGGCACCCGTTCCTGCAAAAACCGCAGCACCGTCAGCACCCCAGATCCCGCTGTCTGCCCCCGTCGCTGAGACAGAAGAAGTGACACCCGTCCTCATGGAGGAGGCCGCGCAGGCACCAGAGGTCTACCTGTCTGTACCGGAGCCCCGACTGTCGTCTGATTTAGAGCCGTCTGCTTCCTCCGCAGGGGAGCGCCGCCAGGACTGGGGGGCGCCAGGAGAGCTGCCGCAAACCGGACATCGCAAGCTGCAGTGGAGTGGTGGAGACATGGAGCTGCTGGTGGAGGAGAATTTCAACCGGCGTCAGGAGGAAGAGTGGAGACGCTGGGAGCGGGAAGCAGAGCGACAAAGGGAGCAGCGAGAAACCCAAAAACTTCGCCAACGTCAGGTGGAGAAGGACCGGGCAGATAAGGACCGGATGAGAAAGGATAAAGGAACCCTGAGGGAGCTGCGGCGTAAGGGTGCAGTACGGAGCTTTAAATTGAAAGGTGGTTGGGGCTTCATCCAGGAGCCTGGACTTTATTTAGAAGTTTTTGTGACCCGGCGGGACGTGGAGACTCACCTCCCAGAAGGACACCCGGGGAGGGACCTGTTGCCAGGAGACTTGGTGACTTACACCCGACACTGGGGTTACAATGGGTGGTACGCCCTAAATGTTACCAGGTGCGACCCCTACTTCCCAGAGTGTCAGGAACCTGTGAGACCCTCGGAGCCTTCAGCCTCCCACATCCAGGCCTCTGCAAAAGTGCCCACCCCACGCCGTAAATCTCCACAGCCTCCCTCAGTGGTCTCCTCAGCAGCCCCAGCTATGGACATGATAACTATAGCTGGCCCGTACCCGGCGCCTGTTAGGCCCCCTGGGGTTCGTTCAGTCCGGGACATAGGGTTCCAGACCCGGAGGGAGATGAAAGAGGTGGCCACACAGACCCAGATAGCGGGACACGACTTGACAGTACAGGCCACACGAAGTCATCAGGTCCTGGTGGTCCTTGGTGCCTCGGATGTTTGGCAAGCATCAGAAGAGTACCAGGTGGTACCTGGAACACCCCGGCCAAAGAAGTATAAATAACCCGGACAGGGTCCCTGTATGTAAATAGTTAAATTGTTGATAAATAGTTAAATTGTTGATGTACCCAGACGGGTGAATGTTCATAAAAAAGTTTTTTAATTTAATAAAAAAAAAAAAACACATTTTTCATTACTTTTATTACAGTCTCATCCTGCGACGCCATCGATCTCCTGTAAAAAAATGAAAAAAAAAAAAAAGTATACCACCTGACCGACGCAGTCCATAGTAATGAGTGTCCCACGACGATCCAGCTCTGCTACATCAGAATGACAGGCAGAGCCTGTCATCCCGGCCAGCACAGCTGATTACCTGCTTCCCCGGCGGTGACGTCATCGGACTGGTTTACGGCCGGGATTACCCTGCAGTCACTGCAGTTATCGCAAAAACTGCATGTGACCGCCAGGGAGAAGATAATGGCGGCCTCAAGCAGTCCAGGACGTGACCGCCGGAGATCTTCTGCCAGGTAAGTGCCGCTGACTCCTGACAGACCCGACCGATGGACACTCACAGTGACAGTGACAAATCCGATTCCGGTATTCGATATGACGAAAATATCGGTATTCGGAATCGAAAGGCCGATACAGCTAATATCGGCGATATCCGATATTTGCAGTATCGTATCGCTCAACACTACCGGTGAATTTTCTCACCACAGCTCGGCTGTTATGACTTGGTAACTGAGGAGGACAGGAGCAAAACAGCAAGGCAGCCGAACACCTAAGAAGTTGGAAACTAATGGGTTGCAGATCCCTAAACTAACCGCACAACTAGAAGCAGCAGTGGAGCGTAACTACGGTGGTCCTAGACGCCTCGGCACAGACGGAGAGCTAGCTACACCTAAAGATAGAAACAGGAAAGCTAACTGCCCCGGAGTAGAGCCCCAAAGGAATAGGCAGCCCCAAACATATAATGACGGTTTGACAAGACGAAACACAAACGCAGGCAGAAAATAGAGTGAGCAAACGCTGGGGCCAAATACTGCCTTAATAGGACAGGACAGAATACTATCTGCAACGCAGCAAAACCCTAGCAAAACTTTCAGCACTTCTGATTTAAAAAATGCTGAGATCACATGATCTCTCCACCCACTAAATCAGATCTCAGTGTGAACAAGGCTAACCCGCAAGCCACTCAAATAGCAGGGAAAGAGCAATTGAACAAATAACAGTGGCTACTGAAAAACAGAGAGTAGCACAGGCCCCAGGAGGGGACCCAGCTAACCTCCACAAAGGTGCAGACAAAAATGGAAATAGCAAACACAATAGAAACAAGCAGAAAATATCTTATCTGAAGGTCGCAGACGAAGGAGAGACACCAGCAGACTTCCAAATGAACCAGGAAACAACAATTGATCACCGGCGAGGATCATGGGAAGGCAGCTCCCTTATATCAGCCCAGTCAGTGACTCCTGATTGCTAGTCGTCGCTGGCAGGTGAGAAGGCCCTGTCATTAGATACAGCCTTAGTACCGTCAGCAACCACCAGAGGGAGCCTCAGCTCAGAAATTGTCTCCAACATGTTCACGACAGTACCCCCCCTTGAGGAGGGGTCACCAAGCCGATCTGGATGAGCTCAGTGATAGTCTGAATGTCAGAAGCAAACACCCAAGAATTGTCCTCCTGACCGTAACCTCTCCACTTAACCAAGTACTGGAGTTTCCGTCTAGCGAAATGAGAGTCCAATATCTTCTCCACTTCATACTCCAGATTGCCCTCAACCAAAACAGGCTCAGGAGGAGCAGCCATAGGAACTACTTGCTCGACAAACCTTTTCAATGAAGATTTGTGGAAGACGTTATGAATCTTAAACATCCCTGGAAGAGCCAAGCGAAAAGAAACTTGATTAAGGACTTTCAAGATCCTATAAGGTCCAATGATCCTTGGCTTAAACTTTGGAGACGCAGCCTTCATAGGGATATTCTTTGAGGATAACCAAACCAAGTCACCCACTTTAAACCGAGGACTGTTATGTTTTGGTAGCTGAGGAGAGCAGGCAAAAACGGCAATACACCAGAGAGGTTGGAATCTACTGGATTGCAGTACCCTGACTAACCACCACAACTAAAGGCAGCCGTGGAGCGTACCTACGTTGGTCCTAGACGCCTCGTCACAGCCTGAGAGGTTAACTAACCTAAAGATAGAAAGATGAAAGCTATCTGCCCCGGAGCAGATCCCCAAAGAACATAGGAAGCCCCCAAACATGTAATGGCGGTTAGACAAGAGGAAATACAGACACAGACAGAAAATAGTATAAGCAAACGTTGGGGCCCAATCTGCCTAGACAGAAAAAGGATAGGAAGGATACTTACTGCAATCCAAAAAAAACCCTAAAAAAAGCCAACGCTACTAATTGCAAAAACACCTGAGATCACACGACCTCAACCACCTAAATTAGTTCTCTGGTGTAACAAAACTAAGCCGCAGCCACTGAAAAAACTGGAAAAGGCAAATGAACAAATAACAGTGGCTCCAGAGGAACTGAGAGGAGCCCAAGCCCCCCGGGGAGGGGGACCTGGCTAACTTCACAGAAATGCAGAGAAATATGCAAATGGTAAACACAAAAACAAAAACAGAAAATATCTTATCTGAGAGCAGGAGAAGAGGCAAGACTCAGCAAGCTTCCAAGTGAACCAGGAAACAATGTTGAGACAAGAACACTTGATCACCGGCAACCATGATGGGAGGGAACCTCCCTTATATAAGACCAGTCTGTGATTCCTGATGCCAATCCTCATTGAATGGTTCAGTACTGTTTGTAACCACCAGAGGGAGCTTCTGCTCAGAATTCATTTCTAAAACATTCACAACAGTACCCCCCCTTGAGGAGGGGTCACCGAACCCTCATCTCTGCAACCAGGTCGGTCAGGATGAGCTCTGTGATACGCACGGATCAGTCTCCTAGCATGGATGTCCGCAGCAAACACCCAAGAATTGTCCTCCTGACCATAACCTCTCCACTTAACCAAATACTGGAGTTTCCATCTAGAAAAACGAGAATCCAATATTTTCTCAACCACATACTCCAGATTGCCCTCAACCAAAACAGGGTCAGGAGGCGCAGCCATAGGAGCCACTGGCTCGACAAACCTCTTCAATAAGGACTTGTGGAACACGTTATGGATCTTAAATGTCCCTGGAAGAAGTAAACGAAAGGAAACAGGATTAAGAATCTCTATGATCTTATAAGGTCCAATGAACCTAGGCTTAAACTTAGGAGATGCAACTCTCATAGGGATATTTCTTGAGGACAACCAGACCAAGTCCCCCACTTTAAACCGAGGACCATCAGTCCTATGCCGGTTGGCAAACAGCTGGGCCTTCTCCTGAGAGAGGGACAACCTCTCCACTACCTGGTCCCAAATCTGCTGCATACGCTCCACAACAGAGTCAACACCCGGACAGACAGAAGCCTCCGTCTGTCCCGAAGAAAATCGAGGGTGAAACCCAAAATTGCAGAAAAATGGAGACATCAAAGTGGCAGAGCTTGCCCTATTATTAAGAGCAAACTCAGCCAAAGGCAAAAAAGAGACCCAGTCATCTTGATCAGCAGACACAAAGCATCTCAGATAAGTCTCCAATGTCTGGTTTGTTCTCTCAGTTTGTCCATTGGTCTGAGGATGAAAAGCAGAGGAGAAAGACAATTGAACACCAAGTTTAGAACAAAAAGTCCTCCAAAATCTGGAAACAAACTGGACTACTCTGTCAGACACAATGTTCTCAGGAATGCCGTGTAACCGGACCACGAGCTGAAGGAACAAAGGCACCAATTCGGAGGAGGAAGGCAACTTAGGTAATGGCACAAGATGTATCATCTTGGAAAACCTATCACAAATCACCCAGATAACGGTCATTCTTTGAGAAACAGGGAGGTCGGAAATAAAATCCATAGAGATATGGGTCCATGGTCTCTTGGGCACAGGCAATGGCATCAACAAACCACTAGAGCGAGAGCAAGGCTTGGAGCGAGAGCAAGTCCCACAGGACTGCACAAACTCCCTGACGTCACGAGACAAAGTAGGCCACCAAAAGGACCAACTCATCAAGTCTCTGGTACCAAAAATTCCGGGATGACGGCCAACGCGGAACAATGAATCTCAGACATTACACTCTTCTTCCACTGGTCTGGGACAAACAATTTCCCAATAGGGCAGCGCTCGGGTTTATCCTCCTGACACCCTTCCGGAGCCAGTCTCAAATTGGGCGAGATAGCGGAAAGAACTACACCCTCTTTCAAAATAACAGCAGGATCAGATAACTCAGGAGAGTCCGCAAGGAAACTCCTCGAGAGGGCATCCGCCTTAACATTCTTAGTGCCAGGAAGAAAGGAAACCACAAAATTAAAACGTGTGAAAAACAAGGCCCACCTGACCTGTCTAGGATTAAGTCGCTTGGCTGATTCCAGATAAACCAGATTCTTATGGTCCGTGAGGACCACCACCTGATGTTTGGCTCCCTCCAGCCAATGTCTCCACTCTTCAAAAGCCCACTTCATGGCCAATAACTCCCGATTACCCACGTCATAATTACGTTCAGTTGGAGAAAATTTTCGAGAGAAAAAAGCACAAGGGTTACTTTTAGAGGTCTCAGGATCTCTTTGGGACAAAACGGCACCTGCCCCAATTTCAGAGGCATCAACCTCCACCTGAAATGGCAGAGAAACATCAGGCTGCCGTAGAACAGGAGCAGAAGTTAATCTCTGCTTAAGTTCCTGAAACGCGAGACTGCCTCAGGAGGCCAATTCACCACATCAGAACCGGTTTTTGGTCAAATCAGTCAATGGTTTAACAATAACAGAGAAATTACCAATAAATTTACGATAAAAATTGGCAAAACCCAAGAATCTCTGAAGAGCCTTTAATGAAGTACGTTGGACCCAATCACAGATGGCCTGAACCTTGGCCGGGTCCATTTCAATAACAGATGGAGACAAAATGAATCCCAGAAATTAGATCCTCTGTACGCCAAAAAGACACTTTGATCCCTTCACATACAGAGCATTCTCTCTCAAAATCTGGAACACAGTCCGAACATGTTTCACATGAGAGTCCCAGTCATTGGAAAAAATCAAGATATCATCCAAATAAACAATCAGAAATTTATCCACAAAATCCCTGAAAATGTCATTCATGAAGGACTGGAAGACGGAAGGAGCATTAGTGAGCCCAAAGGGCATCACTAGGTACTCAAAATGCCCCTCTGGGGTATTAAACGCTGTCTTCCATTCATCCCCGTGCTTAATGCGAATAAGGTTATACGCCCCCTGAGGTCAAGCTTGGTAAACCAAGTAGCACTTTTCACCCTGGAAAACAGGTCAGAAATCAGGGTAACGGATATTGATATTTCACAGTGATATTGTTCAAGAGACGATAATCAATACACGGCCTTAATGAACCATCCTTTTTGTCCACAAAGAAAAAACCGGCACCCAAGGGTGAAGAGGATGGTCTGATATGACCCTTCTCCAATGACTCCTTGATATAAGACCGCATAGCGTCATGTTCAGGTACAGACAAGTTAAAAAGGCGACCTTTAGGGAATTTACTACCAGGCACTAATTCAATAGCGCAGTCATAGCTCCTATGGGGGGGCAAGGATGCAGATTTACTTTCGCTAAACACATCAGAAAAATCAGTCAAAAAATCAGGAACATCCTGAGCCTGGGGAGAGGCAGAAAAAACAGGAGTGTTGGCATTAACACATTGGCAGCCCCAACTGGTTACAGACACAGATTTCCAATCCAAAACAGGATTATGAGACTGTAACCAATGCAAACCCAGTACAATTATGTCATGCAGATTATACAGCACCAAAAATTTGCAACTCTCCTGATGATCAGGTTCAACCCTCATTATCACCTGAGTAGAGAACTGGGGTTTATTCTCAGCCAAAGGGGTAGAATCAATCCCCAGTAGGGGAATAGACTTCCGTAGGGGTATCAAGGGAAACCCACAACGTTTAGCAAAATCAAAATCCATCAGGTTAATAGCTGCTCCCGAATCAACAAAAGCCTGAGCAGAAAATGTGGACAGGGAGCAAATCAGGGTAACAGTTAACAGAAATTTAGTCTGAACACTACCCAAGACAACTGAGCGTGCAAAACGTCTTCCCCGCTTAGGGCAGACTGAAATAGCATGAGAGGCATCACCACAGTAGAAATATAACCCATTGTGTTTTCGAAACTCATGACGCTGTGCCCCAGAAGCCACTCTATCACACTGCATGGGTTCGGAAGCTGGTTAACAAGGCAACACTATTCCACGCATACCTCTACGCTCACACAAACGTCTGTCAATTTGAATCGCTAATGACATAGAATCATTGAGACCAGAGGGAGCAGGGAAACCCACCATAACATCTTTTACTTTCTCTGACAGACCCTTCCGAAAAAGGGCTGCCAAAGCATCATCATTCCATTTGGTCAGGACTGCTCACTTTCGGAATTTCTGACAGTACAACTCAGCGTCCTCAAGCCCCTGATTTAATGCCAACAAGGTTTTTTCAGCTTGATCAGTGACATTAGGTTCATCGTACAATAACCCCAGAGCCAGAAAAAATGCATCAACATTACTCAAAACAGGGTCCCCAGGTGTCAGGGAAAAAGCCCAATCCTGAGGATCGCCACGCAGGAGAGAGATGACAATTTGAACCTGCTGTGCTGCGTTCCCTGAGGACTTAGGTTTTAAGGCAAAAAACAACTTACAGTTATTTTTGAAATTCAGAAATTTAGCTCGATCCCCCAAAAACAAATCTAGCATGGGGATCCTGGGATCCACAACTGGCAACCTAGCAAGATAGGTAGCAATACTCCGAACCTCAGTGGCAAGCTGATCCACACGGCCAGACAACTGTGCAAACTCCATTGAGAGAGAAAAAAAAATCCTCCTCAGCACCCAGAGAAAAAGAGGGAAAAAAATGCAACAAACAGAAAAAAAAAAATCTGACAACTCTGACAACCTTTTTTCTTTCCACACTTTTTTTCCCTTCTGTGAGTACCATATAATTTTCAGTTGGGCCGGTGATACTGTTATGTTTTGGTAGCTGAGGAGAGCAGGCAAAAACGGCAATACACCAGAGAGGTTGGAATCTACTGGATTGCAGTACCCTGACTAACCACCACAAATAAAGGCAGCCGTGGAGCGTAGCTACGTTGGTCCTAGACGCCTCGTCACAGCCTGAAAGGTTAACTACACCTAAAGATAGAAAGAGGAAAGCTATCTGCCCCGGAGCAGATCCCCAAAGAACATAGGAAGCCCCCAAACATGTAATGGCGGTTAGACAAGAGGAAATACAGACACAGACAGAAAATAGTATGAGCAAACGTTGGGGCTCAATCTGCCTAGACAGAAAAAGGATAGGAAGGATACTTACTGCAATCCAAAAAAAACCCTAAAAAAAGCCAACGCTACTAATTGTAAAAAACACCTGAGATCACACGACCTCTACCACCTAAATTAGTTCTCTGGTGTCACAAAACTAAGCAGCAGCCACTGAAAAAACTGTAAAAGGCAAATGAACAAATAACAGTGACTCAGATAAACTGAGAGGAGCACAAGCCCCCGGAGGGGACCTGGCTGACCTCCACAGAAGTGCAGGGAACAATGCAAAAATCAAGCACAAAAATAAAAGTAGAAAATATCTTATCTGATAGCAGAAGATGCAGGCAAGACTCAGCAAGCTTCCAAGTGAACCAGGAACCACAGTTGAGACAAGAACAATTGATCACCGGCAACCATGATGGGAGAGAACCTCCCTTATATAAGACCAGTCTGTGATTCCTGATTGCCAATCCTCATTGAATGGTTCAGTACTGTTTGTAACCACCAGAGGGAGCTTCTGCTCAGAATTCATTTCTAAAGCATTCACAACAGAGGACCATCAGTCCTATGCCGGTTGACAAACCTTTGGCCTTCTCCTGAGAGAGAGACAACTTATCCACTATTTGATCCCAAATCTGCTACATTCTCTCTACCACAGTGTCAACACCCGGACAGACAGAAGCCTCCACCTGTCCCGAAAAAAATCAAGGATGAAACCCAGAATTGCAGAAGAAAGGGGACATCAGAGTGTCAGAACTAACCCTTTTATTAAGAGAGAATTCAGCCAGGGGCAAAAAAGAGCCCCAGTCATCCTGATCCGCAGACAGAAAACATCTCAAATAAGTCTCCAAGGTCTGGTTTGTTCTCTCAGTCTGCCCATTGGTCTGAGGATGAAACGCAGATGAGAAAGACAGCTGAACTCCCAGTTTAGAACAGAATGTCCTCCAAAATCTGGAAACAAACTGGACTCCCCTGTCAGATACAATGTTCTTCGGAATGCCGTGCAAATGAACCACATGCTGAAAAAACAAGGGTACCAACTCGGAAGAGGATGGCAGCTTAGGCAGTGGCACAAGATGGATCATCTTGGAGAATCTATCACAGATCACCCAAATGACAGTCATTCTCTGAGAGACAGGGAAGTCGGAGATAAAATCCATAGAGATATGGGTGCATGGCCTCCTGGGCACCAGCAGTGGCATCAACAATCCACTAGAGCGAGAACAGGGCTTGGAACGAGAACAAGTCCCACAGGACTGCACAAAATTCCTGACATCGCGAGATAAAGTGGGCCACCAAAAGGACCGACTCACCAAATCTCTAGTACCAAAAATCCCAGAATGACTAGCCAATGCAGAGCAATGAACTTCAGACATAACTTTTTCTCTCCATTGGTCTGGGACATACAATTTCCCCGCAGGGCATCGCTCAGGTTTTTCCCCTTGAAATTGCTCCAGAGCCAGTCTCAAATCGGGTGAGATAGCGGAAATAATGACACCCTCCTTTAGAATGGCAGTAGGCTCAGCCACATCAATAGAATCCGCATGGAAACTTCTAGAGAGGGCATCCGCCTTAACAATCTTAGTACCAGGGAGGAAGGAGACCACAAAGTTAAAACGTGTGAAAAACAAGGCCCACCTGGCCTGTCTGGGATTCAATCGTTTAGCTGAATCGAGATAGATCAAGTTTTTGTGATCAGTGAGGACCACAACTTGATGTTTGGCTCCCTCCAACCAATGTCTCCACTCTTCGAACGCCCACTACATAGCCAATAATTCCCATTCCCCACATCATAATTACGTTCCGCTCGGGAAAACTTTCGGGAGAAGGCACAAGGGTTAATCTTAGAGGTTACAGGATCTCTTTGGGACAAAATGACTCCTGCACCAATCTCAGACACATCTATCTCCACTTGAATTGGTAGAGAAACATCAGGTTGCCGTAGAACAGGAGCAGAAGTGAATCTGCGCTTAAGCTCCTGAAACGCAGAAACTGCCTCATCAGGAGACCAATTTACAACATCAGAAACCTTTTTGGTTAAATCAGTCAGTGGTTTCACAATACCAGAGAAATTACTTATAAATTTACAGTAGAAATTAGCAAGACCCAAAAATCTCTGAAGAGCCTTCAATGAAGTGGGCTGGACCCAATCACAGATGGCCTGAACCTTGACCGGGTCAATTTCACTAGCAGAAGGGGACAAAATGAATCCCAAAAATGAAACCTTCTGTACTCCAAAGAGACATTTTGCTCCCTTAACATACAAAGCATTCTCTCTCAAGATCCGGAATACCCTCCGAACATGTTCCACATGAGAATCCCAGTCGTTAGAAAATATCAAAATATCGTCCAAATAAACGATCAGAAACTTATCCACCAAGTCCCGGAAAATATCGTTCATGAAAGACTGGAAGATTGAAGGGGCATTAGTGAGCCCAAAAGGCATCACTAGGTACTCAAAATGCACCTCAGGAGTATTAAACGCCATCTTCCATTCATCTCTGTTCTTCATGCGAATAAGATTATACGCCCCCCTAAGGTCAAGCTTGGTAAACCAACTGGCACCTTTCACTCTGGAAAACAAATCCGAAATCAGGGGTAATGGATATTGATATTTAACCGTGATCTTATTAAGGAGATGATAGTCAATACATAGCCTCAATGAACCATCCTTCTTGGCCACAAAGAAAAAGCCGGCGCCCAAGGGTGAAGAGGATGGTCTGATATGACCCTTTTCCAAAGACTCTTTGATATATGATCACATAGCCTCATGCTCGGGTACAGATAAATTGAAGAGCCGACCCTTGGGAAATTTACAGCCGGGTACCAAATCAATCGCACAATCATAACTCCTATGCGGAGGCAAGGATGCAGATTTACTCTCACTAAATACATCAGAAAAATCAGCCAAATAGTCGGGGATATCTTCCAACTGGGGAGAAGTAGAAAAAACAGGAGTGTCACTACGAACACATTGACAACCCCAACTGGTCACAGACACAGACTTCCAATCCAAAACAGGATTATGAGTCTGTAACCAAGGAAAACCCAGTACAATAATGTCAAGTTAATTATGTAACACCAAAAATTTGCAATTCTCTTGGTGGTCCAGGTCAACCCTCATTATCACCTGGGTCGAAAACTGGGGTTTGTTCTCAGCCAAAGGGGTAGAATCAATGCCCAGCAAAGGAATAGACTTCCGCAGGGGTATCATGGGAAAGCCACAAGATTTGGCAAAATCAAAATCCATCAGGTTTATAGCTGCTCCTGAATCAACAAAAGCCTGAGCCGAAAATGTGGACACGGAGCAAATCAAGGTAACAGTCAAAAGAAATTTAGACTGAACACTACAAAAAACAACTGAGCGCGCAAAACGTCCTCCCCGCTTGGGGCAGACGGAAATATCATGAGAAGCGTCTCCACAGTAGAAGCACAACTTATTACGATTATGAAACTCATGACGCTGAGCCCGAGAAACCTCTCCATAACACTGCATGGGGTCAGGGGCTGGATCGCAAGGTGTCACCACCTCTCGCATATTTCTACACTCACGTAGACGTCTGTCAACTTGAATGGCCAATGCCATAGAGTCATTGAGCCCAGAGCCAACAGGAAATCCCACCATAATGTCCTTTACAGTCTCTGCCAGACCCTTCTGAAAAAGAGCTGCCAGGGCATCATCATTCCAGTTAGTAAGGACTGCCCACTTTCAGAATTTCTGACAGTATAGCTCTGCAGCTTCCTGACCCTGTTTTAATGCCAACAAGGGTTTCCAGCTTGATCAGTAACATTAGGTTCATCATACAACAACCCCAGTGCCTGAAAAAACACATCAACATCAGTCAAGACAGGATCTCCAGGTGTCAGGGAAAAGGCCCAATCCTGAGGGTCGCAACAGGGAGATGACAATTTGAACCTGCTGTGCAGCGTTCCCCGAGGACGTAGGCTTCAAGGCAGAAAAAAAACTTACAGTTATTTTTGAAATTCAAAAATTTAGAGCGATCCCCAAAAAACAACTCTGGAGTAGGAATCCTAGGCTCTACAGCAGGCATCCGAGTGAGATAGATTGCCATACTCCGAACTTCAGCAGCAAGCTGCTCCACACGCTCGGACAAATGCTTGATTTCCATTGAGAAAAAATTCCTCCTCAGCCCCCAGAGAAAAAGAGGGAAAAATGTATATAAAAAAAAATTCTGACAACTCCTTTTTTTTTCTGACAACTTTTTTTTCTGACAACTTTTTTTTACTATTTTTCCCTTCTGTTGAGTTCCAAAGAATTTTCAGTAAGGCGGTGATTCTGTTATGACTTGATGACTTGGTAACTGAGGAGGACAGGAGCAAAACAGCAAGGCAGCCGAACACCTGAGAGGTTGGAAACTAATGGGTTGCATATCCCTAAACTAACCGCACAACTAGAAGCAGCCGTGGAGCGTACCTATGGTGATTGTTCTGCCCGTCTTATGTGTATGTGTACATAATCCTTGCAGACAGCATAAACCTTGATCCCAACAGTGATTTGATAGACACGTGATGTCTGTTACCAAGTTTATTGCAGGAATCGAATATGGTAAAAAACTGTGGAACAAATAACAGTATTTTACTATGTGCTCACAAACATGTGGCAAGCATACAATATATACACAATATACAATGGTGAGGGAACACACTATATGCATAACATGTAGTTACATATAACATGCGGTATATCCCATTCTTACTGCACAGTCAGAAAAGCATAGACTACAACTTTCACATTTTCATAACAGCATGATGTAAACATCCCAATATTTATACGGCTGTCAAGTTCATGGTGAATGTGTTTAAGACCTACCGATTGTGCGGCTACAGATCTGGATGTAAGAGATCACTATTGGATTCTGATGTCAGGAGGTACTCAGGAATGAACTGTCTTAGCTGTATACTGAGCAAAAAACATGGCTGCTGGGGCTGACTGCTGAGTCATCAAAGCTATGACTCATGAACTACGGTGTGGTAGATATGTCAAAAAACTTCAATATCAACAACCAAAGACATTCTATAAACGACCACTAGATGGTGCTGTTATACCACATAACAAATCTGAATGTTTGCACAGAAAATTCTATTGGAACATCACACTCCTCGCCTGGTATATTAAAGATACCACTTTAAGGTACCTATGGAGAGAGCAACAAAATCAGTTCAGTGACTGGTCTGAGGAAAAGTTTAGGTTCGTGTTGCCTGCAGATCTTGACCTCCACTTTCCTAACTTTTCCATCTTCACTTGGAAACACTTTGGTTATCAGTCCCAAAGGCCAGTCATTTCTTTTTGACTGAGTGTCTTTGACAAGAACAACATTACCAACCTCCATGTTGGGTTTACTGGCTTGCCATTTATTCCGGGTCTGTAAGGTAGAAACATATTGCTTTTTCCATTTATCCCAGAAGGCGTCTGCTAAAGTTTGAACCCGTCTCCACTGACACTTGTACAAGTCTTTATTATCAAACTCACCAAGAGGTGCTGATGCTGTACCAACCTTTTGGGTAAGAAGTGTGGAAGGGGTAAGCAAGAGAGGATCCTCTGGATCATTCGGTATTGGTGTCAAGGGTCTGGCGTTTATGATTGCCACTACTTCAGCCATGAAAGTTGTGAGGGTCTCATGGGTAAGTCTTGAAGTTCCCAACTGTAGGAAGATAGAATCAAGGATCCTGCGAGCCAGGCCAATCATACGCTCCCATGAGCCTCCCATGTGAGAAGAATGTGGAGGGTTAAATGTCCATTTACAGTCTTGGTTCGCCAGATATCTCTCTACACAGTCACTGTCAATGTTTGAGGAGATACGCAGTTCTTTGCAAGCTCCGATGAAGTTGGTACCCCTATCGGAACGGATTAGTTTAACTGGACCTCTTATAGAGATGAAACGTCTGAGAGCATTTATGAAGCTAGAAGTGTCCAAGGACTCAATAACTTCTATATGCACAGCCCTAATATATCATGCAGGTGAAGATGACTGCCCAGCGTTTGCTGTTTGCATGGCCTCCTCTAGTGTGTCGGGTGGTGACAGACCAAGGGCCAAACACGTCGAGACCAACACTTGTGAAAGGAGGTTCTGTACTGAGTCGGTCGGCAGGGAGATCAGCCATTTTCTGTGACTGAAACATGCCTCGTAATTTTTGGCAAGTGACGCATTTGAAAATGAGACAACTCACAAGTCTTTTTGCTCCCACTACCCAAAATCCAGCTGCACGTAGAGCTCCTTCAGTGAACAAACGTCCTTGGTGCTTAGTCTTTTCATGGTAGTGTCGCACAAGTAAAGACGCAATGTGATTGTTCTGCAGTATTATCGGATTATGTACATTACTCTCAAGTTTTACCTTTGAAATACGTCCTCCAACTCTCAACAACCTATTAGCATCTATATATGGGTCAAGTTTCACGAGGGGGCTGTCCTTTGGAACACTCTTTTGATTTTGGAGGAGTTCGATCTCACGAGCATAAGCTTCTCGTTGGACACAACGGAGGATAACGTCTCTGGCCTGTGTAAGCTCATCCACTGTACGTGTTCTATGACAATGATGCCAACCTTTGCAATGTTCTGACCCTGTAGTTGGGGTTCTAAAGGATCTGGCTATGTGTATTAAATTAGCTATGGCTCTGTTCAGTGACCTCCAGGCAGAAAACTTGTTGAACCGTTTAGAGTCGAGCTCTCTGCTAGAAACTCTTGTAGTGAGTACAGAAACATGAGGACGAATCTCTGCATCAGAATCTGGTTCTAACATTTCAAATGTGTCTTTCTCAAAAGTGTCTTGTACTGATTTGTAGAGAAATGCTGGTCCTGTGAGCCATGTAGTGTCTTTAAGATGGGCTGCAGGAACAGCTCTTGTTGCGTGGTCTGCTGGGTTGTGATCAGTTGATACATAACGCCACTGGGTAGGTCGTGTTGACCTCCTGATTCTTTGAACTCTGTTATGTACGTAGACATAGAATCTTCTAGTCTCATTGTGAATGTAACCCAGCACTACTTTACTGTCTGTATGGAACACCGTATCTTCAAGCTTTAAATCTATCTCTGTCACAATGAGCTCAGCTAGCTCTGTTGCTAGAACAGCAGCACAAAGTTCCAGTCTTGGTATGGTAAGCTCAGGACATGGTGCCAATTTTGCCTTTCCCATCACGAAGCCAATCTGGACTTGACCTTTGATATCTGTTGTTTTAAGGTAAGCGACTGCAGCTATCGCCTTTACTGAAGCGTCACAAAATATACACAACTGCTTAGTCTGAACCTCTGCAGCAGAGATGTGAGCATATGGTCTGTGAATGTGTAGATTAGACAAAGTCTTTAGAGAGTCTCTCCAGGTTACCCATAGAGCTTCTTTCTCTGGGGGAAGTGGAGAGTCCCAATCACATGTGTCTGCAGTTAAATCTCTGAGGAGAGTCTTACCTTGGATGGTGACTGGTGCTGCAAATCCAAGTGGATCATATAGGCTGTTGATGGTGGATAAGACACCACGTCGTGTGAAGGGCTTTTGCTCTTGGTCAACTTGGAAGGTAAAGGTGTCAGACTTGAGATCCCAGCTGAGCCCTAAGCTGCGTTGCATGGGTATGGGGTCCGTTGCAAAGTCTAGGTCTTTCAGATCGCTGGCATGATCTTGAACTGGGAAGGCTGCCATAACATCTTCGCTGTTTGAAGCTATTTTATGCAGTCTGAGGTTTGAACAGGAAAGCATACGTTGAGTCCTCTTGAGTAGGCTGATTGCAGCCTCTGGTGAGGGAAGTGACTTTAGGCCATCATCCACATAGAAGTCTCTTTCAACAAACTTCTTAACGTCTTGTCCATAGTTTTCTTCACCTTCTTGGGCAGAGAGTCGCAGTCCATAAATGGCGACAGCAGGAGATGGACTATTGCCAAAAACATGTACCTTCATGCGGTATTCTATGACGTCTTTGGTAGGGTCGTTGTCGCTGAACCAAAAAAACCTCAAGAAGTTCCTGTGTTCTTTTTTAACTAGGAAACAATAGAACATTTGTTGTATATCAGCGACTATGGCAATAGATTCTTTACGGAATCTGATGAGGACACCAAGAAGCGTGTTATTTAGATCTGGTCCTGATAAAAGAACATCATTTAGGGAAACTCCCTGGTGTTGTGAGCTGGAGTCAAATACTACTCGGATTTGACCTGGTTTCTTGGGGTGGTAAACACCAAAGATTGGCAGATACCAGCACTCTTCTTTTTCTTTTAAAGGCGGGGCTACTTCTGCATGGTCATTTTCAAATATCTTGCTCATGAATGAGAAGAAGTGCTCCTTCATTTCTGGTCTTTTCTCAAAGTTGCGCCTGAGAGAACTGAAGCGTTTTGTGGCTTGAACTCTGTTGTTAGGAAGGCGGTTTCTCTGTGTTTTGAAAGGCAGTGGTGCTACCCAGGTATTTGTTTCATCTTTAGAGAATCCTTGTTCCATTATACTTAAGAAGGTCTCATCTTCAATAGAGCAAGCGGTCTTGTTGTCTTCCTTTGTCCTCTGGAACACTGTACACCCCAGATGATCTTCATCTTCTGCACAGTCCGGGTATAACACACTTGTAGGCTTCTCTCTTACAAGGAATCTGTTAGGACAAGGCTGAAAGAGGGATGGACGTCCATTTTCCAATGTATTTGTGAAGAGAGAATTCACAGTGGTTGGTTTGTGAACGCTTCCTAGGCAGACATCGCCTATAATGACCCACCCTAGGTCGAGCTTCTGAGCATAAGCAGAACTGTGAGGACCGTTTATCTGTTTCCTCACCTTGTGGACTCTTATGATGTCTCTTCCAAGCAGAAGTACTATTGGAGCGTCTGGGTTGACTTCAGGAATTAGGTGCGCTATATTTTTTAGATGTCTATGATGTGATGCTGCTGCAGGTGTAGGAATCTCTTCTCTGTTGTTTGGGATCTGATTGCATTCTATCAGCGTAGGCAGAGGCAGGGATGTTTCACCATTTAAGGATTCAATTTGGTAACCAGTAGCTCTTCTCCCTTTTTCTTCACTCACACCTGTGCAAGTCTTAAGTGAATATGCCGAGCTGTTTCCTTTAATGTCGAAGATATCAAAGAAAGTTGAATTAGCGAGAGACCTGTTGCTCTGATCATCAAGGATCGCATACAACTTTACGGCTTTCTCTTTGTGACCAATGGGGTAAACTGTGGCAAGACAGATCTTGGAGCAAGATTTGTTGCTAAGTCCTTCTCCACAGACTTGGGTGCACTGAGGTGTCACTTCAGGAGATGTAGGGTCTCTCTGCTCCTCGCCGTGCTCTGCCACTTGGTCTGAGGGTGTGAAAGTCCATGGAGCTGGTCCTGGGTGTAAAGCTGTGTTATGCTCTTCACTGTCACATTCTGAGCATTTAATGTTTGTTGTACAGTCTTTTGCAAGATGTGAAGTTGCTGCGCAGCACCTGTAGCAAATGTGGTTTTCTTTGAGGAAAGTTTTGCGATCTTTGAGCTGTTTTTCTCTGAATCCTCTGCATTTCAACAACGAATGTGGTTTCTTATGCAGAGGGCATTCTTTGCACGGGTCTTTAGATGAGGTCTTATCAGTCTCTGCAGTACTATAAGTTTTGCGTGAAGTGTCTTGAAGAGATACACTGGTTTTGTGTACTGCCACTGGTGTATCTCTCAGGTTACGCATTGAGACAGGTTTACCTGATTTGGGGTACGTGGTGTCAAACATTGAGAAGTCAAAGCTGGGGTCATTTCTAATCTTTGCTTGTTGGTGTACAAAGTCCACAAAGAATGAGAATGGAGGAAATGGGACGTTGTATCGTTCCTTGTATTTGGAGCCTTGACCGATCCACTTATCTATCAGACCTTGCGGAAGTTTGCGTACTATGGGATTTACACCGCGTGCTGTGTCCAAGAATGCTAGGCCTTGTAAGTCTCCTTGAGCTTTGGCAACTTGAAGTTCTGTCAACAGATCGCTCAATTCTCTCAGTTTTTGGGAACCTTTACCTTGCATCTTGGGGAAATCTTCAATTCTTTTGAAGAGTGCGTTTTCTATCACTTCTGGTGAGCCGTAACACTCCTCCAGTCTCTCCCATATCAGGTTTAGTCCTCTGTCGGGATAGTCTAAATTGATGTCCCTAATCCGTTTTGCATGCTCTGTGGATTCATTTCCTAGCCACTTGACTAAAAGGTCCACCTCCTCGTTTGCAGACAGATCCAGATCTTTGATTGTATTTCTGAATGAGGATCGCCATGCTCTATAGCCTTCAGGTTTGTCGTTAAACTTGGAGAGTCCTTGGGTTATCAACTCACGTCGAGCAAGGAATTTGAGAACATCTGACATACCTTGATTTCTGTTTGATGAATCTGGAAACGAGCTGAGGTGCAGAGGTCCATGTGGGTTAGAGTAGTCTTTAAACTTGTCTTTGTTGTAATAACTACCATCTACCTGTTCCTTCTTGAAGGCTGGAGCTGCTCCGCAGTTGTCTGTCGGTTGGAATGCAGGTTGCATTGGGGACCGATGATATATAAAGTTACTGTCTTGCTTGATGTATGGCATTTGGAAGGCTGAGGCTGCTTGTTGTGTGACAGGATTAGGCTGGAGTTTGTAAGCAGGGGTTGACTCAGCTCCTGGACCGTAATACAGGCCGCCATCTGACTTAGCATACTGCAGTACGTATTTTGACGTGTGTCGTGCTTTGTCCTGTTGACTGAGCTCTGATCCAAGAATACTGCTGCGTCTATTACTTGCGATACTTGCTGCCTCCTCCAAAACTTCAGCCTCTGCCAGTGCAACTGCGGCTTCCCTCTCCAATGCTAGTTTTTTCATGTGTGCTTGTTGTTCGGCCAGAGCTGCTTTCATGCGTGCTTCCTCTGCTTCCATGTGTGCCTGTTGTTCGGCCAGAGCTGCTCTCATGCGTGCTTCCTCTGCTTCCATGTGTGCCTTCATTTGTGCTTCCTTTGCTTCTAATTGCCTTTCTTGCTCAGCAAACGATGCTCGCACTTTGGCAGCTTCTGCTTTTGCGCGTGCTATGGCGATGGTAGAGCTGCTCACTGACTTCTTTGAGCTTTTGCAGCTGGCTGAGATTGCAGATCTTGTGGTGAATGATCTACCTTCTGCGGCTGACATGGTGACGCTCTGACAGGATTCGCGCCCTTTCTTTCAGGCTTGACAGAAGCTTGGTTTCACTACGATCACTATGTGCGAGCTGCGGTATCTTCTATCCAGCTTGTAGCGGGCAGTTTTACTGCGATCAGTATGTGAGAATCCGCAGTTCTTCTATCCAGCCTGCGAGGGTTAATCGTTTTTTACTGTTCTGCCCGTCTTATGTGTATGTGTACATAATCCTTGCAGACAGCATAAACCTTGATCCCAACAGTGATTTGATAGACACGTGATGTCTGTTACCAAGTTTATTGCAGGAATCGAATATGGTAAAAAACTGTGGAACAAATAACAGTATTTTACTATGTGCTCACAAACATGTGGCAAGCATACAATATATACACAATATACAATGGTGAGGGAACACACTATATGCATAACATGTAGTTACATATAACATGCGGTATATCCCATTCTTACTGCACAGTCAGAAAAGCATAGACTACAACTTTCACATTTTCATAACAGCATGATGTAAACATCCCAATATTTATACGGCTGTCAAGTTCATGGTGAATGTGTTTAAGACCTACCGATTGTGCGGCTACAGATCTGGATGTAAGAGATCACTATTGGATTCTGATGTCAGGAGGTACTCAGGAATGAACTGTCTTAGCTGTATACTGAGCAAAAAACATGGCTGCTGGGGCTGACTGCTGAGTCATCAAAGCTATGACTCATGAACTACGGTGTGGTAGATATGTCAAAAAACTTCAATATCAACAACCAAAGACATTCTATAAACGACCACTAGATGGTGCTGTTATACCACATAACAAATCTGAATGTTTGCACAGAAAATTCTATTGGAACATCACAGTGATCCTAGATGCCTCGGCACAGCCGGAGAGCTAGCTACACCTAAAGATAGAAACAGGAAAGCTAACTTCCCTGGAGTAGAGCCCCAAAGGAATAGGCAGCCCCCAAACATATAATGACGGTTAGACAAGACGAAACACAAACGCAGGCAGAAAATAGAGTGAGCAAACGCTGGGGCCAAACACTGCCTAAATAGGACAGGACAGGACAGAATACTATCTGCAACCCAGCAAAACTTCCAACACTTCTGAATTCAAAAATGCTGAGATCACACGATCTCGCACTAAATCAGATCTCAGTGTGAACAAGGCTAACCTGCAGCCACTCAAAAAGCAGGGAAAGAGCAATTGAACAAATAACAGTGACTACTGAAAAACAGAGAGTAGCACAGGCCCCAGGAGGGGACCCAGCTAACCTCCACAAAGGTGCAGACAAAAATGGAAATAGCAAACACAATAGAAACAAGCAGAAAATATCTTATCTGAAGGTAGCAGACGAAGGAGAGACACCAGCAGACTTCCAAATGAACCAGGAAACAACAATTGATCACCGGCAAAGATCATGGGAATGCAGCTCCCTTATATCAGCCCAGTCAGTGACTCCTGATTGCCAGTCGTCGCTGGCAGGTGAGGAGGCCCTGTCATCAGATACAGCCTCAGTACCATCAGCAACCACCAGAGGGAGCCTCAGCTCAGAAATGGTCTCCAACACGTTCACAACACTCTGCACTATACACTGCAGGAGTGATTACACGCTCCTGCTAATGTGTCGCCAGCTGCCGGGTAGAGCAGTTGCATCAGCTGATGTGACTGCTCGACAAATGATCCAATTCATTGTGGGACAGTATGAATTAAGACGGATAGATGAGGAATATGATGGTTTACATTCTGTTCCAAATTATTATGCAAAAATTGTTTAGGAGTGAGAAGGTAAGAATTTCTTTGTTTGTCAGTTAAACTCATTGATGGTGATGTGTGTCAGGGCTCTTTATATCACTGTAAGCAATTGCAGACACCTGTGCTAATTAGTTTGGCAGGTGTGTCCAATGAAAGGCAAGACTACTTAAGAAGGCTGTCCCACATTATTGAGCAGCCTACATTTTCTGCCAAAATGGGAAAGAAAAAGGATTTGTTGGCTGCTGAGAAGCAACAAATTGTGGAGTGTTTAGGTCAAGGCATGACTACAGTCAACATTGCCAAGACACTTTATAGTGATCATCACACAATCAAGAAGTATGTAGCTGATTCACAGTACACACGTGTACGTTCTGATAAGGCAAAATTGAGGACTCTTTCCTACAGGCAATTACGTCAGGTTAAAAGAGCAGCAGCAAAAAAGCCTCGTCATAGCAGCAGACAAGTTTTTGAAGCTGCTGGTGCCTCCAACATCCCTCGAACAACAAGATGCAGGGTCCTTCAGAGGTTTGCAGCTGTGCGTAAGCCATCCTGTCGACCTCCTCTATCCACTGTACACAAGCAGAAACGGCTCCAGTGGGCCAAACAATACATGAAGACTGACTTCAAAACTGTTTTGTTCACCGATGAGTGCCGTGCAACGCTCGATGATCCAGATGGATGAAGTGGAGGATGGCTGGTTGATGGACACCCCATGTAAACACAGCTACGGCGCCAACAAGGAGGAGGTGGAGTAATGTTTTGGGCTGGAATCATGGGGAGAGAGATTGTCGGCCCCTTTAGGATCCCTGAAGGGGTAAAGATGAACTCCATAGTGTATGTTGAGTTTCCCAAACAGCACTCCCTGCCATGGTTCAAGAAGAAGAACCGTGCATTCCACAGCAAGATCATTTTTATGCATGATAATGCACCGTCTCATGCTGCACATAACACATCTGCATCTCTGGCTGCTATGGGCATAACAGGGGACAAACTTATGGTGGGCCCCCATGCTCCCCTGACCTCAACTCCATTGAGAACCTCTGGAGCATCATCAAAAGTAGTGTCTATGATGGCGGGAGGCAGTTCACATCTAAGCAACAGCTCTGGGAGGGTATTCTGTCCTCATGCAAAACAATTGAAGTAGAAACCATCCAAAACCTGACAAATTCAATGAAGGAGAGAGTTCAGAAGCTCCTTTCGAACAAGGGGTCCTATGTGCAAATGTAACATCACCTACAATAAAGTTTTGAATTGAAAACTGTTTGATTTCAGTTTGTAAGAACCTGCTAATGCTTATAATTTCAAAAATGACCATTTTTTTGTTCTTTATTAAAATGAAAAGGTTGAAAACTCTGCTGTGCATAATAATTTGGAACATGCATTTTGAGTGCAGTTTGAGTGTTTTAATTGTTAAAAAATATACTGTTATCATAGGCAGTTTATACAAAAACCTTTCAATTGTACTCTAATAGTTATTTGACTGGAAAATTACAATGGCTGAAATACATATAGGTAAATTGGTAAAATCTGAGAAAATATTATTTGCATAATAATTTGGAACACAGTGTATTGTTTTTCTCTTTTCCAAGTGACATGGGCATCAGGGATTAGGCATTAAGGTGAGTATATGGTGTTTTATTACTTTTTGTTTTTTTGCAGAAGACAAATGGCTTGAGGGATTAGATGTAAGGTGAAGATACACTGTAATTTTTATTTTTATTTCAATATGTATTTCTTAATTTTAACTTTTTTTCTTTACTTTGAGCACAGGCATGAGCTGATGACTATGCACATAATCCACCACCTGCGCTCTCTGTTATCAGTGACATCAGTCATAGGCTACGTAGTAGTTTCTCATCAGCTGATGCCTGTGACCTGCAGTACCCTTTTTACCACAGGTGACAGTCACAGCTGCGGAGTCACCCTGACATCTGATAGCATGACCCAAAAGCACTCTGACGAAGGGTAACAATCTTACCGGCAGTAATGTTCCCGCCGACCAGAGACACTATGCGCACAGCGTTAGTGGTAACACGACCATTTACCAAACTTTGGGTGAATTTTGCCAATTTTGAGGAAAATACTCGGGAATCCATACACAAATCTGAATGTGCAAAGTTCGTGCTGACTTTGTGATTGACGAATGTTTTCCAAATAAGTTCGCTCATCTCTAGTCAAGAGAAGTAGAACTATTAGGTGTGCTCCAAGTGCTTAGTATATAATCTAGGTATTCTAGTACTAAAATTGTCATAACAATGGCTGTGTGATGAAAGGAGGCTGTTCAACGCCAGTATGAGTCAGCAGGGTAGCCTACGATCTAGGGTACTGTTAGAGGGAACACAATTTTTAAATTAAATAATTAATTGAAAAAAGAGCATAGATACATTGAACACTTGCCTTAATTTAATGTTTTTCTATTAATCTAATTCAAATACCAAAAATGACTGTACTAAGCACAAAACATATTTTTTTTAACACCTTGACAATCGCTGATACTTATTTAAACAGCTGGACGTTAAGGGATCTTATTCCCTCATCTCCTGTCAAGGGGCAGTAGTGGGAAAACAGGGGATGAGGAATCTGGGCCCCGTAACTGCCCCTCAGGCTAAGGGAGTGCCCTGTCTTTCCTTAACTTGGGGGTAACCTTGAAGGTTGGGAGGCCCAAGTCACCGACCTGTCCTAAACCCCCCAACACCCTCCCCAAGAGGTGAGACAGGGAATAAAGTGAACTGCACCAATATAGCAAAAGGAAAGAAAAGACAGACACTTAGGGGACAAGGCAACTAAAAAACAAAACTTAGCTTTCTCTGCTGCAATGCACCGCACAGCAGAGTAAGGCACCAGATCAAGGTAAAAGCTGAAGTACCACTGCACTCAGCAAGCTCCTGACTTCAGCTGGTTGGTCTCCAAAGGGAAGTGTATCACCAACAGTCAGCTGATGCATCAGGTGACCTTTTAAAGGATGGTGGGAGTGGTCACCACCTGCATCAGCAAACTTAGCAGCAATGTAATTACACCAGCGGCCACCGGGGGGAAAAGACTGACATTAACCCCCGATGGCCTGAAAGGAAAAAAAAATTAACTTGAAAAGCAAAATCTGCCACAGATCCAAAAATGGATCGTTACATCTCCGTTTTTTGATTAGGAATAAGATAATTGCACTGCCTTTGGCTGAAATTCCCACAGCTTTACATGATAGCTGACACCCTGTGGTATCAGCCCCCAGCCAGTTTGGAGCTGATTGGGGCCAATTAACCTCTTAAATACCACTGTCAATCACAATAGCAGTATCTAAGTGGCTAAAAGGAGGTTAAAAGACATGGCAGGATCGACCCCCCGATCATATTCACATGTGGCCATCTTTGCCATGGTACCCTGAGGTCATCTGATGACCCCAGGGTATGGTGGCCTGTGAGATTCAGTTATAAGCAGGGTCTCACAGGTTGTGTCAATGAGTCACTGACAGGTCTCATGCATTGCAGTGCCCAAATACTGAAATGCATGAGACCAATGATCAGAGTAAAAACTGTACATGACCCACAGTGGAACAAAGTGAAAAAGTAAAATAAAATGTCTAAAAAAAAGATCAAAAATCCCAAAAAGCCATTTTATCAGTAAAAATGCAGAGTTTGTGATAAAACAAAGTTAAACAAAAAAAGTAAACATAATTGGTATGTACAGTATGGAATGACCTGATCTATAAAGCTGTTGTTTTTTTATTACGTACAGCATTATTACGTACAGCAAATACTGTATAAAAATAATAAAAAAAACACACCAAATATGTTGCTTTTCCATCAAACTGACATACAAAAGATTGAGTAAAATGTGATCAAAAAGTCATATGTAAAAAGAAATGGTGTAAAGAAAAACTCCAAAAGTTTTTAAAGATGGTCACATAATACCTGGCCAACAAAACCAGCATACTCACTAATTCCTCTGAGACCTTCAATAATTAGGTCACAAAGCTGCCTCTCTATACCTTGAAGATGTTGTACTTCCCTACCGCTATAGTCATGTCTGAGCAGGTTTTTAATGACGCCGGTGGGTCATAACACGCAGGTGCTTTAGCATGTCAACAGAAAATGCTGACAGGCTCACTCTGATAAAAATGAGCAAAGCCTGAATTAGCCCCGACTTTTTCACACCACCAGATGGCAGCAGAACACAAAGTGTTTTAAATCTTCCATATTCAAATGAGGCCCTCCATTTGTTGCCTTCAAGGGTGTATGGATGACTCTTTTAGAATTTTTACTGGCTTTGTACTGTGTGCATTGCGTCTATGAGTGTAGACGTACCAGAATTAGACTTTGATAATTTTTTTATGAGGCACTCCATTTGGTGCCTTCTAGTGTGTATGAAAGATGATCTAATTTTTTTCTGGCTTTCTACTGTGTGAAGAGTCTTTATGAGTGTAGACGTACCAGAACTACACTTTCTTAAATTTTTTATGAGGCACCTTAGTTGGTGCCTTCAAAGGTATATTAATGACCCTGCTTGTAAATTTTTTGCAGACTTTGCACTGTTTGCAGAACTTTTATGATTGTAGGAGTACTACAACAACACTTTGCCCACAATATTTGAATGAGATACTACATTTGGTGGCTTCATGGGTGCATGGATCTCCCTGCTTGTAGTTTTTGGCAGGTTTTGCACTGTGTGAAGACGTTTTATGTGTGTGGGAGTACAACAACTTTACTTTTTCATAATATTTGAATGAGATACTACAGTTGGTGCTTTGAAGAGTGTATGGGTGATCCTGCCTGCAATTTATGGAAGGCTTTGCACTGTGTGCATAACTTTGATGTGTGTGAAATTACCACAACTAAATTTTTTTCACAATATTTGATGTACTTCAGTTGTTACTTTGAAGGGTGTATGGATGACCTTGCTTGTAATTTCTAGCAGGCTTTTCCTGCTTTTCCTGTCTTCAAAATTTTTTTGAATGTGGGAGCACCACCAATTTGAGCATTAGAAATTGCTTTGGTCTAGTAAGGAGCATCCGAGCATTTTAGTGCTTGCTCATCCCTAGTAGGGATGCATTAATATGTTTGGCTAGCCGTTTTTTATCAAAGTACATATGGTGCAGCCTATAAGAATTTCTCATATTGCAGACATGTTTCCCTACAAAATAAATACCTGACATCACAGTTCATGTAGGATTTAATTGACTATGTTATAATTAGCAATTAAAATATATTAGAATTAAACATACAGTATATACAAAGATTGCATTTGTTACTTTCACATTTATATGACTCCTTTATTATAAGCCAATTATTTTTGTCCAAAATAGTACTCATGAAAAAACTGGGAGAAACAAGATTACCGTATATACTCATGTATAAGCCGACCCGTGTATAAACCGACCCCCTAATTTTGCCACAAAAAACTGGGAAAACTTATTGACTCGCGTATAAGCCTAGGGTGAAAAATGATTATGCCCCCATATGATGCTCCACAGATTATGCCCCCATATGCTCCACAGATTATGCCCAATATGCTCCACAGATTATGCCCCATATGCTCCAGATTATGCCCCCATATATTCCACAGATTATGCCCCCGTATGATCCACAGATTATGCCCCCATATGCTCCAGATTATGCCCCATATGTTCCACAGATTATGCCCCCATATGCTCCAGATTATGCCCCATATGTTCCACAGATTATGCCCACATATGCTCCATATTATGCCCCCATATGTTCCACAGATTATGCCCCATATGCTCCATATTATGCCCCCATATGCTCCAGATTATGCCCCATTGTTCCACAGCTTATGCCCCATATGCTCCATATTATGCCCCCATATGCTCCATATTATGCCCCATATGCTCCATATTATGCCCCCATATGCTCCAGATTATGCCCCATATGTTCCACAGGTTATGCCCCCATATGCTCCAGATTATGCCCCATATGTTCCACAGATTATGCCCCATATGCTCCATATTATGCCCCCATATGCTCCAGATTATGCCCCATATGTTCCACAGCTTATGCCCCCATATGCTCCATATTATGCCCCCATATGCTCCATATTATGCCCCATATGCTCCATATTATGCCCCCATATGCTCCAGATTATGCCCCATATGTTCCACAGCTTATGCCCCCATATGCTCCATATTATGCCTCCATATGCTCCAGATTATGCCCCATATGTTCCACAGCTTATGCCCCCATATGCTCCATATTATGCCTCCATATGCTCCAGATTATGCCCCATATGTTCCACAGCTTATGCCCCCATATGCTCCAGATTATGCCCCATATGTTCCACAGCTTTTGCCCCCATATGCTCCATATTATGCCCACATATGCTCCATATTATGCCCCCATATGTTCCACAGATTATGCCCCATATGCTCCATATTATGCCCCATATGCTCCAGATTATGCCCCATATGTTCCACAGCTTATGCCCCATATGCTCCATATTATGCCCCATATGCTCCATATTATGCCCCATATGCTCCATATTATGCCCCCATATGCTCCAGATTATGCCCCATATGTTCCACAGCTTATGCCCCCATATGCTCCATATTATGCCTCCATATGCTCCAGATTATGCCCCATATGTTCCACAGCTTATGCCCCCATATGCTCCAGATTATGCCCCATATGTTCCACAGATTATGCCCCATATGCTCCATATTATGCCCGCATATGCTCCAGATTATGCCCCATATGTTCCACAGCTTATGCCCCCATATGCTCCATATTATGCCCCCATATGCTCCATATTATGCCCCATATGCTCCATATTATGCCCCCATATGCTCCAGATTATGCCCCATATGTTCCACAGCTTATGCCCCCATATGCTCCATATTATGCCTCCATATGCTCCAGATTATGCCCCATATGTTCCACAGCTTATGCCCCCATATGCTCCAGATTATGCCCCATATGTTCCACAGCTTTTGCCCCATATGCTCCATATTATGCCCCCATATGCTCCATATTATGCCCCATATGCTGCACAATTATGCCCCATATTATAGGCCTCATATGCTGCTGCAAAAAAAAAAAAAAAAATGACATACTCACCTCTCGTCGCTGGGGGCCTGGTGCCGGTGTCCTGAGCAGGTGGGGGGTGTCACCACTCGCTCAGGACCCCGGCACCTGAGATATTTACCTCTCCCTCGGTCCACCGCAGCGCTCTGCTCCCTCGGTCTGACTCCTCTGTGTGTGATGATCTGGCAGGGGGCGGGGCGCGCACTAACGACGTCATCTCGCCCTCTGCCTGATCATTCACACACAGAGGAGTCGGATCGAGGGAGCAGTGCGCTGCGGTGGACCGAGGGAGAGGTAAATATCACTATACTCACCCCTCCACATCGCGTCCCTGCAGCCTCTCCTCTTCTCCCGGCGCTCTCCGCAGCGCTTCAGTCCTGCAGCGGTCACGTGCTACCGCTCATTAAAGTCATGAATATGTGCATATTCATGACTTTAATGAGCGGTGCCATGTGACAGCTGCAGGAAGGAGCCGGAGATCGTGGGAGAAGCAGGGGGGCTGCAGAGACCGCGCCGGCGGAGGGGTGAGTATGATCCGACACCCCCGCTCCCCCTCCCCGCCGACCCCGTATATGACCCGCGTATAAGCCGAGAGGGGGACTTTTAGCCCTAAAAAATGGGCTGAAAATCTCGGCTTATACATGAGTATATACAGTACTTATATTTGTAGTTTTCTGGCTATATAGTTGTTGCCTCTATATAATATTTTAGACCAATTTTTATCATGGTAAAGTAGTAAAGTATTATCATAGGTACATATCTATCAATAACCTTGTGATAGTCAGTACCATATAGAGTAGAAAAGGAAACCTGATCTGACAAAAAAGATTGTGGAGATTTAGTTTTAAATTTACATTTTTTAATGCTGATTGGGATTTATGATAAGTTATAGCCTGTGCTTTACTCAGAATAGATATTTTTGTTTGGATAAACCTTTTTTATTGTCTGACATTCATAATTATAATCAGTGTTTGTGGTAAATGCAGGACACACTCAGATGAATTCATCTAAGGGTAAGCTATGAGTATCATGTGGTGGATGGCAACTGTGTGCATGAAGAATTGAATTACTACTATATAAAAATGTATCAATTTCACCATTAGTATCATCATCCATAAGTGTAATATGCATAAGAAATTATGTCAACTTTAAACAGTAAGTTCAAAGTATTATAGTTAATATATTTTTTAAATAATATTAATGCATCCACATATGGTTCATTCAGATATTTCTGCAATATGTTTAGGAGGTCATCTATATACCCCTCATACTATCTAATAGGTGATAAAAATGGAGTGTTAATAGTATATAGGTGACCTTTCTCTCACCATGATATATAAATATTTTGTTCAAAAAGGTGAAAACCTACCAACTATTGGACATCCACATTTCTTGGAGAACATATAAACGATGAAAGGAAAATAAACTATTTTCCAATAAATACTTGGTGACTGTTATAATTAATTGAAATAAAACAATTACTATACTTATGTAAAAAGAAAAAGCATAAAGGGATAAATCATGAGGCATAGATGAATGTAATGTGGACACATCACAGGTCACCCATATTGAATTATGAGTCTTTGTGTGCTGTTATAAGCTAGAAAGTAATGGTTTAGTGTCATGTTTATAGCTTGTTGAACCAGAAATTGTAGTAACTAATATAGCCATGCCAAAAAGATTTCAGCAACAAATGGAAATGAAGGAGGGAAAAATTATTCTTTATGAATCTTGGAGAGGGCATGGAAAAAATGTCATATAAGAAATTCAGCTAGTAAATATCCATTTAGTTTCTTACTAAGTATCTCCAATGTAATACCTTCCCGCAACATCTGATCAAGTTTTCTTTTCACTGTAAAAGTAAGATTCCTGCGCAAAGAAAAATAGGTGTTATAGAATAAACTTGCAATATTAAACAGTGATTAAACAGAGTCAGCATGGGTTTGTAACTAATAAGTCATGTCAGACTAACTTAATTTCCTTCTATGACAGAATCACTGACTGGGTGGATCAGGGAAATGCTGTAGATATAGTATATCTTGACTTCAGCAAAGCATTTGACAAAGTATCTCACACAATCCTTATTGAAAAAATGACTAAGTATGGAATGGACAAGGCAACTGTTAGGTGGATTCATAACTGGCTTAGTGATCGGACCCAAAGAGTGGTTGTAAATGGCTGCACATCCAGTTGGAAGAATGTCTCAAGTGGGGTACCACAAGGCTCTGTTTTGGGCCCTGTATTGTTCAACATCTTTATCAATGATTTAGATGAAGGAATTGAGGGTAAAACTGATCAAATTTGCTGATGACACAAAGCTAGGAGGGGTAGCTAATACTAGAGAAGAGAGAGAGAGGATTCAAAAAGATATACATAAACTGGAGCAGTGGGCAGCAACTAACAGAATGGATTTTAACAGGGAAAAATGCAAAGTACTACATCTGGGCAATAAAAATGAAAAAAGCATATACAAAATGGGAGGAATAGGGCTAAGTAACAGCACATGTGAAAAAGACTTGGGTATACTAATTGATCACAGACTTAACATGAGTCAACAGTGTGATGCAGCAGCAAAAAAGGCAAATGCAATTCTAGGATGTATCAACAGAAGCATACAGTCTAGATCACGTGAGGTCATTATTGCCCTCTACTCCTCTTTGGACAGAGCTCATCTGGAATACTGTGTCCAGTTTTGGGCACCACATTTTAAAAAAGACATCAACAAACTGGAGCAAGTTCAGAGAAGAGCCACCAGAATGGTGACCGGTCTGCAAACCATGTCCTATGAGGAACGGTTGCAGGATTTGGGAATGTTTAGCTTGCAAAAAAGAAGACTGAGAGGAGACTTAATAGCTGTCTACAAATATCTCAAGGGCTGTCACATTGTAGAAGGATCATCTTTATTCTCATTTGCACAAGGAAAGACTAGAAGCAATGGGATGAAACTGAATGGGAGGAGACACAGATTAGATATTAGAAAAAACTTTTTGACAGTTAGGGTGATCAATCAGTGGAACAGGCTGCCACAAGAGGTGGTGAGTTCTCCTTCAATGGAAGTCTTCAAACAGAGGCTGGACAGACATCTGTCTGGGATGATTTAGAGAATCCTGCTTTGAGCAGGGGGTTGGACCAGAAGGCCCAGGAGGTCCCTTCCAACTCTACCATTCTATGATTCTATGATTCTATTCCATCTCCTTCAATAAAATTCAAAATTTATTTAACTTGATTAAACATTTTTTTAGCTCCTGAAACCACATTTATGAAAGGGAAGATACAGCAACGCGTTTCGATCGTGGATCAATCTTTATCACATCTGATATTTTCCAGGATATTACATGCTTTCAATTGTAAGGTAACCAATCAATCAAATGGAACATGTCATGTGACTAAAGGTCCTTTTTAGACCTACATACTAGATATACTCCTATATAAAACAATTAACAACAAAAAGGGAAATTAACATTAAAACACAAAACACCCACATGTAATAGATAATATGATATCATTCGCCTACAATAATGAAACATAAACACCCAAAAAGGAGATATCCGTAGCCTTCCGGAATTACCTCTCAGGCTAATTATTACAACAACCAAAAAAGCAGAGCAAAAAGTATGGACTAAAAAATAATAATAATAAAAAAGTGATAAAGTCATATACTAAGTCCACAAAATTTGAGAGGATTTTGATGAAATATATAAATATTATTAAATAGATTACAATAACTAGACAAAACAGTAAAAGGTGAGACAAATACAGCAAATGATAGGCAAATAATACAGATGGAAAATATATAAAGCCAGACAGACAAACAAACAGTCTCTCTGGTGTTAGCCATAATGTCACAGTAATAGATTAGTCAGGAAAATGCAGGAAAAATCAGGGTATGTACTGGTATATATGGGTATAAATTACCAGATATAAAAAAGCCAGTATATAAATCTAGAAATAATATCAGTACTAGAGTTGAGCGATACTTTCCGATATCCCTAAGTATCGGAATCGGAATGGTATCGCCAATACCATTAAAATATCGGCGATACCCGATACCGATACCGGAAGTCCCATGTAAGTCTATGGGAACAAAATATCGGAACTAAAAAAACCCCATTCTTTCCTTGTAAACACTAAATATACACACATAGAATACATATATATATATATATATATATATATATATATATACATGTCATTGTGACATATATATATACATATATGTATAGTTTATACACTTCTACATAGTAAAATATCCTCTGATTCAATTGCCGGGTAAAGCCGGTTTCAGTGAAAAGACAGAAGCACCCGACATGAAATGACACTTGGTGTACATAGGGTTAACCATGTCTTTTCATGTCGTTTGCTATCTGATTTGTACAAACAATTACATCAGTCTATGTGTGCAAAATTTCACACCTGTAGGGGTTAATTAAAGGTGTAAATTCGTTGTAAAAAAAAGGACTTTTTTGCTACGAATTTACACCTTTAATTAACCCTACAGGTGTGAAATTTTGCACACTTACACTCCTGTAATTGTTTGTGCAAATCAGATATCAAAGTACATGAAAAGACATGGTTAACTCTATGTAAACCAAGTGTCATTTCATGTCGGGTTCTGCATTTTCACAAAAGCCGGCAATTGAATTAGCGGCTATTATACTATGTAGAAGTGTATGAACTATAAATATATATATTATATATATGTGTCACAAACTCAATGACATGTATATATATATATATGAGGTGTAAAATTGCTGAAAAAAAATGCGTGGGCTCCCGCCCTATTTTCGCAACCAGACAGACAAAGCCAGTGTGTGGGGGCAGATAATAATAGCCCAGAGAGGGACCATTATTTTTGGCCCCCCCCGGCTACTAACATCTGCCCCCAGACACCCCAGAAAGGGCAAATCTCTAATTAGATTTGCCCTTTCTGGCACTTTGCCCGTCTATTCCCATTGCCCTGTAGCGGTGGCGAATGGGTTAATAAGGGGTTAAAATGACCTTGCTATTGAAAGGTCACTTTAAGCCAGGTTAATAATTGAGAGCTGTCAATTAGACAACTATCAATTATTAATCCTATTGTATGAAAGAAAAATCAAACACACACACTTTAATAAAAAAGAAGTTTAATGAAATAATCACACAGTTTTTGACCATATTTTATTTACCTGCTAAAACCATTTCCTGTAATAAAAATAAAATAATAAAGCAAAATTATTCTTACCAATCCGATGTACAGTCAGGTCCCACGGTGTAATCCTTCAGAAAGGGTTAATGTTTACTGCAGGGACCGCAGCTAATGCTGCAGCCTCACAGTAAACCCCCAAATGAATGAGCTCCTCTCCTGGCTGACAGGAGAGGAAGTGGAAAGCTTAATTGATTGCTTTCCACTTTCACTTCAGGTCAGCCAGGGACACCATCAGTGACGTCAGAGGGAACTGATTAACAAAAATAGGGGTTCCCTTCGAAAAAAAAATGGCGTGGGGTCCCCCCTATTTTTGTTAACCAGCCAGATGAAGCAGACCGCTGAGGCCTGGATTTTCAGGCTGTTAAAGAGCCAAGATCCATGGACCTTGCCAGCCTGATAATACCAGGCCACAGCAGTCTACATATCTTGGCTGATTAGCAAAAATAGGGGATCCCCTCGAAAAAAATTAGCGTGGGGTCCCCCCTATTTTTGTTAACCAGCCAGATGAAGCAGACCGCTGAGGCCTGGTTTTTCAGGCTGGTAAGAATCCAATATCCATGGACCTTGCAAGCCTGATAATACCAGGCCACAGCAGTCTGCTTAGCTTGGCTGGTTAACAAAAATAGGGGATCCCCTCGAAAAAAAAACGGCGTGGGGATCCCCCCTATTTTTGTTAACCAGCCAAGTAAAATGCAGACTGCTGCGGCCTGGTATTAAAAGACTGTCAAGGCCCATGGATTTTGGCCCTCAACAGCCTGATAATACCAGGCTACAGCAGCCCCACATTTGGCGCATCAAAAGATGTGCCAATTGTGGCACTTTACCCGGCTCTTCCCACTTGCCCTGTAGCGGTGGCAAGCGGGGTAATAAGGGGTTAATGTCACCGTTGATTGCACGGTGACAATAAGCCCGGTTAATAATGGAGAGGTGTCAATAAGACACCGATCCATTATTAATCCCAAAGTTATTAAATGTGTAAAAAAAAGACACAGCAAGAAAAAAGTCTTTTAATGAAATAAAAGAGACAACACAGTTTTCATTTTTTTTATTACTCTCTCATTCCTGCGACGCCATCGATCTCCTGTAAAAAAATAAAAAAAACAAACCAACAGTATACCACCTGTCCGACGCAGTCCATAGTAACGACAGTCCCATGACGATTCAGCTCTGCTACATCGGAATGACAGGCAGAGCCTGACATCCCGGCGCAGCACAGCTGCTTACCAGCTTCCCCGGCGGTGACGTCATCGACTGCTTTACGGCCGCGATTACCCAGCAGTCACTGCAGTTATCGCGAGATACTGCATGTGACCGCCGGGGAGAAGAGGATGGCGGCCATGAAGCAGTCCGGGATGTGACCGCCGGAGATCTTCTGCCGGGTAAGTGCCGCTGACTCCTGACAGACCCGACCGACGGACACTGACAGTGACAGTGACATTCCGATTCCGGTATCCGATATGACGAAAATATCGGAACTCGGAATCGGAATTCCGATACAGCCAATATCGGCCAATGCCCGATATTTGCAGTATCGGAATGCTCAACCCTAATCAGTACAAATCCTGTCTGCTGCTAGCTAAAAGCAGATAATCGTTATATGCAAAAAATAGCCCCAGAAATGAATGTTCCTGATTATGTATTTTGCTATATATCCTAAATCATTCGTGCAGTTCAATGTAAATAATTAATGACATGCATGACATAGGAAGTAAAGGCAAATGGAGACTTAAAAGTAGATCTATATTAGAAAAGAATCATGTCTCTAGTTACCTTGTGACATGTTGTGAGCAATTGTGGCTGGGCCAGAGAGGCAGCTGAGAAGCCCCGACGCGCGTTTCACCGTCCTTGGTTTCTTCAGGAGGCTGGTGAGATGTGTGAGGAACCAGGTATATATAGAAGGACAATAGGGGTATGGACTAATCAGTGCTCGTTTAGGTGGAAAGATATGACCCGCCTTAAATCAGTACTAATATGATTAGGCTGTGATAACGGGGCATGTAATGACCCAGGGATAACGGGGGAGAACATATACAGCGTTATATAGCAGGTGTGTAGACGAACCTGAGAGAACATAGCTTCCTTTACGAGTCGGCGCACTCCGTAGCGTGTTGCTCCCCCCCTCCTCCGACGTCGTGCGCCGAGGCGCGCCGTGCATGATGGGAGAGAGGACGTGCGTCATCTCCTACCATCACCATGGCAACGCGTCCGTGCCCACGACACCGAGAGGCAGGAGCAGCGCACGCGTCGGGCGCGTCTGCGCAAGACAAAGTTAAAGTAAACTAGAGTTAACCCTTGCTGTGATAATAAGGAGAATAGTGAATATCAGCAAATAAGGGGATTTCAAATTAATTCTACGCTGTTCAAAAAATCTTAGAGTGGAGCTATTGTCTCGTTTGGGTTAGATCATGATATATATTATCTTAAAGCTATCAGAATGCAAAACGTCTAGAAAGTTATATAATTTCTATACCTAATGACTTATGTATCGCCCATTGCTAGATCTACTTTTATGAATGACCAAGATGTATGGTCACAATGTATTTGGAATTTACCCGAAGATGTAATTATTTATGGCTATAATATTAATCAAAGGGTGTATTCACATGCATGATGTAATCAAAAATTATATATAAGGTCGAACAGTATATAATGTCAGACATAATGATAATCAAAATATAAATTACTATAATAGCGAAGAAAGACATATCCGGAATCAAATATAGTCCGGAATGTTGACCGTATATAGGTGTGAATATTTTCTCCAAAATATATCATCGAATTGAATAGTCCTTACTCCCGGGAATAAGATATACGCCAGTATTGGAGACAAAGGCATACGAGCATCAAAGAAGTCCAAACCTTTATATCACTAGATAAACTAAAAAAGAAATAATTAATATCAGAAAACTACAATGCTTACAGTGCCCAAAGAAAAATTGTGAAAAAACAACAATAAACAGATATTATTTACATTAAAATAATTAAAAGCAAAACGTCTATAGAAAGGACTTGAAGCTGACTGTTTCATTCAGGCCATTTGGAACTACCGTTTCCAAAATGACCATCCAGCGTGTTTCTTTTTGTAGGAGTTTTTGTTTAATATTCCCTCCTCGTATTCCTGTATAGATTCTATCAATGCCCTAGCAGAAAGACCTGTTGGGGAGCATTTATGGAAGTTAAAAAATGTTTAGGAATTGTCTTAAGTAGTTGTGGATCTGTACAATCTCTTGCATTTTTAATATCTCTTATATGTTCTTGAATCCGAATTTTCAAGGGTCTGGTGGTCATTCCAATATAGATGAGTCCACATGGACAACTGATATGGTATATAACTGCTTCCGTGTTGCAGGTAATATGGTGTACGATCTTATAATTTTTATCTCCTTTTGAATTAGAGAATTCTTTAGTGCGTGTGATGTACCGACAAGCTGAACACGTCCCACACGGAAAACAACCCCAGGGGGGGCCCTTGCTGTCAGTAGAGAAAAGCAAACTTTTTGGGGGTATGTAGTGACTTCTACATAAGGTGTCCCCCAGTGTTTGTGATTTCCGCCAGGTTATCAAAGGATGAAAGGTAAGTTGTTTTTTCAGATCTTTATCTGTTAAAAGGATAGGCCAGTGCTTCTTGAGAATATTATTTATTCTCCATCCAGTTTGTATTAAATTTGGTAATAAACCTGGGAGTAGTTTGTTGTGGCAGATCTTTATTAATTTGAGGTTTTGATAGGAGTTTATTTCTATCAGTATGAAGTGCTCGGGATAATCCACGAGCAATATCTCTATTGGGATAACCTCTGTCTCTAAATCGTTTATGTAGATCTATTGCTTGGCCGAAGAACAGCTCATCATTTGAGCAAATCCTACGGGCTCTCAAATATTGACCCACTGGGATAGAGCTCTTTAATTTAGGTGGGTGTGACGATTCAAAATGCAGAAGTGTATTGGTCGCTGTAGTTTTACGAAAAATGTCCGTCAATATCAAACCCTCTTTTGATTTGAAGATATGTAGGTCTAAAAAGTCAATTGTCATTTGGCTATACTGCCAGGTCAGTTTGATATTAAGAGGGTTAACATTGAGATGATCAAGGAAACTATCAAGCTGCGATGTGGAGCCCTGCCATATGAAAAATACGTCGTCGATATAACGTAGCCACGAGATGACAGAACCATGACCAGGGGTCTCAAGGACCGTATTCCTCTCCCACAGCCCCAGGAACAAATTTACATAAGAGGGCGCACAAGACGCCCCCATTGCAGTGCCCTGGAGCTGTAGGAAGGACCGGTCCTTAAAGACAAAAAGTTATGAGTAAGTGTGAAATGCAATAAATTCAAAATAAATTGTATTAAATCTGCATCCAGATTGGTCATATTAAGAAAGAACTGTGCGGCCCGCATTCCGTGGCTATGCCCGATCGACGTATACAGGGACTCCACGTCGCAGGTGACAAGCCACATATCCTTCTCCAAAATCAATCCATCAAGTCTCCTTAGTACATCATTTGTATCCTTGACAAATGAAGGAAGTGTCTCCACACATTCCTGCAGGTAAAAGTCAATAAATCCACATATAGGTTCACAAAGACCCCCGATGCCCGAGACTATAGGTCTCCCCGGAGGGCATTGGGGGTCCTTGTGCACCTTTGGTAACAGGTAAAAGGTAGGCGCAACAGGAAATTCTGGTAATAGTGCCTCTCTCATTTGTCCTGGAATAACACCAGCTTCTACTCCGTCATCAAGGATCTGGGCAAGTTCAGCTCGAAATTTATGAAGAGGAAGTGTATCTAGGCGTTGGTAACATATTTTATTATGAAGCTGTTTAAATGCTTCAGCCTCATACATCGCTATTGGCCAGATCACTATATTTTCCCCTTTGTCGGCCCGCTTGATGACTACATCTTTTATATTTTTAAGAGTGGTTATAGCCTTCCTTAACGGATAGGATAAATTGTCATTAACAATTCGTGGATTGAGTTTATTCAGATCATCTCTAACCAATTTGACAAATATTTCTACTTGTGGGCAGGCCGACAAAGGGGGAAAAATTCGAGATCGTGGGTATAAGTGTTTAGGAATTCTGAAGCTTCCAGGTAGAGTACTTTCAGCCTCCAGTGATTCCAAATCACTCAACACTTGTGATTCTGTAATTACCTCTGGATCTCCATCTTTAGATGCGAAGTGTTTTTTAAAAATTAACTTGCGAGCGAAAAGTTCCAGGTCCTTGATGAGTGTGAATCGGTCAGAACCCTCCACCGGTGAAAAAGAGAGTCCTTTTGACAGAACTTCTATTTGTGACGGAGTTAAAGTGTGTTTAGATAAATTGATTACCTTTAAAATCTCCTGTTTTTCTTGTTTCTGATGTTGTATTGGTGTCTTGACCTTTTTGGCACCGGTGTATGGGAATGCTGAAGATGATTGCCCATTGGATCTCCTATTGTGGTTGATCCATTTTTTTCGTCTAAAAAATGATCTCCACATGTTCCCTCAGATGTAGTGGACACACTTGATATAGATTGTGATCTGTGTTGGTGTTTAACTTGCCTTTTGTGCCAGCGGTAAACTCGCTTCTGCTGATAATCTTCAAAGTCCCGTAAATATTTTTTTGTTTTATTATTTTGAATCTCTAATTCCCATTTAGAGAGGTCCTCTTCCAGTGAACAGTCAAATTTTTTATATTCGTCACTGGATAGCGTTTCTTGGATCTTAATGCGTATACTCTCTATATCTTTTTCTAATGTTTCAAGTGTCCTTTTGTCTGTACCTATGAGCAGTTCTAAAAGTGTACGAGAACATTTAGTTAAGGTATCCTCCCATTTAGAGACAAAGATAGAATCTTCTATCTCAAGTGTAGGGAATAGTTGGACCCTCAATCCCCTAGGGATGATGTCTTTTTGTAGGTAGTTTTCTAGTGCAGCTTTGTTCCACCACGTTTTTGTTCTGTTTTTTAAGAGATCTCTAATTTTCAGCTTCAAGTCCTTAATATCAGATCTGTCTTTTTCAATAGGCTGCCTCTCACCAAATACCGTCCCGAGTTGCGTAACCCAGGCCTTGTCGCGTTTCTTAAAGTCCATGAAACCTGTTGGTAAGTCTTATAGACATAGAACACACAATTACTAAACACCCAAAAAGGAGATATCCGTAGCCTTCCGGAATTACCTCTCAGGCTAATTATTACAACAACCAAAAAAGCAGAGCAAAAAGTATGGACTAAAAAATAATAATAATAAAAAAGTGATAAAGTCATATACTAATGGGTATGCCACATTAAACAACATCGCTAACGGGATCGCTAAAAAACGTCACTATTTAGCGATCCCGTTAGCGATGTTGTAGTGTGCGGCATCTACCAGCGACGTGGCCCCTGCTGAGATCCTGCTGTGATCTCGCTCGTCGCTGACATCGTTCCGGACCCTATTTTATCGTCGGCGCCCCCGCTGGTAAGTATATATCGCTGAGTGTGGCACCTTTTCTTAGCGATTTAGCGGTACTTTTGTACCGCTAAAGTCGTTAAGGAGATCGCTAACCGCGATAGTGTCCTTAACGACATCGCTAAGTTAAGCCGCTATCAGCGATATAGAAACAATCCCGCTAGCGATCGCATTAGTATGCGTCGTTATCGTGATCGCTAGCGGGATTGTTTAGTGTGGCAGTACCTTAAGTCCACAAAATTTGAGAGGATTTTGATGAAATATATAAATATTTATTAAATAGATTACAATAACTAGACAAAACAGTAAAAGGTGAGACAAATACAGCAAATGATAGGCAAATAATACAGATGGAAAATATATAAAGCCAGACAGACAAACAAACAGTCTCTCTGGTGTTAGCCATAATGTCACAGTAATAGATTAGTCAGGAAAATGCAGGAAAAATCAGGGTATGTACTGGTATATATAAGGGTATAAATTACCAGATATAAAAAAGCTAGTATATAAATCTAGAAATAATATCAGTACAAATCCTGTCTGCTGCTAGCTAAAAGCAGATAATCGTTATATGCAAAAAATAGCCCCAGAAATGAATGTTCCTGATTATGTATTTTGCTATATATCCTAAATCATTCGTGCAGTTCAATGTAAATAATTAATGACATGCATGACATAGGAAGTAAAGGCAAATGGAGACTTAAAAGTAGATCTATATTAGAAAAGAATCATGTCTCTAGTTACCTTGTGACTAGAGTTGAGCGATACTTTCCGATATCCAAAAGTATCGGAATCGGAATGGTATCGCCGATAACATTAAAATATCGGCGATACCCGATACCGATACCGGAAGTCCCATGTAAGTCTATGGGAACAAAATATCGAAATTAAAAAAACCCCATTCTTGCCTTGTTGGTTAATTGTACATGAAGGAAAACAAGAAAGAGTAATGTAGAATGTATTGGGGAAGGTTGAGGAGACATTAAAGGCATAGATGTTTAACCCAATCAAATGGAATAGCATAAATATTTTTTTTTTTAAAGATGTTCGGATTGACGAAGAAATTGACAATGTTGTTAACGTTTTTTCTATTTTGGCAAATATGTATATTACACAACTTCCATGCTCTTCATCTTCACCTTTTTAACTTTTCACACACTTTCTCCTTCATAATCTTCTGCAGCATCATCTTTTTCATCAAATTATTCTTCATCTTCACCTTCTTTATCTTCTTCTTAAACTTCTTGCTATTCATCTTTGTTAACATTACTCATATTCTTCTTATTAAACTATTATTCTTATTCATATTCTGCTTCATCTTCTTCATCATATTCTTATTTGTGACAGAGAATCCTGTACTTGTAATCTGTCAAAGTATGAATTTTTCATCCTTCCGTTCTTGCTGTCACAAAGATTTAAATTACAACAGTATTTGTCCGTGTTCAGTTTAGCCTGCAGCAGCAGGCATTTTCCAGGGGCACCACGAGGAGGAACGGACTCACCCCCATACACTGCTTAGTCTTCTTCTGCTTAGAATTTAGAGCATATATTTTGCTCTTCATTTTGGTCTTATACTTCATGTTCTTCTGCTTTTAGATCTTCTGCTTATTGTTCTTGTGTCTCTTGTTCCGTATCTTGTATTTGTAGCACAATCTTGTACCAGCTGATGTTACTGGGACACGGTTACTAAGCAGGAGGTACCTGTGCTCCAAAGCACTACCAAGGACCAGCAGACGTTGCTGGAACTCGGATACCGAGATGGAGGCACCTAGGCCAAAGGCACTGTGGAGAACCAGCTGACGGTACTGGAACCCGGAGGGGCAGCAGAAGGAAAAGAGCCAATGGCACAACCGAGGACCAGCTGACGTTACTGGGACACGGTTACTAAGCAGGAGGTACCTGTGCTCCAAAGCACTACCAAGGACCAGTAGACGTTGCTGGAACTCGGATACCGAGATGGAGGCACCTAGGCCAAAGGCACTGCGGAGAACCAGCTGACGGTACTGGAACCCGGAGGGGCAGCAGAAGGAAAAGAGCCAATGGCACAACCGAGGACCAGCTGACGTTACTGAACCCCAGTAACACAGGAGCAAGTGTTGACTGTGCTAACAGCACTTCCGAGCAACAACTGGCGGTGTTGGAGCCCAGGGTCAAGGAGGATGTTTAAATACTAGATCAAGTAATTTCCTTGTTACCTGTCAATTTTAAATGTCTATACTTCAAACAAGAGAAAGATAACCTTTACTACCATAAGATGATGATTTCATTTAAACTAATATCTAGATAAATAAAGAATTGACAAACATAAACACATACATTAACATGTTGAACAGCAATGCAAACCACAAATAAATTAGTTAAGGAATCTGCTATACGGTTGTACATAAAAGCATACAAGTACATATCTGAATCCATTAATGATGGATAAGTAACAGTATGTACACCATTTTTATTGTATAGACAATGAATGTCTGACTTCTAAACATCATCAGCATTACAAGTTATCTGTGATATTACTAAAATGTTCCATTTGCTGAATAATGTCACTAAATATTTTATACAAAATTATACAATTTCCATCATGTAATACTCATAATATGTGGCAATAATCATTTTTATTAACAAACATAACCTTTAAAAAGTGCATAGTGCATAGTGAAAATTGCTATTTATGGCTGACTGTCGACTTGGAAGCATGACAACAGATAGATAAGGTATATATAGATGAGACTGCATAGCCACAGATGGTGAATGGCGATGTAATACTGTACCTCAATAAAGTGTGCATCACTACTACATAATTTTTTTTATATAGCTTTATAAACAGGGTACATGGATGTATGCTTGTGCCTTTGTTTTGACGCACAGACTGCCTTCCTGCTGAGACGCATTGGGTAGTGAACAGTTGTGTGCAGTGTTCACTGCAGTCTCTGCGGAATAACCACACTTAGACCTTATAACTTTTCAGACTTTCTTTATCAATCTACCAAGATGAAGAAGGCAGGGAGTAAGGCACGTGGTCGTGGAGTTTCTTCAGGGAGAGGACGTGGGGATTCTGTGGCTGCTGCGGCCCCCAGTGACACAGCATCCATCAGTTTTCCCCGTGAGCGTTCCTTTATGTGCACTTTTGTAGGAGCTCGGAGTACCCCCCTGCTGCGGGAAGAACAAATTGAAGCCGTTGTTGTTTGGATGTCAGCCAATGCATCGACTTCAATTGCTTCCACCTCCTCTCAGGACCACAGCACTGTTGGGCAACCATCTGTCTCTTCACCGCCTGGCAAATTGCCCAGGCAGTCAGAGAGTTCTGTACAGGAGCCAGCTGAGTGTCTGCTTCTGTTCTCAGAATCTATTGGCTTGCAAACAGGGGCCCAGCCAAGCAGCATTCTGAAAGTGAAGAGGGAGTATGCAGTGATGCGCAACAGCTGTGTCTCTCTGAATCTGAAGAGGCGGGTGAGACAGTGCCGATGGTCAGCACACCGCAGAACGCATCTGATGATGATGAGACCCAGGTGCCAGTTTCTGTTGAGCATGGTGCTGGCCAGACCACCCAACAGCAGGTGTTGGAAGAGGGTAGTGGAGATGATGAGGTCCAAGACCCAACATGGCATGAGGAACAGGAAGGTGGTGGGAGCAGCTCAGAGGAATAATAATAATATTTATTTATATAGCGCCATCATATTCCGCAGCGCTTTACAGTTTAGCAGTTTCAGAACACAAGTCATAAGTAACAACGTTAACAATACAATAATTTAAGCTAAATAAGTCGCCCCTGCTCGTGACAGCTTACAATGTACAATGAGATGGGGGAGATACAAAGTATAGGTGTTTATATACAATGGTGCATTTACAATGATGTTCCAGCCATCTTAAGGGACTGAGGGATGGAGATAGTGAATGGGCTAGAGACACACACACAGTTACACAGAATACATAGAATGACTTTGATTAGTGAATGTGATAGGCCGCTCTGAACAAATGTGTTTTGAGGGAGCGCCTGAAACCATGCAAATTGTGGATAGTCCTAATTTCTTGGGGTACAGCATTCCAGAGGATTGGCGTAGAGCAGGAGAAGTCTTGGAGTCGGGAGTGGGAGGTACGGATTAGTGCAGAGGTTAGTCGAAAGTCGTTTGCAGAGCGCAGCAGTCGGTTAGGCCGATAGATAGAAATGAGGGAGGAGATGTAGGAGGGGTGCTGCACTGTGGATAGCTTTGTGGCTGAGAACCAGTACTTTGGTTGAAAGCTGGGAGAGGCCTAGAGAAATGGTTAGTGATAGAAGGAAGATAGAGGAAGACATTGCCCCAACGGTACAAACAGGAGGGAGAGTTAGGCTGCAGACTCGGTTGCCTGTAGCCTCCAGTTTGGCACCTGTTCGGAGCAGTTGTCTTCCAAAAGTCAAAACGTGCGCTCCCAGGACTTGCACTGCGTGGTCCTTTTTTCACACACTTGCACATGATATTTGCTATGTGAAATGCAAGCTGTGTAATCAAAAATTAAAAATAGCTAAAAGTGTCAGTCACCTCAATACCACAAATATGTGGAAACATATCGGACAAAGCACGTAGTTGAGTTACAAAGACACACTGGAGATGTAGGCCAACCTACAGCAGCACCTACATCTTCAGGTTGTGTTGAAGCCTCTTCATCGAGCTCACACACAGCTGGTTCTGCTTCCTCACAGGATCGCCATGGAAGAACCTCGGCCACTGTTGTCCAGAGACACACTGTTATTCCACACACAGCAGCAAGTTCCCTGTCATCCTCACACTCCCAGGCCACAAAACAGCCATCGGTAGCACAGGCATGGGATAAAAGACGGCCATACTCCGCAAACCATGCACGAGCACAGGCTCTGAATGCTGGCATTGCAAACCTCCTGTCCCTTGAAATGCTGTGATTCAGGCTGGTGGAGACAGACAGTTTCCGTAACTGAATATCATTGTCAGTCCCACAATACAATGTGCCAAGCCGATTTCATTTCAGCAGGCAAGCCGTCCCTGGTCTGCAAAAGCATGTTGAGGGAAAAATTAAACATGCGCTACTAAAAGCCCTCAGTAGCAAGGTCCACCTGACCACCGATGCGTGGACCAGTACCCATTGTTATGATCTGCTACAACCAGTAAGGAAAGAAGGGAATTCTGTCCCTACAATACAACTAAGCTGAATCCCTACGATGTAACGGGGAACCTGATCCTGCGACCAGACCCGCTAAAGTCCTCATCTAGTGTGAACGAAGACCTATAGTTGCGAGGGAGTAATCCTACAAGATCTAGGGACTGGGAGAAAAGGTGGACACCTCCTAACATAAATTGTAGCATGGATAATTAAACAGAAAAATAAATACTTTGTGATCCTAACATCAAGCAAAACTGACAGATTAAGGCACCTAAGCACCCGGCTAGCTTAACAGTAGATAATACAATGAAGTCAAGCAAAGCCAGAAGGGCGGAGCCAGACTAAATAGGGAAAAAAGGTCATGTGACCAGCAAACTGAAACAAAACCTAACAAGAGGGTTCTAACACCCATGGCCAGGGACAATACCTTTCCCTCACTGCCCATTGGGTCAATGTTGTGCAGCCGGGTACTGATCTTGCGAGTGGCGCTTACGTGTTCTGCCAACTCCAAGGATTGCAGGAATCAAGTCTGTACACATTGATTCCTCCTCCTACTCCAGTTCCTCAGAATCATCGCTGCAGGAGCCGTCACGGTCTACCTCCACATGGACCCGTGAACGTTTACCTGTTGCGACCGATATGAGCACAGCCGTGTCCAAATGTCAACAGGCCGTCCTGAAATTAATTTCCATGGGGAATCTTAGCCACACAGCGCAGGAGCTCTGTAATGCCATAAAGCAGGAGAGCGACGTGTGGTTTTTGGAAGAGAATCTACAGGCAGGCTTGGTAGTGTGTGACAATGGCCGAAATCTGGTGTCAGCTCTGGGCCTTGGCAACCTCACTCACATACCATGTCTGTCATATGTGCTCAACTTGGTCGTGCAGAGTTTTTTGAGGGACTATCCGGATCTTGATGCACTGCTGCACAAGGTCCGCCTAGAGTGCGCTCACTTGCGACGTTCCAGCATGGCCAGATCGCTGATTGCAGCTCTGCAACGCAGATTTCACCTTCATGAACATCGCATCATATGTGACGTACCCACCAGGTGGAATTCCTCGTTACATATGTTAGAGCGGTTGTGTGAGCAGCAGCCAACAGTAATGGAGTATCAGCTGCATCAGGCGCAGTCAACTCGCAATTTGCGCCGTTCACACTTCACCACTACTGAGTGGGCCTCTATAATAAGAATAATAATATTTATTTATATAGCGCCATAATATTCCGCAGTGCTTTACAGTTTAACAGTTTCAAAACACAAGTCATAAGTAACAACGTTAACAATACAATAATTAAAGCAAACTCAGCCGCCCCTGCTGGTGAAAGCTTACAATCTACAATGAGGTGGGGGAGATACAAAGTACAGGTGTTTATATACAATGGTGTTTTTACAATGATGGTCCAGCCATTTTAAGGGAGTGAGGGATGCATGGAGATAGTGAATGGGCTACACACACAGAATTACACATAGAATGACTTTGATTAGTGAATGTGATAGGCCACTGTGAACAAATGTGTTTTGAGGGAGCGCCTGAAACCATCCAAATTGCGGATAGTCCTAATTTCTTGGGGTAGAGCATTCCAGAGGATTGGCGCAGCGCGGGAGAAGTCTTGGAGTTGGGAGTGGGAGGTACGGATTAGTGCAGAGGTTAGTCGAAGGTCGTTTGCAGAGTGCAGCAGTCGGTTAGGCAATAAATATAAATAAGGGAGGAGATGTAGGGGGGTGCTGCGCTGTGGAGAGCTTTGTTGGTGAGAACCAGTAATTAGAATTGGATCCTATAATGAATGGGCAGCCACTGCCAGTGTAATGAGTGGCGAATAACTCTATGAAGGATATCTGCCACGTTTTGCGTGCGTTTGATGAGTCAACGCGGATGGCGAGTGCAGATGATGCACTAGTCAGCCTGACTGTCCCCCTTATCTGCCTGCTTCAAAAAACACTGCAAGCACTAAGGCATGAGGTTTTGGAAGAGGTGGAGGATGAGGAGTCACAAATTCCATCACCTTCTGGACAGTCAGCGCAACGTGGTTCCTCACAAAGGGCTGGAGGACTTTCAAAGTACCATGCTGTATCAACAATTGAACCTCCAGAGTCGCTGTCTATATTTTCATAACCATTACAAACTTTTAATGTATTTACAAAGCACATAATGTACATTTTTTGTCTATCCTTTTGTAATGCTATTGTGTTTCCATAAACTGATGTTACAGAATTATGATACAAAGTTTTTAAATTTTGAGTTTTAAATTTTGTAAATTTATATGTATTTGAAGGACTTTGTGAGGAGGATGAGGAGGAGTCAATGGAGGAGGAAGACATCGCTCCAGAGGGAGGTAGACAATGCTCTAGTCAGTATGTAGACCAAGGTGGGGTGATGCACAGCAGGCAGAGATGACGCCTCTTGCAGGGGACAACGTTTCTTGGCCAGTTGGGAAATCTGCAGCACATGGTTGATTTCATGCTGCAGTGGCTGAGAAACGACCGCCGCATCGAACACATTCACACCACGTCTGATTATTGGGTGTACACCCTCCTAGACCCTCGCTACCGGGACAACTTACAAAGCCTCATCACACCGTTGAACCGGGAGCGTAAAATGCGGAAGTACCAAGACACACTGGTGCAATCCATAATGTTCTCCATTCCAGCCGAGAGCGCTGCTGCTACTGCTTTACAAAGCAGCTCTGTGCGTCGAGGCAGTGGAGACAGCTCTGCAACAAGAGGGAGCACAAGCAGCGCCTCTGCACAGGGCAAGAACAGTATGTTCCAAATGTGTCGAAGTTTTGTGGCAGCGCCACCAATGTCTACACCATCCGAGACGGCTCCAGTCAGCAGGAGGCAACATTTCCGTAAGATGGTGACAGACTACATGTCTTGCCCTCTCAGTGTACTCCCAAGATGGCTCTTCCCCATTCAAGTTTTGTGTCTCTAAGCTGGATACATGGCCAGAGCTTAGCCAGTATGCATTGGAGGTGCTGGCTTGCCCTGCTGCCAGTGTATTATCGGAGCGCGTCTTTACTGCTGCAGGTGGTGTACTAACAGACCGTTGCATGCGACTATCCTCCGATAATGTAGAACGGCTTACTTTTCTGAAAATGAACTAGGCATGGATCTCGCCTGAATTTGCCTGTCCGGTTTCAGATTAACTAACTGGTTGGCAACGTTTTCCATGTCTCCTGTTATGTTCATCTTTCTACCACCTGAGCTATACTCCCTGGGCTACAACACTGCCAGTTGCTGCTCAGAAGTGTCGTGTCCACAGACCAATACACAAGCTATAGTGATAGTGGGGTTCAGTAACGCCTGCTGTTCCCCTGCTGCGTGTCTGACAAAAATTAATGCTGCTAACTCCAAATTAAAGTTCAAATTAAATTCAAACATCTCATACTAGGCCTCAGGCTACACCCTCCTTGACCCTGGGCTCAGAAGTGTTGGATGCACAGATCAAAACAATCGATGATGTGTTTGTGGGGTTCAGTAACGCCTGCTGTTCCCCTGCTGTGTGTCCGGCAAAAATTACTGCTACCTAGCTACACATGTTGAAAAAAACATGACATGTTAAAGTGGCTAGTGCTACACATAGATATCAGGCTACACCCTTATTTCTAAGCTGTAAACAAGTGAAACGTCAAATTTAAAACCATTCAATGATTAGTGTTGGTAACAAATCTGTAACTAAATAATTGTGACATATTATGGCAGATATCCACATGTCTAACACAAATGCTAACACAAAAGCATACTTATGCTATAGGGTACTGATGGTGAACCTTCTCACTCCATAACTTTGACAAATCCAACTCACATCATGCCTCAAATGCTGCAATGTTGGAAGTGCATAATGTGGGTTGAACTTTGACAACAGCTGCAGTGCGAAGGTTATCCTTCTGTGTTCTTGGCTTTTAAATAAAAGCATACAAGTAAATATAATAATACATTGTTGATTAAGGGACATGATGTACACCTGTAATATTGTGCAAACAATGGATGTAGGACTATTGCTCTTCAACATTACTTATATTTGTGTCATTTGAAAAAATACATATTTTAGTTAAAAATTAAAAACCCATGTTCAGTAGCTGTGAAAGGCCCGTTTGTGTACTTCTATATTGTTTGCAACCAATGTATTGTATACGGATGGAAGCACGTCACTGTAATAGATTTGAATTATTTTAAATAGAATAAAGCAGCACCAATTTTAGAAAAATGACAAGGATGAGCCAGTGACAGACACTCAGCAGAGTACACACAGCGGTGGTTGAAGAAGTAAATGGAGCGTGATCTGCATTTAAAAAAAAAAAAAAAAAAATACCTCACAGACTGCAGTGAACACTGAAACACAACTATTCACAATCTGTGAAAGGCTACTCCTTTGTCTACTTCTATAGTGTTTGCAACCAATGTATTGTATACGGATGGAAGCGCGTCACACTAATAGATTAGATTTTTATTTTAAATGGAATGTAGCAGAACCAATTGGAGATAAATGAAAAGGATGAGCCACTGAGACACGCTCAGCAGAGTACAAGCAGCAGTGCTTGAACAAGTAACTGGAGCGTGATGTGCACTCAAAAAAAAAAAAAACACAGACTGCAGTGAACACTGAAACACAACTGTCCACAATCTGGGAAAGGCTACTCCTTTGTCTACTTCTATAGTGTTTGCAACCAATGTATTGTATACGGATGGAAGCGCGTCACACTAATAGATTAGATTTTTTTCAAATTAATGGAGAAGCACCAATTGGAGAAAAATGAAAAGGATGAGGCACTGAGACACGCTCAGCAGAGTACAAGCAGCAGTGCTTGAACAAGTAACTGGAGCGTGATATGCACTCAAAAAATAAAAAACACAGACTGAAGTGAACACTGAAACACAACTGTTCACAATCTGGGAAAGGCTACTCCTTTGTCTACTTCTATAGTGTTTGCAACCAATGTATTGGATACGGATGGAAGCACATCACACTATAATTTCTATTGAATGGAGCAGCTAGAATTACACTAAAGAAAAAAAAAAAGAGTCTGTGAGTGACACGTGCAGATGCCTACAGACAGCGTTGGATGCAGAGCAAACTGCAGCGTCACCTGCACTCACACACACCTTGCAGAGCTGTTAAAACAACACTGCAGGCAAAAGGAAGCTTTACACAGCGGTTGGTGATAGCCTGCCTACAGCACAGTACACTAAATCGCAATCTCTAACTGTCCCTCAGAGTCAGCAGAGTAGCGTTCTGTCCCTATCTGAATTCACAGCACAGTGACGCTAAAATGGCGGCGGCGCCTTTTATAGTGCATTCTGACATCATTTCAGCAGCCAATCACAGCCATGCCATTAGTTAAGATGACCGCAGCATTACAGGATGTGCCCACACTTCGTAGGATTCCTCATTGGCTGACTAAAATCACATTGCCTCTCAAAAAATTATGGGAACTTCCGATTCCGGTATACGATATTGAAAAAGTATCGGAATTAAGTATCGGAATTCCGATAACGCGAATATCGGCCGATACCCGATACTTGCGGTATCGGAATGCTCAACACTACTTGTGACATGTTGTGAGCAATTGTGGCCGGGCCAGAGAGGCAGCTGAGAAGCCCCGACGCGCGTTTCACCGTCCTTGGTTTCTTCAGGAGGCTGGTGAGACGTGTGAGGCACCAGGTATATATAGAAGGACAATAGGGGTATGGACTAATCAGTGCTCGTTTAGGTGGAAAGATATGACCCGCCTTAAATCAGTACTAATATGATTAGGCTGTGATAACGGGGCGTGTAATGACCCAGGGATAGCGGGGGAGAACAAATACAGCGTTATATAGCAGGTGTGTAGACGAACCTGAGAGAACATAGCTTCCTTTACGAGTCGGCGCGCTCTGTAGCGTGTTGCTCCCCCTTCCGACGTCGTGCGCCGAGGCGCGCCGTGCATGATGGGAGAGAGGACGTGCGTCATCTCCTACCATCACCACGGCAACGCGTCCGTGCCCACGACACCGAGAGGCAGGAGCAGCGCACGCGTCGGGCGCGTCTGCGCAAGACACAGTGAAATATTGTCCTTCTATATATACCTGGTGCCTCACACGTCTCACCAGCCTCCTAAAGAAACCAAGGACGGTGAAACGCGCGTCGGGGCTTCTCAGCTGCCTCTCTGGCCCGGCCACAATTGCTCACAACATGTCACAAGGTAACTAGAGACATGATTCTTTTCTAATATAGATCTACTTTTAAGTCTCCATTTGCCTTTACTTCCTATGTCATGCATGTCATTAATTATTTACATTGAACTGCACGAATGATTTAGGATATATAGCAAAATACATAATCAGGAACATTCATTTCTGGGGCTATTTTTTGCATATAACGATTGTGATGTTCCACTAGAATTTTCTGTGTAAATATTCAGATTTGTTATGTGGTATAACAGCACCATCTAGTGGTCGTTTTATAGAATGTCTTTGGTTGTTGATATTGAGGTTTTTTGACATATCTACCACACCGTAGTTCATGAGTCATTGCTTTGATGACTCATCAGCCAGCCCCAGCAGCCATGTTTTTTTTGCTCAGTATACAACTAAGACAGTTCATTCCTGAGTACCTCCTGACATCAGTATCCAATAGTGATCTCTTACATCCAGATCTGTAGCCGCACAATCGGTAGGTCCTAAACACATTCACCATGAACTTGACAGCCGTATAAATATTGGGATGTTTACATCATGCTGTTATGAAAATGTGAGAGTTGTAGTCCATGCTTTTCCGACTGGTCAGTAAGCATGGGATATACCGCATGTTATATGTAACTACATGTTATGCATATAGTGTGTTCCCTCACCACTGTATATTGTGTATATATTGTATGCTTGCCACATGTTTGTGAGCACATAGTAAAATACTGTTATTTGTTCCACAGTTTTTTACCATATTCGATTCCTGCAATAAACTTGGTAACAGACATCACGTGTCTATAAAATCACTGTTGGGATCAAGGTTATGCTGTCTGCAAGGATTATGTACACATACACATAAGACGGGCAGAACAGTAAAAAACGATTAACCCTCGCAGGCTGGATAGAAGAACTGCGGATTCTCACATACTGATCGCAGTAAAACTGCCCGCTACAAGCTCGATAGAAGATACCGCAGCTCGCACATAGTGATCGTCGTGAAACCAAGCTTCTGTCAAGCCTGAAAGAAAGGGCGTGAATCCTGTCAGAGCGTCACCATGTCAGCCGCAGAAGGTAGATTATTCACCACAAGATCTGCAATCTCAGCCAGCTGCAAAAGCTCAAAGAAGTCAGTGAGCAGCTCTACCATCGCCATTGCCCGCGCAAAAGCAGAAGCTGCCAAAGTGCGAGCATCGTTTGCTGAACAAGAAAGGCAATTAGAAGCAGAGGAAGCACAAATGAAGGCACACATGGAAGCAGAGGAAGCACGCATGAAAGCAGCTCTGGCCGAACAACAGGCACACATGGAATCAGAGAAAGCACGCATGAAAGCAGCTCTGGCCGAACAACAAGCACACATGAAAAAACTAGCATTGGAGAGGGAAGCCGCAGTTGCACTGGCAGAGGCTGAAGTTTTGGAGGAGGCAGCAAGTATAGCAAGTAATAGACGCAGCAGTATTCTTGGATCAGAGCTCAGTCAACAGGACAAAGCACGACACACTTCAAAATACGTACTGCAGTATGCTAAGTCAGATGACGGTCTGTATTACGGTCCAGGAGCTGAGTCAACCCCTGCTTACAAACTCCAGCCTAATCCTGTCACACAACAAGCAGCCTCAGCCTTCCAAATGCCATACATCAAGCAAGACAGTAACTTTATATATCATCGGTCCCCAATGCAACCTGCATTCCAACCGACAGACAACTTCAAAGCAGCTCCAGCCTTCAAGAAGGAACAAGTAGATGGTAGTTATTACAACAAAGACAAGTTTAAAGACTACTCTAACCCACATGGACCTCTGCACCTCAGCTCGTTTCCAGATTCATCAAACAGAAATCAAGGTATGTCAGATGTTCTCAAATTCCTTGCTCGACGTGAGTTGATAACTCAAGGACTCTCCAAGTTTAACGACAAACCTGAAGGCTATAGAGCATGGCGATCCTCATTCAGAAATACAATCAAAGATCTGGATCTGTCTGCAAACGAGGAGGTTGACCTTTTAGTCAAGTGGCTAGGAAATGAATCCACAGAGCATGCAAAACGGATTAGGGACATCAATTTAGACTATCCCGACAGAGGACTAAACCTGATATGGGAGAGACTGGAGGAGTGTTACGGCTCACCAGAAGTGATAGAAAACGCACTCTTCAAAAGAATTGAGGATTTCCCCAAGATGCAAGGCAAAGGTTTCCAAAAACTGAGAGAATTGAGCGATCTGTTGACATAACTTCAAGTTGCCAAAGCTCAAGGAGACTTACAAGGCATTCTTGGACACAGCACGCGGTGTAAATCCCATAGTACTCAAACTTCCGCAAGGCCTGATAGATAAGTGGATCGGTCAAGGCTCCAAATACAAGGAACGATACAACGTCCCATTTCCTCCATTCTCATTCTTTGTGGACTTTGTACACCAACAAGCAAAGATTAGAAATGACCCCAGCTTTGACTTCTCAATGTTTGACACCACGTACCCCAAATCAGGTAAGCCTGTCTCAATGCGTAACCTGAGAGATACACCAGTGGCAGTACACAAAACCAGTGTATCTCTTCAAGACACTTCACGCAAAACTTATAGTACTGCAGAGACTGATAAGACCTCATCTAAAGACCCGTGCAAAGAATGCCCTCTGCATAAGAAACCACATTCGTTGTTGAAATGCAGAGGATTCAGAGAAAAACAGCTCAAAGATCGCAAAACTTTCCTCAAAGAAAACCACATTTGCTACAGGTGCTGCGCAGCAACTTCACATCTTGCAAAAGACTGTACAACAAACATTAAATGCTCAGAATGTGACAGTGAAGAGCATAACACAGCTTTACACCCAGGACCAGCTCCATGGACTCTCACACCCTCAGACCAAGTGGCAGAGCACGGCGAGGAGCAGAGAGACCCTACACCTCCTGAAGTGACACCTCAGTGCACTCAAGTCTGTGGAGAAGGACTTAGCAACAAATCTTGCTCCAAGATCTGTCTTGCCACAGTTTACCCTATTGGTCACAAAGAGAAAGCTGTAAAGTTGTATGCCATCCTTGATGATCAGAGCAATAGGTCTCTCGCTAATTCAACTTTCTTTGATATCTTCGACATTAAAGGAAACAGCTCGGCATATTCACTTAAGACTTGCACAGGTGTGAGTGAAGAAAAAGGGAGAAGAGCTACTGGTTACCAAATTGAATCCTTAAATGGTGAAACATCCCTGCCTCTGCCTACGCTGATAGAATGCAATCAGATCCCAAACAACAGAGAAGAGATTCCTACACCTGCAGCAGCATCACATCATGGACATCTAAAAAATATAGCGCACCTAATTCCTGAAGTCGACCCAGACGCTCCAATAGTACTTCTGCTTGGAAGAGACATCTGTTGTGAATTGACTTGAGATGAGTTCTGAGCAGAGGCTCCCTCTGGTGGTTACAAGCGGTACTGGACTGTCCAGTGAAGATTGTGAGGATTGGGAATCAGGTGTTACTGACTGGTCTTATATAAGGGAGTCACCTTCCCATCAGGGTTGCCGGTGATCAATTGTTCTGGTCTCAATCCTTGATTCCTGTTTCTTTTGTAGCCTGCTGTGTTCGTGTCTGCATCTCCTGCTAACAGATAAGACATTTTCTTCTTTTTGCTTTTGTGCTTGATTTTTGCATTTTGTCCTGCACTTCTGTGGGGGCCTTCAGGGTCCCCTCCGGGCGCTTTTGCCCTCTCAGTTTTGTTCAGCCACTGATGTTTGTACATTTGCTTTTTCCAGTTTTTTCAGTGGCTGCTGTTTTGATTTTGTTACACCAGAGAACTAATTTAGGTGGTAGAGGTCGTGTGATCTCAGGTGTTTTTGAAATTAGTAAAGTTGGTGCTTTTCAGGGTTTTTTGGGATTGCAGTAAGTGCCCTTCCTATCCTTTTCTATTTAGATACTTTGGGCCCCAACGTTTGCTCATACTATTTTCTGTCTGTGTTAGTATTTCTTCTTGTCTAACCGCCATTACATGTTTGGGGGCTTTCTATGTTCTTTGGGGATCTGCTCCGGGGCAGATAGCTTTCCTCTTTCTATCTTTAGGTATAGTTAGTTTCTCAGGCTGTGACGAGGCGTCTAGGACCAACGTAGGAACGCTCCACGGCTGCCTCTAGTTGTGGTGGTTAGTCAGGGTACTGCAATCTCATAGATTCCAACTGCTCTGGTGTATTGCCTTTTTTACCTGCACTCCTCAGCTACGAAATCATAATAGTATCACCGGCCTAAACTGAAAATTATATAGTACTCACAGAAGGGAAAAATATTTTGAAAGAAAAAAAAAGGGTTGTCAGAGTTGTCAGAGATATTTTTCTGTTTGTTGCATTTTTTTTTTTTTTTCCCTCTGTATCTCTGGGTGCTGGGGAGGATTTTTTCTCTCAATGGAGTTTGCACAGTTGTCTGGCCGTGTGGATCAGCTTGCCACTGAGGTTCAGAGTATTGCTACCTATCTTGCAAGGTTGCCTGTTGTGGAACCTAGGATTCCCATGCCAGATTTGTTTTTGGGGGATCGAGCCAAGTTTCTGAATTTCAAAAATAATTGTAAATTGTTTTTTGCCTTAAAATCTAAGTCCTCAAGGAACGCAGCGCAGCAGGTTCAAATTGTCATCTCTCTCCTGCGCGGCGATCCTCAGGATTGGGCTTTTTCCCTGACACCTGAGGATCCTGTTTTGAGTGATGTTGATACATTTTTTCAGGCCTTGGGGTTATTGTACTATGAGCCTAATGTCACTGATCAAGCTGAAAAAGCCTTGTTGGCATTGAATCAGGGGCTTGATGACGCTGAGTTATACTGTCAGAGATTCCGTAGGTGGGCAGTCCTGACCAAATGGAATGACTACGCTTTGGCAGCCCTTTTTCGGAAGGGTCTGTCAGATAATGTAAAGGATGTTATGGTGGGATTCCCTGTCCCCCCTGGTCTCAATGATTCTATGTCATTAGCGATTCAAATTGACAGACGTTTGCGTGAGCGGAGAAGTATGCGTGGAATAGTGTTGCCTTGTGAACCTGCTTCTGAACCCATGCAGTGTGATAGAGTGGTTTCTGGGGCACAGCGTCATGAGTTTCGAAAGCGCAATGGGTTATGTTTCTACTGTGGTGATGCCTCTCATGCTATTTCAGTCTGCCCTAAGCGGGGAAGACGTTTTGCACGCTCAGTTGTCTTGGGTAGTGTTCAGACTAAGTTTTTATTAACTGTTACTCTGATATGCTCTCTGTCCTCATTTTCTGCTCAGGCTTTCGTTGATTCGGGAGCAGCTATTAACCTGATGGATTTTGATTTCGCTAAACTTGTGGGTTTCCTTTGATACCCCTACAGAAGTCTATTCCCCTACTGGGGACCGATTCTACCCCTTTGGCTGAGAATAAACCTCAGTTCTCTACTCAGGTGATAATGAGGGTTGAACCTGATCATCAGGAGAGCTGCAAATTTTTGGTTCTGTATAATCTGCATGACATTATCGTGCTGGGTTTCCCTTGGTTACAGTCTCATAATCCTGTTTTGGATTGGAAATCTGTGTCTGTAACCAGTTGGGGCTGCCAATGTGTTAATGCCAACACTCCTGTTTTTTCTGCCTCCCCCAGGCTCAGGATGTTCCTGACTTTTTGATTGATTTTTCTGATGTGTTTAGCGAAAGTAAATCTGCATCCTTGCCTCCCCATAGGAGCTATGACTGCGCGCTATTGAATTAGTGCCTGGTAGTAAATTCCCTAAAGGTCGCCTTTTTAACTTGTCTGTACCTGAACATGACGCTATGCGGTCTTATATCAAGGAGTCTTTGGAGAAAGGTCATATCAGACCATCCTCTTCACCCTTAGGTGCCGGTTTTTTCTTTGTGGCCAAAAAGGATGGTTCATTAAGGCCGTGTATTGATTATCGTCTTTTGAACAATATTACTGTGAAATATCAATACCCGTTACCCTTGATTTCTGACCTGTTTTCCAGGGTGAAAAACGCTACTTGGTTTACCAAGCTTGACCTCAGGGGGGCATATAACCTTATTCGCATTAAGCACGGGGATGAATGGAAGACGGCATTTAACACCCCTGAGGGGCATTTTGAGTACCTTGTGATGCCCTTTGGGCTCACTAATGCTCCTTCTGTCTTCCAGTCCTTCATGAATGACATTTTCAGGGATTTTGTGGATAAATTTCTGATTGTTTATTTGGATGATATCTTGATTTTTTCCAATGACTGGGACTCTCATGTGAAACATGTTCGAACTGTATTCCAGATTTTGAGAGAGAATGCTCTGTATGTGAAGGGATCAAAGTGTCTTTTTGGCGTACAGAAGATCTCATTTTTGGGATTTATTTTGTCCCCATCTGTTATTGAAATGGACCCGGTCAAGGTTCAGGCCATCTGTGATTGGGTCCAACCTACTTCATTAAAGGCTCTTCAAAGATTTTTGGGTTTTGCCAATTTTTATCGTAAATTTATTGGTAATTTCTGTTATTGTTAAACCATTGACTGATTTGACCAAAAAGGGTTCTGATGTGGTGAATTGGCCTCCTGAGGCAGTCTCTGCATTTCAGGAACTTAAGCAGAGATTCACTTCTGCTCCTGTTCTACGGCAGCCTGATGTTTCTCTGCCATTTCAGGTGGAGGTTGATGCCTCTGAAATTGGGGCAGGTGCCGTTTTGTCCCAAAAAGATCCAGAGACCTCTAAAAGTAACCCTTGTGCCTTTTTCTCTCGAAAATTTTCTCCTACTGAACGTAATTATGACGTGGGTAATCGGGAGTTATTGGCCATGAAGTGGGCTTTTGAAGAGTGGAGACATTGGCTGGAGGGAGCCAAACATCAGGTGGTGGTCCTTACTGACCATAAGAATCTGGTTTATCTGGAATCTGCCAAGCGACTTAATCCTAGACAGGCCAGGTGGGCCTTGTTTTTCACACGTTTTAATTTTGTGGTTTCCTTTCTTCCTGGCACTAAGAATGTTAAGGCGGATGCCCTTTCAAGGAGTTTCCTTGCGGACTCTCCTGAGTTATCTGATCCTTCTGTTATTTTGAAAGAAGGTGTAGCTCTTTCCGCCATCTCACCCAATTTGAGACTGGCTCTGGAGGGGTGTCAGGAGGATAGGCCCGAGCGCTGCCCTGTTGGGAAATTGTTTGTCCCGGACCACTGGAAAAAGAGTGTGATGTCTGAGATTCATTGTTCCGCGTTGGCCGGTCATCCCGGAATTTTTGGTACCAGAGACTTGGTTAGTCGGTCCTTTTGGTGGCCTACCTTGTCTCGTGATGTCAGGGAATTTGTGCAGTCCTGCGGGACTTGCTCTCGCTCCAAGCCTTGCTCTCGCTCTAGTGGTTTGTTGATGCCATTGCCTGTGCCCAAGAGACCATGGACCCATATCTCTATGGATTTCATTTCCGACCTCCCTGTTTCTCAGAGAATGACCGTCATCTGGGTGATTTGTGATAAGTTTTCCAAGATGATACATCTTGTGCCATTACCTAAGTTGCCTTCCTCCTCTGAATTGGTACCTTTGTTCCTTCAGCACGTGGTTCGTTTACACGGCATTCCTGAGAACATTGTGTCTGACAGAGGAGTCCAGTTTGTTTCCAGATTTTGGAGGACCTTTTGTTCTAAACTTGGTGTTCAATTGTTTTTCTCCTCGGCGTTTCATCCTCAGACCAATGGTCAAACTGAGAGAGCAAATCAGACATTGGAGACTTATCTAAGATGCTTTGTGTCTGCTGATCAGGATGACTAGGTCTCTTTTTTGCCTTTGGCTGAGTTTGCTCTTAATAATAGGGCTAGCTCTGCCACTTTGATGTCTCCATTTTTCTGTAATTCTGGGTTTCACCCTCGATTTTCTTCAGGACAGACGGAGGCTTCTGTCTGTCCAGGTGTTGACTCTGTTGTGGAGCGTATGCAACAGATTTGGGACCAGGTAGTGCAGAGGTTGTCCCTCTCTCAGGAGAGGGCCCAGCGGTTTGCTAACCGGCATAGGACTGATGGCCCCCGGTTTAAAGTGGGGGACTTGGTCTGGTTGTCCTCAAAAAATATTCCTATGAGAGTGGCATCTCCTAAATTTAAGCCTAGGTTCATTGGACCTTATAAGATCATGGAGATTCTTAATCCTGTTTCTTTTCGTTTGCTTCTTCCAGGAACATTTAAGATCCATAATGTGTTCCACAAGTCCTTGTTGAAGAGGTTTGTTGAGCCAGTGGTTCCTACTGCTTTGCCTCCTGACCCTGTTCTGGTTGAGGGCAATATGGAGTTTGTGGTTGAGAAAATATTGATTCTCGTTTTTCTAGAGGAAACTCCAGTATTTGGTTAAGTGGAGAGGTTATGGTCAGGAAGACAATTCTTGGGTATTTGCTTCGGACATCCATGCTAGGAGACTCATCCGTGCGTATCATAGAACTCATCCTGACCGACCTGGTTGCTCAAGTGAGGGTTCGGTGACCCCTCCTCAAGGGGGGGGTACTGTTGTGAATGGACTTGAGATGAGTTCTGAGCAGAGGCTCCCTCTGGTGGTTACAAGCGGTTCTGGACTGTCCAGTGAAGATTGTGAGGATTGGAAATCAGGTGTTACTGACTGGTCTTATATAAGGGAGTCACCTTCCCATCAGGTTGCCGGTGATCAATTGTTCTGGTCTCAATCCTTGATTCCTGTTTCTTTTGTAGCCTGCTGTGTTCGTGTCTGCATCTCCTGCTAACAGATAAGACATTTTCTTCTTTTTGCTTTTGTGCTTGATTTTTGCATTTTGTCCTGCACTTCTGTGGGGGCCTTCAGGGTCCCCTCCGGGAGCTTTTGCCCTCTCAGTTTTGTTCAGCCACTGATGTTTGTACATTTGCTTTTTCCAGTTTTTTCAGTGGCTGCTGTTTTGATTTTGTTACACCAGAGAACTAATTTAGGTGGTAGAGGTCGTGTGATCTCAGGTGTTTTTGAAATTAGTAAAGTTGGTGCTTTTCAGGTTTTTTTGGGATTGCAGTAAGTGCCCTTCCTATCCTTTTCTATTTAGATAGTTTGGGCCCCAACGTTTGCTCATACTATTTTCTGTCTGTGTCAGTATTTCTTCTTGTCTAACCGCCATTACATGTTTGGGGGCTTTCAATGTTCTTTGGGGATCTGCTCCGGGGCAGATAGCTTTCCTCTTTCTATCTTTAGGTATAGTTAGTTTCTCAGGCTGTGACGAGGCGTCTAGGACCAACGTAGGAACGCTCCACGGCTGCCTCTAGTTGTGGTGGTTAGTCAGGGTACTGCAATCTCATAGATTCCAACTGCTCTGGTGTATTGCCTTTTTTACCTGCACTCCTCAGCTACCAAATCATAACAGACATCATAAGAGTCCACAAGGTGAGGAAACAGATAAACGGTCCTCACAGTTCTGCTTATGCTCAGAAGCTCGACCTAGGGTGGGTCATTATAGGCGATGTCTGCCTAGGAAGCGTTCACAAGCCAACCACTGTGAATTCTCTCTTCACAAATACATTGGAAAATGGACGTCCATCCCTCTTTCAGCATTGTCCTAACAGATTCCTTGTAAGAGAGAAGCCTACAAGTGTGTTATACCCGGACTGTGCAGAAGATGAAGCTCATCTGGGGTGTACAGTGTTCCAGAGGACAAAGGAAGACAACAAGACCGCTTGCTCTATTGAAGATGAGACCTTCTTAAGTATAATGGAACAAGGATTCTCTAAAGATGAAACAAATACCTGGGTAGCACCACTGCCTTTCAAAACACAGAGAACCCGCCTTCCTAACAACAGAGTTCAAGCCACAAAACGCTTCAGTTCTCTCAGGCGCAACTTTGAGAAAAGACCAGAAATGAAGGAGCACTTCTTCTCATTCATGAGCAAGATATTTGAAAATGACCATGCAGAAGTAGCCCCGCCTTTAAAAGAAAAAGAAGAGTGCTGGTATCTGCCAATCTTTGGTGTTTACCACCCCAAGAAACCAGGTCAAATCCGAGTAGTATTTGACTCCAGCTCACAACACCAGGGAGTTTCCCTAAATGATGTTCTTTAACCAGGACCAGATCTAAATAACACTGCTTCTTGGTGTCCTCATCAGATTCCGTAAAGAATCTATTGCCATAGTCGCTGATATACAACAAATGTTCTATTGTTTCCTAGTTAAAAAAGAACACAGGAACTTCTTGAGGTTTTTTTGGTTCAGAGACAACGACCCTACCAAAGACGTCATAGAATACCGCATGAAGGTACATGTTTTTGGCAATAGTCCATCTCCTGCTGTCGCCATTTATGGACTGCGACTCTCTGCCCAAGAAGGTGAAGAAAACTATGGGCAAGACGTTAAGAAGTTTGTTGAAAGAGACTTCTATGTGGATGATGGCCTAAAGTCACTTCCCTCACCAGAGGCTGCAATCAGCCTACTCAAGAGGACTCAACGTATGCTTTCCTGTTCAAACCTCAGACTGCATAAAATAGCTTCAAACAGCGAAGATGTTATGGCAGCCTTCCCAGTTCAAGATCATGCCAGCGATCTGAAAGACCTAGACTTTGCAACGGACCCCATACCCATGCAACGCAGCTTAGGGCTCAGCTGGGATCTCAAGTCTGACACCTTTACCTTCCAGGTTGACCAAGAGCACGACGTGGTGTCTTATCCACCATCAACAGCCTATATGATCCACTTGGATTTGCAGCACCAGTCACCATCCAAGGTAAGACTCTCCTCAGAGATTTAACTGCAGACACATGTGATTGGGACTCTCCACTTCCCCCAGAGAAAGAAGCTCTATGGGTAACCTGGAGAGACTCTCTAAAGACATTGTCTAATCTACACATTCACAGACCATATGCTCACATCTCTGCTGCAGAGGTTCAGACTAAGCAGTTGTGTATATTTTGTGACGCTTCAGTAAAGGCGATAGCTGCAGTCGCTTACCTTAAAACAACAGATATCAAAGGTCAAGTCCAGATTGGCTTCGTGATGGGAAAGGCAAAATTGGCACCATGTCCTGAGCTTACCTGTTAGGGTCTGCGGAACGCACCAAATATATAGAGTGGAGAGGTGCGTTCGCAGCCCGGGGTCCACCGTGCAAGCAAAGCCTGCTGCTAGTAAGATGACGAAAGTAGCGAACTCTGTTATCCCGCAGAGTCGCTAAAATAAACGCCGTAGCGTGTTGTGGCAGTAAGTGCAGACTCTGTTAATTCACAGAGCCGCTAACGGGATGCCACAGTGCTATATGGCGATATGTGCGAACTCACTTAGCTTCAGTGAGCCGCAAAGTAAAACGCTAGGGCGCTGTCTAGCGTCGAGAGCGAACCCTGTTACGTCACAGAGCCGCTGAGAACAAACACCGTGTCCTGTCAGGCTCTCAGGCACACGGTTAATTGCTAAGCGAGCATAATACGTGGTCATGCGCTAATGTCCTCGCGGGAGTCACCCGCAATCTATGGCGTCTGAACGCCAGACCCTGAATACGGCAATCAAACTCCTCACCGGTTATGCCGGTAATCTAGGGCATCTAGGACACCGACCCTGACCAGCTAGCACACTAAACTCCTCACCGATTAAGTCGGTATTCTAGTGGCTTATTTCAGCCGGTCCCTAACCACACACACGCATGACCACACTGGCGCATAGCATACAATGGTTGATATTAGCGCATGGCGGCCCAGCCATGCTACCCTTTTATAGCAACAGCCACAGGACCTTCCAGGAACAAGGACCAATGAGAACCTGTTCAGAAGACTAGTAGTAACAGGGCCTTCCTGGCGGGCCAATAGGAGCCGCTGCAGTACCTGAGCATGTGACCCCTGATCTCCAATGAGAGATCTCACTCTGGGCACGCTCAGAAGGGAAAATGCAGGACTTTATCCCAAAGACGTCTGCTCCAGAACTGGCTACAATAGCAGATCCAGGAAAGGCAGCAGCAAGTCACTGCCCAGTAGTGGAGTGGGCAAGACGCCTGGAACGACGTCTCTGCTGAGCAGGCTCCACTGCGGCCGGAGACGAATGGGAGACCGCAGCGGCACTGGTTCGAGACTCCCCTTGTGCAGGAGCGGGAACTCGAACCCTAACATTACCCCCCCTCCTAGGGCCCCCCCTTCTCTGGGCCTCGCTGCGTTCAAAGGCAGCGATGAGCTGCGGAGCGTGAACATGCTCGGCAGGCTCCCAAGACCTATCCTCAGGCCCATAGCCCCTCCAGTCCACCAAATAAAACTTTTTGCCCCGTACCACCTTACACCCCACGATGGCGTTCACCTCATGGTCATCCGCAGATGAACCCGATGTCCCGGCAGATGACTCAGAAAACCGGGACATGAGCACGGGTTTCAGGAGGGACACGTGAAAGGTGTCGGAGATACCCAGGCGTGGTGGAAGAGCTAAACGGTATACCACAGGGTTAACCTGCTCGAGGACCTTGAAAGGACCCAGGTAGCGGGGTGCCAACTTAGTGGACTCAACTCGCAGCCTGATGTTACGGGCGGAGAGCCACACCAAATCCCCAGGAGCAAATGTAGGAGCGGGGCGCCGATGGGCATCGGCCGAAGACCTCATCCTCTCTTTGGAGGCCTGAATGGCATCCTGCGTGCGGTCCCAAATGTCCCGTGCCTCCACAGCCCAGTCTGCCACCCTGGAATCGGCGGAAGACACGGGCATAGGCACTGGTACCCGCGGATGCTGACCGTAGTTCAGGAGGAATGGGGTCTGTCCGGTGGAATCAGCCACAGCATTGTTTAATGCAAACTCAGCCCATGGCAGCAAGGATGCCCAGTCATCCTGCCTGGCCGAGACAAAATGTCGTAGATAGGTGACCAAGGTCTGGTTGGCCCTCTCTACCAACCCATTCGTCTCAGGATGGTACGCTGAAGAGAGATTTAACTCAATACTGAGTAGACGACAAAGCTCTCTCCAGAACCGAGACGCAAACTGGGGACCTCGGTCACTGACAATCTTGTCCGGCATGCCGTGTAAACGGAAGATGTGCCTAACAAACAACGCTGCCAGAGCCCGTGCAGAAGGTAACCGTGGTAGTGGCACCAGATGCACCATTTTAGAGAAATGGTCGGTGATTACCCAAATGATGGTGCAACCCCGAGACTTGGGCAAGCCCACCACAAAGTCCATCCCAACCATCTCCCCGGGCCTGTCTGCCACCGGCAAAGGGTAAAGTAACCCAGCTGGCCGTTGTCGTGGAGACTTATTTTTGGCGCAGGAGACACACGCTCGAACATAGTCCCCAACATCACGGACCATATGCGGCCACCAATATGTCCTCGCCAGCAATTCAGATGTCCTCTTTGCCCAAAGTGTCCACCCACCCTGGACGAATGTGCCCAAGAGAGTACCTCCAGTCGCAAATTAGTAGGCACAAAAGTCTTGCCCGGGGGCACAGACTCTAGCGAAACCGGGGCCACTGTTCTCAGGCTCTCTGTGGGGACGATAAGCCGAGGCTCCTCCACCTCCTCCTCCGAGGACACCACAGAGCGAGAGAGAGCGTCGGCACGAATGTTCTTCTCTCCCGAGAGGAAATGCAGTGTGAAATGAAACCGGGAGAAGAACAAGGACCATCTGGCTTGGCGAGAATTAAGCCGCTGGGCTGTCTGAAGATATACCAGGTTTTTGTGATCCGTGAAGACTTGGAAGGGAAAGCGAGCTCCCTCCAACAGATGTCTCCACTCCGAGAAGGCCAACTTCATTGCTAGCAACTCCCTGTCCCCGATGGAATAATTCCTCTCTGCTGGTGTGAAGGTCTTGGAGAAAAAGAAGCATGGATGCTTCCGACCTTGAGCATCCTTTTGGAAGAGGACTGCTCCAGCACCAACGGACGAGGCATCCACCTCCAATATAAATGGCTTATCAACATCGGGGCGATGTAGGATGGGAGCTCTAGCGAAATGAGACTTAATAGACGTGAAGGCCTTGGAGACCTCTTCAGACCACAATTTGGGATTAGCTCCCTTTTTGGTAAGGGCAACCACGGGAGCTACCAAAGTTGAGAAGTGGGGAATGAACTGACGGTAGTAATTAATGAACCCCATAAAGCGCTGCACCGCCTTTAGAGAGTGGGGTTCTTGCCAGTCCATCACCGCCTGTAGTTTGGCAGGATCCATAGCCAATCCTGGGCGGAGATGATATAGCCCAGGAAAGGTAAGGACTCCTGCTCAAACACACATTTCTCCAACTTTGCGTAAAGGGAATTTGCCCGTAGGAGGTCGAAGACCCTGCCAACATCCCTCCGGTGGGAGTCAATATCTGGAGAGAAGATGAGTATATCATCCAGATAGACTACGACCGAGGTGGAGAGCATATCCCGGAAGATGTCATTGACAAAGTCTTGGAAAACGGCTGGAGCATTACAGAGCCCAAAGGGCATCACCAGATATTCGTAATGCCCATCCCTGGTATTAAAAGCCGTCTTCCATTCGTCCCCCTCACGGATGCGAATCAGGTTATAAGCACCGCGCAGATCTAGTTTAGTGAATACCCTTGCTCCCCGAAGCCTATCAAATAGCTCAGAGATCAGGGGCAACGGGTACTTGTTTTTAACGGTGATGGCGTTAAGACCCCTGTAATCAATACACGGACGCAATTCTCCGTTTTTCTTCTGCACGAAGAAAAATCCCGCCCCTGCCGGTGACACCGACTTCCTAATAAACCCTCTTGCCAGGTTCTCCTGAATATATTGCGACATGGCCTCTGTCTCAGGAAGAGAGAGGGGATAGACCCTTCCCCGAGGAGGTTCTGCGCCAGGCAAGAGGTCGATAGGACAGTCATAGGGGCGATGAGGCGGAAGAGTCTCCGCAGCCTTCTTGGAGAACACGTCTGCATATGACCAGTAGTGCTTGGGAAGTGGAGTAAGATCTGCGGGTAACTCAGTAATGGCAACCTGAACGCAACTTTTGACACATCTGCCTGTACATGCATCACTCCAACCCAGTATCCTACCCGAAGTCCACTCTATATGTGGGGAGTGGAAACGGAGCCAAGGTATACCTAGTAGGATCTCGTCTATTCCCTCGGGAAGGACGAGTAGGGAAATAAATTCCTGATGGGAAGGAGATACAGACAATGCAAGTGGGACAGTCTGGTGTGTAATTTGTGAGGGCAATGACGACCCATTCACTACCCGAACAGTCACTGATTTGTCAAGCGCCACCAGAGGTATTGCATGACGGTGAGCAAAGCTAGAGGACATGAAATTCCCCTCTGCTCCTGAGTCCACGCAAAGGTCGGCGGTGAGAATGGAAGTACCAACAGTGATTGTCCCTTTAAATGTTATCTTGGAGGAAAATGCCGCTGTCTCTAGTGAACCTCCTCCCAGGACCACTAGACGCGATCGCTTCCCCGATCGCTGTGGACATCTGTTGGCATAGTGTCCTGTCTGCTGACAATGGTTACAAACCACGGATACTCGGACGGACGAGACTTAGGTCCTGCATGAGGAACTTCTGTGGCCTTTTGAGGTTCGGACGCCAGATCGGGGAATTCGAGAGGTTTGGCAAAGGTAGGAGCCAACCGAAACCTCTGCCTACACTGGGCCCGCTCCAACCTCCGCTCGTGAAAACGGAGGTCAATGCGGGTAGATATGGAGATAAGCTTCTCCAGTGTGGCGGGAATCTCCCTGGTAGCCAAAGCGTCTTTAACATGGTCAGCCAGTCCCCGCCAGTAGATAGGAATAAGAACTTTATCAGACCAATCTAGCTCAGCAGCCAGAGTCCGAAACTGGACGGAAAACTGACTGACCAAAGACGAAACCCTGTGTCAATGCCAGCAGTTGTAGCGCCGTATCGGGGTGGACCTGGGGTCCTAAAAAGACCTTTTTAAGAGCCTCCAAGAAACGAGGAGCACTCTGCACCACACGATCATCGCGCTCCCACAGCGGCGTTGCCCACTCCAACGCTCTGCCCGAGAGTAGAGAAAGTACAAAACCCACTTGTGCCCGATCCGTGGGAAAACGTGCAGCCAGAAGCTCGAGATGTATAGAGCACTGACTCACGAATCCCCGACATTGCTTGCTATCACCGGCAAACTTGTCAGGAAGCGGGAGGTGGGATAATGTAGGGGCAGAGGTGGCAGAGGACAAACTGGCTGCAGCCACGCTAGCAGCCTGAACAGCGACTGCGGTAACATCCACAGCTGAGGTTGTGCTCTCAAGAGCCTCCAACCTACCCTTCAGCTGCTGGATGTACTGCAATAGACGCTGTTCGTCCGCCATTTTACTAGCCAGACCCTGGCGCTAATATTATGTTAGGGTCTGCGGAACGCACCAAATATATAGAGTGGAGAGGTGCGTTCGCAGCCCGGGGTCCACCGTGCAAGCAAAGCCTGCTGCTAGTAAGATGAGAAAGTAGCGAACTCTGTTATCCCGCAGAGTCGCTAAAATAAACGCCGTAGCGTGTTGTGGCAGTAAGTGCAGACTCTGTTAATTCACAGAGCCGCTAACGGGATGCCACAGTGCTATATGGCGATATGTGCGAACTCACTTAGCTTCATGAGCCGCAAAGTAAAACGCTAGGGCGCTGTCTAGCGTCGAGAGCGAACCCTGTTACGTCACAGAGCCGCTGAGAACAAACACCGTGTCCTGTCAGGCTCTCAGGCACACGGTTAATTGCTAAGCGAGCATAATACGTGGTCATGCGCTAATGTCCTGCGGGAGTCACCCGCAATCTATGGCGTCTGAACGCCAGACCCTGAATACGGCAATCAAACTCCTCACCGGTTATGCCGTAATCTAGGGCATCTAGGACACCGACCCTGACCAGCTAGCACACTAAACTCCTCACCGATTAAGTCGGTATTCTAGTGGCTTATTTCAGCCGGGTCCCTAACCACACACACGCATGACCACACTGGCGCATAGCATACAATGGTTGATATTAGCGCATGGCGGCCCAGCCATGCTACCCTTTTATAGCAACAGCCACAGGACCTTCCAGGAACAAGGACCAATGAGAACCTGTTCAGAAGACTAGTAGTAACAGGGCCTTCCTGGCGGGCCAATAGGAGCCGCTGCAGTACCTGAGCATGTGACCCCTGATCTCCAATGAGAGATCTCACTCTGGGCACGCTCAGAAGGGAAAATGCAGGACTTTATCCCAAAGACGTCTGCTCCAGAACTGGCTACAATAGCAGATCCAGGAAAGGCAGCAGCAAGTCACTGCCCAGTAGTGGAGTGGGCAAGACGCCTGGAACGACGTCTCTGCTGAGCAGGCTCCACTGCGGCCGGAGACGAATGGGAGACCGCAGCGGCACTGGTTCGAGACTCCCCTTGTGCAGGAGCGGGAACTCGAACCCTAACATTACCATACCAAGACTGGAACTTTGTGCTGCTGTTCTAGCAACAGAGCTAGCTGAGCTCATTGTGACAGAGATAGATTTAAAGCTTGAAGATATGGTGTTCCATACAGACAGTAAAGTAGTGCTGGGTTACATTCACAATGTAAGAAGATTCTATGTCTACGTACATAACAGAGTTCAAAGAATCAGGAGGTCAACACGACCTACCCAGTGGCGTTATGTATCAACTGATCACAACCCAGCAGACCACGGAACAAGAGCTTTCCTGCAGCCCATCTTAAAGACACTACATGGCTCACAGGACCAGCATCCTCTACAAATCAGTACAAGACACTTTTGAGAAAGACACATTTGAAATGTTAGAACCAGATTCTGATACAGAGATTCGTCCTCATGTTTCTGTACTCACTACAAGAGTTTCTAGCAGAGAGTTCGACTCTAAACGGTTCAACAAGTTTTCTGCCTGGAGGTCACTGAACAGAGCCATAGCTAATTTAATACACATAGCCAGATCCTTTAGAACCCAACCTACAGGGTCAGAACATTGCAAAGGTTGGCATCATTGTCATAGGACACGTACAGTGGATGAGCTTACACAGCGCAGAGACGTTATCCTCCGTTGTGTCCAACGAGAAGCTTATGCTCGTGAGATCGAACTCCTCCAAAATCAAAAGAGTGTTCCAAAAGACAGCCCCCTCGTGAAACTTGACCCATTATAGATGCTAATAGGTTGTTGAGAGTTGGAGGACGTATTTCAAAGGCAAAACTTGAGAGTAATGTACATAATCCGATAATACTGCAGAACAATCACATTGCGTCTTTACTTGTGCGACACTACCATGAAAAGACTAAGCACCAAGGACGTTTGTTCACTGAAGGAGCTCTACGTGCAGCTGGATTTTGGGTAGTGGGAGCAAAAAGACTTGTGAGTTGTCTCATTTTCAAAAGCATCACTTGCCAAAAATTACAGGCATGTTTCAGTCACAGAAAATGCTGATCTCCCTGCCGACCGACTCAGTACAGAACCTCCTTTCACAAGTGTTGGTCTCGACGTGTTTGGCCCTTGGTCTGTCACCACCCGACACACTAGAGGAGGCCATGCAAACAGCAAACGCTGGGCAGTCATCTTCACCTGCTGAGTATTGGGCTGTGCATATAGAAGTTATTGAGTCCTTGGACACTTCTAGCTTCATAAATGCTTCAGACGTTTCATCTCTATAAGAGGTCCAGTTAAACTAATCCGTTCCGATAGGGGTACCAACTTCATCGGAGCTTGCAAAGAACTACGTATCTCCTCAAACATTGACAGTGACTGTGTGAGAGATATCTGGCGAACCAAGACTGTAAATGGGGCATTTAACCCTCCACATTCTTCTCACATGGGAGGCTCATGGAGCGTATGATTGGCCTGGCTCGCAGGATCCTTGATTCTATCTTCCTACAGTTGGGAACTTCAAGACTTACCATGAGACCCTCACAACTTTCATAGCTGAAGTAGTTTGGGAATCATAAACGCCCGACCTTGACACCAATACCGAATGATCCAGAGGATCCTTCTTGCTTACCCCTTCCACACTTCTTACCCAAAAGGTTGGTACAGCATCAGCACCTCTTGGTGAGTTTGATAATAAAGACTTGTACAAGTGTCAGTGGAGACGGGTTCAAACTTTAGCAGACGCCTTCGGGATAAAGGAAAAAGCAATATGTTTCTACCTTACAGACCCGGAAAAATGGCAAGCCAATAAACCCAACATGGAGGTTGGTAATGTTGTTCTTGTCAAAGACACTCAGTCAAAAAGAAAAGGGCTGGCCTTTGGGACTGATAACCAAAGTGTTTCCAAGTGAAGATGGAAAAGTTAGGAAAGTGGAGGTCAGATTGCAGGCAACACGAACCTAAACTTTTCCTCAGACCAGTCACTGAACGATTTTGTTGCTCTCTCCAGAGGTACCTTAAAGTGGTATCTTTAAGATACCAGGCGAGGAGTGTGATGTTCCACTAGAATTTTCTGTGTAAATATTCGATTTGTTATTGGTATTAACAGCACCATCTAGTGGTCGTTTTATAGAATGTCTTTGGTTGTTGATATTGAGGTTTTTTGACATATCTACCCCACCGTAGTTCATGAGTCATAGCTTTTATGATCATCAGCCAGCCCAGCAGCCATGTTTTTTTGCTCAGTATACAACTAAGACAGTTATTCCTGAGTACCTCCTGACATCAGTATCCAATAGTGATCCTCTTACATCCAATCTGTAGCGCACAATCGGTAGGTCCTAAACACATCACCATGAACTTGACAGCCGTATAAATTTGGGATGTTTACATCATGCTGTTATGAAATGTGAGGTTGTTTTCCATGTTTTTCCCATGGTCAGAAGCATGGGGGGTTACCGATTTAATGAATACATGTTATGCATATGTGTGTTCCTACCACTGTATATTGTGATATATTGTATGCTTCCACATGTTTGGGCACATATAAAATACTGTTATTTGTTTTCCCCAGTTTTTTTCCATATTCGATTCCGCAAAAACTTGGTAACAGACATCCGTGTCTTCAAATCACTGTTGGGATCAAGGTTATGCTGTCTGCA
>JARQOD010000010.1:12556478-12641081 GCA_033576555.1 Oophaga sylvatica
AGCGAAATGAGACTTAATAGACGTGAAGGCCTTGGAGACCTCTTCAGACCACAATTTGGGATTAGCTCCCTTTTTGGTAAGGGCAACCACGGGAGCTACCAAAGTTGAGAAGTGGGGAATGAACTGACGGTAGTAATTAATGAACCCCATAAAGCGCTGCACCGCCTTTAGAGAGTGGGGTTCTTGCCAGTCCATCACCGCCTGTAGTTTGGCAGGATCCATAGCCAATCCCTGGGCGGAGATGATATAGCCCAGGAAAGGTAAGGACTCCTGCTCAAACACACATTTCTCCAACTTTGCGTAAAGGGAATTTGCCCGTAGGAGGTCGAAGACCCTGCCAACATCCCTCCGGTGGGAGTCAATATCTGGAGAGAAGATGAGTATATCATCCAGATAGACTACGACCGAGGTGGAGAGCATATCCCGGAAGATGTCATTGACAAAGTCTTGGAAAACGGCTGGAGCATTACAGAGCCCAAAGGGCATCACCAGATATTCGTAATGCCCATCCCTGGTATTAAAAGCCGTCTTCCATTCGTCCCCCTCACGGATGCGAATCAGGTTATAAGCACCGCGCAGATCTAGTTTAGTGAATACCCTTGCTCCCCGAAGCCTATCAAATAGCTCAGAGATCAGGGGCAACGGGTACTTGTTTTTAACGGTGATGGCGTTAAGACCCCTGTAATCAATACACGGACGCAATTCTCCGTTTTTCTTCTGCACGAAGAAAAATCCCGCCCCTGCCGGTGACACCGACTTCCTAATAAACCCTCTTGCCAGGTTCTCCTGAATATATTGCGACATGGCCTCTGTCTCAGGAAGAGAGAGGGGATAGACCCTTCCCCGAGGAGGTTCTGCGCCAGGCAAGAGGTCGATAGGACAGTCATAGGGGCGATGAGGCGGAAGAGTCTCCGCAGCCTTCTTGGAGAACACGTCTGCATATGACCAGTAGTGCTTGGGAAGTGGAGTAAGATCTGCGGGTAACTCAGTAATGGCAACCTGAACGCAACTTTTGACACATCTGCCTGTACATGCATCACTCCAACCCAGTATCCTACCCGAAGTCCACTCTATATGTGGGGAGTGGAAACGGAGCCAAGGTATACCTAGTAGGATCTCGTCTATTCCCTCGGGAAGGACGAGTAGGGAAATAAATTCCTGATGGGAAGGAGATACAGACAATGCAAGTGGGACAGTCTGGTGTGTAATTTGTGAGGGCAATGACGACCCATTCACTACCCGAACAGTCACTGATTTGTCAAGCGCCACCAGAGGTATTGCATGACGGTGAGCAAAGCTAGAGGACATGAAATTCCCCTCTGCTCCTGAGTCCACGCAAAGGTCGGCGGTGAGAATGGAAGTACCAACAGTGATTGTCCCTTTAAATGTTATCTTGGAGGAAAATGCCGCTGTCTCTAGTGAACCTCCTCCCAGGACCACTAGACGCGATCGCTTCCCCGATCGCTGTGGACATCTGTTGGCATAGTGTCCTGTCTGCTGACAATGGTTACAAACCACGGATACTCGGACGGACTGAGACTTAGGTCCTGCATGAGGAACTTCTGTGGCCTTTTGAGGTTCGGACGCCAGATCGGGGAATTCGAGAGGTTTGGCAAAGGTAGGAGCCAACCGAAACCTCTGCCTACACTGGGCCCGCTCCAACCTCCGCTCGTGAAAACGGAGGTCAATGCGGGTAGATATGGAGATAAGCTTCTCCAGTGTGGCGGGAATCTCCCTGGTAGCCAAAGCGTCTTTAACATGGTCAGCCAGTCCCCGCCAGTAGATAGGAATAAGAACTTTATCAGACCAATCTAGCTCAGCAGCCAGAGTCCGAAACTGGACGGAAAACTGACTGACCAAAGACGAACCCTGTGTCAATGCCAGCAGTTGTAGCGCCGTATCGTGGGTGACCTGGGGTCCTAAAAAGACCTTTTTAAGAGCCTCCAAGAAACGAGGAGCACTCTGCACCACACGATCATCGCGCTCCCACAGCGGCGTTGCCCACTCCAACGCTCTGCCCGAGAGTAGAGAAAGTACAAAACCCACTTGTGCCCGATCCGTGGGAAAACGTGCAGCCAGAAGCTCGAGATGTATAGAGCACTGACTCACGAATCCCCGACATTGCTTGCTATCACCGGCAAACTTGTCAGGAAGCGGGAGGTGGGATAATGTAGGGGCAGAGGTGGCAGAGGACAAACTGGCTGCAGCCACGCTAGCAGCCTGAACAGCGACTGCGGTAACATCCACAGCTGAGGTTGTGCTCTCAAGAGCCTCCAACCTACCCTTCAGCTGCTGGATGTACTGCAATAGACGCTGTTCGTCCGCCATTTTACTAGCCAGACCCTGGCGCTAATATTATGTTAGGGTCTGCGGAACGCACCAAATATATAGAGTGGAGAGGTGCGTTCGCAGCCCGGGGTCCACCGTGCAAGCAAAGCCTGCTGCTAGTAAGATGATGAAAGTAGCGAACTCTGTTATCCCGCAGAGTCGCTAAAATAAACGCCGTAGCGTGTTGTGGCAGTAAGTGCAGACTCTGTTAATTCACAGAGCCGCTAACGGGATGCCACAGTGCTATATGGCGATATGTGCGAACTCACTTAGCTTCAGTGAGCCGCAAAGTAAAACGCTAGGGCGCTGTCTAGCGTCGAGAGCGAACCCTGTTACGTCACAGAGCCGCTGAGAACAAACACCGTGTCCTGTCAGGCTCTCAGGCACACGGTTAATTGCTAAGCGAGCATAATACGTGGTCATGCGCTAATGTCCTCGCGGGAGTCACCCGCAATCTATGGCGTCTGAACGCCAGACCCTGAATACGGCAATCAAACTCCTCACCGGTTATGCCGGTAATCTAGGGCATCTAGGACACCGACCCTGACCAGCTAGCACACTAAACTCCTCACCGATTAAGTCGGTATTCTAGTGGCTTATTTCAGCCGGGTCCCTAACCACACACACGCATGACCACACTGGCGCATAGCATACAATGGTTGATATTAGCGCATGGCGGCCCAGCCATGCTACCCTTTTATAGCAACAGCCACAGGACCTTCCAGGAACAAGGACCAATGAGAACCTGTTCAGAAGACTAGTAGTAACAGGGCCTTCCTGGCGGGCCAATAGGAGCCGCTGCAGTACCTGAGCATGTGACCCCTGATCTCCAATGAGAGATCTCACTCTGGGCACGCTCAGAAGGGAAAATGCAGGACTTTATCCCAAAGACGTCTGCTCCAGAACTGGCTACAATAGCAGATCCAGGAAAGGCAGCAGCAAGTCACTGCCCAGTAGTGGAGTGGGCAAGACGCCTGGAACGACGTCTCTGCTGAGCAGGCTCCACTGCGGCCGGAGACGAATGGGAGACCGCAGCGGCACTGGTTCGAGACTCCCCTTGTGCAGGAGCGGGAACTCGAACCCTAACATTACCATACCAAGACTGGAACTTTGTGCTGCTGTTCTAGCAACAGAGCTAGCTGAGCTCATTGTGACAGAGATAGATTTAAAGCTTGAAGATATGGTGTTCCATACAGACAGTAAAGTAGTGCTGAGTTACATTCACAATGTAAGAAGATTCTATGTCTACGTACATAACAGAGTTCAAAGAATCAGGAGGTCAACACGACCTACCCAGTGGCGTTATGTATCAACTGATCACAACCCAGCAGACCACGGAACAAGAGCTGTTCCTGCAGCCCATCTTAAAGACACTACATGGCTCACAGGACCAGCATTCCTCTACAAATCAGTACAAGACACTTTTGAGAAAGACACATTTGAAATGTTAGAACCAGATTCTGATACAGAGATTCGTCCTCATGTTTCTGTACTCACTACAAGAGTTTCTAGCAGAGAGTTCGACTCTAAACGGTTCAACAAGTTTTCTGCCTGGAGGTCACTGAACAGAGCCATAGCTAATTTAATACACATAGCCAGATCCTTTAGAACCCAACCTACAGGGTCAGAACATTGCAAAGGTTGGCATCATTGTCATAGGACACGTACAGTGGATGAGCTTACACAGGCCAGAGACGTTATCCTCCGTTGTGTCCAACGAGAAGCTTATGCTCGTGAGATCGAACTCCTCCAAAATCAAAAGAGTGTTCCAAAAGACAGCCCCCTCGTGAAACTTGACCCATTTATAGATGCTAATAGGTTGTTGAGAGTTGGAGGACGTATTTCAAAGGCAAAACTTGAGAGTAATGTACATAATCCGATAATACTGCAGAACAATCACATTGCGTCTTTACTTGTGCGACACTACCATGAAAAGACTAAGCACCAAGGACGTTTGTTCACTGAAGGAGCTCTACGTGCAGCTGGATTTTGGGTAGTGGGAGCAAAAAGACTTGTGAGTTGTCTCATTTTCAAATGCATCACTTGCCAAAAATTACGAGGCATGTTTCAGTCACAGAAAATGACTGATCTCCCTGCCGACCGACTCAGTACAGAACCTCCTTTCACAAGTGTTGGTCTCAACGTGTTTGGCCCTTGGTCTGTCACCACCCGACACACTAGAGGAGGCCATGCAAACAGCAAACGCTGGGCAGTCATCTTCACCTGCATGAGTATTAGGGCTGTGCATATAGAAGTTATTGAGTCCTTGGACACTTCTAGCTTCATAAATGCTCTCAGACGTTTCATCTCTATAAGAGGTCCAGTTAAACTAATCCGTTCCGATAGGGGTACCAACTTCATCGGAGCTTGCAAAGAACTACGTATCTCCTCAAACATTGACAGTGACTGTGTAGAGAGATATCTGGCGAACCAAGACTGTAAATGGACATTTAACCCTCCACATTCTTCTCACATGGGAGGCTCATGGGAGCGTATGATTGGCCTGGCTCGCAGGATCCTTGATTCTATCTTCCTACAGTTGGGAACTTCAAGACTTACCCATGAGACCCTCACAACTTTCATAGCTGAAGTAGTGGCAATCATAAACGCCAGACCCTTGACACCAATACCGAATGATCCAGAGGATCCTCTCTTGCTTACCCCTTCCACACTTCTTACCCAAAAGGTTGGTACAGCATCAGCACCTCTTGGTGAGTTTGATAATAAAGACTTGTACAAGTGTCAGTGGAGACGGGTTCAAACTTTAGCAGACGCCTTCTGGGATAAATGGAAAAAGCAATATGTTTCTACCTTACAGACCCGGAATAAATGGCAAGCCAGTAAACCCAACATGGAGGTTGGTAATGTTGTTCTTGTCAAAGACACTCAGTCAAAAAGAAATGACTGGCCTTTGGGACTGATAACCAAAGTGTTTCCAAGTGAAGATGGAAAAGTTAGGAAAGTGGAGGTCAAGATCTGCAGGCAACACGAACCTAAACTTTTCCTCAGACCAGTCACTGAACTGATTTTGTTGCTCTCTCCAGAGGTACCTTAAAGTGGTATCTTTAAGATACCAGGCGAGGAGTGTGATGTTCCACTAGAATTTTCTGTGTAAATATTCAGATTTGTTATGTGGTATAACAGCACCATCTAGTGGTCGTTTTATAGAATGTCTTTGGTTGTTGATATTGAGGTTTTTTGACATATCTACCACACCGTAGTTCATGAGTCATAGCTTTGATGACTCATCAGCCAGCCCCAGCAGCCATGTTTTTTTGCTCAGTATACAACTAAGACAGTTCATTCCTGAGTACCTCCTGACATCAGTATCCAATAGTGATCTCTTACATCCAGATCTGTAGCCGCACAATCGGTAGGTCCTAAACACATTCACCATGAACTTGACAGCCGTATAAATATTGGGATGTTTACATCATGCTGTTATGAAAATGTGAGAGTTGTAGTCCATGCTTTTCCGACTGGTCAGTAAGCATGGGATATACCGCATGTTATATGTAACTACATGTTATGCATATAGTGTGTTCCCTCACCACTGTATATTGTGTATATATTGTATGCTTGCCACATGTTTGTGAGCACATAGTAAAATACTGTTATTTGTTCCACAGTTTTTTACCATATTCGATTCCTGCAATAAACTTGGTAACAGACATCACGTGTCTATCAAATCACTGTTGGGATCAAGGTTATGCTGTCTGCAAGGATTATGTACACATACACATAAGACGGGCAGAACAACGATTATCTGCTTTTAGCTAGCAGCAGACAGGATTTGTACTGATATTATTTCTAGATTTATATACTGGCTTTTTTATATCTGGTAATTTATACCCTATATATACCAGTACATACCCTGTTTTTACCTGCATTTTCCTGACTAATAATGAAACTTAATTTAATTGCATTTGTTCAAACCATTGGGAGTTCGTGTGCCGAGATATACAGTATATATCCAAAAGGTTTCATGTGTGAGGAAGTATCGTCTTATGTCTCCTCCCTGAAATTGTTTTTTAATCTGCTCTATTGCACATGCCCATTAATTGTTTTATATGGGGTATATGTAGTATGTAGGTCTAATGAGGACCTTTAATGTGTTACATGACATGTTCCATTTGATTGATTGACTACCCTACAATTAAAAGCATGTCATTTTGTAGGAAATATTAGCTGTGATAAAGATCGATCCATGATCGAAACGAGTTCCTGCATCTTCCCTGTCATAACTGTGGTTCAGGAGCTAAAAAATGTTTTAATCAAGTTGAATAAATTTTGAATTTTATTGAAGGAGCTGGAATATTGCAAGTTTATTCTTTATCACGTTGGGACAGGACGGATTTCCTTGTACCTAGAAGGGCTGTTGGTGAGCTGGCTATTTTCTTCTTTTTTCCTTTTGTTATTATCAGATAGCTTAGACATAACTTCACGTCTGTATATCAATGTGTCAAGAACAACTAAAGAGCCCCATTTATCTGATGGACATATATCATATTATGATTATCAGTTGGCTCTTTACGTAACAGTCTTTTTGTACAGTTCAAATTAAGGGCACATCCTTGCTGTATTTCCAAAAGAAATTTAATTTCTCATTCCATAATATATTGTAATGTGTCCATAATAGGAACTCTTGGAGACACAGGATGAAAATATGGATTGGGTATATGGTCTGAATTAGTAGTATACATGTTTCTGTGTTTCTCATATTTAAAGTCTATTTTTCCATATATGTAACCCCTCAACCCTAGAGAACATGATCAGGGCCAGATTTTTGGTCTCCAATCATGAAAAAAAAGTGTGCCCGCTGTTACAATCATTTCACTCTCTTCTGAATTGATATTCATGTCAGAAAAGAGAGAAAAGATGCTCCTCAAACATCCCAATACCTCCACCATCCCTGAGCCCTCCTGATCCATCCTCTAGCTCTCTGCATCATCTTCCTAGAAAAAAAAGATCTGCTGGCCGTTACCTGACAACAATAGTGAATTTTTTCTATTGGTTCCTTTTGATCACTGTGATAGACTCTATCACAGTAATCAAAAGAAAAAAAAAATGCAAATCCCTCTTTGTCACCCCTTTAGTTAGATAAAAATTATAAAATAAAAAAATATTTTTTCCATTCTTTGCAGTTAAGGTAAGGGTTGTGGTTAGGGTTAGTGTTGTGCTAGGGTTGGGGATAGGGTTGGGTAAGGGTAAGGGTTAGGTTTGTGTTAGGTTGGGGTTAGGGTTGTGGTATGGTTAGGTTTGGGGTTAGGGTTGGAGTTAGAATTAGATTTTTTTCAAAAGTAAAGAAAAAAAATAATGATAATATGACGATTAGCGTGCACAAGTGCATCGAGTGCTCACGTATGCACAGAGTATCACGGATCCCAGCATGCTTTTTTTGGTGTGGAACAGCAGCGAAACATGCAGGATGGAGACTCGAGCATGTCACTCAAGTACCCACGATACTCTGTGCATACTCGAGCACCCAATGCAAACTGGATTAGCAAGCACTTGTGCTTAACACTAATGACGACGTATTTAATATGACGACCTAATATTATCAAGTTCTGTATCGTATCTGAGGGTTCAAAATGAGCACTAAACTCCTGGATAAAATCCTTGAGGGGCGTGGTTTTCAAAATGGCATCACTTGAGGGGAGTTTCCACTTTTTAGGCACATCAGGGGCTCTCCAAATGCAACATGGCGTCCGCTACTCTTCCAGCAAATTTTACATTCAAAAAGTCAAATAGCGCCCCTTCCCTTCTGAGCCCGGAAGTGCATCCAAATAGTAGATTTCCCCCACAGATGGGGTTTAGGCGTGCACAGGAGAAATTACAGAACAAATTTTATGGTCCATTTTCTCCTGATACTCCCTTGTGAAAATAAAAAAGTTTGGGTCTAAAGTAAATTGTTTGTGAAAAAAATTACATGTTCAGTTTTTCCTTCCACATTCCTTCAGTTCCTGTGAAGCAATTGAACTGTTAATAAACTTCTTGAATGCGGTTTTGAGCAGTTTGAGGAGTGCAGTTTTTAAAATGCTATCACTTTTGGGTACTTTCTGTCATATAGGCCTGTCAAAGTCGGTTCAAATGTAAGGTGGTCCCTAAAAACAATGGTTTTGTAAATTTTGTTGAAAAAATTAGAAATTGCTGGTAAACTTTTAACCTTTTTAACTTCTTACCAAAAAAAAAATATGTTACCAGAATTGTGCTGATGTAAAGTAGACATGTGGTAAATGTTGTTTATTAACTACTTTGTGTGATATAACTCTCTGATTTAAGGGCATAAAAATTAAAATTTAGAAAATTGCAAAATTTTCTAAATTTTTGCCAAATTTCCATTTTTTTATAAATGCAAGTTATATTAAAGAAATTTTACCACTGTAATGAAGTACACTATGTCACGAAAAATCAGTCTCAGAATCAATGGATATGTTGAATCATTCCAAAGTTATAACCACATAAAATGACACTGGTCAGAATTGTAAAATTTGGCTTAGTCATTAAAGGTTTGAACAATCTTCAGTGATTAGTTGTATGCTTTTTTTGTTGTCATTTATTGCTTCTAGATTTTTCTATCTTTCTGCTTGATTAATATGTTTATTCCTTAAGGGGCGGACTCAGATGACGAGAATCCATTTCTGGAAGAACAAAAAAGTATAAGCTGGGAATTGCCATGTAGGATAATTATAAGCAGGAAAAAGGAACAGCATCCAATCCGGGTAGAAGTATTTCAAATCTTTTATTCAGCCACCATAGATAACAACGTTTCGGCCATTGTATGGCCTTTTTCAAGTATACAATGGCCAAAACGTTGTTATCTATGGTGGCTGAATAAAAGATTTGAAATACTTCTACCCGGATTGGATGCTGTTCCTTTTTCCTGTTTGGATTTTTGTTCATTTGGATCCCTGAACGTTTGAACGTGCCTCCTTGAGAACTCCCGAGTGCTGTCAGCTGCTTGTATGTTGATGTAGGATAATTATGTCTAAGGACTCTCAGTAGTCTGAAACGTGTAAGCTGATCATGTCTACTCTTTCATTACCCATCTGAATTTTATAATTTTTATTCATGTTTTTATGAAGAAAATTTAAAAAATAAACAGAAATGTAATCTTCACAGTGCTAGATTGCAACTTTTCGTCTATGTTCAACTTTTCTCTCAAGGATACTGGTCTGAAGGTCTCCCAGCATCATTTCCAAAGAGATTTCTCTGTAAACTCTTTCTGTGTGGTGGTGAGCTGATAGACTCCTTTTTTTGCATTTTGTTCTATCAAGATGGCAGTTGGAGCTAGATATGTTGTTTGATGATGATACAATTGTTATAAACATGACTTTCATGATTTGTTTCTTTAAAGAGGCTGAAGTTATTTTGTTTGCCTTTCAATTTGATCTACATAATCTTCCACATGCATTCGAAATGTGAAAACTTCTGTCAAATAAGTATTTTGTATACATCCAAGTTTCTACCCCATGTAGTTAAAATAGGAGGATTATAACTTTGTACACAAACAGCTTATTTCTAATTTGGATGTTACTATCTGTTCAAACTGTTTACTAAGTTTAGAAATTGTTCCAGTGCTTGTTATCTGGTGTTAAAACTCTAAACTTACACAAATGCACAATACCAAGAACATTTGAAGGAACAATATAACCAATACTACATGAAATTGGGGAAGACATTGAATTCTGACCTATTTTGTAGATGATTAGAACATCTCAAAATAGAAATAGTCAGATACTCTAAGAAAAGTCATTGCCTGTTCTTTTTCAGTAACTAATACCACTTAAAGAACATAGAGGTTCTATAAGTATGGCTATTGTTTTTTTCAAAATTCAATCTAAATTTAAAAAAAATGATAATAATTTAAAGGGAACCTATCATGCCCTTTCTTGCTGTTAAACTTCTTCCAATGTTTTGTTAGTAGTGAACATTGCATCACTAATATGTTTATCTCAAGCAAAATGTCCCGGTATTTATCACAAAAATTACTTTTTATGCTTTGATGATTGCCCCGTATACCTTCTGTTTCAGTCACAGGGGTAGGGATCCCTAGCTTTTCAGTCATGGTCAGTTGTTGAATTCCTTTATCAAATTCTCTTTTAGGCCGGGGTCACATTTGCAAGTGTGATGCGAGGAACTCGCACGAGTCTCTCACATCAACACCCGGCACTGCGGCCGGGACTCGGACCAGAGCGTGTGGCTACATGTATTTCTATGCAGCCGCATGTTCCGGTCCGAGTGCCGGCGGCAGTGCTGGGTGTTGATGCGAGAGACTCGCATGAGTTTCTCGCATCACACTTGCAAGTGTGACCCTGGCCTTAAACTGTAAAACCAGTCCAAAATGAGGTCAAATGCATGCTTCAAGGTGTTTTTATATAGGTTGTGCAAAAGGAAGAACTCTAAACTTCTCACTTTTGGTAGTGCGAAAATGATCACAAAGTCATTAGCCTCATCTCTAATGCTTTAAGCAGTGTGCAAAATAGTGATCGGCCGTTTTTTTTCTTGCAAACCATGAATCGATTCTTAAAGTGTTTGATATACTCATCTCTACAGGTATCCCTAAAATGATAAATTGCTAAGTAGCTGTACGTAATTTCACTCTGGAAAAGAACATGTGACAAAGTTTGGTAGGATCACATGTTACGCAGATGCTTGGTGATAGGTCAATCTCCTTGTAGCGCTAATGGTGGGAATTCCTTTTAAGTCTTATTAAATCTATTTTTCTATGGGACTGATGGCTGTATTAAGTGGTTTCTGTCAATCCTATAGTTGTTGAATGGTGTGGAAGGACTACCACTCGATTCTAGCTCCTCTTCCTTCCTAATTTCCTCCTAAGAGGTAACGAGGGTCTCAAGACCTTTGTTTTAGTGATTGCTGGGCTTCCAGCAGTTGGGCCCCCGGACTTTATACACTTTTCATCTATCCTTGGGATACGTGATATATGTTTCTGATGCAATAACCTATAAAAGTGCTCAACTAGTAAAACAGTAAAACAAAAAATTAAATAAATATGATTTTTAGTAAATTTTCTTCTCCATAATATCTTTACTGGGGGATCTGATGCACTGATTAGTACATTAAAAAACTTTTAAATTATAACTGTAAATTTAATTATTTGTCTGAAAATTTCAGTATTTTTAATGTATTATTGTCAAACTTCCTTTAACACAGAGAACATATGTCTGATGAGTTGATTGATGGGATGAAGAGTTTTGAAACAAGAAATTATGTTATTTTAGTGTTACAGACATTTGCAGATAATGTAATAAGTTTTGTAAGTCTACACAGACTATGACTATAGGTGTACTGTGAGACCAGCCTGAAAAAAGAAGAGGTGTTTCTAGTTTTATGTTGCAAAATAATTTTATGGGGGTAAAAGGTTGGTGCTTTTTTTTCTTCAGGGAGGATGTAAAATTGCTAAGTTAAATTGGAGCTTGAAGTTACAAGCTGTGATGTAACATGAGGCAGATATCTGTAAAGCATCAGTGTTTACACCTGCAGAGTTAAGAGACTGTCCACCGCCTTAGCAACGTGCATACTACGGCTTGTAAAAAAACACCAGGGTAAATAAGACGTTAAAGGGAGAAACACTGGGGTCTTATTTAATAGTCCATTTTGGAACAAATGTCAGATTAGTGCAATATAAGAAAGAAATTATTAACTGCACTGATTCACAAAATAATTCTAACATAACGTAATCAATCAAATCATTATCGGAGGTAACTGACCGGTAATTATATGATTGCTAATTTTATATAATTATTTAGGACAGTAGTGCAGTTAATATTTTTTTTATTGTGCTAATCTGACATTTGTTCCAAATTGGACTAGCATATCAAACCCTAATGTTTCTCATATTTACCAAAGTTATGCTACCGCCACCAACCTATAGATGTATTCTGTACATCTTCATTCACATTTCATGTGAAGATCAATACTCTTTTTAAGTGCATATTAAAGTGGTTAAAAGCTACTTTTCAAATATGTTTTTATTTATATACACTGCTGAAAAAAATAAAGGGAACACTTATACAAAACAATGTAATTCCAAGTCAATCACACTTCTGTGAAATCAACCTGTCCAGTTATGAAGCAACACCAACTGTGAATCAATTTCTCCTTTTGTTGTGCAAATGTAACAGACAATAGGTAAAGATGATAGGCAATAAGCAAGACAACCTCTATGAAGGAGTGGTTATGCAGGTGATGACCATAGATCATTTCTCTGTTCTCATCCTTTTTAGCTGTTATTAGCTGTTATTTTGGTCCCTTTTGCATTTTGCCATTGCTCTCACCCCTAGAAGTACAGTAGCATAAGGCGGTGTCTACAATACATGAAAGTTGCTCAAGTAGAACAGTTCATCCTCCAGCATGCACATAAATGCGAACTGTGTCAAGATGGGTAGCTGTGTCTGTCAGAACAGTGTCCAGGGCTTGGAGAAGATACCAGGAGACAGGTCAGTACACCAGGAGATGTGGAGGTGGCCATAGGAGGGCAACAATCCAGCAGCAGGACCACTACCAAGGAGGAACACGAGGAGCAATGACAGAGCCCTGCAAAATAACCTTCAGTAGGCCACTAACTTCCCTGTGTCTGCTCAACTTGTCAGAACCAGACTCCATGAGGGTGGTATGAGGATCCAACATCCACAAGTTGATGTTGTGCTTGCAGCTCAAAACCATGCAGGGTGATAGGCATTTGCCAGACAACATCAAGATAGGCAGATTTGACATTAGATATTGGCACCCTTTGCTCTTCATGAATGAAAGCAGGTTCAAACTGAGCACATGTGACAGACATGACAGAGTCTGGAGATGCCATGGAGAACATTCTGCTTCTTGTAACTATTACCAGCTTGACCAGTTTGGCAGTGGGTCTGTAATGGTGTGGGGACACATTTCTTTGGAGGAGCGCACAGCCCTCCATGTGAAATCCAGAGGTACACTGACTGCCTTTAGCTACCGGGATAAGATCCTCAGATTCATTGTGAGACCATATACAGGTGCAGTTGGTCCTGGGTTCCTTCTGATGCAAGGCTGAAGTATGTCAGCAGTTCCTGCATGATGAAGGCATTGATGCTATGGACTGACCAGCCTGTTTACCAGACCTGAATCCAATCGAGCACATCTGGTACATCATGTTTCGTTAGATGCACCAACACCACATTGCACCACAGACTCAGGAGAACATCCGCCTCCTCAATGGGAGCATTTCCAGACATTGTAGGGAGGTTATACATACACACGGAGGCCACACTGTTATGTTTCGGTAGCTGAGGAGGACAGGAACAACAGCAGGGCAGCCGAACACCTGAGATGTTGGTAACTGATGGGTTACAGATTCCTAAACTAACGACACAACTAGAGGTAGCCGTGGAGCGTTCCTACGTTGATCCTAGACGCCTCGTCACAGCCTGAGAGATAACTACACCTAAAGGCAGAAAGATGAAAGCTATCTGCCCCGGAGCAGATCCCCAAAGAAGATAGGAAGCCCCCAAACATATAATGGCGGTTAGACAAGATGAAAATACAAACATAGGCATAAAATAGACTGAGCAAACGCTGGGGTCACAAGCTGACTAAATAGGATAGGACAGGAGAGATTACTTTCTGCAACCCAGAAAAACCTACAAAAATCCAACAATTCTGATTACAAAAATACTGAGATCACACGATCTCGCCACCCACTAAATCAGATCTCAGTGTGAACAAAAACCAAGCCGCAGCCGCTGAAAAAACAGGAAAAAGCAAATGAGCAAATAACAGTGGCTGCAGATAAACTGTGAGGAGCTCAGGCCCCAGGAGGGGACCTGGCTGACCTCCACAAAAGTGCAGAAAACAATGCAAAAAGCAAGCCAAAAAGAAAAGCAAAAAATATCTTATCTGAAAGCAGGAGATGCAGGCAAGACTCCAGCTAACTTCCAAATGAACCAGGAACCACAATTGAGACAAGAACAATTGATCACCGGCAACTATCATGGGAGGGAACCTCCCTTATATCAGACCAGTCAGTGAACCCAGATTACCACCCCTCGTTGAAAGGTTCAGTACTGTCTGTAACCACCAGAGGGAGCCTCTGCTCAGAAACCATCTCTAGCACATTCATAACACCACACACACTACTGAGCATCATTTCCACTGAAGTTAAATCAGCCTGTAATTTGATTTTCCACTTTGATTTTGAGTATCATTTCAAATCAAGACCTCCATCGGATACTAATTTTAATTTACAATGATAATTTTTATGTTTTATTGTGCTCAACACATACCACTATGTCATTTATAAAGATTTGCAAATGGGAATATTTTATTCAGTGATATCTAGTATGTGTTATTTTAGTGTTCCCTTTATTTTTTTGATCAGTGTATATATACTATTTGTTAGAAATCTAAATTTAAGAGGTTGTTTGGGACCTTAACATTGATGGCCTATCCTAAGGATAGGTCTTCAATGTCTAATTAGTGGGGGTGAAACACCCAGTACCCTGACCGATCTGCTGTTTCTGGTGTCAATGGCAGCCAGGTGTGCTCAGTTACAGATCTGAAAAGCACAGCTCCATTGATGAAATAGTGGCTGTGGATACTGAATATCCAGCAACTATTGATTTAAATATGGCACGGATGAGTGGCACGCGGCATGGGCAACTATACAGTCAACAGGGCTGTGTTGTGCAGGTCTGCCACTGAGCAGGTCCGGCTGCCACAGACATCGAGAACAGCTGATAAGCAGGGATGCTGGTTGTCGCACCCCTACAATCAGAAATTGATTACCTAACTTAAGGATAGGCCATCAATGTAAAGTCTCAGACAGCTCCTTGAATAGAGAAAATATCCTAATTTTGGACCTTTTTAAATAGAGCAAAGAGTTACTGAAAGAATTAATTTCAGCTGTTGAGGATAAAAAAAATTATGCAAGCAGACCCTGAAATTAATGACTCCAATATAAAAAAGTATCACTTCTGGAAGAGCTAAATGGGAACAAAGGATATGCTATAGGGATTTAACATAGTTTACATCTAACTTCTGAGAATCCCAGAAGAAATGTATCAGCAACATAGGAATTTCACAAATGCAGATAACGTCTTATTTTTCAGAGAATATGAATGATAACACCAAAACTTTTTATCCACTGTGAGGCAGTGACCGGGATCGTTTATGAGGGACGTTATATTTCCCCCAGAATGTGTACAGAGACCTATTAAAGCCATTGGAGTGCATTGCAGTCACACACACAGCTGCGGCTGCAATGCAGGAATAAAGGTGAGCAATGACCTAGTCAGACTACCTGGCTAAGGCAGATTAAGTAAAATCCGGCAGGGCCTTCATTTCTTGGAGGAGGTCACAGGAGGCAGTGGGGCGGCCTCCTCCCTCCAACCCGGGTTTTCCAGTGGCTTTTGCCACAGGTCTTTAAAACTCCTGCACTAAGGATTAGTGTTGTTCTATGTTTGGACCCTGCTAGGAGCATAGCAGGAAAGCTCCACAGGAATTGTGTGTAGCTGAACCCACGCCTGGGACGGCTCTGCACCTGTCAGGCTCTGTTTGGCCCGGCGCGGCCGTTGTTCCCGGCAACCAGTGTTTATGAACTGATGTTACCCGGCTGCGTACCGGAGGACTTTTCCTGTTTTACCCGTGAGTTGCTGAATAAAAGCTGTTTACTTTGGACTTGCTTGGGTCACTGCCTCAGTTACTGCACGGTGTGAACACCGCCGCCTTACAATTGGTGGAGAATGCGGGCATTGTGACTGAGGTATACCCCACCGGCAGCTTCATGACCCCAATCCGGCCGGCCACTTTTCAGCCTCACCCCGTGGACAAAATGGAAGAGCTGTTTAAGCAGCTAGTAGTTATACAACAGCAGCAGATGCAGTCGCAGCGACAACAGCAGGAGCAGTACCTGAGTCTCCAGCGGCAACAGCAGGAGCGGGAGCAACAGCACAATGAGCAACAGCAGCTATTGTACCAGCAGCAGCAAAAAACAAACGAACTGCTGCTGCAACAGATCTCTGCCCTGCGGGAGACCCCGACGGCACCAGCCCCTGAACGTCGCGAGGCCCGAGACAGGGTTCGCTCAGCGTTGAGAAAGATGGGAACGGAGGACGATGTGGAAGCTTTCCTGACAGTTTATGAGCGCACAGCGGAGCGGGAAAACCTACCAGCCGGCCAGTGGGCAGAAGTAGTGGCTCCGTTTCTGGTCAGCGATGCACAAAAGGCCTACTTTGATCTCAGTAGGGAGGACGCCCAGGACTACCAGAGGCTCAAAGGTGAGATCCTTGCCCGACTAGGGGTTAATACGTACGTAAGGGCTCAGCGTGTATTTTCATGGGCCTATGTGGAGACACGACCCGCTCGGTCTCAGGCTTATGACCTCCTGCAGCTGGTAAAGAAGTGGCTCCAGCCAGAGACTTTGTCTCCAAATACCCAAAAAGAATATATGAAAGACAGAGCCAATTATTAGAAAAATGCAAAAACAATTTTATTGAGTTACAAAACAGTTTAAAAGAGAACGAAATGACAATCATTATACATAATAATAATAATAATAATAATAGCAAAGGAGAAGGCAAAAGACCTAGATACCGTTGTTCAGAGCAGTGAATGCATAAAGTCATATATCACATAATACTCAGTATGATGTCAAAAGTATCTATATATAATCACATGACGATGCCGTGATGTCAATATATAGAGCTGTCCAATGAAAAGATAATAAAAAAAAACATATATATATAAGCAAAGTGTACAGTGCACTTAATGTAAAAATAATAAATATAATTTTTTAATTATCCATCAATGTAGAGATTATCAAAAATGCATAATGCAAAATGATAATAAATTAAGTGCTCAAAATGAACAGTAAAGAAGCAAGGACTGCACTAAAGACTATAATGGCGGACAGTCCCAATATATTGCCACAACATCCCATAGATATATATGCAATATGGAGGTAAATGTGAGGGAGTAAAAAGCCTGTACCAGCAAACAAAAAATATATGAATATATACACTTATATATAAAAGACCAGGCAAAAAGCCTATGTCCTATAGATCAATATCGGGAGAACAAGCGTATATAGGATATCATATAGGTGCATGTAAGCATTAGTTGATACATAGGATAGATATGGCAATCAACTGCATATGTGCGAATGCAACCAAAGTTGGTTAAACGCTATAAGCCCATATATATTGCGGAAACAGGTTCTATATATACCTATGCTGCATTGGTTATTAACATACTAGTTGTATATAAGTGCAAATGTTGCTAGATAACATAGCTAAAAGAAAGTGTCATAAATATATTATCCCTCTAAGGTTGGGTGTGTGTCTCAGAAAGATGCATATGCTGCTGTTATGTAATTGCCATAGATGAAGGCTACAACCCCAAATATATAGAGGAAAATCCTTCCTGTGTAGCCATGAGTACAATGGCACTGTATCAAATCTGCAGCAAGCACAGGCAATAGACAAAGAAGTATACAGAGCATACTTTGTCTCCAGCCCAGATGGTGGAGAGGGTGGTGACTGAACGGCTGGTAAGGACTCTGCCAGCTGCTATACAACGTTGAGTGGGGCAAGGCGACCCCGGCACGCTCGACCAAGTAGTCAGTTTGATCGAACGCTACTCGGCTACTCAGGACTTCATTCGAGACTCCGCCCCCTCTCGGCTGTCACGCCGATCCCTGCCACCCCAGGAATCGGAAAAGGGGTCGCGTCCCTCTGCTGGGGACAGTCAGCAACGTACCCGTGCTGAAGGGGAACACCGGAGTGAGAGTGGCAGGAGACCGGTACCCTCCCAAACTGTCATAAGACCTAACAGTACCTCCACCCTTAGGTGCTGGCGGTGTCAGGGGCCGGGTCATGTGATGGCTAATTGTCCCCTGACTACGGAACCCATGGACTGCTGATATAGCCGCCGGGTCTCAATGTATGCCCAGACCGTCTGCACAGCGAGCCTCGACCCCCAGGACAGTGAACTCCAACTATGCCAGGTACTGATTAATGGGTACCCTACGGAGGCTCTCCTGGATTCAGGAAGCCTCGTGACTCTGGTACATGGGTCACTAGTGGCAGGAGACAACAACAGCGGATGGCAGGTCGGGGTTGTATGTATCCATGGGGACCTCCGAGAGTATCCAACTACGGAGGTAGTCTTATCCACGCCATGTGGAGACATAAAACATGTGGTGGGAGTGGTAAAAAATCTTCCCTATGGGTCTGTGTTAGGAAGAGACTTGCCCCTGTTCTGGACTCTGTGGAAAAACAAAATCCATTCTCCCCTGGTAAAATGTATTACCGATGCTGTACCCGACGAACCTGCCGTAGGGGTGTCCCATATAGGGATAGAGTGTGACCCCGATAGGTTTCCCTTAGAGGTGCTGGCAGGAAAGGTGGAGGAGACCGCATCGATTCCCGAGCTGGAAGTGTCCAGGGCCACGTTTGGGACAGCTCAGCTACAAGATCCCACCCTGACTCAGGCGCGGGAAAGGGTGCTAGAGGTAAACGGCGTAGCCCAACAGCCCAATGCAGATACGGTATTTCCACGCATGGTAGTCAGTGGTGAGTTGCTTTATAGGATAGATAAAATCAAGGACGAGGTTGTGGAACAGTTGGTAGCACCTCAGTCGTATCGTAGGGTGATTCTAGATTTGGCACACTCACACTTGCTGGGGGGCCACTTAGGGGAAAAAAAAACTCTAGAACGTATCTTTCAGCGGTTCTTTTGGCCGGGAGTGTACGCGGAGGTCAAAAGGTACTGCGAATCCTGCCCCGAATGTCAGTTGACCTCACCCACTGCAAGTTTCCGTAGTCCATTGGTACCCCTGCCAATAATAGAGGTACCTTTTGAACGGATTGCAATGGATTTGGTAGGGCCCATTGTAAAATCCGCCCGTGGCCACCAACACATACTGGTGGTCGTCGACTATGCCACCCGGTATCCGGAGGCTATCCCACTACGCCACACCTCGGCAAAACTTATTGCCCGAGAACTGTTTGCCATGTTCTGTCGCCTGGGACTACCTAAGGAGATCCTGACGGATCAGGGGACCCCCTTTATGTCCAAGGTGACAAGAGAACTGTGCAAACTGCTAAAAATTAAACAATTGCGCACCTCGGTGTACCACCCTCAAACCGACGGGTTAGTAGAACGGTTCAATAGAACCCTCAAGTCCATGTTAAAAAAGGTGGTTTCTAAGGATGGAAGGGATTGGGACATGTTGCTACCCTATTTGATGTTCGCCGTCCGTGAGGTACCCCAGGCTTCTACAGGGTTCTCTCCCTTTGAGTTATTGCACGGAAGACACCCTAGGGGTCTGTTGGACGTAGCCAAAGAGACATGGGAACAAGAGCCGACTCCACATAAGAGTATAATTGAACACGTGGCTAGTATGCAGGACCGGATCGCGGCGGTCATGCCCATCGTGAAAGAACATCTGTTAGATGCCCAGGCAACCCAGAGGCACACATATAATAAAAGAGCCAGAGTCAGGTCTTTTAACAAGGGCGATCGGGTATTAGTACTGGTACCCACAGCCGAGAGTAAACTCATGGCCAAGTGGCAAGGGCCATATGAGATTCGAGAAAAGGTGGGGGAGGTAAATTACTGGGTGTATCAGCCCGAAAGGAGGAAACCTGAGCAGGTTTACCATGTAAACCTGCTAAAGCCTTGGAAAGATCGAGAGTGTTTAGTTACAGACATCACCCGGGCATATCACCAGAGAGTTCTCTACCTTCAGCCAGGGAAGCATCCAAGGGGGAGGTCAGGATAAGTGATGCCCTCACTAAACAGCAGCGACGGGAGGCTCGCTCCCTGGTGCAAAACAACACCGACGTGTTCTCAGAGCTACCAGGTAGGACTACGGTTATCCAACATGACATTGTCACCGAACCTGGGGTAAGGGTGCGAATAAGACCGTACCGGGTGCCCGAAGCCCGGAGGCAAGCCATTTTGGCTGAGGTAAAACAAATGCTTCAGTTAGGCGTCATAGAGGAATCACGGAGTGAGTGGGCTAGCCCCATTGTACTGATTCCAAAACCAGACGGATCATTACGCTTCTGTAATGATTTCCGGAAATTGAATGAAGTGTCAAAGTTCGACCTTTATCCAATGCCCCGGGTGGACGAGCTGATTGAGAGACTGGGGCAGGCCCAGTACTTTACCACGCTCGATCTCACCAAGGGTTATTGGCAGGTACCTCTCACAGATTCGGCAAAGGAAAAGACCGCCTTCGTAACTCCGGAGGGTCTATTTCACTATTTGGTCTTACCTTTTGGGTTACATGGGGCCCCGGCTACATTTCAGAGATTGATGGACATAGTGCTCAAGCCTCATCAGGAATACGCGTCCGCGTATCTAGATGATATCATCATATTTAGCACCGACTGGCAAACGCATCTAACACACGTACAAGCGGTGCTGGATTCTCTCAGAGCTGCGGGGTTAACGACAAACCCAAAAAAATGTGCGATAGGGCTGGAGGAAGCTCGATATTTGGGGTATGTGATAGCCGAGGAGCTATCAAGCCCCAAATCAGTAAAATTGAGGCCATAAAAAACTGGCCTAAACCATCGAGTACAAAACAGGTGAGGGCGTTCCTTGGCATCCTTGGGTATTACCGCCGGTTTATACCTAATTTTGCCGGGCGAACGGCGGCCCTAACCGATCTCTTGAAAGGAAAGAAAACGGTAATGGTTCGGTGGAACCCTCAGGCAGAAGAAGCCTTTCAGTCCATGAAGTTGGCCCTGTGTGGACAGCCGGTCCTCATCAGCCCCAACTTCAATGAAACCTTCATTGTAAAGACAGATGCCTCGGAGGTAGGACTAGGGGCGGTGTTGTCACAAAAAGTGAATGGTGAAGAGCACCCGGTCACCTACTTGAGTAGAAAACTTGTCCCGGCAGAGAAAAACTATAGCGTGGTAGAGAAGGAGTGTTTGGCTATTAAGTGGGCCTTGGAATCACTACGTTATTATTTACTCGGGCGTCAGTTCCGCTTGGTGACGGACCACTCACCCTTGGTATGGATGAGGAATGCAAAGGAGAGGAATGCGCGAGTCACCAGGTGGTTCCTGTCACTGCAAAATTTCAGTTTCTCTGTAGAACATCGCCCTGGGAAGTTGCAAGCAAATGCGGATGCCCTGTCCCGGGCACCCTGTATGGTGGCAAATGTTCAACCCCACAAGTTTGAACAGAGGGGGGGGGATATGTGAGGCAGTGACCGGGATCGTTTACGAGGGACGTTATATTTCCCCCAGAATGTGTACAGAGGCCTATTAAAGCCATTGGAGTGCATTGCAGTCACACACACAACTGCGGCTGCAATGCAGGAATGAAGGTGAGCAATGACCTAGTCAGACTACCTGGCTAAGGCAGATTAAGTAAAATCTGGCAGGGCCTTCATTTCTTGGAGGAGGTCACAGGAGGCAGTGGGGCGGCCTCCTCCCTCCAACCCGGGTTTTCCAGTGACTTTTGCCACAGGTCTTTAAAACTCCTGCACTAAGGATTAGTGTTGTTCTATGTTTGGACCCTGCTAGGAGCATAGCAGGAAAGCTCCACAGGAATTGTGTGTAGCTGAACCCACGCCTGGGACGGCTCTGCACCTGTCAGGCTCTGTTCGGCCCGGCGCGGCCGTTGTTCCCGGCACCCAGTGTTTATGAACTGATGTTACCCCGGCTGCGTACCGGAGGACTTTTCCTGTTTTACCCGTGAGTTGCTGAATAAAAGCTGTTTACTTTGGACTTGCTTGGGTCACTGCCTCAGTTACTGCACGGTGTGAACACCGCCGCCTTACAATACACATGGTTAGTGGTTGGGTGAAGTAAGTTATTGTCAAACTACTGTGTTTTCTCTTTTTAAATCATAATGACAACACAAAACATCCAAATGACCCCTATCAAAATGCACATACCCTGGTGATTTGGGCCTAATAACATGCACAGAAGTTGACACAAATGGGTTTGAATGGCTACTAAAGGTAACATCCTCACCTGTGATCTGTTTGCTTGTAATCAGAGTGTATGCATAAAAGCTGAGTGAGTTTCTGGGATCCAGACAGACTCTTGCACCTTTCATCCAGCCACTTAAGTTTCTGGATTGTGAGTCATGAGGAAAGCAAAATAATTGTCAACGGATCTACGGGAAAAGGAAGCTGAACTGTATAAAACAGGAAAGGGATACAAAAAGATATCCAAGGAATTGATAATGCCAGTCAGCAACATTCAAACTGTGATTAACAAATGGAAAATCAGGGGTCTGTAAAAACAAAACCACAATCAGGTAGACCAACAATAATTTCCACAACAACTGCCAGGAAAATTGTTCGGGATGCAAAGAAAAACCCACAAATAACATCAGCTGAAATACTGGACTCTCTGAAAACTAGTGGTGTGGCTGTTTTAAGATGAACAATAAGGAGGTACTTGAAGAAATTTGGGATGCATGGTCGAGTCTCCAGAAGAAAGCCATTACTGCGCAAATGCCACAAAGTATCTTGTCTATAATACGCAAAACAGCACAGAGACAAGCCTCAAAACTTCTGGAATAAGGTAATTTGGAGTGATGACACCAAAATTGAACTTTTTGGCCACAACCATAAATGTTACATTTGGAGAGATGTCAACAAAACCTATGATGAAAGGAATACCATTCAGGCTGTAAAGCACAGAGGTGGATCGTTGATGTTTTGGGAATGTGTGAGCTACAAAGGCACAGGAAACTTGGTTAAAGTTGAAGTAAAGATGAATGCAGCACATTATCACCAGCAAATATTGGAGGCAAATTTGCAATCATCAGCCCAGAAGCTGCGCATGGGACGTACTTGGACGTTCCAACATGACAGCGATCCAAAACACAAGGCAAAGTCGACCTGTCATTGGCTTCAGCAGAAAAAAGTGAAGGTTCTGGAGTGGCCATCTCAGTCTCCTGACCTTAATATCATTGAGCCACTCTGGGGAGATCTCAAGCGCATAGTTCATGCTAGACAGCCCAAGTATTTACAGTAACTCAAGGCTTTTTGCCAACAAGAGTGGGAGCTTTACCATCTGAGAAAAAAAGAACCTCATCCACAACTACCACAAAAGACTTAAAGCTGTCATTGATGTTAGAGGGGGCAATAGAAGGTACTAAGAAATGGGGTATGTAAACTATTGATCAGGGTCATTTGGATGTTTTGGGTTGTCATTATGATTAAGAAAGAGAAAACACAGTAGTCTGACAATAAATAGCTTCATCTAACAACTAACCATGAGTAGAGAAAAAGATTTGGTGTTATCATTCATATTCTCTGAAAAAAGGGCAAGAAAGCAAAAATTCTGCCGGGGTATGTAAACTTTTGAGCACAATTGTAAATATTTTCAAGTAATTTTTCTTGAGTTGTAGATTAAAAACTCATACAAACATTTTTGGGTAAACCTCTTGATACCATATTCAGAAGTGCACCGTTTACACCAGTAACTGACAGTAAGAATATGATGCAAAAAATATAACTTTTAGTATGCCCTGACAATTTTAGACTACAAGAACATGTTGGAATTGAATTTTTTGACAATAGACTATTTTCCTTTATAATAAAAAGAATATTAAAATTAAACTGCTAGCTGTTAACTATCGTGGTTTTGCCTCAAAATATCTTTCGTAATTTATACTGTAGTAGTAATGTTTATATGAACTAGTCAATAAGTCAAGAACAGAATTCCTGCAAATTTATATCAGCTGTGTTGTTGCTGAGAAATCATCTTTTATCACTTTATATAAGTGACTTTTTCCAGGCTCTGGGTGGGATGGTGCCTGGAGATAACTCTGCCTTCAGAGCTTATAGTACATGAAGGAGGTGTTCCCAGTGTGAGACAAGTAACCAGCACAGAACCGGAGAAATTAACTTTGTCTTTTTGTAAACACATTTTTTCTTCTCTCTCAGGTCTGCTGATTTGTAACAATATTGCTACATTGGCTATCTGTGAGCTGGAGCTGAAGCTGAGAGGAACCTGCAGATGTGTCAGTTATCAAGAGAGCAGAGAGCGGCCATTATACATCACACTGGTAACTCCTCCTTATATTTAAAATAATCTCTGGGGGCAGAGTTATCTCCAGGCACTGTCCTCCCGGGAATCTGGAACAGGTCACCTATATAAAGTGATAAAAGAGGATTTCTCAGCAACAACACATCTGATATGAGACACAAATAGGACTGTTTTTAGCAGTCTATAACCTGTATGCCCATATTAATAGTTTAGATAGGTCAAATTTGGTGACAGATTCCCTTTAAACAGTAAGTCATTTACTGATGATCGAATAACTTTAAGGGCTGTGTTTTTGCATAAAAATATGCAAACTAGCTGTTGGCGTCAACATTGAAAATTAACATAAATTGATAAAATTTACACATTGGATGTAATTAAAACTTTATGATTGGATTTTTTCTGAGAATTAGACTTTTTTTTAGCTACTGTGATGTAATTTTCTTTTTTTTATTGTGTTTTATAGATTGTAAGCCTGCAAGCAGGGCCCTCACTCCTCCTGTAACTGGTAAACTATGTGGCACTTTACGATGTCTGTTTTGTTTGTACATGTCCCCTGATTAATTGTAAAATGTTGTGGAACATGTTGGTGCCATATAAAAAACAATTATTATTAGTAGTAGTAGTATTAGAATTATTATTATTATTATAGAAGTGTATGCATATTTGAATTCCTAATTATATATCACAACTTTAAACCCTACATAATACAAAAGCTTATTACACCTATTTTCTCTGTTAAAACAACTGCTAATAAATTGTTACATAAACTGGTATGTCCTTTGCTACGTAATTGTTAAATAATGATGAGTGGATTGGAGATTTGAATTCAAATTACACACATTTGATTCTGAGCTAATTTTTTCTCTACAAATTGAATGTCAATTATTATGGTTTGGGGTTTAGAAAGACTCCAAAGTATAATAATAAATCTTAGGTGTAGAAATAGAAGAACAACTAATACCTAACCCTTCACTTATTTGGCCACCCCACTGCTTATTGTCCCCCGTAAGATCCTCAGCTCTTCTTCTTACCACCGGGAACCCGGGACCACTTTATGTGAGTCTGAAACTTCATGACGTTGCGACTAGAGTTGAGCGATACTTTCCGATATCCTAAAGTATCGGAATCGTAATGGTATCGCCGATATCACTAAAATATCGGCGATACCCGATACCGATACCGGAAGTCCCATGTAAGTCTATGGGAACAAAATATCGAAATTAAAAAAAACCCATTCTTGCCTTGTTGGTTAATTGTACATGAAGGAAAACAAGAAAGAGTAATGTAGAATGTATTGGGGGAGGTTGAGGAGACATTAAAGGCATAGATGTTTGACCCAATCCAATGGAATAGCATTAATTTTTTTTTTTTAGGAAATACGTTCGGATTGACGAACAAATTGACAATGTTGTTAACCTTTTTTCTATTTTGTCAAATATGTCTGTTTCACAACTTCCATGGTCTTCACCTTTTTAACTTTTCACACACTTTCTCCTTCATAATTTTCAGCAGCATCATCTTTCTCATCAAATTATTCTTCATCTTCACCTTATTAATCTTCTAAAACTTCTTGCTATTCATCTTTTTGTTAACATTACTTATATTGTTCTTATTAAACAGTTATTATTCTTCATATTCTACTTCTTCATGTTCTTCCTATTCATCCTTTTCATCATATTCTTATTTGTGACAGACATTCCTGTACTTGTAATCTGTAAAACTCTGAATTTTCATCCTTCCGTTCTTGCTGTCACGAAAGATTTTAATTACAACAGTATTTGTCCGCGTTCAGTTTAGCCTGCAGCAGCATCAGGCATTTTCCAGGGGCACCACGAGGAGGAACGGACTCACCCCCATACACTGCTTAGTCTTCTTCTGCTTAGAATTTAGAGCATATATTTTGCTCTTCATTTTGGTCTTATACTTAATGTTCTTCTGCTTTTTGATCTTCTGCTTATTGTTCTTCTGTCTCTTGTTCTGTATCTTGTAGTTTGTCTTAACCTTCTTTGTCCTGTTGGTGATGGTACAAAAGCCAATGGAAGTAACGAGGACCAGCTGACTGTGCTGGAACCCGGAGGGTCAGCAGAAGGAAAAGAGCCAATGGCACAACCGAGGACCAGCTGACGTTACTGGGACAGGGTTACTAAGCAGGAGGTACCTGTGCTCCAAAGCACTACCAAGGACCAGCAGACGTTGCTGGAACTCGGATACCGACATGGAGGCACCTAGGCCAAAGGCACTGCGGAGAACCAGCTGACGGTACTGGAACCCGGATGGGTAGCAGAAGGTACAAGAGCCAATGAAAGTAATGAGGACCAGTTGACTGTGCTGGAACCCGGAGGGTCAGCAGAAGGAAAAGAGCCAATGGCACAACCGAGGACCAGCTGACGTTACTGGGACACGGTTACTAAGCAGGAGGTACCTGTGCTCCAAAGCACTACCAAGGACCAGCAGACGTTGCTGGAACTCGGATACCGACATGGAGGCACCTAGGCCAAAGGCACTGCGGAGAACCAGCTGACGGTACTGGAACCCGGATGGGTAGCAGAAGGTACCCATGGAAATTAAAGTTGAGGCAGCAGGACTGTTTGCCGTTCACACAGCAGGGGAACAGCTGACATTACTGAACCCCAGTAACACAGGAGCAAGTGTAGACTGTGCTAACAGCACTTCCGAGAAACAACTGGCGGTGTTGTAACCCAGGGATCAGAAGAGAACATGGTGGAGGCAGCAGGACTGTTTGCCGTTCACACAGCAGGGGAACAGCTGACATTACTGAACCCCAGTAACACGGGAGCAAGTGTAGACTGTGCTAACAGCACTTCCGAGAAACAACTGGCGGTGTTGTAGCCCAGGGATGAGAAGAGAACATGGTGGAGGCAGCAGGACTGTTTGCCGTTCACACAGCAGGGGAACAGCTGACATTACTGAACCCCAGTAACACAGGAGCAAGTGTAGACTGTGCTAACAGCACTTCAGAGAAACAACTGGCGGTGTTGTAACCCAGGGATGAGAAGAGAACATGGTGGAGGCAGCAGGACTGTTTGCCGTTCACACAGCAGGGGAACAGCTGACATTACTGAACCCAGTAACACAGGAGCAAGTGTAGACTGTGCTAACAGCACTTCCGAGAAACAACTGGCGGTGTTGTAACCCAGGGATGAGAAGAGAACATGGTGGAGGCAGCAGGACTTTTTGCCGTTCACACAGCAGGGGAACAGCTGACATTACTGAACCCAGTAACACAGGAGCAAGTGTAGACTGTGCTAACAGCACTTCCGAGAAACAACTGGCGGTGTTGTAACCCAGGGATGAGAAGAGAACATGGTGGAGGCAGCAGGACTGTTTGCCGTTCACACAGCAGGGGAACAGCTGACATTACTGAACCCAGTAACACGGGAGCAAGTGTAGACTGTGCTAACAGCACTTCCGAGAAACAACTGGCGGTGTTGTAGCCCAGGGATGAGAAGAGAACATGGTGGAGGCAGCAGGACTGTTTGCCGTTCACACAGCAGGGGAACAGCTGACATTACTGAACCCCAGTAACACAGGAGCAAGTGTAGACTGTGCTAACAGCACTTCCGAGAAACAACTGGCGGTGTTGTAACCCAGGGATGAGAAGAGAACAGGGTGGAGGCAGCAGGACTTTTTGCCGTTCACACAGCAGGGGAACAGCTGACATTACTGAACCCCAGTAACACAGGAGCAAGTGTAGACTGTGCTAACAGCACTTCCGAGAAACAACTGGCGGTGTTGTAACCCAGGGATGAGAAGAAACATGGTGGAGGCAGCAGGACTTTTTGCCGTTCACACAGCAGGGGAACAGCTGACATTACTGAACCCCAGTAACACAGGAGCAAGTGTAGACTGTGCTAACAGCACTTCCGAGAAACAACTGGCGGTGTTGTAACCCAGGGATGAGAAGAGAACATGGTGGAGGCAGCAGGACTGTTTGCCGTTCACACAGCAGGGGAACAGCTGACATTACTGAACCCCAGTAACACGGGAGCAAGTGTAGACTGTGCTAACAGCACTTCCGAGAAACAACTGGCGGTGTTGTAGCCCAGGGATGAGAAGAGAACATGGTGGAGGCAGCAGGACTGTTTGCCGTTCACACAGCAGGGGAACAGCTGACATTACTGAACCCCAGTAACACAGGAGCAAGTGTAGACTGTGCTAACAGCACTTCCGAGAAACAACTGGCGGTGTTGTAACCCAGGGATCAGAAGAGAACATGGTGGAGGCAGCAGGACTTTTTGCCGTTCACACAGCAGGGGAACAGCTGACATTACTGAACCCCAGTAACACAGGAGCAAGTGTAGACTGTGCTAACAGCACTTCCGAGAAACAACTGGCGGTGTTGTAACCCAGGGATGAGAAGAGAACAGGGTGGAGGCAGCAGGACTTTTTGCCGTTCACACAGCAGGGGAACAGCTGACATTACTGAACCCCAGTAACACAGGAGCAAGTGTAGACTGTGCTAACAGCACTTCCGAGAAACAACTGGCGGTGTTGTAACCCAGGGATGAGAAGAGAACAGGGTGGAGGCAGCAGGACTTTTTGCCGTTCACACAGCAGGGGAACAGCTGACATTACTGAACCCCAGTAACACGGGAGCAAGTGTTAACTGTGCTAACAGCACTTCCGAGCAACAACTGGCGGTGTTGGAGCCCAGGGTCAAGGAGGATGTTTAAATACTAGATCAAGTATTTTCCTTGTTACGTGTCAATTAAAAATGTCTATACTCCAAACAAGAGAAATATAACCTTTAGTACCATAAGATGATGATTTTACTTTAAAAAATATATGTAAATTAATAATTGACAAACATAAACGCATACATTAACATGTTGAAAAGCAATGCAAACCACAATAAAAATCGGTTAAATAATCTGCTATACGGTTTTAAATAAAAGCATACAAGTACATATCAGAATCCATTAATGATGGATAAGTAACAGTATGTACACCATTTTCATTTGCTGAATAATATCACTAAAAAGTTTTTAAAAATATCTAAAATTTTCCATCATGTAATACTGATAATATGTGCCAATCATTTATATTAACAAAAAAAACCTTTAAAAAGTGCATAGTGAAAACAGCTATTTATGCCTGACTGTGGACTTGCAAGCATGACAACGGATAGATAAGGTATATATAGATGAGTCTGCATAGCCACAGATGGTGAATGGCGATGTAATACTGTACCTCAATAAAGTGTGCGTTACTACTACATCCTTTTTTTTATATAGCTTTATAAAAGGGTACGTGCATGTATGCTTGCGCCTTTGTTTGGACGCACAGACTGGCTTCCTGCTGTGACGCGTTGGGTATTGGAGCGTCTGTGCGTCTTATGACGCAGACTAACATTCACGGTGCGCATCGTTCATCATCGCAAGCGTACCGACAACACAAAGGCGTTGTCATGACTGCTTTACTCAGTAAACATGCACCTATGATGAAACATACACGCATGTGCCCTATTACATAACAAGCTACAAGAAAAATGCGTGTGAGGTGTGACACAGCTGTTTTGTTAAGGTACAGTATTATATCGACATTGTACAGGTGTCGCTATTCAGTCTGATAAATAGATATCATTCACCTATTCTATCAGTTGTCGTTCTTTCAGCACCACTTACAGGTATATATTTTGCTATTGTGACTATGCACTATTGACTTTACCAAGGTAATGCATGATTTTTGTTAGCGATTATCATGTTTACATGAAGGACCTTTATGATATGGGCTGTTAACTTTCTAATCAAATATGTATTTTTTAAAATGACACAAATATAAGTAATGTTGAAGAGGACTATTCCTACATGCATTGTTTGCACAATATTACAGGTGTACATCACGTCCCTTAATCAACATTGGATATTATATTTACTTGTATGCTTTTATTTCAAAGGCAAGAAACTGAAGTATAACCTTCGCACTGCAGCAGTTGTCAAAGTTCAACCCACATTATGCACTTCCAACATTGCAGTATTTGAGTCATCATGATGTGAGTTGGATTTGTCTAAGCTATGGAGTGACAAGGTTGACCATCAGTATCCTATAGCATAAGTAGGCTTTTGTGTTTGCATTTGTTTTCGACATGTGCATATCTGTAATAATATGTCACAATTATTTTGTTACCGATTTGTGACAGACAAATCATTTTATGGTTTGAAAGTTGACGTTTCAAATGTTTACAGCTTAGAAATCATGGTGTAGCCTCATATCTATGTGTAGCACTAGACACTTTGAGATGTCATGTTTTTTTCACCATGATTAGGTAGCTAGCAGTAATTTTTGCCGGACACACAGCAGGGGAACAGCAGGCGTTACTGAACCCCACAAACACATCAGCGATTGTTTTCATCTGTGCATCTAACACTTCTGAGCAGCAACTGGCGCTGTTGAAGCCCAGGGTCAAGGAGGGTGTAGGCAGAGGCCTAGTATGAGACGTTTGAAGTTGAAGTTGTAGTTAGCAGCAGTAATTTTTGCCAGACACACAGCAGGGGAACAGCAGGCGTTACTGAACCCCACAAACACATCAGCGATTGTTTTCATCTGTGCATCTAACACTTCTGAGCAGCAACTGGCGCTGTTGAAGCCCAGGGTCAAGGAGGGTGTAGGCAGAGGCCTAGTATGAGACGTTTGAAGTTGAAGTTGTAGTTAGCAGCAGTAATTTTTGCCAGACACACAGCAGGGGAACAGCAGGCGTTACTGAACCCCACAAACACATCAGCGATTGTTTTCATCTGTGCATCTAACACTTCTGAGCAGCAAACTGGCGCTGTTGAAGCCCAGGGTCAAGGAGGGTGTAGGCACAAAATATTGAGTTATTGCCTTGTTACGTGGCCATTGCAAATGTATGTACTTCAAACAAGAATAAATGAAGTTTTACTACGACAATAAAATGATGAATTTCAATTACAAGAATAGAAAAATATTTATACTTGACAGTCCTCTGTGGTTGATAACGTTTAATGGCTAACTGAAAATATGGTAACAAATTCAAAGCTTTCGAGACTACTCAGGTGTCTTCATCAGGCTAAGAGTAAAGCCAAAAATGAAGAATCACATATTTCTACACACAACAGGACACAGGAATAGCTAAGACAAGTGAGGGAGGGACAAGTGAGGGGAGACCGGCAACAAAAAGGAGAACAAGGATGAATTATCAGCGCCACACAATCACAGATAAATTAATGAATTTACCTGTGGCAAAAGACTTTTGTATGCCCGGTCATAGCATCATGGATATGGAATTACTGGTATTAAAATATAACTTCAAATATGAGAAACGTACAAAGGTTTCAGAATATAAGCTCATCATGACCTTTGACACTGTTAGTGATGGAATGAATAGATCACATGGATTTATGTCATTCTATATCAATTAAGGAATCTGCGTCTATGACCTTCCAGGGTCATGAAAACCCCAAAAAATACGCCAATGAGAGGGCAATCAAACTTTCTATCCTTATCTAGGAACTGTTCCAATATTTATGTTCATCCCTGTGAGATAATGACAGTTCTGATACATGTCACTTACTTGTCTTACCTATTGCACTATTCCTGTGTCCTGTTGTGTATAGAAATATGTGATGCTTAATTTTTTTAGTTAGTCTTTCCCTGATGAAGAGACGTGAGTAGCCTTGAAAGCTTGCAATTTGTTTCCATCTTTTCAGTTATCCATAAAAAGGTATCAACCACTGCTGACTCTGAAGTCTAAATATTTTTCTATCTACTGGCTAACACGGTACAAAGATACACATGTTTTCTAATTTCAAGAAGGAAAAATAAAGAAAATACAAATATAAACGCATATATGCACATGCCAAAAATAAATGGAACAACACAACACCCAAAAAATTGGTAACAAAATATAGTGTTGTAAATTTAAGAATAAAAGTAAATGTTTTTTTTTATGAATAATGCTTAAGGAACGCTATGTTAAACCATAACATAGTGAAGACAATGGATTTTGTAATAGTCACTCATCATCATCATCGCAAATTTTATGTGACAGTCACAGACAATTCAATTATTTAAGTTCATAAAATCGTAACTTTCTATAGCATGTATGACATGTCCAGCATGGACTCATCAATGTGATTGATGACACAATAATGTACAATAAAAAATAACCATTTAAAAAAACATTAGGCATTGTTTGTCACAATTTAAGTGTGTGCCTGCAAGTGTAGGTGAAACAAAGGCTACGGATAGCAAAGGTATATTCTATGTCTGTATCAGACAGTGGACAGCCTCTGATGGGTAATGCCGATGTTATACTGTACGTCAATAAAGTCTGCGGCTGAAATCATGCATTTTTTGCTTGTAGAGTGTTGAAGAGGGTAAAAGAATGTCTGGTTGCGCAAAGCTTTATCCGTCAACACTACCTTCCTACTGTCACGCGTAGGGTAGGGTAGCGTGTGGCAATTAGCTGACTATCAAATGTGAGGTTAGGCTGCGTTATTGCGCACTAGGGACGCAAAAAAAAATACAGCAGTAATAATTTAATGTGTAATACTACACCTATGACAAACCAAAAAATTACGTTCCCTCTTTAACAATGTACAAGACTAACAAGCCTAATGGTTGACGCTGACTTAATTGAGATACAGTATTACATCAACATTGTCCATGAGTAACTATGCACTGTGATACCTATATACCAGTATTAATTTATATCTCTTGTGGTTGTTTCAACAGCACTTGCAGGTATAAGTACCTATTGTCAGTATGCATGATGCACTTTCTAGATGTAATAATTTATTATTGGACATTATTACCATGTTTACATGCTGGCCATTTCATATATGGTGTTTGAAGTTACAGTTGGCATCAGTATGTGTATTTTATAATGTCTGTCATAAATAAAACTCGTGATGATGATGATGAGGATTTAATGATTCGTACATCCATTGAGTGCATTATCTTACAGGTACAGATAAAGTTCCTTAAAAAGCATTAATTCATAAGTCTGAAATGTACTTTTATGCATTAATTTAAAAATGTGAAGAGTAGACTATGTTTTATTTTTTGTTACCATTTCTAATAGACATGTGCAGATATGCGCTGTGATGACAAATTATTATTTGTCCATATTTGTCATAAAAATTTATCATTCTAGGCCTGCAAAACTTCACAATTTCATGTTTTCAGCATAACAAGCAGGGTGACGGCTCTTCCCTATTTGGAGCATGTTGGTCATGTGTTTTTCTGTCCATGTGTCGGGAACAGGACACTTCTTGCCGTTGACACAGCAGGGGAACAGCTGGCGTTACTGAACCCCACTAACAGTAGAGCTTGTGTTTTGTTCTGTGGACACGACACTTCTGAGCAGCAACTGGCAGTGTTGGAGCCCAGGGAGTAGAGTTCAGGTGGTAGAAAGATGAACATAACAGGAGACATGGATAACGTTGCGAACCAGTTATTTAATCTGAAAACGGACAGAGAAATTCTGGCGAGATCCATGCCTTGTTCATTTTCAGAAAAGTAAGCCGGTCTACATTATCGGAGGATAGTCGCATGCGACGGTCTGTTAGTACACCACCTGCAGCACTAAAGACGCGCTCCGATAATACACTGGCAGCAGGGCAAGCCAGCACCTCCAATGCATACTGGCTAAGCTCTGGCCATGTATCCAGCTTAGAGACCCAAAACTTGAATGGGGAAGAGCCATCTGGGAGTACACTGAGAGGCAAAGCCAAGTAGTCTGTCACCATCTGACGGATACGTTGCCTCCCGCTGACTGGAGCCCTCTCGGATGGTGTAGACATTTGTGGCGCTGCCACAAAACTTTGCCACATTTTGAACATACTGGTCTTTCCCTGTGCAGAGGCACTGCGTGTGCTCCCTCTTGTTGCAGAGCTCTCTACACTGCCTCGACGCACAGAGCTGCTTTGTAAAGCAGTAGCAGCAGCAGTGCTCTCGGCAGTAAGGTAGAACATTAGGGATTGCACCAGTGTGTCTTGGTACTCCCCATTTTACGCTCCCGGTTCAACGGTGTGATGAGGCTTTTGACGTTGTCCCGGTAGCGAGGGTCTAGGAGGGTGTACACCCAATAATCAGACGTCGTGAGAATGTGGGCGATGCGGCGGTCGTTTCTTAGGCACTGCAGCATGAAATCAACCATGTGCTGCAGACTCCCAACTGGCAAAGAAACGCTGTCCTCTGCAAGAGGCGTTATCTCTGCCTGCTCTGCATCACCCCACCCTCGCTCTACATACTGACTAGAGCGTTGTGTACCTCCCTCTGGAGCGATGTCTTCCTCCTCCATTGACTTCCTCCTCCTCACAAAGTGAGCCCTGCCCAGCCCTTTGTGAGGAACCACGTTGCGCTGACTTTCCAGAAGGTGATGGAATTTGTGACTCCTCATCCTCCACCTCTTCCAAAACCTCATCCCTTATTGCTTGCAGTGTTTTTTGAAGCAGGCAGATAAGGGGGACAGTCAGGCTGACTAGTGCATCATCTGCACTCGCCATCCGCGTTGACTCATCAAACGCACGCAAAACGTGGCACATGTCCTTCATAGTGGCCCACTCATTAATGGTGAAGTGTGGACGGCGCAAATTGCGTGTTGATTGCGCCTGATGCAGCTGATACTCCATAACTGCTGGCTGCTGCTCACACAACCGCTCCAACATATGTAACGTTGAATTCCACCTGGTGGATACGTCACATATGATGCGATGTTCAGGAAGGCGCAATCTGCGTTGCAGAGCTGCAATGCGCGATCTGGCCATGCTGGACGTCGCAAGTGAGCGCACTCTAGGCGGACCTTGTGCAGCAGTGCATCAAGATCCGGATAGTCCCTCAAAAAACTCTGCACGACCAAGTTGAGCACATGTGCCAGACATGGTATGTGAGTGAGGTTGCCAAGGCCCAGAGCTGCCACCAGATTTCGGCCATTGTCACACACTACCAAGCCTGGCTGGAGATTCGCTGGCAAAAACCACACGTCGCTCTCCTGCTTGATGGCATTCCAGACCTCCTGCGCTGTGTGGCTTCGATTCCCCATGGGAATTAATTTCAGAACGGCCTGTTGCCGTTTGGCCACGGCTGTGCTCATATCGGTCGCATCAGGTAAGCGTCCACGGGTCCATGTGGAGGTAGACCGTGACGGCTCCTGCAGCGATGATTCTGAGGAACTGGAGTAGGAGGAGGAGTCAATGTGGACAGACTTGATTCCGGCAATCCTTGGAGTTGGCAGAACACGTACAGCGCCACTCGCAAGATCTGTACCCGGCTCCACAACATTCACCCAATGGGCAGTGAGTGAAAGGTATCGTCCCTGGCCATGGGTACTGGTCCACGCATCGGTGGTCAGGTGGACCTTGCTACTGACGGCGTTTAGTAGCGCATGTTTAATTTTTGCCTCAACATGCTTTTGCAGACCAGGGACGGCTTGCCTGCTGAAATAAAATCGGCTGGGCACATTGTATTGTGGGACTGCCAATGCCATTAATTCACGGAAACTGTCAGTCTCCACCAGCCTGAATGACAGCATTTCAAGGGACAGGAGTTTTGCAATGCCAGCATTCAGAGCCTGTGCTCGTGGATGGTTTGCCGAGTATGGCCGTCTTTTATCCCATGCCTGTGCTACCGATGGCTGTTTTGTGGCCTGGGTGTGTGAGGATGACAGGGAACTTGCAGCTGTGGGTGGAATAACACTGTGTCTCTGGACAACAGTGACAGAGGTTCTTCCATGGCGATCCTTTGAGGAAGCCTTACCAGCTGTGTGTGAACTGGAGGAAGAGGCTCCAACAGGAGCTGAAGATGTAGGTGCTGCTGTAGGTTGGCCTACATCTCCAGTGTGTCTTTGTAACTCAACAAAGTGCTTTGACCGCACATGTTTCCACATATTTGTTGTATTAAGGTTACTGACACTTTTACCTCTTTTAATTTTTTGATTACACAGCTTGCATTTTACATAGCAAATATCATCTGCAACTGTATCAAAAAAGGACCACGCAGAGCAAGTCCTGGGAGCGCCCGGTTTGGCTGTTGTAAGAGAACTGCTCCGAACGGGTGCCAAACTGGAGGCTACAGGCAAGCGAGTCTGCAGCCTACCTCTCCCTACTGTTTGGACCGTTGGTGCAATCTCTTCCTCAGAGCTGCTCCCACCACCTTCCTGTTCCTCACGCCATGTTGGGTCTTGGACCTCATCATCTCACCACTACCCTCTTCCATCACCTGCTGTTGTTGGGTGGTCTGGCCAGCACCATGCTCAACAGAAACTGGCAACTGAGTCTCATCATCATCAGATGCGTTCTGCGGTGTGCTGACCATCGGCACTGGCTCACCCGCCTCTTCAGATTCAGAGAGACACAGCTGTTGCGCATCACTGCATACTGCCTCTTCTTCACATTCCAGAATGCTGCTTGGCTGGGCCCCTGTTTCCAAGCCAACAGATTCTGAAACAGAAGCAGAGACTCAGCTGGCTCCTGTACAGAGCTCTCTGACTGCCTGGGCAATTTGGCAGGCGGTGAAGAGACTGATGGTTGTTCAACAGTGCTGTGGTCCTGAGAGGAGGTGGAAGGTATTGAAGTCGATGCATTGGCTGCCATCCAACCAACAACGGCTTCAATTTGTTCTTCACGCAGCAGGGGGTACGCTGAGCTCCTACAAAAGTGCGCATAAAGGAACGCTCACGGGGAAAACTGGTGGATGCTGTGTCACTGGGTGCGGCAGCAGCCACAGAATCCCCACGTCCTCTCCCTGCTGCAAATCCACGGCCTCGACCACGACCACGTGCCTTACTCACTGACTTCTTCATCTTGGTAGATTGATAAAGAAAGTCAGAAAAGTTAAGGCCTAAGTGTGGTTATTCCTCACAGACTACAGTGAACCCTGCAGACAACTGTTCAGTATCTGTGAAAGGCCCCTTTGTGTACTTCTATAGTGTTTGCAACCAATGTATTGTATACGGATGGAAGCGCGTCACACTAATAGATTAGATTTTTTTCCACTAAAATGGAGCAGCACCAATTAGAGAAAAATGTGAAGGATGAGGCAGTGACACACGCTCAGCAGACTACAACCGGCAGTGGTTGAAGTACAAACTGGAGCGTAATCTGCACTCACAAAATGAAAAGCTCACAGACTACAGTGAACACTGAAACACAACTATTCACTATCTGTGAAAAGCTCCTTTGTGTACTTCTATAGTGTTTGCAACCAATGTATTGTATACGGATGGAAGCGCGTCACACTAATAGATTAGATTTTTTTCCACTAAAATGGAGCAGCACCAATTAGAGAAAAATGTGAAGGATGAGGCAGTGACACACGCTCAGCAGACTACAACCGGCAGTGGTTGAAGTACAAACTGGAGCGTAATCTGCACTCACAAAATGAAAAGCTCACAGACTACAGTGAACACTGAAACACAACTATTCACTATCTGTGAAAAGCTCCTTTGTGTACTTCTATAGTGTTTGCAACCAATGTATTGTATACGGATGGAAGCGCGTCACACTAATAGATTAGATTTTTTTCCACTAAAATGGAGCAGCACCAATTAGAGAAAAATGTGAAGGATGAGGCAGTGACACACGCTCAGCAGACTACAACCGGCAGTGGTTGAAGTACAAACTGGAGCGTAATCTGCACTCACAAAATGAAAAGCTCACAGACTACAGTGAACACTGAAACACAACTATTCACTATCTGTGAAAAGCTCCTTTGTGTACTTCTATAGTGTTTGCAACCAATGTATTGTATACGGATGGAAGCGCGTCACACTAATAGATTAGATTTTTTTCCACTAAAATGGAGCAGCACCAATTAGAGAAAAATGTGAAGGATGAGGCAGTGACACACGCTCAGCAGACTACAACCGGCAGTGGTTGAAGTACAAACTGGAGCGTAATCTGCACTCACAAAATAGAAAGCTCACAGACTACAGTGAACACTGAAACACAACTATTCACTATCTGTGAAAAGCTCCTTTGTGTACTTCTATAGTGTTTGCAACCAATGTATTGTATACGGATGGAAGCGCGTCACACTAATAGATTAGATTTTTTTCCACTAAAATGGAGCAGCACCAATTAGAGAAAAATGTGAAGGATGAGGCAGTGACACACGCTCAGCAGACTACAACCGGCAGTGGTTGAAGTACAAACTGGAGCGTAATCTGCACTCACAAAATGAAAAGCTCACAGACTACAGTGAACACTGAAACACAACTATTCACTATCTGTGAAAAGCTCCTTTGTGTACTTCTATAGTGTTTGCAACCAATGTATTGTATACGGATGGAAGCGCGTCACACTAATAGATTAGATTTTTTTCCACTAAAATGGAGCAGCACCAATTAGAGAAAAATGTGAAGGATGAGGCAGTGACACACGCTCAGCAGACTACAACCGGCAGTGGTTGAAGTACAAACTGGAGCGTAATCTGCACTCACAAAATGAAAAGCTCACAGACTACAGTGAACACTGAAACACAACTATTCACTATCTGTGAAAAGCTCCTTTGTGTACTTCTATAGTGTTTGCAACCAATGTATTGTATACGGATGGAAGCGCGTCACACTAATAGATTAGATTTTTTTCCACTAAAATGGAGCAGCACCAATTAGAGAAAAATGTGAAGGATGAGGCAGTGACACACGCTCAGCAGACTACAACCGGCAGTGGTTGAAGTACAAACTGGAGCGTAATCTGCACTCACAAAATGAAAAGCTCACAGACTACAGTGAACACTGAAACACAACTATTCACTATCTGTGAAAAGCTCCTTTGTGTACTTCTATAGTGTTTGCAACCAATGTATTGTATACGGATGGAAGCGCGTCACACTAATAGATTAGATTTTTTTCCACTAAAATGGAGCAGCACCAATTAGAGAAAAATGTGAAGGATGAGGCAGTGACACACGCTCAGCAGACTACAACCAGCAGTGGTTGAAGAACTAACTGGAGCGTGATCTGCACTCAAAAAATCAAAACCTCACAGACTGCAGTGAACACTGAAACACAACTATTCACTATCTGTGAAAAGCTCCTTTGTGTACTTCTATAGTGTTTGCAACCAATGTATTGTATACGGATGGAAGCACGTCACACTAATAGATTTGATTTTTTTCTAATATAATGGAGCTGCACCAATTCCACTAAATAAAATAAAAAAAAAAGAGTCAGTGACACGTGCAGATGCCTACAAACAGCGGTGGATGCAGAGCAAACTGCAGCGTCACCTGCACTGTCACACACACACCTTGCACAGAGCTGTTAAAACAACACTGGCAAAATGAAGCTTTACACAGCGGTTGGTAAACTAGCCTGCCTCAAGCACAGTAGTACACAAAATCGCAATATCTAACTGTCCCTCAGAGTGAGCAGAGTAGCGTTCTGTCCCTTACTGAGTTCACAGCACAGTGACGCTAAAATGGCGGCGGCGCCTTTTATAGTGCATTCTGACATCATTTCAGCAGCCAATCACAGCCATGCCATTAGTTAAGATGACCGCAGCATTACAGGATGTGCCCACACTTCGTAGGATTCCTCATTGGCTGACTAAAATCACATTGCCTCTTAAAGAATTATGGGAACTTCCGATTCCGGTATACGATATGGAAAAAGTATCGGAATTAAGTATCGGAATTCCGATAACGCGAATATCGGCCGATACCCGATACTTGCGGTATCGGAATGCTCAACACTAGTTGCGACCTTCAGAGACATCCCGTTACCAGCCTGATGTGAAGAGACCCAGGATTTCAGCAAACCACGGAGGTAGTAAACGGTGCTGTGGACCATACAGGGGACAGTAAGCAAAAGAGGTAGAAGGAAGGGTGGGAAATGAGTTGAGAATTAGTTTTTTTGTTTTTTTTAGTTTTTAGCCAACCCTCTATAGTTCAGCAAAATAGCAGCCAAATGACCAAAATTTTGATAACTTTACAGATTTTTTTCTGGTATACCATTCTACTCAAATAAATGTACCCATCTCTATTGATAACCAATATTTCTATTGTAATGTGTCTATTAATAAAACGAACAATTAATTACAATTAAAGTTGTGTCCTATGCTATACCGATTTACTCAAATGCATAGTGGACAGAATAACACAATTTGCTGAAAATGTTGATTGATTTCTTTCTACATGCCCAAGGGTTTTGTATATTTCTAGTGTGTAATAAAATCAACAGCTCAATTAATTTAGCACCTGCATTTTGTTATAAAGAAGCTGCCAGGAAATTGATTAAGCCCGTCATTAACATTCTCATAAAATTATTCCAAATGGTATGCAGATGTAAGGTGATAAAGATATGATTGTAAGGTTGATGAGGAACTAAAGCATAATCCCTGATCTACAAATTGCCTTCTTAGCACATGAGACAGAAGTAAACTATTTGTGCAATTTGTGAGTAAATATAATTGTCTAAATAGTAGAATGGTTTATAATTGTAAAATGTATTTTCACTATAATTTTATTTAGCACATAAAGCTCCAAGTGTCCAGGAGTTTTGTATTGATATCCTGTCCTTAGGGTATGTCATCAATACCTGGCTGGTGTTGGTGTGATATATGGCCCCTCACCGATCATCTGTTTAGGGTGCTTGTGCCAGCTAGTTGTGCTTAGTTGTGGAGAGAAACTACAAAGGCCCGTCAGCTGCATAATGGCCTTAGTCAGGTAGTGGACATCTGCCTTCTATTGATTTGAATGAAACTATACAGTAGACAGAGTTGTGGCCATTATACAGTAGGTAGAACTGTGCAGTGTAGCTGTGCAACTGAACACATTCAGCTGTCGCCGACACCGGGAACAGCTGATCGGCGGGGGTGCCAAGTGTTGCAGCTCCACTGATCAGAAACTGATGATCTATTGGTCATAAATTTAAAAGTTTCAGACATCTCCTTTAACCCCTTAACCTCCAAGGGTGGTTTGCACGTTAATGACCGGGCCAATTTTTACTATTCTGACCACTGTCTCTATATGAGGTAATAACTCTGGAACGCTTCTATGGATCCGGTAATTCTGACAGTTTTCTCATGACATATTGTACTTCATGATAGTGGTAAAATTTATTTGATATGACTTGCGTTTGTGAAAAAAACGAAAATTTGGCGAAAATTTTGATAATTTCACAGTTTTCCAACTTTGAATTTTCATGCCCTTAAATCACAGAAATATGTCACACAAAAAATACTTAATTAGTAACATTTCACACATGTCTACTTTACATCAGCACAATTTTGGAACCAAATTGTTCTATTGTTAGGAAGTTATAAGGGTTAAAAGTTGACCAGCGATTTCTCATTTTTACAACATCATTTTTTTTTAGGGACCACATCACATTTGAAGTCATATTGAGGGGTCTATATGATAGGAAATACTCAAAAGTGACACCATTCTAAAAACTGTACCCCTCAAGGTGCTCAAAACCACAATCAAGAAGTTTATTAACCCTTCAGGTGCTTCACAGGAATTTTTGGAATGTTTAAAAAAATGAACATTTAACTTTTTCGCAATAAAATTTACTTCAGATCCAATTTGTTTATTTGTTTTATTTCACCAAGGGTAACAGGAGAAATTGGACCCCAAAAATTGTACGATTTGTCCTGAGTACGCTGATACCCCATATGTGGGGGGACCAATGTTTGGGCTCATGGCAGAGCTCAGAAGCGAAAGGAGCACCGTTTAACTTTTCAATGCAAAATTGGCTGGAATTGAGATCGATGCCATGTCACGTTTGGAGAGCCCCTGATGTGCCTAAACAGTGGAAACCCCCACAAGTGACACCATTTTGGAAAGTAGACCCCCTAAGGAACTTATCTGTATGTGTGGTGAGCACTTTGAATTCTTAAGTGCTTCACAGAAGTTTATAATGTAGAGCCATAAAAATAAAAAATCATATTTTTGCACAAAAATGATCTTTTCGCCCCCAATCTTTTATTTTCCCAAGGGTAACAGGAGAAATTGGACACCAAAAGTTGTTGTGCAATTTATCCTGAGTATGCTGATATCCCATATGTGGGGGTAAAACACTGTTTGGGTGCATGGCAGAGCTCAGAAAGGAAGGAGCACCGTTTGACTTTTTCAACTCAGAATTGGCTGGAATTGAGATCAGATGCCAAGTCAGATCACTGATCTGACACTTTGCACTGCACTGTGTCAGATCAGCGATCTGACAGGCAGTGATGGAGGCTTGCCGGTGCCTGCTCTCAGCAGGCACTGACAAGCCACCTCACTGCAGGACCCTGAAGGACTCCACGGCCATCTTGGAGCTGGGGGTCTCCATTGAGACACTCAGAACAACATGATCTCATTGCGTTGTTCTGAGGGAAGCACGCAAGGCGTCTCCTCCCTGCCGATGCTTCTCCTGTTTCCTCAGCTGGCAACAGAACAGTGTGATCTTGTTTGATCGCAGTTTTCTGGGGGTTAAAGTGCTGAGAGCGCTCTGTGACCACTCCTGGCACTTATTGCAGGGTGTCAGCTGTGAGAATCAGCTGACACCCGGCCGCGATCAGCAGCGCTCCCCCTGTGAGCGCGGCTGATCTGTGATGATGTACTATCCCGTCCTTGGGAATTAAGTTCCAGGGCACATGGACGGGATAGTACATCATATGGCAGAAAGGAGTTAATTTATAGATATATGCAAATTTCATGACATATCCAAATGTATACAAATGCTACAGATGGATCAATTTGTTAGTCACCTATGCCAATTCCAGTGTTGGGCTTTTCTTTCTTTCTCTATGGTCAACTCCCTGTGTGCTGATCTGCATTGGGTTATAATGGTAATCTGGCATGCACCTATGATGTCACCATCCAAGGCCTTTTAAGTATGGCTCAGGCAGCTGGGCACGACCTGTGTACTCAAAAGTACAGCACTCTGATATGACCTATGGCTGATCATTTGAGTCCATAACAGAATAAACAAGTTATGGATACCAAAAGGTGCAGCACAATCTAGAACAAAGATGTGTAGGTCCAAATGGATGAGCAGGTGGACATGGCGAGGTAGGAGGAAGAGGCAAGGGAGGAGTAATCCAACACTGTTTTTGTGCTTTTTGTGTTTTTTTATGGTACTGACTTAAAACAACCTAGAATTAACAAAATAAAATATAACAATCTACAATCATTAGGCATATGTCCAAGTCGAGGATGAGGTGGACGTTGCAGTGTAGGTGGAAGAGTAGTAATTGAACACTGTTTTTGTGTTTTTTGGGGGTTTAAAAATTCACAATGTTGAATAAATGGGGTATATAACTCTAAATCATGTACAAAAACCCCAAAAGCAATAAAATATAACTTTTAATAATACTTTAAAATCGGGACATACAACAAAAACACCACACAATTAAAAAGTGCACACTGAATTCACCCTAAATCAATACCCTGAAATGTACACCTGCCTAGCATGCGGAGGTTGGCACCCTAAGACAGCCCCAACGAGAGTGGCGCCCCCAGTCTCATCAGCTGCCCCTAGGCTCCTGATATGTCCTTACAATAGGAGCACCCCAAAAACCATGCACAACAAATGAAGATAGTGCCCTTTAAAGGTAGGAAACCGGCAATGTACTCCTGTATATTCAGGTCAGGGATCAAGGCTGAATTATCTTGCCTGATATGTTATGAATGATTGAAAATCAAGATGATGTTATAGGATAAAGCCCCTCAGCATAACTGCTGGTCCCTGCTCCCAGCAAACATGTATATATATATATACATATATATATATATAATATATATATATATAGATATGGGTACCCTGTTTGGTGTGAGAGTAATAACTGTGCTAAATGATAATGATGAAGGCATCCACTATTAGTATTTTTTGGGAGTTTCTCAGGTTTTTTTGGAACTGACTTAAAAGAACGCCCTCAAAAATAACATATTGAATAGTGTTGAGCGATACTGCTCGATATCTAAAAATATCGGATCGGAATGGTATCACCGATATCACTAAATATCGTCGATATCCGATTCCGATACCGGAAGTCCAATGTAAGTCTATGGGAACAAAATATCGCAACTAAAAAAACACTTTCTTTCGTTGTAAACACAAAATATACACACATAGAATACATATATATATATATATATATATATATATATATATATATACATGTCATTGTGACATATATATATACATATATTTATAGTTTATACACTTCTACATAGTAAAATAGACTCTGATTCAATTGCCGGGTAAAGCCGTGACATACCCCATAGGAGTCGACGGCTCGGTGCCGAGTACCCCCAAAAACTCTGGCTCTGTGCGACTCAACTTGGGCGCCACAAACAGGATTCTGTAGTTCGCTATAAGCGAGTCCTGTGTGCCTGAATTGAACTGGTTTTGTGCTTGAGAATTGCTAAAATCATCAGAGAATGTATTTGCCATTTTTCCGCCATATTTGCGTCACGACGAGGCACGGGTGAAGAAGAAGGGCGAGCTCTTCGTGGGTGTACACTCACTCAGTGGCGCGAAAACTATGGCCGACCACTCTAAATGGTACTGCAATGTAAGATCGTGCCCCACAGCTCTTGAGTTCCGCCTCCTCATCCTCCTCAGTGTGCGGAAACTAACACGAAGGTCCCGCCTCACTACAAAAGAGGGGCCCTTTCCAGATGCTAATGACACATGTGACTTGGCAGAGATGGCTAATGGACACGAGCAGAAGTGTGAAGGGATGGAGCAGTCAGAGCTCTCCCCCCACGGAAGCGACCCGATCGCCACGGAACCACCGTTGGGCACCCGGCCTGGAAACCCTCCTACGCTGCAAGAAGCGGAGGATACCCTAAGAGGCCTGGCCCGGCACCGGGAGGAGGTCGCCAGGATGGAAGCCAGCTGGCGTGCCCTAAAACTAAACTTGGAGCGGCACCAATCCCTCTTACCTGAAGTGTCTGCACCGGATGGTGAGGCACCCGTTCTAGTAGAGGAGTCCGTGCGGGCATCCCAGCCCTTGCAATGTGATCCGGTTGACGTTGTCGCAGTGGAGGCACCCGTTCCTGCAAAAAACGCTGCACCGGCAGCACCCCAGATCCCGCTGTCTGCCCCCGTCGCTGAGACAAAAGAAGCGACACCCGTCCTCATGGAGGAGGCCGCACAGGCACCAGAGGTCTACCTGTCTGTACCGTAGCCCCGACTGTCATCTGTTCCAGAGCCGGCTGCTTCCTCCGCAGGTGAGCGCCGCCAGGACTGTCGGGCGCCAGGAGAGCTGCCGCAAACCGGACATCGTAAGCTGCAGTTTGATGGTGGAGACATGGAGATGCTGGTGGAGGAGAATTACAACCGGCGTCAGGAGGAAGAGTGGAGACGTTGGGAGAGAGAAGCCGAGCGACAAAGGGAGCAGCGCGAATCCCAGAAGCTTCGCCAACGTCACATCGAGAAGGACCGGGCAGATAAGAACCGGATGAGAAAAGATAAAGGAACCCTGATGGAGCCGCGGCGTAAGGGTGCAGTACGGAGCTTTAAATTGAAAGGTGGTTGGGGCTTCATCCAGGAGCCTGGACTTTATTTAGAAGTGTTTGTGACCCGGCGGGACGTGGAGACTCACCCCCCAGAAGGACACCCGGGGAGGGACCTGTTGCCAGGAGACTTGGTAACTTACACCCGACACTGGGATTACAATGGATGGTATGCCCTAAATGTCACCAGGTGCGACCCCTGGTCCCCAGAGTGTCAGGAACCTGTGAGACCCTCGGAGCCTTCAGCCTCCCACATCCAGGCCTCTGCACAAGTGCCCACCCCACGCCGTAAATCTCCCCAGCCTCCTCAGTGGTCTCCTCAGCAGCCCCAGCTATGGACATGATAATGATATCTGGCCCGTACCCGGCACCTGTTAGGCCCCCTGGGGTTCGTTCAGTCCGGGACATAGGGCTCCAGACCCGGAGGGAGATGAAAGAGGTGGCCACACAGACACAGATAGCGGGTCACGACTTGACTGTACAGGCCACACGACGTCATCAGGTCCTGGTGGTCCTTGGTGTCTCGGATGTTTGGCAAGCATCAGAAGAGTACCAGGTGGTACCTGGAACACCCCTGCCAAAGAATTATAAATAACCCGGACAGGGTCCCTGTATGTAAATAGTTAAATTGTTGATGTACCCGGACGGGTGAATGTTCATAAAAAAGTTTTTTAATTTAATAAAAAAAACAACACAGTTTTCATTACTTTTATTACAGTCTCATCCTGCGACGCCATCGATCTCCTGTAAAAAAATGAAAAAAAAAAACAGCAGTATACCACCTGTCCGACGCAGTCCATAGTAACGAGTGTCCCACGACGATCCAGCTCTGCTACATCAGAATGACATCAGAGGCAGGCAGGCAGGCAGAGGCTGTCATCCCGGCGCAGCACAGCTGATTACCTGCTTCCCCGGCGGTGACGTCATCGGACTGACTGCTTTACGGCCGGGATTACCCAGCAGTCACTGCAGTTATCGCGAAAAACTGCATGTGACCGCCAGGGAGAAGATAATGGCGGCCATCAAGCAGTCCAGGACGTGACCGCCGGAGATCTTCTGCCAGGTAAGTGCCGCTGACTCCTGACAGACCCGACCGACGGACACTCACAGTGACAGTGACAAATCCGATTCCGGTATCCGATATGACGAAAATATCGGTACTCGGAATCGAAAGCCCGATACAGCTAATATCGGCCGATACCCGATATTTGCAGTATCGTATCTCTCAACACTAATATTGAACCAAGAGGCAAAGGTCCAAAAGGAGGAGGAGGAGGTGAAGGTAGACTTGGCACTTTAGGTGGAAGAGGAGGCGGAAGAGGAGGTAGCCAACACTTTTTTGTGTTTTTTTATTTGGGGACTCACACAAATGAAATTAATGGCAAATACAGCTGAACACTGGCTGGGTGCAGCTGACATAGTTATATATTCAATCAAAGGTATGGACAAGTCCTCTGGGACCCACACTTGGTTCATTTTAATGAATATTAGCTTCTCAATGTTGGTTGTTGACTGGTGGATGCGCTTGTATGTGATCAACAACCTTGTCGTGTTAAACACAAGTTCTGACAGTACACTTGCGGCAGGGCAAGCTAGCACCACCGAGGCATAAAGGGTAAGCTCAGGCCATGTGTTTAATTTGGAGACCCAGAAGTTATGTGGAGCAGACCCATCAGTTAGTATGCGGAGACATGTGGACAGATAGTCTTCCACCGTGTTGTTGTAATGCTGTCTCCTGCTAATGCGGACTATATCAGATGGTGGTGCAAGATGTTTTGACGTGCTGAGAAAGTTTTGCCACATTTCAGCCATGCTAACCCTGCCTTCCGAAGTGGTGGTGCCTCAGAGACTTCCTCCTTCACCTGTGCCTTGTTCTTCCATTGAGACATTGCTGTCAGGTGGGAAAGCCGTCGGTAGTTACTCTACCGGCGTGCACTTGCATTCATTCATTTTGCGAACCAGCTCCAGTTGTGGAAGCAATGATATGAAGGTGTCCTTGTAGCTGGATCCAGCAGGCTGACCACCCAGTAATCAGCATTGGTAACAACAAGTTTTTTCGAGACATATTGCACTTCATGTTAGTGGTAAAATCTATTCAATATAACTTGTGTTTATGAAAAAAACAGAAATTTGGCAAATATTTTGAAAATTTAACAATTTTAAAACTTTTAATTTTTCTACCCTTGTCACACAAAATAGTTAATAAATAACATTTCTTACATGTCAACTTTAAATCAGCACAATTTTGGAAGCATAATTTGTTTTGTTAGGACTTTATAAAGGTTAAAATTTGACCTGCGCTTTTTCATTTTTCCAACAAAATTTACAAAACAATTTTTTTAGGGAAAACCTCACATTTGAAATAAATGAGTTTGGGGGGTCAATATAACAGATAAATACTCAAAAGTGACACCATTATAAAAATGGCACCCTAAAGGTGCGCAAACCACATTAAAAAAGTTTATTAACTCTTCAGGTGCTTCATGAGAACTAAAGCAATGTGGAAGGAAAATGTGAACATTTTACTTTCTTCACAAAAAAATTATTTTAGAACCAATTTTTTAAATTTCACAAAGGTATCAGGAGAAAATGGACCTCAAAATTTGTTGTGCAATTTCTCCTGAGTACGCCAATACCCTATATGTGTGGGAAAGCCACTGTTTGGGCGCATGGCAGGGCTCAGAAGGGAGGGTGCACCGTTTGACTTTTTGAACGCAAAATTGGCTGGAATCAATGGAGGTGCCATGTTGCATTTGCAGACCCCTGATGTACCTAAACAGTGGTAAACCCCCCAATTCGAACTCCAACCTTAACTCCAACACACCCCTAACCCTAATCCCAAACCTAACCATAGCCATAAACACAAATCTAACTCTATAACACACCCATGACCGTAATCCCAACTCTAACAGTAATCCCAACCATAACCACAGCCCTAATCCTAGCCCAACCCAACTTTAGCCCAATCCTAAGTTTAGCGCAACCCTAAATTTAGCCTAACCCTATAATTAGCCCAACCCTAACTTTCGCACCAGCCGTAACTCTAGCACCAACCCTAACCTTAGCCCAACCCTAACCCTACCTTTAGCCCAATCCGAACTTTAACCCAGCCCTAACTTTAGCCCAACCCTAACTTTAGCCCAACTCAACTTTAGCCCAACTCCAATTATACGCTCAACCATAACCCTAACCCTAATAGAAAAATGGAAAAAAATACATTTTTTTATTTTATAATTTTTACCTAATTAAGGGGTGATAAAGGGGGTTTAAATTTACTATTTTTTTATTTTGATCACTGTTATAGGGTCTATTACAGTAATCAAAATGAACCAATAGGAAAAATGTCCTATTATTGCTGGGTTCAGGCCGGCAGATCTCGGCGGGTGTACTGCGCATGCGCCCACCATTTTCTTCCCAGAAGAAACCGCCGGATGCCCGTGGGATGCAGGAGGGTCCAGGGACACTGGGAGGTACCAGGGAGAGAATCTCGGGACCCCATTTCTCTTTCCACTGATGTGCGATCACATAAGAGGAGAGAGAAATTAAATGGCAAATTGGATTTTTTTTTGCGTTCGCCTTTATTACGTGAATAACGGTGATTGCAACACTGGGGTCAGTAAAAACCGACCCGAATCATGCTCTGAGGGGTCTCAGCTACCCCCTGTAACCTAAACCCCAGAAAAATTTCAAATCTAGGGGCGCTATACACTTATTTCTCAGTTAAAAGAGGCGCTGAGGCATAAGTACCTTTTACTGATGCCGTTGAAAGGCATATCGGTAGTCGTTAATGGGTTAAACAGCTAATCATCAGACATTTCTGAACTAGGTAATTATGTATACCGCTGTTTCTCCTTGTACTTACAGTACCTATGTTCACTACTTATGCTTCCTTTTTGTTATTTGTCTCCAATTACTTTATTGTCTCTTAGGCATTGCTTGTCAGCTATGTGTAATCATTTAATTTTGTATATTTGTTTTGTCTTGTTGCAGTACAATCATGGACAAAAGTTTTGAGAATGACACAAATATTAATTTTACAAAGTCTACTGCTTCACTTTTTCTAATGGCAATTTGCATATACTCCAGAATGTTATAAAGAGTGATCAGCTTAACAGCAATTACTTGCAAAGTCAATATTTGGCTAGAAAATGAACTTTATCCCCCAAAACACATTTCAACATCATTGCAGCCCTGCCTTAAAAGGACCAGCAAACCTCTTTTCAGTGATTGCTCCATTAACACAGGTGTGGGTGTTGATGAGGACATGGCTGGAGATCAATCTGTCATGATTAAGTAAGAATGACACCACTGGACACTTTAAAAGGAGGCTGGTGCTTGGCATCATTGTTTCTCTTCTGCTAACCATGGTTATCTCTAAAGAAACACGTGCAGTCATCATTGCAATGCACAAAAATGGCCTAACATGGAAGAGTATCGCAGCTAGAAAGATTGCACCTCAGTCAACAATCTATCGCATCATCAAGAACTTCAAGGAGAGAGGTTCCATTGTTGCCAAAAAGGCTCCATGGCGCCCAAGAAAGACCAGCAAGCACCAGGACCGTCTCTTAAAAGTGTTTCAGCTGCGGGATCGGGCTACCAGCAGTGCAGCGCTTGCTCAGGAATGGCAGCAGGCAGGTGTGAGTGCATCTGCACACACTGTGAGGCGGAGACTCTTGGAGCAAGGCCTGGTCTCAATGAGGGCAGCAAAGAAGCCACTTCTCTCCAGAAAAAACATCATGGACAGACTGATATTCTGCAAAAGGTACAGGCAGTGGACTGCTGAGGACTGGGTAAAGTTATTTTCTCTGATGAATCCCCTTTTCGATTGTTTGGGACATCAGGAAAACGCTTCATTCAGAGAAGACAAGATGAGCGCTACCACCAGTCTTGTCTCATGCCAACTGTTAAGCATCCTGAAACCATTCATGTGTGGGGTTGCTTCTCAGCCAAGGGAATGGTCTTGCCTAAAAACACAGCCATGAATAAAGAATGGTACCAGAATGTCCTCCAAGAGCAACTTCTCCCAACCCTCCAAGAGCAGTTTGGCGATCAACAATGCCTTTTCCAGCATGATGGAGCACTTTGCCATAAAGCAAATGTTATAACTAAATGGCTCAGAGAACAAAACATAGAGATTTTGGGTCCATGGCCTGGAAACTCCCCAGATCTTAATCCCATTGAGAACTTGTGGTCAATCATCAAGAGACGGGTGGACAAACAAAAACCTAAAAATTCTGACAAAATGAAAGCATTGATTGTGCAAGAATGGACTGCTATCAGTCAGGATTTGATCCAGAAGTTGATTGAGAGCATGCCAGGGAGAATTGCAGAGGTCCTGAAGAAGAAGGGTCAACACTGCAAATATTGACTTGCTGCATTAACTCATTCTAACTGTCAATATAAGCTTTTGTTACTCATATGTTTGCAATTATATTTCTGTCTGTGATAAAAACATCTGTGAAACACCCATAAAAACCAGAGGGCAGCAGATCATGTGAAAATATAATATTTGTGTCATTCTCAAAACTTATGGCCATGACTGTATATATCTGATAAAGGTCATCTAGACCGAAACATTATATATTCATTCATTAATTCTTGATCTTGATTGCAATAAAAATTAGCCCTTTTTTTGAGAGTGGCAGATTCAACATATTTATTATGTCATAAAATAGATAGGGATTTAGGATAAAGATTAAGTTATATTTCGGACCACCTCTTTATAAAACTCCATCATGAAATGTAAACTGCCCTCTAAGTGTGTTGTCTATGGACCTTTGCATTCTCACCCTTAAATGGCTATTTGTTTTAACTATAACTTGCTGACTTCTACTTTGAAATGGCTAGTAGTATTTCTCTTTAATCTAGCTGAGTCACTGGGGAAAAACAATATGTTTGATGTGCATTTACAAGCATTTTCCAGACGAGTTATATACATAGAACTTTAAAGCTATTAAATTTAATTTCTCAACATTTATATTTTAAATTGCTGTTGTGCAGTGATGTATTTCTGTTTCATTTATAATGTAACAGACTCAAAAACGGAGCTTTAATCAGTGGCAAACATTTCTGAATTTTCTTTCCCACTGGCAAAGATTATTTAGCCTGCCACGTCTAGTGCTGTTTATTCAATAGAACAAAGTCTAGGCACTGCACTCTCTTTATGTGATGTTTCGATACTAGATTGATCTCAGAGGACATCCCGCAGTTTTGAAAGTGGGATTATTGGATTCTGTGGCTCTCTCAGATGTCAAAGATCTTTAAACAGTGTCTTGCAAAGTTGCTGTATCCCGACTGTCTATGATCCATTTATAAACTCATCAAACAAGGCTGTCTCCATGTTAATTAGATCGTAGGAAAATGGATGGAGGATGGGGATTTTTTTTTTTCATACAAATGTAAATGCTTCTTAGCTATTTCCAAGAGCATCTGAACAAAAATGTGCTAATAGATACAAAAGAAAATAGTATATAGTATATTTAAATTCTAAAACTTTTAATAACATTATGTGAATTACTTTTAAAGAAAAGCAGCATTGTTGCCCAGTCTCATATATTAATGAAATGGCTAAATACACTTATTAAAAGGTTGCTCTGGACATATTTTTGTTTTTTAAAAATCATATTAGTGTAATCAGTTACCATAAGTCCATATGAGGAAACGCAGGAAGTATTAAGCCTATTATATACATGCTATAATGTGTCTGAACTTTTTAGGCTCACCTCGTGTGGTGGAACCTAAAGGCCTCAGTTCCGGGTGGGCAGATGGACCTCGGGCACTGATGCAGGGAGGCATGATAGAAGCGAGGAGTTTGTGCACTCAGGAATCTCGGAGCCTCAGGATGAATGTACAGGAAGCCATTGGGATGGAACAAACTACAGTATGCACAGAAGGTGGAGTACCACAAACAGAAGTCTAGAGTCTCAATCTTAAAACCCAGATGTGTTTCCTAATTGACCTTGAACCTTGAATAGGATTAGGGAGATCATGTCACTGAGCCACGCGTTTCAACCTGCAAAACCCAACGTGGAGCAAAACAGAGGGCAACATGCTGAGGTGAAGAGCCTGGGATACCCTGGGAAGGTATATAACATGAACCAAGGGTCAAATTAACACATTCATGTTTTACGTTCCAAGTACAGATTGTAATACACTGACCGACCATGGGCCTCATGACCTAAACTTGACAGCCTAAAAGAAATATATGAGACTGTCAAGTTCATAGTTACATAAGTTGAAAAAAGACCAAGGTCCATCACATTCCATCAATTACAAATTTTTTATCAGTAACTTTAACCTACAATGCCATAAGTGCTAAGGAAATTATTCAGCCCTTTTTAAAAAGATGCTATTCTGAATGCCATTAATACCTCTTGGTGTATTACATTTCATAATCTGACTGCTCAAACTGTAATGAATCCTTTCCTATTTAGCTGCAGGAATCACTTTTTTCCACCCATAGTGAGCGACCCCTGTTCCTGCGTATGGTCTTTGGAAGGAATAAGTCAGGTGCCAATCCTTTGCATTGATCATACATGTATCTATACATGGAAATGAGATCTCATCTGAGATGTCTTTTTTCTAAGCTAAACAAGCCCAACTTTTCCAACCTCTCATCATATGAGTGGCTTTCCATCCCTAGTAATAATCTAGTTGAACTGACACTAACTTTCGAATTTCTTTATTAAAATGTGAAACCCAAAACTAGATCCCATATTCTAGATGTGGCCTCACCAGTGATTTATAAAGGAGTAATAATACGTTGGGATTACAAGATTTTATCCCTCTTTTTATGCACCCTAAAATCTTGTTTGCTTTTGCAGCTGCTTGACATTGAGTATTGCTGTTCAGCTTACTTGTAACCCGAATACCCAAGTCCTTCTGTTCTGTAGTCCCGAGTATGCTCCCATTTAATGTACATGTAGCAAGAGGATTACTCCGTCCTAGGTGCATTACTCTACATTTATCAACATTAAACCTCATTTGCCAAGTATTTGCCCATTCAGAAATCTTATCCAGAAGGTTTTGTAATATTTTAATGTCAAAATCAGATTTTAAGATCCTACAAAGTTTGTTGTCATCAGCAAAGACTGACATTTTACTCTGAATCCCATCCAAATTTCATTATTAAAGAGATTTAAAATAGGGATGAGCAAACCCGAACTGTAAACACAGACTTTTTTAAGATTGGTTTTCTGTTTGGGTTCAGATGCCTAATAACGTTTTGTTGAAAAACTGCAGTGCAGCCAATCAACAAGCTTTTAGGCTGTGGGGACTCCCGTAGCCATCTCAACCATGCCAAAAAGCTGCTGTGTATAGTCTGCTGTGTGTGCACCAATATCTGTTGGAATACTGTGCCTTTAAGCCACTATGTACAATCTACCCCTGCCTGTGGAGTATTGTGCCTTTAAATCGCTGTGTGTACTCTGCACACCTGCCTGTGGGAATACTGTGCCAAAAAAACACTGTTGTACTCTTCATCCATGCATGTTGGAATATTGTGCCTTTAAGCCACTATGTGTACTATGCATCCCCACCTTTGAGAGTACTGTCTTCAAGCTGCTGTGTGTACACTGCAACCCTACTGGTGGGAGTAATGTTCTTTAAGCCACAGTGTATACTCTGCCCCCATATCTGTGGGAAAACTGTGTCAAAAAGCTGCTGTGTGCACTCTGCAACTCTGCCTGTGGGAGTACTGTGCCAAAAAGCCACTATGTGTACTCTGCAACCCTGCTTGTGGGAGTACTATGCCAAAAAGCCTCTGAGCACTCTGCAACCGTCTCTTTGCCATTTGTGGACCAAAAAAATAATTTTACTGTACCATTGTGTCTACAGTAATTGTACTTTTCAGTTGTGTCTGCCGTTTTTGGTACAAAAAAAGTTAATATACTCTTCAGACATCTCTTTGCAATTTGTAGGCTAAACAATTAATTTTACTGTACCGCAGTGCCTAAATGAGTAGTATGGTAAAAATACAGTCCCTACTGTCAGGGGAGGTCACCATCAATAGTGCGTCTAGCAGTGTGCACTTATATTCCAGCATTTTCCGATTATGTTCTAGTGACGGAAGTAAGGATGGCATGTTGTGCTTGTAGTGGGGATCCAGCAGGGTGGCTACCCATAAATCAGCACTTGTAATTAAACAATATGGGCAACTTGGCAGTCAATGCACAGGTATAGCAGCCTTTAATGCTTCATGTGTGCCAGGCATCCCAGAGGCCTTGACAAGCTCTCTTCAGTGGGCGGTATATAGTCTGTATACTCTGTATCCCTCCAGCCACGCTCCAGTAATGCCTGTGAGCTGCTTTCAGTACCAAACTGCTGTGAACACAGTTGTTCCTCATCGTTCTTCTCTTAATAAGCCACAATTGTCTCCTGGCTAGACGTTTGAGGACCTGGATGTTGTTGCTACATGATCTCTTTCTCCAAGAAATGTATGGACGCCTGGCCTGATAACGGTGTCAATGTTTCCTGTTCCTCCTGCTCTTCCCCTAATGCCGTGACCTCATCCATCATCACCTGAAGCTTTTTATTTTCTAAGAGGCATACATATGATAGTAATGTTGATGATAGCATTATCAGTGCTGGCCATATTTGTGGAGTACTCAAAACAGTGCAAGGACACATTTCCCCATGGAGGCCCACTATTTGGTCATGAAGTGGTGTTGTTCCACAGAGCGATGCACCCTTGCATGTTGCAGGTCAAACTCCAGCCTCACCTGCTGCTCACACAGACTCCCCAGTATGTGCAAGGTAGAGTTCCACCTTGTTGGTATGTCATATATGAGGCGGGAAGCAGGAAGGGTAGAAGTGATGCTGAACCACAGATAGGCGAGCAGCAGCAGGGTGAGAACGCCAAAAGTGTGCACAGAGGGACTGCACTTTCTGACTGGATGAGGAGTTGGTGGAGGAAGCAGAGTAGGAGGCAACATTGACAGAGAAAAAGCTAGGGGTCAGCCGTGGTGCGTAGTAGCAGTCAACTTAACTTGTAGGGGCTCGCCTTGGCGCTTTTGCACCCTGCTCCCTCATTTGCTGTGCAGCTGAGGCAGTTTGACCACCACCTCTTTTTCCAAACTGTACAAGTCACTCAGATGGCCTTGACTCCATGTTGGGTCTAGGACCTCATCATCCCCCATTGCATCATCACAACTTTCCAGTCTGTCCGTAACTCTGCTGCTCTACTAGTCTACTTCTGTCCTCACTATTCCTCCACTTCTCACCTCAGCAAATCCCTTCATTGTCTTCCAATTCCTCATCGTATCCACTTTAAGCTACTAACACAGACTCATAAAGCCGTTCATAATCTTTCTGTCCCATATATCTCTGAGCTAATCTCCCAATATCTCCCACCATGTAATCTCTATTCCTCCCAAGACCTCGTTCTCTCCTCCACAATCGTACATTTCTTATCCAATCGCTTGCAAGACTTCTACCGAGTATCCCCCATCCTGTAGAATTCTGTGGCCCAACACATCCAATTATACCCTACATTCGAAACTTTCAAGCTGAATTTGAAATCCCATGTCTTCAGAACAGCTTACAGCCTGCAATGAGCCCACTGCCACCTCACCAACACCAGAGCTGCTGCCAACCCTGATCCTACTGTATCCTCCCAAATATTCCTGTAGTATGTAAGGCTGCAAGGGTCCTCTCCCCTCTGTACCTATCTGTCAATATTAGTTTTTTCATTGTACTTTTTATTTGTGTTTTTTATGTAGAACCTCCTCATGTACAGCACCATTAAATTAATGGAGCTTTAAAAAAATAATAATAATCCTCAGCATTATGTTCCACCTAGTCTTCATTCCTTTCTTCCTTGACGGACTATACAAAGCATAAAAGCTGCAGTTGGCACCTGTGTATCATCATCAGAGATGTCCCCTAACCATTTGCATTACCTCTCCCACTTCTCATACTCCAACAGAACAAGTGATTGGTCATCAGTGCACTCAGTCTCTTCAAATTTTTGGCCAGGGCCAGCTTGATGGCATATAGAAACACAGCCAGCAGAGTCATGAAAAATCAGAAGTGACTGCTGCATGATTTGAGGTTTACACTGCTTGGCCCATTTTGCAAGTGGGTGAGTTGGAAGACAGATGCCCATGGACCACAGGTGCAAAATCTGCACTTTCTGCAGGGGATCGGGTGGAAGACAAACCAAAGGAACTGAAGAAACTCAAGGCCAACCAATCTAAAACCACCTTTACTTATTCTGGCCTCAATATTCAGTGAGTGGTACTCGGGCCTCCGAAATTACACAGAACATCCTGTTGCCTGCTTGTAGAGGAGGAAGGTGTCTCATTTAGTAGGCAAAGATTGACAAAGATTGACCATGGCTTCTCTCTCATTGCAGCACCTATACCACCATCAGAATCATGGCCACATCCCCTATTTGATGCTCTCCTCACTGTTTTCAACCCAAAAAAGTGCAGAGTATAACATGGCCTAAAAACAGAGAGAAAGTGGCCAACAGACTATTATACTGCTTGTTTTTAATGTACTCCAAAAAAACAAGCAAAAAAATAACAAAACACAAAAACAGTGTTGGATACCTAATCCTCTCACCCCTCTTCTCTCTACACCTCCACTTCCACCTCCTCCTCCACTTGGAACTTCACCTCTGGTTCAAGTTTATAATTTTTTTCATTTTTTATTATTATTTTAAGTAATTTTCCTATCCAAATTTGTTTTTAGGGTAATTGTCCTGACATTACCCCTATTTAGCTTACTTTTGCAGCCCCTAGCCCTTACTATGACCTTTTTACATTTTAACCCCTTAACCCCCCTTAACCCGTGCCATTTTCCATTTTTGCGTTTTCATTTTTTGCTCCCAGGGCCATAACTTTTTTATTTTTTCATCAAAATGGCCATGTGAGGAACCCGAACATCCCTAATTAAAATAATCAGTCCTAGTGCAGATCTCTTGGATCCCCACTGCTAACTGTATCCCATTTAGAGTATGTACTATTTACAGTATGACAACTCTTTGTTTCCTGTCATTTAGCCAATTCCTTACCCATCATATACAGAGATGCCAATTCACCGGATCATAAAAGAAAAAGATAACAAGGTAATTAGCCTTAGTCAATGCATTCTATCAGATGCTGACCTACTTTACTTAGTAAAGGTTTATCATTTTCACCCATGTCACGGTTTGATACCTTCACAGCTGTGAAGGACCTGCACTTATTTGCGAGGTCATTGCTGTTCAGGCAACTTTTTTTAATGATGCTCTAAACAAATTGTTTCCCATAGAGGAGGAACAAATTGCATTGACGACGTTGGAATATTTGGCTATTGAACATACGCATGAAGGCGGTAAGACACCTCCCTCTATCCGACCATGCTCCAAGAAGTTCCCTCCCCTATCATCATGTTCTAACACTGACCTTTTTATCCAGGTGGCTACTAAAGACCGCTTGAAAATTCCTTGGTATATCCAACAGGATAACTTAACCAAGGAGGAGCATATACGTTTAAAACATTTGAAAAATGTACCTGATATAGTGCTGAAGCCTGCAGACAAAGGGGGTAATATTGTCCTGTGGCCCAAGACTATGTATGAGAGGGAGGCATTTCACCAGTTGAACAATACCACCTGTTATAGAAAGTTGACATATAACCCCCTGTCTGCTTATAGTGCTCATCTTGAAACCATTCTTAAACGGGCCATTGAGCATGATATTATTACCAAAGATCTGGCTTCAGCACTCATGGTCACAGAACCTGCTATATCTACATTATACCTTCTCCCTAAACCCATAAGAATAGTAAAATACCACCTGACCAACCGATTATTTTGGGTAGAGGGAGCTTCTTGGAGCATGTAAATCGATGGATTGATTTTCATTTACAACCATTAGTCGAGAATCTCCTGTCCTTCTTAAAGGACACAGATGAGGTCCTTCATAAGGTCGGTGGCTTGTGCCTTGACAATGACACTATATTAGTTTCTGCTGATATGCTGCTTTCCGCATAATATTTTATTATTTGATTTTAACCATATCTTGCCTTGTCATTTTAGTTGTTATTTGTCCTTGCCGGTGGCCATCTGGATTTCCTTTTTGGAGAACGTATCCCATATGATGATGAAATTTTATGGATTTTGTGCTGAATATACACACAGTTTTTTGCTGGATACAGAAATCTGCAATTTCATGATGCCATCTACTTCAGAGTGGACTGTTGTTCCTGGTGTTCTATATCCAAATTATATACATTCTTCTATGTTTTTTAGTACGTCTGAGTTTATTCACCACTGATATGCATATAGTACCTAATATATTGCTGTTTCTGTGTTTGTATATATTATATGGTTTGGGGTTGTAAATATACCCATATATACTATTCAGCCACATACTTTCCACCTTTGCAATTCTTTTGACTGCTGCCTATTATAGTTGAAATGCTTTATGTGATATGTCTCCTATGATTTTTCGCATCAATGTTTGTGCTATACTTGCCCTGGATCATAAGGTTTTTTAATATGCTCATCTTAGGTTCTACCTATGTTCATTACTATTGTATATTCATTAGGACACCGTCTTCATGCACTAGTTGTGGCCTTTCCTGGGATCCTGGTTTGGATTGCACATGTGCTGTTTGCTGTTAATTGTATTTATAATGCTCCTTATGATGTGTATTGATGTTAGTACTATACTTACCTTGGTCTACAGGTTTCACTTATATGTATTACTTATGCGTATTTGCCACTATACCGCTTTTATGCATTAATTGTGTTTCCCTTTAAGATCTTGTTGTTTATGGCACATGTGCTGTTCGTTCTATAAGCCCAACATTGGTATTACTCTGTTCCTGGCGACACAGGGGCAGTGCACATGCTCAGCTTCTTCACTGCAGCTTGCCGCGTCACTTCCGGTGACGTCGTTGGCCGGATCACATGGGGCCCCATGTGTTTCCTGCTTCGGCGTTCCGGAGAACACGCTGTTTGGCTGCATTGCTGTGGCAGCGCGTGCTCACTTCCGTCCTCTGGCCATACAAATAGATGTCCATAGTGCCCTTTTACTCCACGCCCCCTGAGGAAGGAGTGTTTTTCACTCCGAAACGCGCGTAGGGGTGGGCTTGGAGATCGCTGCCCTCTGCACCACTTGGTAGATATTCATATTGTATACTTTACTCTGCCATATGTCTATGCTGGGGTGGGTTGGGAAACCGCTGCCCATTATACCACTTGGTAATTGTATACAGCTTATGCTAACTCTCCAGTGCACATGTGCTTCTGCCCACCTCATTTACAATACGCCATATATAATGCTGGTTGAGGTAAACTGAGGTTCTGGCACTATTATAGCTGGATAGTTACATAGTTATACCATTTCCTCTGTTGCATAATAATAGGACTATGGTTTTTGATGATAACTATTTCTAATTTTTGCAGAGGTCATGCTGTCCTCCTTTGCCCTAGGTTTTATTATGTGCTTTTGTGGTCACAATTCCCCTCCTTGCCATTTGTACTTGTTGTAGTCTATTTTAATTTACTTAATAAAATTTATATTCTAATTTTGGACCTTTGACTGTGCTTTTGTGGTTTTAGTTTCTGCTGATGTAGAATCCCTCTACACCAATATAAAACATTAGGATGGCCTTAGGGCCGTACGTTATTTTTAATCGGTACATCTACTTTGTCTCTAGGACTGAGGGATCTCCCATTGGAATTACTTGAATTTACATTAACCCACAACTTTTTTGTTTTCAAGAAGTCCTTCTTCTTGCTGTTTCAGGGGACAGCCATGGGATCTGCTTTCGCACCATCCTATGCCAATCTATTCCTGGGGTTGTGGAAAAGGGACCTCTTCCTGTCAGGCCAACAGGCGTCGATGGACCGCTTCCCCTTGTGGATGCTGTACATCAACGACATTCTCTTGGTATGGCCGGGCACAGCAGTCGACCTGCAGGAGTACATATTGAGCTTGAACAGCAATGACCTCAGCATTCATCTCACTGTTGTGTGGGATCCTAATAAGATTGAATTCATGGACTTAACGATTAAAAAAAAACTCTGAGGGTTTTGTACAGACTGATATTTTTAGGAAAGCTACTTCCACTAATATCCTGCTGCATACCTCCTCCTGTCACCCCAGACATATGATAAGATTGGTTACCACTGGTTAGTTCCTTCGTCTTCGTCATATCTGTTACACAGATAATGATTTTGAGACACAGGTGAAGAAACTTAAAACGCGCTATTTGCAATGGGGATATAGCCAACATATGTTAAAGAGAGCATATAATAGGGCTAAACATTCATCCCGTAACTCTTTACTTCACAAAAATGAGGACAATGGTAACCTTAAAATAGACAGACAAGTAAGGTTCATCACGAACTATCATTCCCATTCTACACAGGTACGAGAAGCCCTACAGAGAGCATGGCCGATACTTAAAGTTGACCCAATTATTGGGAAATTTATATCCGACAAACCGTCCATCACCTTTAGGTGTGCAAGGAACCTGCGTGACCATCTTACCCGCAGCCACTACATAGGCGAACGGAGAGTTACCTTATTAGACAATTTAGTATGTAGGGGTGGATGAGTCCCATGTGGTCACTGTGTAGCCTGTCCCAATGTGGATCGGTGTGATTCTTTTGTAGATTCAAGTGGTACAAGAAACTTTATGATCAAAAAATCTATTACATATATACAACCAGGTAGTTATTTATTATGCCACCTGCCCTTGTGGTTAGATCTGCGTTGGTCTCACTACTAAGGTTGAGCATTCCGATACTGCAAATATCGGGTATCGGCCGATATTGGCTGTATCGGAATTCCGATTCCGAGTTCCGATATTTTCGTCATATCGGATACCGGAATCGGGATTGTCACTGTCACTGTCAGTGTCGTCGGTCGGGTCTGTCAGGAGTCAGCGGCACTTACCTGGCAGAAGATCTCCGGCGGTCACGGGCTGGACTGCTTCATGGCCGCAATCTTCTTTCCCCGGCGGTCACATGCAGTTTCTCGCGATAACTGCAGTGACTGCTGGGTAATCCCGGCCGTAAAGCAGTCAGTCCGATGACGTCACCGCCGGGGAAGCAGGTAATCAGCTGTGCTGCGTGCGATGACAGGCTCTGCCTGTCATTGCGATGTAGCAGAGCTGGATCGTCGTGGGACTGTCGTTATGGACTGCGTCGGACAGGTGGTATACTGTTGGTTTGTTTTTTTTCTTTTTTTACAGGAGATCGATGGCGTCGCAGGAATGAGAGTATAATAAAATTAATGAAAACTGTGTTGTCTCTTTTATTTCATTAAAAGACTTTTTTCTTGCTGTGTCTTTTTTTTAAACATTTAAAAACTTTGGGATTAATAATGGATCGGTGTCTTATTGACACCTCTCCATTATTAACCGGGCTTATTGTCACCGTGCAATCAACGGTGACATTAACCCCTTATTACCCCGCTTGCCACCGCTACAGGGCAAGTGGGAAGAGCCGGGTAAAGTGCCACAATTGGCACATCTTTTGATGCGCCAAATGTGGGGCTGCTGTAGCCTGGTATTATCAGGCTGTTGAGGGCCAAAATCCATGGGCCTTGACAGTCTTTTAATACCAGGCCGCAGCAGTCTGCATTTTACTTGGCTGGTTAACAAAAATAGGGGGACCCCACACCGTTTTTTTTTTCGAGGGGATCCCCTATTTTTGTTAACCAGCCAAGCTAAGCAGACTGCTGTGGCCTGGTATTATCAGGCTGGCAAGGTCCATGGATATTGGATCCTTACCAGCCTGAAAAACCAGGCCTCAGCGGTCTGCTTCATCTGGCTGGTTAACAAAAATAGGGGGGACCCCACGCCAATTTTTTTCGAGGGGATCCCCTATTTTTGTTAATCAGCCAAGATATGCAGACTGCTGTGGCCTGGTATTATCAGGCTGGCAAGGTCCATGGATCTTGGCTCCTTAACAGCCTGAAAATCCAGGCCTCAGTGGTCTGCTTCATCTGGCTGGTTAACAAAAATAGGGGGGACCCCACGCCAATTTTTTTCGAGGGGATCCCCTATTTTTGTTAATCAGCCAAGATATGCAGACTGCTGTGGCCTGGTATTATCAGGCTGGCAAGGTCCATGGATCTTGGCTCCTTAACAGCCTGAAAATCCAGGCCTCAGCGGTCTGCTTCATCTGGCTGGTTAACAAAAATAGGGGGGACCCCACGCCAATTTTTTTCGAGGGGATCCCCTATTTTTGTTAATCAGCCAAGATATGCAGACTGCTGTGGCCTGGTATTATCAGGCTGGCAAGGTCCATGGATCTTGGCTCCTTAACAGCCTTAAAATCCAGGCCTCAGCGGTCTGCTTCATCTGGCTGGTTAACAAAAATAGGGGGGACCCCACGCCATTTTTTTTTCGAAGGGAACCCCTATTTTTGTTAATCAGTTCCCTCTGACGTCACTGATTGTGTCCCTGGCTGACCTGAAGTGAAAGTGGAAAGCAATCAATTAAGTTTTCAACTTAAGGGCCCGTCTCACATAGCGATATCGCTACCGAGATCGCTGCTGAGTCACTAGTTTTGTGACGCAGCAGCGAGCTCACCAGCGATATCGCTGTGTGTGACATTCAGCGACGATCAGCCCCCCTGCCGGGTATCGCTGATCGTCGCTGAAATGTCAGGACCTTTTTTTGATCGCTGGTTTCCGCTGACAGGCACGCATCGCTGCGTGTGACAGGCGGGAGACCAGCGATCCGCTGGTAACCAAGGTACACAGCGGGTTTCCAGGCACGGGGCTGTGCCTAGAAACCCGCTGTGTACCTTGGATACCAGCGCCCTGATGCAGGGAGCTGGTATCCAAGGTACACAGCGGGTTTCCAAGCGCTGCGCGGTGCCTGGAAACCCGCTGTGTACCTTGGTTACCAGCGGATCGCTGGTCTCCCGCCTGTCACACGCAGCGATGCGTGCCTGTCAGAGGGAAACCAGCGATCAAAAAAAGTCCTGACATTTCTGCGATGATCAGCGATACCCGGCAGGGGGGCTGATCGTCGCTGAATGTCACACACAGCGATATCGCTGGTGAGCTCGCTGCTGCGTCACAAAACTAGTGACTCAGCAGCGATCTCGGTAGCGATATCGCTATGTGAGACGGGCCCTTAAGCGATGTTACCCGCAGTGTCGCTGTCCCAGATCGCTGCCTGAGCTGCCTGTTTGGCAGCTCAGCAGCGATCATGTAGCGATACACCAGCGATCCTGACAAGTGCATATCGTTGTCGGGATCGCTGGTGTATCGTTATGTGACACCCAGCCTTTACTCTCCTGTCAGCCAGGAGAGGAACTCATTCATTTGGGGGTTTACTGTGAGGCTGCAGCATTAGCTGCGGTCCCTGCAGTAAACATTAACCCTTTCTGAAGGATTACACCGTGGGACCTGACTGTGCATGGGATAGGTAAGAATAATTTTGCTTTTTTATTTTATTTTTATTACAGGAAATGGTTTTTGCAGTAAAATAAAAGATGGTCAAAAACATGTGTCTTTATTTCATTAAAATGATTTTTAATTAAAGTGTGTGTTTTATTTTTATTTCATGCAATAGGATTAATAATTGATAGTTGTCTAATTGACAGCTCTCAATTATTAACCTGGCTTAAGGTCACCTTTCAATAGCAAGGTGGCTTTAACCCCATATTAACCCATTCGCCACCGCTACAGGGCAATGGGAATAGACGGGCAAAGTGCCAGAAAGGGCGAATCTAATTATAGATTTGTCTTTCCTGGGGTGTCTGGGGGCAGATGTTAGTAGCCGGGGGGGGGCCAAAAATAATGGTCCCTCTCTGGGCTATTATTATCTGCCCCACTCACTGGCTTTGTCTGTCTGGTTGCGAAAATAGGGCGGGAGCCCACGCATTTTTTTTCAGCAATTTTACACCTCATATATATATATATATACATGTCATTGAATTTGTGACACATATATATATATATTTATATTTGTAGTTCATACACTTCTACATAGTATAATAGCCGCTAATTCAATTGCTGGCTTTTGTGAAAATGCAGAACCCGACATGAAATGACACTTGGTGTACATAGGGTTAACCATGTCTTTTCATGTCCTTTGCTATCTATTTGCACAAACAATTAAATCAGTCAATGTGTGCAAAATTTCACACGTGTAGGGGTTAATTAAAGGTGTAAATTCGTAGCAAAAAAGTCCGTTTTTTTTACAACGAATTTACACCTTTAATTAACCCCTACAGGTGTGAAATTTTGCACACATAGACTGATTTAATTGTTTGTGCAAATTAGATAGCAAAGGACATGAAAAGACATGGTTAACCCTATGTACACCAAGTGTCATTTCATGTCGGGTGCTTCTGTCTTTTCACAGAAGCCGGCTTTACCCGGCAATTGAATCAGAGGATATTTTACTATGTAGAAGTGTATAAACTATACATATATGTATATATATATGTCACAATGACATGTATATATATATATATATATGTATTCTATGTGTGTATATTTAGTGTTTACAAGGAAAGAATGGGGTTTTTTTAGTTACGATATTTTGTTCCCATAGACTTACATGGACTTCCGGTATCGGGTATCGCCGATATTTTAATGGTATCGGCGATACCATTCCGATTCCGATACTTTTGGATATCGGAAAGTATCGCTCAACTCTACTCACTACACAACAATTTAAAGTTTGTATAAGGGAACATGTATTGGGTATTCAGGCTGCAGTTGACCATATGGACACATCCACCTTTAAAACTCTACCACGTCATTTTAAGGCCTTCCACCAATGTGATAGTAGGCTGTTATGGGTAAGAGGCATTGATTCTTTGGACAATTGTCTCAGCGCTTGGGTCAAATGGAGACGTGGTGGATTTGGACCCTACAGACCATTCATCCACAGGGATTAAATGAAAATCTTAGTTTTGATTCTTTTCTGTGATCGGCCCTCTGCTGTGATTAGCATGGTGGTCTAATGTGCATCCATGTGTTTTTAATTATGTTTTAGTGTTTTTTTCACTTATATATCTTTTTTTATATACATCTAGGTTGTATTCATTTTTCCATGCATGATTATATATTTCCAGTGGACCAGGAATCTACCTCAGACTGTTTACTCAAGAAGCAAGAAAAAAACAGCTGCTGTCATTACAAGATTTGATCCTTTCTATGTACATAATATATGTTGATATCTACTATGTGTGGTTACATCCACACTTGTCCCACTGTTATGTGCAAATTTTTCCCCTAAAAGGACAATTTGATGTACTTTTGAATTTGTGGTCACCTATGAAGTTCATATACTAGTGCAATTTGAGTTTATTCTTGACACTGGCCTTTGTGTTCCTTTTGGACACATAAGATTTCAATGATATATAAAAATAAAAAATATAGAGTATTTCCATTGCACTAAGTCTATCTATTCGTTGTGCCACTTTTATGCACTATAATCTGGCATATTTGACATTTGAGTGCACATAGTGGGTCAGGCGTGCACGCCTAGTTATAGGTTCCATGTGCTCAGTCACACAACTGTGATACAACTATGTAAGTAATGAATTACTCTTTATGATGATCACCATCTGTCATTGCTGCAACTTAGTGTGAGACTAAGGGATTGTATTATTGGTTCCTCTTCCCCCCTGTTATGGCATTGCAACAATTAGTCCGCATTTGGGTCCTATTCATGTGTAAAGGGTGGCCTATCTATATATATAAAACTGAATGTGTGTGTGTGTGTGTAAATCACCAACCAATCACAAAGCATCTTTCATTTCAACAGAGCTGTTTAAAAGAAACTGAGCTGTGATTGGTTGCTATGAACAACAGTTTTCTCCCTCCACGACAACACCTCAGCAGACAGTGACTGGGTGGGAGAAATCTAGCATCCCCGGGAACATAAGCTCCCAGCCATTGTCTGCCCCCCAGAAAGGAGCAGAGAGCACATGCAGAAATGAATGATCCCAGGCTCTCTTAAAGGGATCCCTGGTATGGAAGTTAGGACCATTCCACTCAGCGCTCTGGTACTGACCCCAGGGTCTCTATTAAAGGGATCTCCAGTATGGAAGTCAAGGCAAATGCATCTAACGCTTTGGTTTTGACCTCAGGCCTTTCTTAAAGGGATCCCCAGTATGGAAGTTTGGACCATTCCACTCAGGGCTCTGGTTCTAACCCCAGGGCCTCTTAAAGGGATCATTGGTATGGAAGTGAGGGCAAATCCACTCTGCGCTCTGATTCTGACCCCAGGCCCCTCTTAAAGGGATCCCCAGTATGGAAGTGAGGGCAAATACACTCTGCGCTTTGGTACTGACCCCAGGCCCCTCTTAAAGGGATCTCCGGTATCAAAGCTAGGGTAAATCCCTCAGCGCTCTGATTCTCACCCCAGGCTTCTATTAAAGGGATCTCCGGTATGGAAGTGAGAGCAAATCCACTCAGCACTCTGGCTCTGACGCCAGGCCTTTCTTAAAGGGATCCCCGGTATGGAAGTTAGAGCCATTCCACTGAGCGCTCTGGTTATGACCCCAGGTTGATGGGATGATGTGGTATATTAGGGGTAGTAGTCTGGCGGCTGTGATGGGATGATGTGGGATATTAGTGGTGGTTCTCCGGTGGCTCTGGCTGATGGGATGATGTGGGATATTAGGGGGAGTAGTCCGGTGGCTCTGGCTGACGGGATGATATGGGATATTAGGGGTAGTAGTCTGGCATCTGTGACGGGATGATGTGGAATATTAGTGGTAGTTGTCCGGTGGCTCTGGCTACCGGGATGATGTGGGATATTAGGGTAGCAGTTCGGGAGGCTCTGGCTGACGGATTGATGTGGGATATTAGGGGTAGTAGTATGGCGTCTGTGACAGGATGATGTGGGATATTAGAGGTAGTAGTCTGGCGGCTCTGGCTGACGGGATGATGTGGGATATTAGGGGTAGCTGTCCAGTGGCTCTGGCTGATGGAATGATGTGGGATATTAGGGGTAGTAGTCTGGCGTCTGTGACGGGATGATGTGGGATATTGTGGGTAGTAGTCCTGTGGCTCTGGCTGACGGGATGATGTGGAGTATTAGAGGGAGTAGTTTGGTGGCTCTGGCTGACGGGATAATGTGAGATATTAGAGGGAGTAGTCCAATGGCTCTGACTGACAGGATAATGTGAGATATTAGGGGTAGTAGTCCGATGGCTCTGGCTGATGGGATGATGTGGGATATTAGTAGTCCGGTGGCTCTGGCTGACAGGACGATGTGGGATATTATCGGTAGTAGTCCGGTAGCTCTGGCTGACGGGATTGTGTGGGATATTATCATGAATGTGGCTATGCAGAGTGGCGGGGCTCTACACTCATCTTTATATATATATATATATAGATATAATCATTATAATTTGTTATAACTAACCGTAGTTAGTTGCTATGCCCGGGCAGCGCCGGGCTCTTCAGCTAGTTATATTATAAATTACAAATAACTATATGTGCCTATCTTTACTGTATTGGCCTGTATTTCCATTGACATATTAATGTCTGTCATTTATCTACATTGCCATTCGCATATAGAATAGTTTCCCTCAGTACTCTCTGCTGGAGCTTCAGTATAAGGCTGTTACGTGGTACTGAATCAAATGCCTTTGTAAACTCCAGATAAATCACATTTGCAGCATTACCAACATTCAGATTTGCACTTACCTGATTATAGAAACCCAACATGTTAGTTAGACATGACCTATCTTTCATGAATCCATGCTGGTTGTCAGTTATTCTATTATTCTCTACAATATATCTCTGTAGGTCATCTCTCATAATGCCCTAAAAAACTGTACACACTAGAGTTGAGCAAAACAGGTCGGTGAGATTCATAAGTCGCCGACTTTCGCAAAAGTAGGGTTTCGGTGACCGAAACCCGACCATAGCGTGAAGTCGGCCATGCGGTCGGAAAAACGAACGCCAAAGTCGGATTTCCCAGAATGCTTTCAGCCTTTTTTCAGCCAATGAGCAAGGACGTACACTGTGGGCAACCAGATGACATGTGCAGCGTCCACCACCATCTTGGAGAAGGGCATTGCAGTGATTGGCTTGCTTTTGAGGGCATCATAGTGTCTATAAAAGCCCTGACCGCCGACCTCCATTTTACTTCTGCCGATCTTAACAGTATGGAGAGGTTGCTGACGCTGTTTATCAGCAGGGAGAGAGTTAGGGCTGGAAAGAGAAGTTCTTATTGTGCTGTACAGTTAGTGTGCAGTGACAGGGGAGGATTTTCTTGTGTGCAGCAGCGCTGGTTATTAGGCTGCCTGCTAGCTGTATTGCTGTGTGTACACTGCTGTGCAGACTGCTTTCTACACAGCACTAATACTTTTATTCTTTTTTTCTGCACAATTACCGACCATTCATTTTTTCCCACACAGTATAGAGCTGTACGCTCCTCACACACTACCGTGTACCGGCTGGTATCACGGACAAATACATGCTGACTATCTGTGTGTGACTCCGGAAATAAATACGGTATTTTAAATTTTTCCCTACACCGTATACAGCAGTCCGCTTCTGATACAGTACAGTATATCTGCTCTTTGCATTACGGTCAAATCCATACTGAGAGAGCATCTGTGTGTGACTCTGGAAATATATACGGACATTAAAATTTTTCCCTACACCGTATACAGCTGTCCACTTCTGATATCTGCTCTTTGTGTTATGGTCAAATCCATACTGAATGAGAACTGTGTGTGACTCTGGAAATATATACGGAGATTAAAATTTCCCCCTACACCATATACAGCTTTACATTTCTGATACAGTACAGTTTTTCTGCTTTTTGTATTACGGTCAAATCCATACTGAGTGAGCGTCTGTGTGTGACTCCGGAAATATATACGGAGATTTAAATTTTCCAATACACCGTATACAGCTGTACGTTTCTGTTTCAGTACCGTTTTTCTGCTCTTTGTATTACGGTCAAATACATACTGAGTGAGCGTCTATGTGTGACGTCGGAAATAAATGCGGAGATTTAAATTTTCCCCTACACCGTACACAGCTTTACACTTCTGATACAGTACCTTTTTTCTGCTTTTTGTATTACGGTGAAATCCATACTGAGAGAGAGTCTGTGTGTGACTCCGGAAATATATACGGAGATTTAAATTTTTCCCTATACCTTATACAGCTGTACGCTCCTCATACAGTACCATATATCTGCAGGTATTTTTGGTACATTTTCCCAAACATGAGGAAGTATGGTGGAAGAGGCCGCGGACGTGGGCGGGGGGGCAGCTGGTACTGATGGTGGTGGTGGGCATCTGCTGGTAGTGCCAAAAGCTCAACAGCACCTAAGGCAGGAGGTGTTGAGCCTGCGTCATCGTCTGGCTCCAGAAGGCCCGGAAGGCTCCCTTTTCTGGGAGTAGGTAAACCGCTTTTAAAGCTGGAGCATCAGGAACAGGTTTTGGCTTGCATTGCCGAAACAGCCTCCAGCTCTATTGCCTCCTCTTCTGAAGTTTCAAAAAATGCAAGCACTGAGTCGTCAGTGCAGGCTCCTGGTCAGGAACAACACCTTTCCTTGTGTCCTTCACCCCCACCAAAAGTGAAGGATTCGGCAGGCCACACTTCAGATTACTCCCTGGAGCTCTTTTCACATACCATGCCTGGGTTATCAAGTGAAATCCTGAATTCCCCAGTTCAAGATGAATATGACACGGAGTGCACTGATGCACAGCCACTGCTATATGATTCTACTGGTACATTCTCTCAGAGCACTGCATTGCCCTCGCAGTCTACTGAGCCAGAATCTGACCCTGATGAAACTCAGGTGCCCCTTCCCTCATACTATACCACCTTACACGGTGACACAGAGGAAGGTGCAGATGAAATTGAAGAGGAAGTGATGGATGACCCAGTTGTTGACCCGGATTGGCATCCATTGGGGGAAGAGGGTGCCGCTGGCAATAGCTCAGAAGAGGAGGAGGAACCGCAGCATGCACCGACATCGCAGCTGCGGTTATCAGGCAGGCCCGTAGCAGTCCAAAAACGTGTTAAAAAAACAAAAGGAGTTGCAGGACAGCTTGGCCAGATGGTCAAATTAGCACAGCGTGCAAGCCCTGAAAATTTATCCCATAGTAGGAAGAGTGCAGTGTGGCACTTTTTTGACTAAAATCCTATTGATGAGGCAAAGGTTATCTGTAAGAAGTGCGGAAGGACCTTTAGCTGAGGGAAAAATCTCCGAAATTTGAATACCAGTTGCATGCTTAGACATTTAATCTCCATGCACTTGCAAGCGTGGACGGACTACAAAACCTCAGGTAGCACATGTGCACCCTGCTCCAACTGAAGGTAGCCAGCAATGCTATATCACTTCCCCCACTGTAAGCCCACCGGTTAGCACACCACCAGCAAAAAATGTTGAGGTGTCGTCACAAGGCCAAAGCAGTCAGTGAATCACAATGTTTTTCCAATGAAAGACTGAATCTAGGCCATCACCACCACCATCACCATCACCATCACCAACCCCCTCTCAGTCCGCCATGTCCACTGCTAGTTCCCCCATATGCAGCTCTCAAGTCCAGCTCACCCTAGCAGACACTCTAAGTAGGACAAGAAAGTACTCATCCTCTCATCCACGTACACTGGCTTTGCATGCCTACATTGCCAAACTGATCTCATTAGAGATGATGCCCTTCCGTTTGGTTGAAAGCGCAGCGTTTTGAGAGCTCATGGCCTACGCTGTCCCACACTATGACCTACCCAGTCAGCATTTCTTTTCTAGAAAAGCCATCCCTGCCCTCCACCTGCATGTGAAAGACCGCATTGTGCATGCACTCAAACAATCAGTGAGTGGAAAGGTGCACCTCACAACAGATGCATGGGTCAGTAGGCATGGCCAGGGCCGTTACATGTCCATCACTGCGCACTGGGTTAATGTGGAGGATGCAGGGTCCACAGGGGACAGTGGCGGTGGGACAGTGCTGCCTAGCCCATGGTATAGGCAACAGTTGGCTGTAGATGTTTGACCCTCCTCCTCCTCCTCCAGAAGCGAAAGCTCATCGACAAGCACAGTAGCATGAGCACGCCATCCGCAGCTGCCAGTGTTGCACACGAGATGTCCCACTATCGAACAGCTAGAGGTAAGCATCTGCAGGCTGTTTTAAAGATGATGTCTTTGGGCGACAACAGACAGACCGTGGAGGTACTGGCCTACTACTTGCAGCGAGAAACTGAGTCATGACTGGGCAGTCTACATCTTGAGCCAGGCAAGGTTGTCAGTGATAATGGCCGTAATTTTGTGGCGGCCATAGCCCTGGCAAAGCTCAGACACATACCTTGCCTGACTCACACCTTGAACCTCGTGGTGCAGTGCTTCATAAATAATTATCCGGAGTTACCAGCCCTGTTCCATATGGTACGAAGACTGTACTCGCACATCCGTCGCTCTCCTGTAGACTCCAGTCGTATGCAGAAGCTGCAACGATCGCTCCACCACCCCAAGCACCGCCTAATCATAAACGTTGCAACAAGGTGGAGCTCCACCATGCACATGGTTGAGAGGCTGTGCAAACAGAGGCAGGCTGTAATGCATTTATGGGAGGATACACGGGCAGGCAGTTTGAGGGCAGACATGGAGTTGTCGGGTGTGCAGTGGTCAAAGCTGAAAGACCTCTGTAAAGTCCTTCAGTGTTTTGAGGAATGCACACGGCTGGTAAGTGCAGACAACGCCATCATAAGGATGAGTATCCCACTTATGCATCTGCTCATGCAAACTTTGACGCACATTAAGGATCAGGCTTCTGCAGCTGAGGAGGAGGAAGGAAGCCTTGATGACAGTGAGCTATTGTCTGCTCAGAGAACTGTCCTGGACGAGGTGGAGGAAGAAGAGGAAGAGCAGGAGGATGAGCGGGATGATTATTTTGGGGAGGGGGATGCTTCTAAGTGGGCAAGAGAAAATGTTGGCTTGCCAAGGTCAGGTACAGGGTTTGTGCGTGACTGGAGGAATGTGGATTTGACAGAAATTGCTCCTCCACCCACCACTGGCAGTGCATCATTGACACTTGGAACATTGGCCCACATGTGTGATTATGTCTTGCAGATCCTAAAAAGGCACCCCCGCATTGCCAAAATTATGAAGGATACCGACTACTGGTTGGCCAGCATCCTCGATCCACGCTATAAAGGCAAATTACAGAACATCATGCAACAGGAAACCTAGAGCTTATATTGGCGAACAAACAAGCAACTCTGGTAAACCGTTTGTTAGAGGTATTCCCAGCACACCAGCGGTGTAGGTTCTACCACGAACCATACTGAGAAAACAAAAAACAAATATCCTAAAATAAAATAAAATAAAAAATATATTGCAAAACATGCAAGAGGTTGTAATAATAATAATAATAAGGGTATTTGGTAAACATAATTTTGATCAAAAGAATGTACAAGCCATCCCGCCACGTCAAGGCAACCCTTTGTGGGACAGTCCTAACTCTTGTATTAAAAACCTTTCCACCTGTCAAGTGACAAATGTGAACAAGGACAGAGAGACTGAACCCACCAGTAAAAGCATTGGCCAGACAGGATGGATTTTTCAGCTCAGAAGCAGGGCGGTCACACCCTTATATGCACAAGATGCACTAAGAACTAAATGAAAAACTAGGTCTGAACTGAAAAAGTAAGTTGATGTGTATGCAAAATGTAAATGCATATTAAACACATGACCATTATACAGAGAGAACAAAAACAAATATCCTAAAATACGAACCATACTGTGACACATGGAAGAGGTGTTCGTGGTGCACACAGCCAAAGTGACGTTGGAGACAGGGATTTCATGACCATGTTGTGGACTGATTTCTTGAGTAACGCTCACACGACTGTTAATACTGAATCGATTGCAACAGGCAGGAAACAGCAGTTGTCGACTATGGTTCAAAATTACCTCTCCTCCCCTATCGATGTTCTCCCTCACAGTTCATTCCCCTTTGACTACTGGGCCTGTAAACTGGACACCTGGCCTGAATTGGCACAATATGCCTTACAGGAGCTCGCTTGCCCTGCTGGTAGTGTGCTATCAGAAAGAGTTTTCAATGCTGCTGGATCAATCCTGACAGAAAGAAAGACCCGGTTGTCGATCCAAAATGTTGGTGATCTCACCTTAATTGAAATGAACCATGCCTCGGTTTCAAAGGATTTTGTACCAACTTCCCTAATGACACATAGGTTGCCAGTAAAATGGCTCGCTTTGTCCTCCTCTTCCTCTGACTTCTCCAATTCCTCCATTTGCAGCTGCCTAACGTCCAGCCTACACCTCAACATATGCCAGTTTTTCCACCTCCCTAACTGGGCTGTACGGGCCCCCCAACTTTAGCCAAATAACCCCCAGTTTTCAATGCATTACTATTATTATAAAGTGAATTAAGATTGACAAGCTTAAGTAATAAGAATTGATGTAGTTGGCATTGAAATGGCACTGTAGGTGTGTTTACTGTCCTCCACTCCCTGCCAACTTTTCTTCCCCATTGACTTGCATTGGGGACCGGTTGAGTTTCAGTCGGAACTCCGACTTTTTCTGAAAGTCGGCCGATTTCGTTCGAAACCCGACTCGACCCAACCGGAGGCAAACTCGCTCATCTCTAGTGCACACTACTGATGTTACTTACTGGACGGTAGTTATCTGGATCCATCTTCTTACCTTTCCTAACTATCGGTACCACATCAGCCATCCTCCAATCCTGTGCCACCACTCTTGTTACAAGAGAGTCTAAGAATATGAGATAAAGTCGTCCGTCTATTACTGAACTCTATTCCTTCAGTATCCATGGATGAATGCATTCTGGGCTGGGAGAATTTGTCAATGTTTAATTTGCTCAGACGCAGGGGTACTTCTTCTTGTGTTAAACTAGTTATATCAGTTGGTGAACTTTGTTGCTTTGTTGAATGATCTCTGGAACAAACAGATCATTGGTGAACATAAATGAAATCTACCTGAGTAATATCTCAACTTTTCCTCCATAATTATCCTTTGATTATCATCTCTTATGGGGCCGATACCATTCATTTTTTTCTTTTTGGCATTGATGTATCTATAAAAATTTTGGGATTTATTTTAGTGTCATTAGCAATTTGCTTCTCTGTGGATAACTTTCCCAGTTTTACTTCATTTTTACATTTCCTATTGAGATCTTTATAGTCCTGAAATGCTTTTTTCTAATTTCTAGGCCTTCAGGATTTTGAATGCCCTTTGATCTTGTCTGATTAAACTTTGTATTGTCTTATTTATCCATAACAGTGTCTTTTTTATTCCTGGATGTTTTATTTCGAGATGGTATGAGCTTTCAACAGGATACCAGTAGTATATCCTTAACCATGCCCCATTTATGGTCAGTATCCTCAGTTATCAGGACATGGTCCCCATCTACATGATTAACCTATTCCCTTAATTTACTAAAATCAGCTTTCCTGAAGTTCCAGGTACCTGCTGCACGTCTGTACATCTGTGAAACACGAATGCATGAATGCACCTTTAATTTGATGGGTTAATGCCACTCAACCTGGACCCACACTCTTTTCTAAATTGATCCAATTCTAGTAATAGGTCACCATGCACCTTAGACTAATGTCAGCCAGATGAGCCAATATCTACAGTTTCGTCCAAAAGTTTAATGTGTATGGTGGCCCCAAGGACCTGTCAGATTTTGGATTGTCCATTGCATTGTTCTCCCAGAGCTAAGTCACCAACCAACATGTCAGCCAATGGCTTTCCCATAGAAAACTCATGAATGCGTGGCAGAATGAATTGCTCCTTTGCATGGGGGAGTTGGCTGTGTATGGAAGAGTTGGCTTTTGGGTGAAGCATTGTGCACCCGACAGCCATCCAATGTGTATTTAGTCACTGGTCAGTAATCTCAAGAGTTGAGTTTTCAAGGTGCAGAGTCTGTTTTATTCCATTCATATGATGTGCTGCTTTAATAAAGGGACATTGTCAGGTTAAAGACAGAGATCTTTGCTCCCTCCCTAATCTCCATTTAACAAATAAATAAAATAACAACAATACTGTAAAGCGCAGCGGAATATGTTGGCGCTATATAAATAAAGATTATTATTATTATTATTATTATTATAATTAACAATAGTTGAAGTAATTACATTGATTATTATTATTATTATTATTTTATACTATTACTACTACTACTAATTATTATTATTATTATTGTTATTATTAGGTAATAACATTACTACTACAAAATATTATTATTATTATTATTATTATTAATAATAATAATAATAATAATAATAATAATATCAGAATGAACAGCTATAGTCTAAAATAGTCAGCCTCTATAAAAAACTGAAAATCTCTAGCAATAATAATAGTAATAATAATAATACAACTAATTATAATTATTCTTATTATTAATACTACATATTTTATGGTTATTAATATTATACAAATTATAGTATTTATAATATAAGCTTTATACTTTTAATATGTATAATAATAATTATTATTACTATTGTTAGGTATAGTAAAATACAATAACAATAATAATAAAAAATTGTATTTATAAAATGCCAACATATTCCTCAGTGCTTTACAATTCAACACTTCATATACAAATCATAAATAACAATATTAAAGATACAAGTCATAAATAACAACATTAAAGATAATACAATAATTAGAGCAAAATTATGACAACCCTGCTCGTAAGAGCTGACAAAGTACAGGTGCGTATTTACAAAGATAGTCCAGCCATCTTGAGGGTACGGGGGATAGAAAAAGGCTGCATGAAGCAGTCACCAGCCAGCATGTGTGGTGCTTTTGGGAGTGGTGGAGTTTGAAGGAGAGTTATTCTCAGATATTTAATGAATGACACATACACAAACACACACACACTCTTTGATTAGGGAACATGATAGGCCGCTCTAAACAGATATGTCTTGAGGGAGCATATAAAACTGTATAAGTTGTGGTTAGTTCTAAACTTTTGGGGTAGAGCATTCCAGAGTATTGGTGTAACTTGGGAAAAGACTTGGAGCCGGGAATGGGAGGTATGGATTAGTGCAGAGGATAGTTGTAAGTCACTTGCGGAGCACATCGAGCCGGTAGGCCAATAAACAGAAATGAGGGTGGAAATGTAAGGGGGTGCCGCACTGTGGAGAGCTTTGTGGATGAGAGCAAGCAGTTTAATTTGTATCCTATAATGAATGGGCAGCAAGTGCAATGACTGGCAAAGAGCATAGACTTGACCTTCCTCTCTCCAGTCCATCCTAAATGCAGCAGCCAGGGTCATCTATCTGGCTAATCAGTACTCGGAGGTAGGGTTGAGCATTCCGATACCAAAACCCATTCCGATACCTGAAATCCAATGTAAGTCTATGGGAACAAAATATCGGAAGTTAAAACTTCCGATATTTTGTTCCCATAGACTTACATTGGATTTCAGGTATCGGAATGGGGTTTTGGTATCGGAATGCTCAACCCTACTCGGAGGCACTTTAAGGATGGACTGGAGAGAGGAAAGTTAAGTGAGGGGGAGACCAACTAATAGGACATTACAGTAGTCAAGGCACGATTGGATCAGGGCAACAGTGATGTTTTTTCTGTTTCCAATGTGAGAAAGGGATGGATTCTGGAGATGGTCTTTAGGTGCAAGCGACAAGAGCGGGAAATAGATTGTATATGGGAGGTGAAGGAGAGATTGGTATCAAACATAACACCCAGACAGATCGCCTGCTGCCTATTTGTTATTATAGTGCCACCCATGGAGAGGAAGGTGTCAGATTTAGGGAGGTCAGTAGGTGACGGAAGAAATTCAGTTTCGGAGATGTGGAGTTTAAGATATAGAGCAGACATTATTTTGGAAACTGCAGGCAGACAGTCACTGGTGTTTTGTACTACAGCAGGGGTAAGGTTAAGGGATGACGTGTATAGTTGTGTGTCATCAGCATAAAGATGGTTTCTGAAAGCCAAATCTGCTGATGGTCTGTCCAATTGGGGCCATGTAGAGAGAGAAGAGAAGAAGGCCAAGGACTGGGCACTGAGGGACCCCGACAGTGAGATGAAGAGAAGAAGGGGAGACAGCAAATGATACACTGAAGGAGCATTCATAAAGATAGGATCGTGTGAGAGCAGTGTCCTAAATGCCTATTGATTGGAGCATAGAGAGTAGGAGATTGTGGTCAACAGTGTTGAAAGCTGCAGAGAGGTGAAGAAGAATGAGCAGAGAGTGGTCACGGTTACATTTTGCTGTCAGAAGGTCATTGTTCACTTTGATGAGTGCAATTTCTGTGGAATGTAGAGGGAAGAAACCAAACTGTGATGGATGTAGGAGAGTAGGAGAGAGTAAGTGGAGAGGTATCAGGTAAGGCTGGAGTAGACCAGGCGCTCCAAGAGTTTAAAGATGGAGGGGAGATTGGAGACTGGTCTGTAATTATTTGTGCAGGATGGGTCGAGAGAGTGTTTTTTAGTAATGGAGTAATGATAGAGTGTTGGAAGGAGAAGGGAAAATACTAGAAGAGAGGGAGAGATTAAAGATTATAGTTAGGTGAGTAGTGATGACTGGAGGAGATGTGAGGGAATGAGGTCAGTTGAGCATGTAGTAGGAAGAGAAGAAGAGAGTTTGGAGGCTTCTTTTGTGATGGGATCAAATGTGGAGAGTAAGCCAGAGGAGATGTAGGGAGGGATGGAAGTCATGGCACCTGGTGACTGGGAGTGGAATTCCTAATGGATATTCTTTATTTTCTCTGTAAAGTGGGAGGCCAGATCATCAGCACAGATGTCTGCAATAGGGGCCTGTGTTTTAGGACAAAGGAGGGAGTGAAAGGTGTCAAAAAGTGTTTTTGGGTTGTTGGATAGTGAGGAGATCAGGGTGGTGTAGTAAGTCTGGCGAGGTGAAGAGCAGAGTTATAGGTCCGTAACATAAATTTGTAGTGGATGAAGTCTTCTGGTGTGTGAGCTTTCCTCCATAAGCATTCGGCACTCCTAGAGCATCGCTGTAGAAAACGAGTTTGCGATGTGAGTCAGGGCTGTTTTACTGATTGGAGATTCTGATGGTGAGGGGCGCTACTTGGTCAAGGGTGCTTCTGAGAGTGTAATTGTTGTGTTGTACAGCCAGATCAGGACAGGTAAAAGAGGAGATTGGGGACAGTATTGAGTGTAGGGAGTCTGTAAGTGTATGAGGGTTAACAGCTTGCAGATTTCTGAATGTGTGGTAGGTAAGAGTGTGCTGGGGTGGACGAGGATTTGTGAGTGTGAAGGAAAAAATGTTGGGGTCAGAGAGGCAAATTATCTAGGTAGGAGATTGAACACAGCCAAAGATCAGATCAAGGGTGTTACCATCTTTGTGTGTCTCAGAGGTTGAGATCTGTGAGAGTTCAAGAAAAGTAGTTAAAGATAAAAGCTGGGATGCAAATGGGGAAGTGGGACTGTTTATGGGGATGTTGAAGTCTCCTAGCATAAGGGTTGGCAATTCTGAGGACATGAAGTGCGGCAGCCAGGAAGAAAATTGGTCAATAAACTGGGTGGGTGAGCCTAGGGGACGGTAAATGACTGTAAGTCTGAGGGAGAGGGGATGGAAGAGCCTGATGGTGTGGACCTCAAAAGAAGGGAATAAGAGTGTTGAAACTGGGAAGATGACCTGGAAAGTGCATTGTGGGGACAGGAGAATGCCTACTCCACCATCAAGTCGGTTTGCAGGTCTAGGGGAATGAGAGAAATGTAAGCCGCCATGAGAAATAGCCAGCAGGGGAGACGTGTAGAATCCTGAATCCATATATCAGTGAGGGCCCACAGATTAAGAGAGTTGTTCAGAAAGTAGTTTTGCAGGAAAAGAGTCATATTGCATACAGAATGTGGACTCCAGAGAGCACAATTAAAAGAGGGAGAAAATGGAGTACAGTTAATGTTAATCAGGTTAGTAAAGTTTCGATGTGAGGTAGGGAAGAGGTTGAAGTTGGCGGCTGGTGGACAGTGGTTGAGGGAAATATCCCCTGAAATAAGTATCAGTAGGAGGAGAAAAAGCAAGCAGTTCTTGGATTTGTGGCATTTTTTTGTGCAATCTGTATGGGCAAGATGGAGTGAGATTTTTCAGGAAGGTGTACATGGGAAAGGCAAGTAGAGAGGGGCTGATGAGGATGAGTGGTGATGGAGGGGGATGGGTGGTGAATGTGGATGATAGCATCTATAATAATAATGTTATTATCAAAATGCTTATCAGTATGGCTCGGGAGGCAACCTCTATAGAGTAAAATATCATAAAATTTGTATTATTATTATTAACTTATTATTATTTATTATTATTAATAATTATTATTATTGATAATATGCATTGCCATTAATAATATTATTATTGATAGGTGTAGTCTCTAGAGTAAATTACTATCAAATCTGTAACACTCATTATAACTATCATAATTATTATTATTGTTAATATAATTGATAGATGGAGTCTAACGTAGTAAACCTCTCTACAGTAAAATACTGTATGTTCGGTATTAATAATAACAATAGCAGCAACCACCTCTCTTTAGACTTAAAACTTTAAAATAATTAACAGGAACTTTTATTTGTATAGCTTGACTTTTTTTTTTATATCACAATTATCTGTATGTAAATCTTTAAAACTGAGCTGAATATGGGAGCAAATTCTGTTTGTTTAGACACTGTTCCCTCCCCTCCTATACCACACAAAAAAAAGAAAAACAAACAATTCCAAAGTGTTCATTTCTCTCTTGATAGCCAAATACCATTAGCCAAAAGCCAAATTCCACTAGGCACAGCTGGCATTCATCCATCAAACAGGTTGGAAAATGAAAACTTGTACAATAAAATGAGTCCCTTGTTGCCACTGAGTCACATTCCTATGGGATGTGGTAAGAAGCTGGAGAAATCACTAATAGGGCAATGTCTCCATAGACCTAAGATTTAACCTTTTTCCTCCCTAAGTTTTCATAAACACTTCAAGTCTCCATGTAGGTTGAATTTCTATTCATAACGCAGCTGAGAAGTGTATATGTTGCTCCTCACCCTACTGTTCACACATGTTTCATAAACAAAATGTTCTGGAATGGCAGCTCCCAGATGTGTTCACAACTATTTTTTTGAATAATTTAAGATCTGTTCAGTTTTTTCTGTGTTTCTGCTTATGTTAAGTCAAGGCTGAAAGAAAGATCTGAAATATTAGGCATGCGGCGCTAGGCTGTTGCACCTAATTTTCTACACGTTCACACCCTACTGAAGTCTCTAGGAAGCTTCGAAAAGGCAAGTGAGGAAAAATGTCAGCAAACGTGTAAACAAACAGCTGCTTCCAACATATGTATTTTCTTTGATATTTTTCAGGTGCCATAATCTACTATCCATATATGTCAAGCTTGTAACATTCAGCATAATTTAACTGTAATTGATAACGCAAGGGCAGATGGCCAGAAGTTTAAGCTTCTCCTTACATCCTCTTAGGTTGGTGAAGAAAACATAGCAGATGGTCCATCCTCGCTTTATTTATGTGTTGCTTCTAACTCCTTTGCCTTCATGATAATGGATCATTATTCCTTGCTGAGCACAAACACCAATATGCTTTTAAATCTGCTTCTTGAAATTTCGTAAAAAGGAAGGCTGCATTTCATAAGAATTTATGGATCTGCACTTAGCAGGGGAACAGTAGCATTAAATTATCTGCTTGCTGTCAGAAGCAATAATTTAATAACTTGACTTTGAGTGGTTTCAAATGTTGGCTTGGCTCGTTAATTTGACATTCGTAATTAACCCGCAAGTTTAGGTAATGAAGAGGCCAGGCAAAACTGTAAGGTATAAAACAGTTCGCATTAACCTCTTAATGAAAACTGTCATGGGGTTGTATGAGAATACAAAAAAAACAAAAAAATTGTTTTTGCAACAGAAATATGACCATTTTAGTGCATGGACACAACTTATTGACAAAAATGGTGCTGGTTATTAACCCTCCTACAAACATTTGACGTCCCGTACCGGGACATCACAGGCCGGTTCACTGATTTTGATGCAAGCTCGCACAAGAAGGTTGCATCTTTTCTAGCACATGATGGCTGATTCAATCTGCCATCATGTGTCTCTACTATTAGGTGGTGCGGATGTTAACCTGTTAAATCCCACGCAGCAGGAGGGCACGTCATTGTACCCGCCCATCGGTGGGACCGTGACGTGATCGGGAGGACGCCGATGGGTTGCCATGATAGTCAAGGGTTTGCTGAAGACCACTGTGCCTATTATTACAATCCTCCTGTGAAATACAGCATTTAGCGCTGCTATGTATAGCACAAGTGATCAGACGATCACAGCTTCAAGTTCAGGTTTACTGTATAGTGAACATGGTTAATATAAAACCCAAAAAACAATTGTGAAATTGCATTTTTGTTTTCACTTTTTTTTCAACACACTTGTAATTTTTTCCCTGCTTTCCAGTGCTTACCAAGATAAAATGAATGGTGTACACCTTGCCGCACAAAAAAACGAGCTCCTCATACAGCTATATTGACGGAAAAATAATAAGGTTCCTAATTCTTGGAAAAAAGAGGAGGAAAAACGGAAACTGAAAAAAAACGGAAAATGTCCATGCCGTGAAAGGGCTAAGAAGAAAGCAGACTTTATTTTACCTCCAAGGTTATGTAATTCCTTTAGCCTAAAATCATGCACAGACTTTTTGCCAAAAAAAAAAAATGTAGTGGCATTTTTAAGAGTGCATTTTTTGTGCTGCTAGATGTTACTTTGAAAGTAGCAATGCAATATTAATGGGTCTAATTTACTAAAACTGACTAACTCTGCAAACTTTTCCTGGCATTTTTAAAATGCATAAAATTTATCAAATTGGTTCATTCTGTTTCTGATATATTGGTCATTTTTTTAACTATCAAGTCTAAAACTGGCCATACACATAAGATAGCTGTCCGTTGTACATTAGTTTAGAAGACAACTATTTTTCCGGACTATCCATACAGATGAGCACTCGGCTTTGCCAATCACTCATTTTTTTTTTTAAAGGGAACCTATCAGTTGTTTACTCTGTCCAAAAACACAGGCAGCATGAGTCAGAGCCTGGCTGCACGTGGAAGGGTGGGCGTCCATGACCAAAGGCTGCATCCGTGCCCCGTCACGCTACAGAAAAGGGGTCTGGCTGGGTGTAGGTTCTGTTACCTTAGTGATATGTCAATGCAGTCCTCAAGGTGCCGCTTCCCAAGGCCGGCTAGGACCTGATGAGTGAGAAAAGCCAGAAGCCAAAAATAAACTTTTCTTTACAGAACAACTAATAAAACATATGCACATCCAAAATAAGGCTCTTTGAGAATACATCTTCTGCCTAGAGGTTTTAAATTGATGGTTACAAGTGGCAGCAAATTTCTGACATTGCTTGTTACACTGGAAGAGCAGGTTACCATTAGGGCCTCAATCTTCCCTTCTTGTAAGAACCACAAGGGTTGAGGTGAGTCGCTACAGCCCTTCACAACCATACTCAACTTCCAATAAATTTGGGTCACCTAGATGTGGATGTGCAACTGCATTCCCATAAGTGTGTAAGTACAGTTATATGAAAAAGTTTGGGCACCCCTATTAATCTTCAGCTTAATGTTTGATAAAAATTGGTGTTTTTGCAACAGCTATTTCAGTTTAATATATGTAATAACTATTGGACACAGTAATGTTTCTGCCTTGAAATGAGGTTTATTGTACTAACAGAAAATGTGCAATCTGCATTCAAACAAAATTTGACAGGTGCATAAGTATGGGCACCTCACCAGAAAAGTGACATTAATATTTAGTAGATCCTCCTTTTGCAAAAATAACAGCCTCTAGTAGCTTCCTGTAGCTTTTAATGAGTTCCTGGATCCTGGATGAAGGTATTTTTGACCATTCCTCTTTACAAAACAATTCCAGTTCAGTTAAGTTTGATGGTCGCCGAGCATGGACAGCCCTCTTCAAATGATCCCACAGATGTTCAATGATATTCAGGTCTGGGGACTGGGATGGCCATTCCAGAACATTGTAATTGTTCCTCTGCATGAATGCCTGAGTAGATTTGGAGCGGTGTTTTGGATCATTGTCTTGCTGAAAGATCCATCCCCTGCGTAACTTCAACTTTGTCACTGATTCTTGAACATTATTGTCAAGAATCTGCTGATACTGAGTGGAATCCATGCGTTCCTCAACTTTAACAAGATTCCCGGTGCCGGTATTGGCCACACAGCCCCAAAGCATGATGTAACCTCCACCAAATTTTACTGTGGGTAGCAGTGTTTTTTCTTGGAATGCTGTGTTTTTTTTACGCCATGCATAATGCCCTTTTTGTATGACCAAACAACTCAATCTTGGTTCATCAGTCCACAGGACCTTCTTCCAAAAAGAAATTGGCTTCTCCAAATGTGCTTTTGCATACCTCAGCCGACTCTGTTTGTGGCGTGCTTGCAGAAACGGCTTCTTTCGCATCACTCTCCCATACAGCTTCTCCTTGTGCAAAGTGCGTTGTATAGTTGACCGATGCACAGTGACACCATTTGCAGCAAGTTGATGCTGCAGCTCTCTGGAGGTGGTCTGAGGATTGTCCTTGACTGATCTCACCATTCTTCTTCTCTGCCTTTCTGATGTTTTTCTTGGCCTGCCACTTCTGCCTTAACAAGAACTGTCCCTGTGTTCTTCCATTTCCTTACTATGTTCCTCACAGTGAAACTGACAGGTTAAATCTCTGAGACAGCTTTTTGTATCCTTCCCCTGAACAACTATGTTGAATAATCTTTGTTTTCAGATCATTTGACAGTTGTTTTGAGGACCCATGATGCCACTCTTCAGAGAGATTCAAACAGGAGAACAACTTGCAAGTGGCCACTTTAATAGCTTTTCTCATGATTGCAACACCGGTATGAAGTTCAAAACCAATGAG